>JAVTVJ010000566.1:1226952-1826952 GCA_034509425.1 Eopsaltria australis
TGGGGGGATGGATGGATGGGGGGATGGATGGATGGATGGGGGGATGGATGGATGGATGGGGGGATGGATGGATGGGGGGATGGATGGATGGGGGGATGGATGGATGGATGGGGGGATGGATGGATGGGGGGATGGATGGATGGGGGGATGGATGGATGGATGGATGGATGGATGGATGGATGGACAGAGAGAGGTAGGGGCGGGCGATGGAGGGATGGGAGCTCTGTCCAGCTCAGAGCCCAGCTGTTTGTTTCAGAAGCCGGGTCCAAGCTGCGGGGTCACTGCAAATCAATGTTCTCTCCGAGGGGAAGCCAAGGCAGGGGAGATGGAGGGAGGGATTGTGTTTGCTACCAAGAAATTACACGCTGCCTGGGCAGCCTTTCTCACAGTTTTCTGGGCACTGAGGACAGCTTTTCCAGAGCTCTTGGAAAAGCAAGAAGAAGCAGAGGTTCTTATTTTTGAAGTTATCTTGACAGTCGTGGGGTTGGAAGGGGTGAGCAGTACCAAAGTTACACTCTGCTGCTCAAAGACCTTCACTTAGGGCTGCATCTTCCCCTACACCTACTGGTCCTTACATGAATCTCCCTTTTGACTACAACTCCAGGTTCCTTCTCTATTTACTGCAGAGCAACAGAAGCAACTCAATCCTGACAAAACCCAGAAAAGACAGGAAAGTGCAGATGGGTTGGTAAAGCAAAGGTAACAAAAAATATCAGCTGTGTGTTTGTGACCCAGCACTCACATCACACTGTCCCACAGGAGCCAGAAATCAAACCTCTCCCTGCATTACTGTGACACCATTCCCCAGTGGATTACCTGTTAAATCCTTCCCCGAAAAACATTTCCGCAGATCTCTACCCCTTATCACACATTCAAGATGTTCCACCCCATAATTAAGCAGGCACTGTTTAGTTTTTAATGGAAGCAAACAGCAGTGCTGGGGGCAGTGGGACACTGCATTATTAATTAAAAGGTTTGGAAGCACATTCAGGTCATAAATGGGCTCAGCACTGCACGAGCACAGCTGGACTGCTATTTCATTAAGTCTCTGATCCCAACTCATCCTCCAAAGAGAATATAAAAATTAACTGCCAGCATCTGTGGGCACATTCCTTTTATCCAACCCAGCAGGCTCTGATCTAAAGGAACAGACCTGGGGAGGTCCTGTGGCTCAGACAGGGGAACTTCAAATTCCTCCCAGCATGGTCTGCAAGGCCTCACTCCTTTTATCAGCTAAAAAGACTCAACTTCATCCACAGAAGAGGATTCCATCACCTCAGTTTGTGACCAAAGTCACAATATTTTCATCCAAAAGCTCCCATTTCCCCTCCACAACTGCTGAGCACAAAGCAAGGATCAAGTCCATAGAGCATCGGTTTAGAATCATTGTTTTTACCTGTTTAGCTGATTAATTACAGTTTTTATTTGCACTTCTCAAACAGGTAAAAGCAATTTTCTTTGCTAAGAGGTCACAGTAAGGTTTAGCAGCTATGGCAAAATATTCCCAGTGAGGCACTTGGAATGATGCTGTCAGCTTTTTATCCCAGACTTCTGAGAGTTCAACCAATTACTGCTCTTTAATCCCCACTGTAAATAAGGATAACATCCACTGTTTATTTCACAGGAGTGCCTAAAAGTTTAATCAGTTTGGCTTCTGTGAGAGCAAGGATTCTGCAGAGAGGATTAAAAATATATGCAAATGTGAGTATTAAGATGTCTGTTGTCATACTTGTTGCTAAATGCATCAGTTGAGAAACACTTGAACTCAAATAGGGTCATGTTCAATTTACTGCACTGCAAAGAAAAACTCAGAACTCAGCTGCTAAGGCAAACATAATGTACCTCAAAGCAGTCACAGTCTTAGATATTTGGACTTTTAAGGGTTTTTAAAGAAAGATAACTGAATTTTTTTGGCGATGAGCTGAGTTAAATACATGGATTATCTAACATTTGTGAGAGTAGCATTTTCGAAGATGTAAAGCTCAGCCAAAGCTCTGTAAAAACTAATGCTGGAATTCCTATTTTTGCCACCTTTGGTAAAGAGTTCAGTGTGATGCCTGCAGCAGGACAAGAGCAGAGTGTTCACCTCTGGCTTTGGAGTGTTCAGCAGGAAAAGTGTGCACGTCAGCAGTGCCCCAGCTGGCCCGAGGAGATTTAATCCACACCAACCACAGAGTGGCTGCAAAAGCTCCGAGATGCCCCAGCAGGAAAACTGCAGGGTGGGGGTTAAACAAGCACCAGTGCACACCAGATGGCTGAACAGGACATCTAAAAAAGACCCAGAGCATGAGGAAGAATATTAAATAAAAAAAAATCCACTTCAATGCCATAAATATTTATACTAAATCCAAGGAACTGGCTGGGTTCAGACTTGTCCTATATGAATCATCCAGCACTTCCCTCACCCCGTCTTCATTTCATTTCTGGATAAAAGCACCACAGAGGAGGTGCCACAGTTGTGTCAACTTCTTTTTCTACATGGTAAGAGCAGTTTTTGTCGAGCTGCTTTGGGAGATGTTGCTTTCCAAAGAATATAAACAGAACAACTAATAGTCCTATTTTACTTGGCCAGCTCTTGTGTGGCATTGACTGATCTTCCCAGATAATTTACATTCATAGAAATAATTTCCTTTCCCCTTGACAACTTTAATTTTCTTTACAGGGCCATTTAATTACAACCAGCAGAGCATCACAGAGAAAGCAACTCCAATGTTGTAATCAGGACCCAAGAAACCATCATTTTCTGAAAGGTTCTGCTCCGAAAGTATCCAAACCTGCTACTGTCACAAGTATCTTCATTTACTTTCAGAAGTGACACTTACTCACCATTAGCAATTAAATAACAAAACTGGAGGATTCAATACAATCTCTAAAGTGCAAGCACAGTGTGTTGATTGCATTTGTAAAATAAGTAAAACCCCACTTACTGCCAAAAGAACAGCAGCTACTCAAAAAGATCCATTTGGCAGCTTTGGGTTTCGCTCTTCTCATGCAAAAGATGGGCATTTTGTAGGTTGTAAGTACAAAGGCTATTGCCAACCTGCTGTTCTGGGATTTTGAATTAAAGCAAAACATAATAAATGTTCCAAGTTGGTTTATATTCCCATACATTGGTTTATATTCCCATACAGCACTGCCATTCCTACCCAGGGCAAAAAAAATCACTAAAGCTCCCTCACATCTAACTACAACCCATATTTAAAGGCAAAAAAAAAATCCCCTATTTCTGCATGCTGAGGAATAAATATTAAGCCTCACAAAGCAGGAAAGTGCAGTGCTGAGAGGTTTCCATGCCTGCCCTGTCAAATGGGTTTCCAGGAAAAACTACTGCTTTTTAAACACAACTGGTTCCAAACTTTTCCTGGGAGAGCAAATGTATTTCCTGGAACCTGCTAGCAACATTTGGAAGAATAGGAGGAAAGTTACACACTGCAGTGCCTGGTTCTCACAGCTGACAGGGAACGCTCCGGAGTGATGAGGAGTAAAAAGGAACATGTCTTTAAGTAATCAGAGACTCTTGTAACAAGGGGAATTAGGAAAGGACACAGGTTTTGTGAGGGAACTGAGCTGCCAAAGGCAACTTCTCTTCCTCCCCGTGTGCCACAAAGGCTGCGATATTCTACTTTATCCCAAATATTATCTGCCACTTTGTGAAGGATGAGCTTTTCCTCCAAAACCAAAATGAGGCACACAACACTTTTGGGGGGAAAATCATACCAAGTCCTACTACATTTGACAAATTCTTGCTTTCAACACATGAAACAACAGTTTAAAAGAAAAGAGAAAAAAAATCTGATACCAACCAGTGCCGTGAAATTTAGGCAAGGAAACATTCTAAACTCGTGATAAAAAAAAAAACTGATACTAACCAGTGGTGTGAAACTCAGATAAGGAATGGTTCTAACCTCAGTTTCACACTTTTGTCCCCACCACTACCATCACCCTGAGAGTTAAGGACTGCCATTCCTATTAAAACAAGATCTTCGGTGAAGTCCCATCACCTCACTGAGGTTTCTGGGTGACTCTTTCTTTGGCTGTGGCGGTGCTGGGTACCTCAGCTTCCCCAAGGTTGCACAAGAAGCTCTACTGAGACATTTCTTAACAAGGAATGACCTTTTCTAAGGGAATGGCCTCAAGTTGCATCAGGGGAGGGTCAGGTTGGATCTCAGGGAAAGGTTCTACCCCAGAGGGTGCTGGGCACTGCCCAGGCTCCCCAGGGAACGGGCACAGCCCTGAGGCTGCCAGAGCTCCAGGAGCTCTCAAGGGTGCACAGGGTGGGATTTTGGGGTGTCTGTGCAGGGACAGGGGTTGGATCCATGAACCCTGTGCGTCCCTTCCAGCTCAGGACATTCTGTGATTCTGTGAACTGAAGTCCCCCAAGCTCACATTACCCTACAATCCGCGCCAGCTACTTCTGCTACTAAGACCAAACCTCTTCTAGCTCCATCCATCAGTGACGTGAGGTTTAAAGTGGGCAGAGCTAATCCTAATTAAGAGCTCAACTGCCTGTTGAGTGCCCTGGAGGATCCATGTCCCCCCATCCATCCCAGAACACACACCAGGGCTCCCCGAGCCCACTTGTAGGGACAGGCTGAGAATGAGAACATCTGAAAAAGCTGTGAGACAAAGCACTGGGGACAATCTGCCCCCAGGAAATCCAGAGAAAGCCTGGTGGCACTTTTGGTATCCGTTCCTGCCCCTCAGCCTCATCCCAGAGCTCTCCCCAAAGGCAGGGCCAAACAATGCCCCTGTGTGTGCAGCTCTCAGTGCTGATCTGGGCAGCGATTTCCAGGGAGATGATCCAGGCTGCAGGAAAAACTGGCTGCCTTTAAAGGAGGAATTCAACCCCAAACCCCTCACAATTCTTTTACACTGTGGAAGCATAAAGCTATTTTTGTAAACACTCCTCCAGGAACTTGTGTTCACCACTACCTCTCACTGTTATCAGGGAGAAATTATAGGCTCTGTCCTGCTGGATTATTGTCAGTGTAAACAACTTTGCTAAATTGCTTGGCACTCTGGCTGCATGCAGCATGTTCAAATTCTGGAGCCTATTCAGCCAAAATCAAATATAAAGGCCCATCTGTATTAAAGCTCGAGAAGAAATTAATAGACAACTATTTTCATGCAAAGCAGATATTTAAAAAAGGCAAAGCCAATACATATGGATGAACTTTTTCATTCATAATTTTAGATGCCACACAATGAAGACTGTTGTTTAAGCTTTATTTTTTCTCTAACAGCTCTCCATACAATACAGTGCATTGTTCAGACTCTGGAGCAATTTAAGCTTTTTCAATGTCTCCTAAAATCCCTGGATTTATATCCAAAGAGACCTGGCACTGTAACAAATTTGACTTGTGAGTAACAAGTTACAGCCTTTAAGCAAATTGCTCATTAACACAGAATTCAACTTACTGCTACAAACCTCACTACCTTTTATCTCAGGAAAAAAAATATGCTGCCTATCTTATCTACTGAAAGCTGTGGGATAACACTCTATTATATTTGGGTTTTTAATTTCCTTGTTTGAGTTCTCAGTACAAATGCTGAACTAGCATCCAGGCTGAGAACAACAGAACTCCAGGGGGAAAAGAAAAAGGTTAAGTATGACCTAAATCTATCCTGCCTTTGATGAACGAGGAAAATAAACTGAATTTTGATGTCAGTCCTGAAGAGGATATTCCCAACTCCATGCTAGGAGGAAATGAGCAAGGAAAGCCCAACTGTGAAGCTGGGGCTCTTTGTTTTTTTCCTGAAGATGAAAGAGCTTGAAAAAGCAAAAGCCACAGAATGCTCTATAAATGGGGAACGTTTTGTAGGTGCATCTTAATTTACATGGCTTTGAAGAGAAATTTTACACTGCCTTACAAATAAGAACACTTAATTCGCCGTGAAGGAGATTCTTATCCAATTCTTAGAGAAGAATAGTGCTCAAGTCATTTTACACATTTAGAAACTAAACTTTGGAGTTAATAGGAGAAACTGATGTTACAAATGCAGAGAAAAATGCAAGGTCAGCAGAGAGAGCTGATGGAAACTCTTCTTTAGAACTTAAGAAAACACAGGGCATTTCATTAAAAAGCAAATGAAGTTAGCAGAATCTGTGAGAGCAAACATCTGAAGTGGCCTTTTGGGGAAGACAGACACATTTTCAGGATGCCTTGCAGTGCCCTGAGAGGACACCCAGCTCTGCAAGCCAAGCTCCAGCCTTACAGGAAGTCAGTGAAATAATTATGTAATATGCCACTAACTAATGAAAGCTGTCCTGAAACCAAAAAGGGGTGTTTTGCTAGAAATCTGGATCCAATTTTCTTCATTAAAAAAAAATAAATCCCAGTCTTCAGGACTGTCCAGAGAACTCTACATAACTATTTTGAGTGCTCCAAGTAACATGCCTGGGGGATTTCTTAGCATCTTATTGCATTTTATACCTTTCCCAGCACAGCAGTTCCAGCCCTGAGAATGCAGCAATAACCCAGAGCATCTGAAAGTGGGAGAGAGAGAGAGAGAGAGGAAGGAAGGCAGGAATCTGCCTTCCAACACACCACCATCTGTGATAAACAACAGAATGAACCAAATCTGCCTGGAGACTGCACCTCCTCATGAATATTCCGTGGGAAAGCAGGAGCCAGAACTGGCTGGACAGCCCTGGAGTCAAAAAGCAGCATCACCTGCGCTGTGTTTTGTTTAACTCTGAGCACCCACAGGGCTGAGAAGGAATACTGAGCAGGAATTAAGTGAGTTTCCAGCACAAAACAAGCTGCAGATGTTGCAGCCCTGAATACCTGGCCGGATCAAGTGGCTGTCATTGGATAGGGAGCGCTGGGAATGCCAGGCTGCCTTAGAATGGAGCTGCTCCCTCCTGGCCTCTGCACCTCAGCCAGGGCTCCCAGGAGCTTCCTCATGGCCCTGAGCTCATTAGGGAGAAAACAATGATCTGAAAGCACTCCTCATTAAACTGGCCATTGTTGATCACTGGCAGCAAATGTTTAGTGGAAGAATATCAGATGTGTTCACGCTAAGGATGAGCATCCAGATGCCAAGGCAACAATTCTCCAATTATTTATTCTTTTCTTTCCTGTTGCACCGAAACTATTACAGTAAATTGCTTGAAATGGTTAATCATCACAAATGTAACTGTCATTTTCCATTGGTGAGCACTAAGCATTCTCATTTGATCGATTTAAAAATTTTCTTTCACTGGAGAGGGGGACAAAACTCAAATGTCTTCTTTAAGCAACTTGTTAATTGCCACAAACTCATTAAAATTCAGATTTTCCCCCAAAAGTATCAGTTGTATTTGAAATTACCATGGGGACTCAAAGCTAATAACGAGATTAAGAAAACCCTCCAAAGGACACAAATTATCAGTGTAAAACAAACAACCTTGAGCAAAGGAAATGGCTTTATCCTGTGCTTCAGAGTTGTGGTCCCCCTTTCAAAAACGTTTTCCCCTCCTCTCTGGTTATAATCCTTTTCCTGGCTGTGTCTGTTTTATTTACATGAGTGTGCAGAAATTTCCAAGAGGCTACAAAGTAATCATCTAGAAACCTCTTGTTCAAAACCAGCCTCAGCCAGGGTGGGATGCTCAGGGCTCCAAGTGGGATTTGAGCATCTCCAAAGGTGGGGACTCCACAGCCTCTCTGGAGAACCTGAGCCAGCGTTACACCAACCTCACAACAAAAAATAAAGGAAATCATCCCATGTTTGAGAGAACAGCCAACCTCAGGTGAGGTTCTACCTGCAGAGCTGAACCTGCAGCACAGCCTCCCTTCTGAACATTAATAGGAGAACTTCCAGATCCCATCTGAGTTATCCCCAGTTGCTCTCTTGCCCCAGACCTCCAGAGAGGAGGCCAAAATCAGAAATGAGTTTAATGAACTGAACAGCACCTGGACAATGCTTCCATGCTGCAAACTCCACGGCTGGAGTGTGATCATGAATGGCACAATTTAGGAACAGACTGAGATGAAGACACAGCTGAGGTTTTCAGGATGTTCCTGCCCCTCCCAGCCAGGGAAGCCTTTCCAGGGCTGGCATCATCTGGAGCTCACAGATAACAAATTGCTGTCTGTGACTCTTGCTGGGCAGGAAAAAGCAGGACTCCTCTCTGGATGCAAATTACACTCCTCTGCTCCATGCTGGACTAAAGCATGACCAAATGCCCATGGTGGAAGAACTTTTCCTATTTCTCAGGTACCAACACATCTCTGATCCACAGGTTGCAGCTGCAAATCCAACAGTTCCAGTGCCAGAAGAGTAAAACCACCAGTAAACTTCATAAAACACACTGACACATTTCACCAGCACACCAACCACCTCAAAAAGCAAAACCAAATGTTTCAGGAGAGAATCTAAAGGAAAAAGGAACGCATCTATTTCCCGTAGGCCCATCATTCTTTCCTCTGAGATTTCAAACTTGTTTTCCCATCACACAATGGATTTGTATCTCATCCTACATCTTCAAAAGTACCTTCCAGAAAGGCATCAATTCATAAGCAGTTCAAGTGTGGCCTTCAATAAACCCTAATTAATTGCGTTTGAAAGGTTGTTTTGTTGTCAGTGTAGTTACTACTGCAACAGTGTCCCTGGAAAGACAAGATCCATCACTGTTGACACAACTCACTTACAAAATAAATACCATGGGAGAGCTCTGGAAGATCCGTGGGCATCTCCAAAACACCCTTTGAGTTCAGAGCAGATGTTGCCAGTGTTTACACTTTTGAAACCATTGGGATATAAACACCTCACTATAAACACCACTGAAGTTTTGCTTTTCCTTTCTTCGTTTTGTGTGTGTTTATTTTAGTGTTAAAAATGTTAACTTCCAGAATAAAGAAAATAGCAACAGATGTCTAACCTAAACAAAAACTGCCCCAGTAGAGTGTATCCCTTAAGCTGTTCTTTTTCTTTTGAACTATTAAAGCTAAGATCTGGTTAAATAACGATTACTGGAGGAGAGGGTGGGGGGAAAAAAGGGGGGGGGCTGAAAAGAATCTTCCATAAATATTAGGCATAATTACAATGAATTGAACTAATGAGCCAAAACTACAGAGCAACAAAGCTTAGTCAACAAAACACTCAGAAAGATGTATTACGTAAATAAAGCTTTGCATAAAATCCCATGGTCTTCATCAGAAGTTACCAACTGCTTCCAAAGAAAACACTAATTATTGCAGAAAGCAGTGAAAAAGTTAAAGGATCCTGAAAGTTGTTTTTCCTTTTTTTTTTTTTTTTTTTTTTGTCTTTTAAACGAGTTTTCTTGCTCTAACAAAGAAAGCATGGGATAAGAAAAAAGTTGAGAACTCAGCTCCGTGGAACCCCAGCTTTGTATTATTCAGCTCAACCTTCTGTAAGAGTTTTATCCAAATGAACATATACATATTTGTGCAGGAAAGAAAAAGAAGGGCAAAAGGAGAAACAAAGATATTAACAGTACAACAGGGAGCCCCTCCACTTCCTGAAGGGAAGAAATGTGGCCATGCTAGTTTCGGGATAGAAAAGACTGTAATTCTGTAATTTCCAAAGTGAAATTCAGCTGCTTGTTTTCTGGCCTGGTCTTTTTTTGAGCAGTGTGACCAAGATATCTCCTTGGCTTGAGCACACTCCTCACTGTTTCTTTCCTGACAACTCCAGCAAGTTTATTTTCCGAACGAACATGGAAAACGTTCCTGCTGAATCAGAAAAAAAAAAAAAAAAAAAAAAAAAGCAAAGCTTTTCGCGGCGCTTGTGTGTGGCTACAGCAAAAGCAGCGCCGCTGCCAAGCCGAGTTAGCTCAGTGGTGCCTTTCTCTCCAGGCAAAGCCAAGCCATAACCGCTGCTCGCAGCCGCACGTAGAGAAAACTCGGCGGAGATGAAGAAACTGATTTTGCCCTGTTACCTCAGGCGCCTTCCCAGCAGGGCTGGGAGGGCTGGCAGCGTGAGGGCAGCGAGCCCCAGCCCCGCCGGACAGCGGGGAGCCCCGCTGGACACAGCGGGCGTTGTGTAATCCCCGGCGGGGCCGCGGCCGGGGCGGTGCTGGGGGCCGGACAATGGCCACGGCCCCGCGGGGACACGGCGGACACGCCGGACACTCGGCCGGGCCCACGCGTGTCCGGCCGCGGCCCAGCCCCGCGGCGCCGGAGAGACGGACAAACCCGAGATGGACAAACCCGAGACGGACAAACCCGAGATGGACAAACCCGAGACGGACAAACCCGAGACGGACAAACCCCCGATGGACAAACCCGAGACGGACACATCCCCGCCCGCCCCCCGGTCTCGAGTGCCAGCAGTGCCCCCTGAGAGGGACAGGAAAGTTGGCGCTGAAAAGGCGGCTGGTTAAAAAAAAAAAAAAAAAAAAAAAATTAAAAAAAAAAAATAAGAGAAAAAAAAATCACACGGAAAGAAAGAAATCCCTGCCCTGAAACAAAGCTCTGACAACAGCCCGCGGGGCGTCCCGCACCGGCGATGTGCAAAAACATCCTCGCTGACAAACAGCGAGCACCGCTCCGAGAAGGATCCAACCCTCCCTGTGAGAGGGATCCATTCCCTGCCCCTGCGAAGGCACCGCCGGTATCCCTGGCGAGGCACCATTACCTTCGTAGCACAGGATGCCGATATTGTTGTTCATCTTGTCCAAGTACTGGTAGTTCAACAGGTCCATCCTCATAAACAGCATTTATCGGGCTGGCGGAGAGGAGCGGCTCCGGGAGGGGGAGGCAGACGGTGCCGAGGCGCTCCCGGCTTCCAAAGCCCAGCAGAGGCCCAGCCTGGAGCGGGTCGGGAAGGGGGAGCGGGGCTCCGGCAGCCCGAGGAACGCGCTGCGGGGCGGGGGGGGCGGGAGCCTGCGGGGGCTTCCCGAGGGGTTCTTCCAAGTTTAAAAAAAAAAAAAAAATTAAAAATAATGAAAAATAAGAGCAAAGTAAAAGCAAAGCGGAGGCGGCGGGGCAGGGCAGGCAGGCGGGGAGGGAGGAGGGCGCAGCCCGCTGCGAGCGCCGGCGCTGACAGCGGCAGTGCCCGGCACTGCCCGCCGGGCCCCGCTCCCAGCCCGCTGCCCTCAGAGCCCGGCCCGCCCCGCGCAGGCGCTGCCCGCCCCGCTGCTTTGTGCTCCGAGCGGGGAGCGGGGGGCGGCCGCGGCAAGCAGGGAGCCAGCCACGGAGGGAGGGAGGGAGGGAAGGAGGGAGGGCACGGCCGCGTCAGAGCCGCTCGCACAGGAAACAGCGGCGGCAGGAGGAGGAGGAGGAGGAGGCGGCGGCTGCGAGGGGAGGAAGCGGCGCTGAGGGGCCTCCTCCGGGCACGGGCGGCAGCGCGGCGGCTTGCGGGGGGATGCTGAGCCTTCGGTTTAAAACTAATTCTGCCTCTCCAACGCCGGTTTAATTCCCTAGCAGAGCCTCACATATCCCCAGTTCCTTACAGCCAGAAGTAATGCGGTTCTACAGCAACGGCAGCCATGGAATCACGGGATGGCATCACAGGAATGACAGATGGAATCACAGGAATGAGAGAGGCAATTAAAATAAAAGGCGTGAGGCAGTGGCCATTTCCCCGTGTATATAGTTTATATATAAATAGTTCTAAAAGGTTTCTGTCTATGCGTATAAACAGGCGTCGCACACATTGCTGCAATTCCATCAGGGCACAGCCAGATCGGATTTTTGAAGGGCTATTAGTGGTTAAACATTCCGGGCTCTGGATCTTTAGCAGCTGCCAGAGCTCCGAGTGAGATGACACAAGGGATGGAGACTGGCGCTGCAGCTCTCTCATCTCAGCATGTGGGATGCCCTTCCAGCCTGGGGCACAGAGCTGCTCAGACAGATGTGTGCGACTCATCCTGAGAGGGCAGAACATCTGGGAAGGGGCAGCACATCTGGGACGGGGGGTAGAACATCTGGGATGGGGGGCAGCATGTGCCAATGGGCATCACTTCGCATTTCCTGCAATCAGCACCTAAAGTCTGGCGCTGATACGAAAAGAGAAATAAACACAGGGGAAGTTTGCTCCAAGAGGAACAAAAAATGAGTCCTGATCTTCCCTCTGCCCTCTTCAGCTTGGAGCACAACTCATCCCTGCCGGTGTGGGACAGGGAATCTTCAGTGGGCAGACAATGAAAACCAGTAAAACACTTTAATTTCCACCCTGAGAACTTCTCCTCTCTGCTAGACAAGGGGAAAGGATGACATGACAGAGGCAACTCGAAGAGTGACATTTCGTGATGGCATTTTGAGAGGTACTGCTTGAATGCCCTGGGTATTTCAGTGAGAACAGAAGGTTTAAATTTACTGCTGGTGGCTACTGAATATTCTAAGGAAGATTGCCTAGAACATAAAAAAAGTTTGCCCTCACTTCAGGTACACAAGGCAGAGGTAACAGCACGTTTCTCGAATGGTGGCTTATAAAAAGTTGCAGTTGTTTTGCAAAAGTTGCAACCACACAGACCAAAGCAGCCTGTGATATTTTCTAGAAAGAAAAATATCTTTAATAAAGAGAAGTGATTTTTAAGCAGGGGACTAGAAGTTCTGCAGATTTTGCGTATTCTCAGATATATCTCAGATATATCTCCCAGATATACTCTACACCAATCCATCAAATTAAAACAGCCATCTAATAAAGACATCAAGAGAAGTCTGAGCCCTTTAAGATATAAACAGCAATAAAAATTCACACCTACAACATTAAAAAAAGAGAGGTACGTTTCTTCAGCACAAAATGCAAGTTCCTCACCAATTTTGGGGAGAATATTTTGATATGTACAGTTTTTAACAGAGAGAGCACCCCTGAATTCACATGAATGCAACACATTTATTGGATGCTTGGGAAGGACAAGAAGATGAGTATTTAAGCTCTTCACTTTAAAATACTTAATTCTTTTTTTAATTTTATTTAAATTCCTTTAGAGAAGTGCTCTACAAGACAGGAGTGCACATGGGCATTACAATTGTGAGTCCAATTTGAATTCTCCTCTATATTCAAAGTTCTTCAAGCTGTTTGGAAAAGCATGGCTGGGTGCTGTCCGCAAACCACTGACTACTCAGGAGTGCTGTCCAGACACTAATAAAGGACTTAATTCTTCTTTATTAGCCCAGGAGTCACTGGTGTGCAGGTTTTTAGGCAGTAATGATCCCTGTTAGGTGAATGGCTTTCAGCATTTCAGTACAAACTCTGACTGGACTTGTCAAATGTTGCATAATGAACGTGCTTCACAATAAATAATAATAAACTGGGAGGCTTTTTGAACTTCTAAATTAAAATATCTATGCTGAAAACAAGGCAATGCCTAGTGGAAGAGTGTGTGTGTGGGGGGGGGGGGGATTATCAGTGTCAAAGTATCTCTTATATTGCATTTTAAACCCAAAATCCATTCTTAGGAAGACTTTTTGAAAGAAAGTTTATCAGCTCAACAAATCCAAGTCCAGCAGACATTAACCTCAAATAGTGACAGGGTCACTGTGAAGTGCTTGGTTCCTGTCAGCAAATTCTCAATTCTGATTGCTGCTCATCCTTCCACTGAACTAAAACCAATAATCAATGCATCAGTGGGTTGGAAAAAAAGTGATTTTTCCATCAGTTCCTTGTACACGTTGGTGGTTGCAAACACAGCTCCGTGCTGAGGTATCCCTGCCTCTCATTGTCTGGAGCATTTCCTCTAGGATTGCTCACTCCCTGCTCCTGGCAGTGAATCCCAGATCTGGGATCCGGTGTGAACCCCCTGAACTCCAACACAACAGCAGCCTCTAGAGGTAACGGGAAAGCCACGGGCTCCGGTGGGATTTACATGGGGTTTATATGGGATTTTATTCCAATTATCCCACAGAGCAAAGCAGAGATTTCAGCCTCTCAGGGATCTGCTTCACTTCAGCACAGAGAGCAAATTCAGCCTGCACACAGCAATGTCTCACCACCTCAGAAGGCACAAAAAGCAAAGAAAGGAAAGCAAAAAGAGCAGGTAAACCACCATCAATAATAGAACTTAATATAAAAATAAATCCTTACAGCTGGATATTATTCATTCACCCGGATTTTGTAGGGAAAATAATTATTAATACATCAAGTGTATAATATCAGATTTGACGGTGAGAGTTTATATGGATTTTAGAGCATTTGAACATGCACTTTAGAGCATTACAGACACACAGGGAGCTGCTCTTTTTGCATTTTCTCTGCCCTCCTCAACCCTCTCCTCCCTCACACGTGCTGGAGAGCCTGAGAAAATAAAATGCCTTTGGTGTCCGCACTCCACAACATCTTCCAGGAGGAAAAATGGGCAACACTGGCCAGGAATCACCCCCACAGATGGGAGACAACCAAAATTCCACCTGTGAGGATCATCAGCAGAGAGAAACTATTGAAACACTGATCAGTTCTGCAACTGAGAGAAAAAATAGTCTCTATAGAGGTGAGACACTCTGCTATATCTGTGTGGCCACAGCATAATTCCATTTCTGAGTGGGCAATTATCAGCTGCAGCTCCTCAGGTCAGACAGGCACCGACTGAAACCTCAACAAACACCAAGGAGGAGATAGAGGAGTGAAGCAAGAATATTTAAAAATAGATTTTACCCTTTTTTTTCCCTAAGAAAGGAGCAAATTCGAGTTAAGGGTTGCTAGGTGGCGATGTGCCTGAAGGAAAAGGCTTTTCTTTTTCCACAAACTCCACTGCAGCTCTGCTGCTCTCACCACCCCAGCTCTATTTCTGTTAGAATGTATTTCACAGGGAAAAGGTAAAACAAAAACTCTCCTTGAAGCAGGATGGCGTGTTTGGCTTTGAAAATCATTCAGATGTGATGAGGAACTACAGTTAAAATGGATGGAACACACAGTAAATCCAAAAATATATGATAAGGAAAATGACATTTCAAACTCCTTGCAAGCAGCAATCTCACAGCTGTGCCCCAAGATCCACAAACACAACTCTTCCCTCAGTGAGTCAGACACCACAAAATGATAATTTTACACACTTCTTACAAAGCATTAAGCACTCACAACTGCAGTGAACAGAAGATATCAAAAGACACATTCTTCCCATGTGCATTCTTCCACTTTTTTTTAATCATATAGTTGCATTGCAAATAGATTTTAATCACACCAAATCACCTGTTCCCTTAGAATAAATCAATAATTAAGAAAGCCCCACCAGGCAGAGCATCTCTGAGCTGAAGCCTTCCTGTTTTACCTGACCCCCATTTAAAAGTTTCAACATGCCAGACACTATAGGACACAAAAGATTCTTTTTTAAAATTATCACTGCAGCTTCTCAAGACTGAAAATAGGAGACTTACAACCAATTTGACTTGTAACAAAATAATTCACATTTTTATCATTCTTGTCATACCCTAAACTTAGGAAATGCTGCTTTAAAAACCCAAATACAGCATTATAAATATATTTCCTCACTAGATGAGTGTATCACAAAGTGCTGGGTAACTCATGTTAGGAATTCCCAGCAGGCCAGGCCACCAAAAAGCCTGAACAAAATGCCAGGGAACCCAAAAATACAGTGATGCCTAAGAATGTCTAGAGCTGCAGGACCCAGGAATAGATGGTAATGACTTGTCTGGACTGGCAGATGGATTTTTTGATTCCTTTTTTTTTTATTTTTAAAAAATACCTTGCTGTACTGCAGTTTTAATTTTGTGCTTCAGTTCTTATTCTGTACCACTCACTTTTTAAAAGACACACAGATTTTAAACAGCATCTCACTGTGATGGTAAATAAAAATTTCAGATCACTTGTTTGTGATATTTAGCAGTTCAGGACCAGCTATTTCACACCAGATCAGAAAACTCCCAAGGTTATTTATCAGCTCAAACAGCTTTTGGTTAATTAGAACCTGCCCTCATCAGCAAGAATAATTTGTGTCCCACCCTAAACTAAACACACCTGCTGTTCTTCCACAGCCCTTTCCAGGTGGGAATTGGGGCCAGGAAATGCAGAATCCAAGGCAGGGCACAGAACTTCCCTCGTAGGGTTTTTTTTTTTTTTTGCAAAAACCACATTTAATTCTGGGTGAATCTATAAAACACCCACAGAGGTGCTGGGTGAGGCCTCTGGTTTATCAAGAATATTTCCCATTTCTCACTGGTATCTTGCAGCTCTCAATTTGCTGGTGTTTTTCTCTTTTTGTTTTCTTAAGCTGGGCTGAGAACACTTCAAAAACAGATAAATCTTGTTTATCTGGGTGGAAAAATTGTGGTGTGCTAATTAAAAACTTGATAATCTTTCCTGTTATTTGCGTACTAATTTGAATTTCTGAGGGGTTGATGATAATCACAAACATAATTCAACTTGAACTACAAAGAGTCTCAAACACCACCAGAGCCTCCAGATGCAAAGAGTGAAGTGCAAACGTTGCCATGGCCTGACATTGGCAAATAAATTACTTTATATTCTTCCAGTATGAGAAACTAGAGGATAAAAAAAAAATTTAAAAAATGAGAGATTGCTAAAGAAAAAAAAAAAAAGCCAATTTTAAGTCAGCTTGATGCTCAGGCATCTAAATCACTTTTAACTCAGGAAAATAAGGAGCCAGACCGTATTTAGAGGTTGGATTTCAAAATTGCTGTGTGTATCCCTCAGCTTTGGGAAGAAGCAAATCCAGTTTCCAGAAGCCACTAATTACAGGGTTTAGAAATAAAGCAGAGAGCTCCAAGATTGCTGAAGTCTTGGAAAACATTTCCCCTTATAGCTGGCTTGGCAAGACATAAAATATGTATTTTATATATAAATATATATATAAATATACAGGGCCTAATTGAGCTTAGATGTCAACATATTTAAATCAGTGGAGCTGACATTGCTTGCACACAGACTGAATATTCCAATAATTATAATTACCTTATAAATGAGATAAAACCAGAATTCCCAATGCTGTCCCATGAACTAAAATCAATCACAACTTTTCTCACAAAACAAAATAATTTTGGCTTCTACACATCAAAGCAATTACTTAAGCTAAATTTTAAGATTAGAATATTAATAAGTACCTATTGCAAAACCCAATTATACAACTTGCAGCCTGCTCCATTAAATTAAAATTAAATTTCATTCAAGCTCTAAGGCTATCCTTTTCCCATTGAGGGTCTTGTTCTCTATTATTTCCAAAGTATTTGGCCTCAATAATATTTTTACTACACCAAAAAAAAACCCCCAAAAAACCAACCCTTAAACACACTCTCATCCCAAATTGTTGAGCTCACAAAAACCCGGCCACCCAGAAAACCTTTGCTCAGGATGCTGAGGGATGTCCTCTGATCAACAGAAGAAAACAAGAAAAAAGAACAAAGAAAACAGGAAAAAAGAAAGAAGAAAACAAGAAAAAATAGCAATCAGGTGTTGCCCGTACTTTATTTAAAGCATTAATACAAGAAGAATACGTTTTATTATATGAATATGTAATCTATGATTTATTCACACACATGGATGTGTGCAGTGTTCTGTAGGACAAAACTGGAATGTTATAAATTGTCCTAATTCCACTAAATCCTGCAGAGGATGCCCTTGCTGTCCAAAAGCACAAATTCAGGTCTCAGAGAAATAAGAGGGCAAAAAACTCACAAAAAGGGGTCACAAAACCCCTCCCTGTTCCAAAACACAACTTCCAACGTTGCTGCTCTCCAGCCAGGACAAGGACTGCCAGGGAATGGAAGCTGAAACCCATTTTTCCAAAGGATCAAAGTCACCATTTCCAATTCCACAGGTACACGAGGCATTTTTCCTCCCAAAAACAAAACCTAGAGAATGCTGAAAATTCTCCACCAAAACTATTTTTCAATGGAATCAACACTAGCTTTTCTTATGCTGCTTTTGCTGTTTTCACTCCAAAAGCAAATAGAAAAAAGAAGGGTTTTTTCACCTTTCCATTTAAAAATAATTTTTTTATTTTATTAATTTCCAGCTTTCTGACAAAATAGTGAAGCCTCTATTTACATTTCTTATCACTTTCCCTCTATCCTGCTTTTCTTTGGGATCTCACAACCGCCACTCACCACCTTTAACAGAAGGGATTGTTCTTTAAACCCAAATTTTGGCTTTTAATTTCCCAAAAAGTCATCAAACTCTCTCTCAGGTGAGCACTGCCCATGCTCCAGGCTGTCCTCAAGGCCATGAAGAATCCCAGGTGCTGCAGGAATTTGCAGTGACCACAACCTGAGCTTTGTCATGTTTTAGCATTTGCTTGTTTTTGACCCAGAGGCAGAGAGGAAAGGATCACAGCTACCAAATTTCAACCACAAAAAAAGCCTTGGGTGTGCAGATTTATGGGTAGAAATCAAGTTCTTTTCCCAAGGTACACCTCCACCACCCCTTCAACTTCCTGAAATTTGGTGTTTTCCAAATATTCCACAACACCCCCAAAATTTCCTCAGCCTTTTAAAATATTTTCCATCTTAACATCCCCTTTCATTTACCTACAAACTCCTCTCCCTCTTCTTCCAAAGACCTCAACACCTTCCTCAAGATGTGTTCTCCAACCACCCTAAACCCCATCCCTCTCTTTCTGAACCAAGAATTTTCTCAGAAATCCCACCTTACCCAGAGCCCCCCATCATGTCTCACCACAATTTCCTAATTAAATATTAATCCTTCATGGCCTAGGCTTTAAAATTCCCTCTTTCCAGGCTTTAAAATCCCCTTTTTCCCTCTGGATCAGCTGCTCAGCTCCTCTCCTTCTGGTTCCTGGAGCCATAGGACAGCACCACAAGGTATTTGGTCATGGAATACTGAAATCCCAAAATTGAAGTGACAAATCCCACTCTCAGAGTGCCCCCTTATCTCTCCCTGTCTTAGTCATTTTCCTCTTGACCTTTATTTCCTTTCTCTCAAGCTACAGGTGCTCTCAGATCCATGAACTCAATGTTTGCTTCTCTAACCCAGTGATATTCCACCTTCTTTCCAAAAACCTGGAAAAAGAGATAATCCTGGGTGTACTGGAGTTCACATCCTCCTCCTTCCAGAGGAAAGGGTAAAAAGGGCATAATTTTGTGACAAGTCAAGTCCTAAAGGTCCCAGCAACTCTCTACAGCGATAAAATTCCCCTATAAACAAATCCCAGCTCCCAAGCAAGAAAAAAAAAAATTAAAAAAAAAAAAAAATCAGCTGTAGGTGGTGAGCTGGGCTAATTACGTAAATCAGATTATTGCCAAAAACTCTGGGCTTGTTGTTTCCAGAAGTTGGAGAAATTGAACTGTCACAAACGATTGCTCGGGCTGGGCCAGGACAATTAAATGAGGAGTCACATCCCTGGTGTGAGGAGCTGATGTGCTGGAAGGATGATAAACGAGAGGCAGAGAGACACAACGTGCACCAACAGGCATTGCAGGCTTCAAAGCAACAGAGTGCAGCCTCCAAATCAAAAGCTCCCGGTTTACAACCTCAATATTGAGTTTATGTCAGCCTTGGTAATGGGTCTGGAGCAGGACTGGCTGCCAGGTGTGAGAGCAGTTCCAGCAGCTCCAAAATGCACTCACACACCCCAGCTGAGCTGCTTTCTGTTTTAAAAGAAGCAGCAAAAAGCTTACAAAGCATTTAATAAATTATATCAATAATAAAATTAAAGTAATACAATTTATATATTTTATATAATAAATTTTAACATATTAATAATTTAAATTTAATAAAAAGCCAAAAAATCCGAGCTGGACACACTCTGCTCTTTACCATTACATGCCTTAGGAATGGGTTTTCAGCATAAATACTGTAGTATATTATTTTTAAGATAATATATTTATGTTTAAATGAGTTTAAAGACTTTTGGCCCTTTTTTTTTCTCCATGTTCTTTATGTTGCAACTGCATAATATTGCAAAGTTTTGCAATGCTGATGCTTTCTAAAGGCCCATTTCTCCTGTGGGCACCTGAAGATATTGCACACAATTTATTTTAATTTTTCAGCTTTTATATCTAACAGATATTAAAAAAGAATTTTGTAAATCAGGCCTCAGAGTGAATCCACAAACTCAGAGCTGGAAATTAGTGACAACTTTTGAACTGAACATTTCTGAAGGCTGATCGTGGAGTGCCAGAATGTTTGGGTTGGGCAGAACACAACAACTTTGAAAAAGTGTGGATGGACATAGACTGTCAAAATACTTTTCTCCTTGGGTGTCTCATTCATCAGATGCACTCAGCTGTGTGGGTATCTTCTGTCTCAGAACAAATGCACTGTCTTGAGCTGTCTCTGAAGTCAAAACTTAGACAGCCATAACACAATGGAAGAAATCATTATATTTTTTATTATATATAAAGAGAAGAATGCACCTAAACCAAAGCCATGTAATCAGTATTTTTACCTTTAAAAAGGCGATTTTTCCAACATTTAATACAGACAGAGGATCAGAAATATTCCATGCACAGAAGTTCTATCTGCAAGGAGCCTTGTGCCACGTGATCAGAATTTCTACTTTTAAAAAGGTGAATTTTCTAATATTTAATACAGATAATAGATCAGAAATATTCTGTGCACAGAACTTCCATCTGCAAGGAGCCTTGCAAACAGGAGCAGATTTCAGTTTTCACCTGAGGCAAGGATCCACCTGAGTGGCAGCTGGAGAAATGCAGGCAGGAAAATGAGATTTCCCTGCAGGCACAGAAGCCAGTCAGATCCTGACTCTGCTCAGCGGGCCAAGCACCACGCCTTGCTTTCATCCACTCTCCTCATTATAAATGAAAGAACTCTTGCTCTGGATGTTCCTTTCAGGCAGAACCTGTCGGACCTGTTAATGCACTGACAGTGGATTTAAAAAGCCACCAGCAGCCAGGGAAGAAGGTTTATTAAAGGAACCCTGGTGGAGCATCCACCTCCTTTTCCTTTCTCCAAACTGTGCCACAAACTCCTCTTTTTACCTTTGTTTATGGGGATTTAAA
This sequence comes from Eopsaltria australis, assembly GCA_034509425.1. Classification (NCBI taxonomy): domain Eukaryota; kingdom Metazoa; phylum Chordata; class Aves; order Passeriformes; family Petroicidae; genus Eopsaltria; species Eopsaltria australis. The sequence goes on from JAVTVJ010000566.1 coordinate 1,247,793, forward strand.
TTCTTCAAGGGACCATAAGAAGGTTTGATCTCACAAGAAAGTGAAATATTTACCCTCTACATGAGGGAGATGCAGCCAATTCCTGCCTGTACATCCTGACCTGCGAGGCCAGCATTGCAGCAACCAAAATATTGCCCTTTTTTTAAGCTGGTTGGGTTGCATATCTTGGACATTGCTGCATTCTTGTGACCCTTCACACATCTCAGCGAGCACAATCTGCTTCTAAACTTCAGCTAAAAAACCCCACAGCCTGACTTTGGCCTCAGGAGTTTTGTCCTCTCACAGCTTCTCTGATCAAATGTAAGAATGAGGACTTCACGTCCACGAAGCTCGTGATAATTAGAATTAATTACTGTTCATGGGAATGAGCCCTGGCAAGGCAGCAGCCTCAGTAAAAAAAATCTGCAGTGCAGATGATGCCAAGATCAAAGTTCACCTCGCAGACTTATCAGCAGCAGGATGCAGCTACAAAGGGAAACTCACCTTGGTTAGATCAGATATCCCAACAGATTCTCCCTGTGCACACACCGCTTCCACAGGGAACACCAAAAGAATACAAACCAGGTGCCTGCTGATTTTCCTGAACAAATAATCCTCCCAGATCCAAAGCCACTAAATCCTTGATATTTTGTCAGGCTCCAGCAGATTTGCCACAAGTAAATTCATGTCAAATAAAATAGGAGCTGTGCTGCCAGGTGTAACAACCTCACACATCACCTCATCAAAGCTTCTGTCTTTTTATTAAATTTTATGCCACCAATAAAATCCATCTCTGACCTGCATAACATCTCAACATCCCTCCTTTTTTCCCCTCTATGTACATGTGAAACATGAATTTTTGAAGTTTAACCCAACCTCCACAGCCTGGCAGTGACACTCTGCTCCTGCTGCACAATTCTCAGATCATTCTCATTTACTGGCAGGCAGTAACAGATTGATTTTTGTACCCCACTTTCTCCTCAAGTTCTCCACATTCTGAACAAATACTGAACCCACAAACCAGGTGCCTGTTGGTTTTCCTAAACAAATAATCCTCTCAGCTCCAAAGCCACTAAATCCTTGATATTTTGTCAGGCTCCAGCAGATTTGCTTCAAGTAAATTCATGTCACTGATAAAACTGGAGATTAGCTGTGCTGCCAGGTGTAACAACCTCACACATCACCTCATCAAAGCTTCTGTCTGAATTTTTACTTTATTAAATTTTATTCCACCAAGAAAATCCATCTCTGGTGACCTCATAACATCTCAACATTCCTCCTTTTCTTCCTCTATGTACATGTGGAACATGAATTTTTGAAGTTTAACCCAACCTCCACAGCCTGGCAGTGACACTCTGCTCCTGCTGCACAATTCTCAGATCATTCTCATTTACTGGTAGGCAGTAACAGATTGATTTTTACACCCCACTTTCTCCTCAAGTTCTCCACATTCTGAACAAATCCTGAAGCCTCTGTCAGCCTCAAAGTGCTGGTAAAATGTCAGACCAACACTAGAGACAACCATCACACCACAGAATATTTCAACACTTTCTGTTGAGCTAATTTAGGCTTTATTTTATACTCCCAGACAGGCCATGCAGCTCAGCTTAAATCCTGCTTGATTTATTTCCTTTGCTTGCTGGAAGATTGAATTTTTGTCAGTGAAGACAATCCCAGAGAAACCAATTAGGCACGTCAGGATTCAGCATCAGAAGTGAGATCTGAGCACTACCAGAGGTTATCGAATACCCAACAGCTTGCAAAGTTTCACAGAAAAAAATAATAAAAAACTATAAAAAAGGGATACAAGTGGGTTTAGCTGTGTTGCATAACAAAAAATAAAAAATTAATCAAACTAAATCCTGCACCTCTGGGTGCCAGTGGGATTGAGCAATGTTTAGGATAAGCTCAGCCCAGCAGTGATTGCAGACTAACAGGTCCCAGTGCAGGATTGTCAGCAGGTGAGAGAGGGCCCAAATGCCATCAGAACATCCAAATCCTAATACAAACATCAAATTCTCTCTTCACACGCTCACATATCTCTAATATTCCACTTAGAAGTTTATTCTTGGTCTGATCTGACTGAACTGCAGTAAGAGCTCTGAAGAGTGGAATCAATTAGAATGGTTTATATTGATACAGCACGTGTTAATCACATCAGTAAACTCATTAAGCTGATGCTGCTGTGGCAGGATAAGGGCCTGGATTCACAAAGTTGGTTTCCTGCATTCCAAGTAAAATTGGAATTTTTAAAATTGGAACCAGTGAAATTCCCTGGTTCCCATGTAAAATTGCTAACACACAGCCTGAAAGTGAGAACAAGCTGGAAGGGGAGGTATTGATGACACCAGGACTTGTTGTGCTGTTATTTCATCCCTCATATTATGATTTTATCCTGACATTACACCAGCACAAACTGCTGTCACTGATTTAAATCACAGCAGATTCAACACCTCCTTCTCAATTCAGTGATAAAACCAAACCCCACAGTCTGAACAAGCAGTTATGGGTTAAAATGTGATTGTAGCAGCCTTTAAAAAGTTGCAGTTCTTAAAGGATTTTTAAGTTGTCAATTCCTTTCTCCCCATCCTCAGCTTAATTCCCTATAGAATTTGCTTTGCTTTTCCAGCTTCCTTCTCATACATTTACTTCAGAAGCACCTGAATATTAAACCTTATCAAATACTTATATACCTAAAATCTTAGGAATTACAAGCTAAACTAACAATTCACACCCTGGCAAAGAAATTGTGCTAAGAATTGTCTAACACAGGAGAGCCTTGTCCTTCCCTCACCCCCATTTTCACCATTTCTCACCTCTTCTTTCACTCCCTTTTTAGAATTCTCCACCTTCAGAAGAGCAACTATCAAACTGCAGGAGTAAATTTCAGTTAAGGCTGATGGCACAAACCTCTGACCGAAACAAAAACACCTTCCAATTATTTCTTGCTCTTTCAGCAAAATGCAAAAGAAATTATCTTTAAAAAAAAATCAATTATTGCTTAAAAGCATTAAATATTTTAAAAGTTTCATTACATTAATGACAATTAATTTCTGTGCAATCAAAATAATCTCAGTTAGTTCACAAATGGAATTATGTGGATTTCCTTAGGGCCACACAAAAATCAAGGCCACCAATTCACATGGAACATTTAATTAAATAACTGGCCCATGGAATTTAATTCCAGCACACTCATTTGCAGCCTGCAGTCTATTACCCACACACCACTGCCTCCATAATGGCAGGTAGAAAGAAAATTAAAAATTAGACCTCAGAGAATGCAGGGAGTAAATTGAAAGAGACCTTAAAAAAAAAAAAATCTTCTATTTCTCAAAGAAAATATTGGCTATTCTACAGCTACCAGAGATTCTCTTTTCTGTGTTTTAACAATCAAAAGAAGTCACAAGGTAGCAGAATATTTTCATAAATATGAAAATTTGCATCAATATTTTCCCGTTACTTCAATGAACATGCAATTTCAGCCAATGGAAAAGGAAAATTATGACCCCTTTCCAAGTTAAGAAAGAACAGGAATCCAATGAGGAAAGGAATATAAAGAACACAGAAAAATATATTTGGAATCTGTCATGTCAGAATGAAAAAACTTTGTCCCAGCCAAAACCAGGACAGAACCCAATCTGAGAAATAAAAAAAATTCTTCCACAAAACTCTCCTTTAGTATTTTACACATTAATTTAAATTCCTGGAGTAATTTCAGAACCTGCTGTTCTCAATAACTGGACTTGTGAGGGGAGGTTGGAACAGATCAGTGCTGGGCAGGAGGGAACAGCCCCAGACAGTGGCAAAAATCTGCATTTTCCTATTGCCAGCCTTCCTCCCATTCCTAATGAATATTTGAGTAGGACTGAGATGCCACTGTGCCCTGCTCCTGAGAAGGAAAAAGTAAAATAAATCTAGGATAGAGCTGCCAGATGATCAGACAAACACATGCACACAAATCTGAACAGATGACATTAAAAAAGAGTCCAGGGGGAACACATCAGAGTGCAGAAAAATAATAATATTCAAGTTTTTATTACATGACACTGCAGTAGTCACCTGGGTTTGCCAGGTTGCCTTTGCTCTACCTATAGATGGATAAATTTATCTTGAAGCCTTGCAAAAATCAAGCCCTGAGAACTCCAGAGATTTTATTTTAAGCCATTCAGATCCCCACCACATCCTGATTGCTATAATAATAATAATAATAATAATAATAATAATAATAATCTCTGTCCTGACATGGAATTACCCTTTTAAATCATGCTCTGCCAGCTGTTGTGGAGTGGGCATGGCAAGGTTTGCTTGGGTAACAGAGGAAGTGAACAAGAAACCCAAATTTCATTCCTGATGTCAAACCCTCATTCCAGCCCTGAACTCTGCTGGCATGCTCTGGACTGAAAGTTAAAGTGACCTTTAAAGGCAAAACATCTGTTGGGAGCCATGAGAAGCTGAGCCCAAAGGATTCAGGAGCTGAGCCCCTGCCCAGGGAGCAGCTCCTGCCAGGAGCTCAGAAACTGCATCAAGAACAGTCAGACAGCTCAGAGCTTTCCACTGAAATTAATAACCATAATTTTTAAAAATGCAATAAACAAAAACCTATTTTTTTAAAAAAAATTCCAAATTCTTCTTCCTCTCCACAGAAGACAACAGTGGAAAGCCCATTATCTTCCTTCATACTCAAATACTGACCAATTACATTCTTAATTCTTAACAATTCTTCATTGTGCACCTGTTTTATTTAACATGTGAATAAATTATTGATTGGTAATGCTGTCAAGGGCTGCTATCAGTGTTGATGTATTTAAAGCAAAGTAAATGTTCAAATCTACTTTTAAAACCGGAGTTTGTAATTTTGAAATGAAGGAATAATTTAGGCAGGTATAAATGTAACATAGGATGATGTAATTATGGAAAGTACCAGCATTCTGCAATAAATATATCCCAAAATAAAAAATATTCAGAAATAAAAAAATTTCAGAAATAAAAACAATATTCAGAAATAAAAAAAATATTCGGAAATAAAAAAAAAATATGGAAATAAATTCTGAAAAAATCTGAAATAAATTCTCAAAAAGTCTGGAAAAAATATTCTGAAACAAAAGTATTCTGAAATAAAAAATATTCTGAAATTTTCTCCAAGGCAGATCCTTGCACTGTAAGATCCCAGATTTCAACACTGCTCAACCTGAACATGTTGAAATTTCAGAGCACTATTGGAAAACCATTATATTGTCTACTGGTGAGGTAAATCTAAGGATAAAAACAACTGAAAGAGCTCCTTAATAGACCCCATAATTTGGAGATGACTTCAAATGGGAAAGTAGAAGTTTTGTAGTTTATAAAATCAAACATTACTGCAGGCCAGGCTGAGCAGGAGGTGAATGAAGATCCAGAAACAAGAGAGGGACAGATGGAACCAGGGATGAGCTGGGCTCTCCTCTGTCAGCAGCCAGATCCCTCCAGCTCCAAAGAAAGGAAATAAAGGCAGCAGATTTGCAGCAATAAAATTACAACTGTAACACACAGATGTTTTCACACAAACCAAACAGACAACGTGGGCATGACCCAGAAAATAAAAGCAGTTACTGCTCTTGGCACAACTCCAGAAAAACCCAGTGCTTGTTCTGAAACAAGAAATCACACAAAGGGCCATTTCTGCACAACTGTTCAGAATTTCTCTACCTTACACATAAATGTGGATCTAAAGCTAATTTATTGCAGTGCTATGAAATTATTATCACCAACAACCCCGTTGAAGGGGATGCACAAAAATAATCTTGTATTTTGGGACACCTTTCAATAAATGTGTCATTAAGCTTAAAGTCAGAACAGAAAAGGGAAAAATAAAAAATCAGAGGAGAGTAATAGATCACTCTGCACTCTTCAATTTGCTAAATAAGATCTCCTTTTAAGCTTATGGATGACAGAATTTTCTGTAGTGACATTGTTTATTGCTGCCCTGCAGATTTGTAGCCAGAATTCTGCTCTCACAGGTAATTGACTTCTGAGTCAGCAGCAAAAGAGGGGAAAAAAATAAAATCAAGTAATTTTGGTGTTTGCTTCCTGGGGGGAAAATGAGTTCTGTTCAGGCTGAGGCAAAGCACTTTGAAAAAGCTTTTTTTTTTTTTTTTTTTTTCTTCTTGAACAACAGAACAAAAAGCAGAAGTTATAAAAGCAGAGTGTTAATTGACTGCATCCTCTCTTTGTTTCACAAGTTCAGTCAGGACACTCACCTTGGATTGGAAAATCCATGTTCAGATCCCTCCTCCTCCAGGTCAGAATTTGAATGGCATCCCAGAAATAAAGTCTGGGTTCCCAGCCAGGGAAAAAAGAAAACCCCAAACAGATGCTCATTAACTAAGAACTTACACATTGCTTTTTACAGCAGAACTGTGAAAATTCTGAGATCATTTCACTAAAGACTGGGTGACTGAACAAGGAGTGAAGGTTGAGGACCACCTCGATTCTAAGGCAACTTTAACTGCTGCTAAAAGAATTGGGTTTATAATGTTGAAACTGATTTAAAACACGGTGTTAGAGGCAACAGGGAAGTTGCAAAGTGCTTTATTCCAACCCTCCCAGACACTTGAGGAAGTGCTGAAATAAGGACCTACAGAAACAAGTGCATAAAAAAAAGCAGAGAAAGTAGTAAATATGTCAAATCCAATCTCCAAAATACGTCAGATCTCCAATAGTGCTAAAAAATAATAAATTCTCCTCAACTCAGCCTTGGAGAAGGATCTTTTTTGGGGATCAGCTATCCAAAACAAATAATCATTGCTTATTTATTGCTGAAATATTTCAACTCCTTTCCTCTCACCAGCTTCACCACTTTTTTGTGTGGCACTGCCATTTCCAAGAATGCCCTCAGTGCTTTTAAAGGACATCCTGGAAAACACCCTGCACTTTTCTAGTCACCTTCCAGTCCTTCCAATTAACAAAGAACTTTTTTTATTATTTCCTAAAACCAAATTAAACAAGCCAAATCATATGTGCCACATGAAGAATGGCCAGATTTCCACAATCCAGCACATTCCAGTTGTAAAATCCAGTTTATTTCTGTAGCTTCCATCCCCACCAGAAAACTCCATGCACCAAACCTAATCAGTGAATAATTTCCCTGCATTGTTGGGGAGTTCTGGTAAAACAGACAAATCCCAATTGCCATTTGAGAAATGCCAATCATTCAGGGGCATTTGCACTGACAGGTTCCATATGGGATGTGCCATCACCATTAACAGCCTGGGATTCAGCCAGCTGTGATTTTCAGAGCCCTGCTTGGGATCTGATGACAAATTCCACCCCCTGCACTTGCCAGACAACATTTAAAGAGATGAAGTTTCACCAAACACCATTTATTTGAGGGGGGAATGGCACCACCCCCATATTGTATCCCCAAATAGCTGAGAAGGGCTGAGGAAGAAAAGCCACATTTTGTGGCTGCCCCTACCCAGGAGCTCTGGGCAGGAACATCTGGGGTGTTTGAAGGATGCTATGAGGTGTTTACAAACTGCAGGCAGCTGAACTTTTGAAAAATTCATTCCAAAGGAACACGCAGGCCCTTTGTCCCTGCAGGAATTTCCATCCCTCCACTGGCTCTGCTAATGGGGTTCCCCTCTCCTAAAACACCAGGCACACAATTGCCCCATTTTCCAGCCTATTTAACAAGTTGAAAACATCCTTTTATTTTCTTGCTACAATAAACTCGGAGGAAAAGAGGGTGAAACGTTCTGGGGGTAAGAATAATTCATTGTTTTTTTAAAGCAAAACAAGCCAAGCGAGCAGTAGGACCCTAACACTCCTGCTTCCAAGAAAATCCTAAAATTAATGGGATGGCCCTGGCAGCACTCACAGGAAGCTGCTCTGAGCGATACAAACAGCTCAAGGTTTTGGGAAGACAAAAAGCAGAAGGTCAGGAGTTCAGCCATTCAGATATTTTATTGAAAAATAGGTTTACTGATATTTAAAACAGAGGAGATATTCGTGTTTTCTGTGAGGCTCATCAATTTCAGAGCAGAATACTCTCCATGTTATTACTCAGTTTTATTATTTCAAGCTTTTGGTGTCCATACAACATCAGATGATTCCAGGCTGCATCTCAAGGATTGAACCCCTTATGTTTTCCCATCACGTGATTACTATGCTGAAACATCACATTTCCATACACTCCTGCCTTCCATTAAAAAAAAAAAAAGGATGATTTATGTCACAAACTCCGCTCCAAAACTAACAGGACTCCCTCCACCATTGATCAAACATTACTTAAATGACAAACTGATAAATCTGCTTTTAGCACCTCTCATGGCTGTTAAGGGATTACAAATGTAGGTTTCTGCTGACACTGCTCCTTGGAAATCAGAGCTTTTCCTTCAGGAAGCTTCAGTTTCTCTTTTGCTGGACAGCACAGGCAAGATCTGACCACAAGCACAGTTGCTGAATCATAAAAACTATTCAATTACTTAATTACACATTAATTTCTGCAATTAAAGAATCCAGGGTATTAAAGTGAGTTGCAGAACACCACCCAGTCTCATCACACCTCTAATTTTTGAGACCAACTTTTTGTGTTTATCAAGTATCTGCCTCTTCTCTGAGCCAAGCTGGTAAAAAAGACAAACCTAATCAATATCCTAATTAGCCATGAAAGAAGAAACAAGCATCCACATGGTAAATCCATTTATGGATAGGAGAAATTATCCTGGAGAACTTCTCACCTTCCCTTCAAACAAAGACCTGAAGAAGTTGTCAAGCTCTGAATGAAAGTTTTTGCTGGGTTGGTTCATAGGAGACACCCAAGAGCTGGCAAACCCTGATTAAAAACTCTGAAAGCACTGAAAAACAACACATATAAAAAATACTGTTAAATTTCTTTGCAAAATGCAAAAGAAATATCTGAATTCAAGTGGTTGTGCTGCCCTCAACCAGGCAGGATTGCAGCAAGTGTTGTCACACAAAATAAAAAAGCCTTGATTTACTAGAGGAGTCCTGGAAGCCACAGGAAGGAAGGTTTTTAGTAGAAGCATCATACACAACCTTTTCATTATAAGATAAATACTTAATTAGGTTAAATTGGGAAAAAAGCAAGACAGGGATTTAATCAGTCTCTGGAATGACTCACTAGTAAAGGAACAGAACCCAACACTCTCCAAAGCAAGGAATTTTGAAGGACACAAACATATTTTAGATGCCAAAAGAACTCTAAACCTGCTCCTTACTAAACCAACTGGATTCCCTTGCACCCCTGAAGCAAAGTTCCATGGATGAGCAGCAATACTGGAATATTTTAATTCAGAATGCAAGACCTTTTCCATGTATTTATTTATTACAAGAAATTAATCATTAAATTTATTTATTAAACTATTAATTTAATAATTTTTAAATTTATTCAATAATTTATTATTTGCCATTTTGGACCTACAGGTACAAATGAAATACAAAGGGCAAGTCACATGATAAGGTTGTGTTCTATTGGAAATTTTTCATTGTTTTAAGTAATATTTTGCTGTAGAATATTTCTTGTCCTTACACTACAGTTCCTCCCACTTCTACTCAGAATGGCATAAGTTGTGAACAGAAAATAAACAAGAATTTTGACATGAAGCAATTTCCCTTCTGTGCAAAAATGCTGTCCTGTTCCCCATTTTCCTGAAGCAGATGAATGTCTAGAAAAAAAGGAAAACAAAAAAAAAAAAAAAAAAAAAAAAAACCAAAACCCAAAACACACAACCAAACCAGTGCTGGAAAAACCTCACAATCCTCCAAAAAACAAACAGCAAATGATCCTTGATCATTTCTTGATCTCAGTTTCTTTGTACCAACTGCATTCCTAGAGCAATTCCATCCAATTCCTCTCTTTTAGTCACTCAGAGCACCTTCAGGAGCTGAGGTATTTTCAGTGCTGCTGTAACTGTTCCCACAGGAGGATGGAAGCTCTTTAAAGTTCTGCAAACACTGGTATTAAATCCTGCCTCAGGCTCAGTGCCCATAATTTGCCATAAATTTACACAACAAACAGTGGCAGCGTGGGTGGAAAGTGCTGGTGATGCTGGAAATATTTCATCATTAATATCTTCAATACGAATAACAACAGTCAGGTCTAATTCTGCTGGAAATTCTGCTTGGTTCTGATTTAAAACGATTGGCAATTTAATTTTTTTTATTTAAAACAATGAGCTTGCAGAGTCACCATCTTCAATAATGCTAAAAAATAATAAATTCTCCTCAATTAAGCCTCAAAGCAGGATCTTTTTTTGGGATCAGCTATCCAAAACAAATAATCATTGCATATTTATTCATGAGGAGGTGGCAGCCAGCACAAAATTCATGTTTCTAATGAACTCCTGATAGCAGTGAGGAACAGTAAGAACTGATGGGGCTCTTGTCTACACGAGGATTTTATTACAGAGTGGATTAGGGCAGGGATTTTAAAGCACAATAATTCCTCTGTAGCAGAAATATCAACTGTATGGTCTGGCTTAATTATTTGAAGTGGATTAAACTAAACCACATAAAAGCAACTGTTGCCAAACAGTAACAGTGTTCACAGGCAAGAAGTGTGGAATTGCAGTTCCAGGCTTCCCTGCACGCACGTGACTGATGGCACATGTGCAAGGAGCATGGTTCCACCAAAGATAGTTATAATTTTTTTTTTAATGTAGCTCTGTATCAAGTTTTGCAAAACACAAATCAAGCCTCAACAGGTATGGATTTGGTTCAAGGTGTTAAAATACGAAGTTTTACCCAGGGCTCGGTGATGCCAGTTATGAGTTGTTCACAAAGCTTTCATTTCCTTCTGGAAGTGTATTTTCTCCTGCTTGCCCACAGCAGATTTTCACTCTGTTACCCTGAGAGAGTGAAAAATACAGGTTTTTCCTCATTCTTTCCCACATTTTTAAACGGGGCTTAAATATTGGAGGGAAGTGTAAGTAAAATGTTCCTAAAAATCCACACAGGCTGAGAACAAAGTGCTCACAGTAAAATCTGCAAGCACAAGTCCTGATTAGGGTTTTCCTTCACTGTTCTCCCAGTGTCAAGATTCTGCTTTTAAAACTGTTTATAACTGAAAGACCAGTTCCCAAACCCCTTATACCAGATAAAACCAAAATTGTAATCCTGCTCACTGCTTCAATACTTGCTTAAACCCTACCAGCTTATGCTGTGCTCTTCTAAAAGCAGCCAGATTGAACCCTGAGCAGGTGAGAAATCAGAACAACTCCAGGAGAAAGTGCAGGGAAAGAAGAGGAACAAGTGTCAAGCATCTCGTTGGAAACTGCAAAACTCAAGTGTACAACAACCCACATTCAGTGAGGTTTAAGGCTGTGATAACAATAAAAACCCAGCAGAGATGCACATCACACAATGGTTACTTCTTCTAAATCCCCCTTCTGAAGTCCTGGAAAGATCCCAGCAAAACCTTACAGGTGCTATTTGCAGATGAAATAGTTGCACATTACCTATAGCTCCTCATCAGGGGAAACAGATTTTTTTTATGGCCTTTCCTCCACTATTAATAAATCAGAAATTAGTGATAAACCTTTAACATGTCTGGCTGATAATGACATCACTGCCTCTCTTCTTTTTTTCACTCTTCCTTTGATTTTTTTTAAGCACTATAAACCCAAATAACTGCTCCCATCCCCGTGGCAAGAGTTAAAATCCCAAACTGCAGTAGCCGTTCCTGCTCCATAATTAATCTTTCCCGTGGCACAGTAGTTAAACAAATGTGGTTCATAAATTTTCATTGCTAACAAGTGCAGGATGATTTAGAGTGGGAGCTGCTGAAATGCAGTTTATGGTTCCTGAGTTAAAGCAGAGATGAGGATGAAAGCAGCAGCCAGGCTTCAATTATCCCTGACCAGGGAATATCCCAGTATGGATACTGGGAAATCAACTGGGGGCCACCCATCAGTGCTGGGCATCACTCAGTGGGTCTGTCCTGCCTCTTATTCCCCTCTCTCTTTTCATTACTGTAATTATAATATTTTAGTTCAATAATTAAGTTTTCTTATCTCTACCCACAGGTTTTAGCCTTTTTTTCTGAGTCCTCTCCCCATCCCAGCAGGGCTGGGGACATTCAAGAGAGGAGTTTTGTAGCACTTGGGTGCTGGCTGAGGTTAAACTCATTTCTTTAAGTGCTGCTAAAGTTGAAAAGTGTTTGTTTTAAACAGTTCATGATTTGTATACACACTGAGACATTCCAGCATTACTTGGCCCTGCAGTGAGAGCCCACAGAGATAAGAGGATCCATCACATTTCAAAGCATTACATTCATAAATCCTGGGAATATTCCTGCACTCCTGGCCATGACTGGAATACTGGAACTCTGCAGAATTCTGTGTTAGACTAAGTGAGTGGGGATAGAGAAATGTAGAACTGCTAGAACCTCACTGAAAGCTCGAGCACCACTGCTAAATTCAAGATTTAAAACTAACTTTCAAACTAACTTCTTTTTACTCAGAATGAGTTCAAGCATAGCTGTTAAATTTGAGATTAAAACTAACTTCCAAACTAACTTTGTTACCCAGAATGAGTTCAAGGATAACTGGTAAATTCAAGATTTAAAACTAACTTCCAAACTACCTTCTTTTTACCCAGAATGAGTTCCAAAAGCTGACACAGAAAAGCTCAGCTCATTTCTCCCTCTCAGCAGCACTTTGGGGTGTGATACAACAGCAGGGCAAGCCGGAGACAGCACAAGTTGGAAGCTGCAGAGTGGCATAAATCTAATTAAGTCTAAGTGGTAAGACTAAAGGAATGTAAATTAGAAGCAGATACTCATCAGCTCCCTCACATGCAAGTTGCACTGAATCAGACTTCCTCTGGATTCTTTAAATCCAGCATTCCTACCCTGTGGAGCTCAAAAAATCAAACTGCAGTCTTAGGCAATAGTTACCCCAAAAGAATGCATTTAAGCTTGAGAAAACTGAGAATTCATATTCAAAATTTACTTTTTTAAATGTAGCCAAAAGAAATCCCCCTGCCCCAAGGCCAAAATCATGGTTGAAATTATTTCCTCAAGGAGTTCCACTGCTGCTCATTTTAGCAGTAATAGTCAATAACTGGGGCAAATCAACCAAATCATCCCTTTGCAGTGGCACCACTGAAAACTTGGTATTTCTCCAGCAGAAAAATGACCGTGCAAGAACAGCAAAACCAATGTTCATTACAAAGCAGATTTTCAGCAGTAAAACCAATTATTTCATTCCACATTCAAGGCAAATCATTTTCACAAATATATACAGAACAAAGGACCAACAGAAGAAAAGCTGCATTCACCTTAATTTGATCTATAGAAGCTGCTCACAAAGCAGTTTGAAATCCAAATTACCATTTTTCCAGACAGAAATCCAAAATATCATTTTTCTCCTGAGGTTGATGCCCAAAGTGCACGCACTCCTCAGAAAACACCAAGGACATTCATCACTGAGCACACAGGTGACAATCTGATCTGTGAAGTGGCACTGCAGCTTGGCAGAGTTGAAAATATTATTTTAACATTAGTTAACCCATCTGAAATTCTTACCATGAATGGTAAAAGCAAAATTATTACCCAAAAAATGGGCAACACGAGCCTCTGACTATTTAAAATCCTGTAATTGTCTTTTGCTTGCAGAGAAAGGTAAATATGAAGAGCTCATTCCTAATTACAACAGTTAATCAGAGAGTTTTTATCAACTGAAATCTTTGCATTTCACTGGTGCCCACCCAGCTGAGTGTTCTTAAATGAGATCAAACCAAAATTATCAGGGAGTCTGAGTTCTCACACTGCTTGACAGCAGCTCCATCACAACTTTTTGTCTGCCAACAATGCAAATACAAGTGGGAAAAGAGAGGCACCTCCACGTGAATTAAGTACATTTTAAAATAAATTCGTGTTTATATTATTCATATTTATATTTAAATTTATTCAAAATAAATTCAGTCACTCTCTCCTGATGACTAAATGCAAGATGTTGGGTTTGCACCTGAGAAAAAGAAACTCTGGAGGGTTTTCTGCACATTTAAATGACCCTGAAGAGAGTTTTCTACACATTTTGGAGTCAGTAAAATCCCAAGCTGGATCAAAGCAGCCTCTGGGCTGATTCACAGTGCAAACACAAAGCAGCTGGGCCCAGCAAGGCAGGGAACTCACGTTTCTCATCATCAGCATGGACCAGAGATGCTGCTCTCGACAAAACATCCAAGGGAGTCTCCATTCCTCTCTGGATCCTGCAAAAGTCACAAGCAAAGTTTCAGGGAGCAAATTGAACACTCTGGGTGCTGTGGCAGCTGCTCAGAGCACACACACACACACACACCAGGGTTACAGGAGGAGTGATGCTCAACAGGAGCACCACGGCAAAAAGAATCAAAAATCTAAATTTCTGATTTTTTTTTTGTATTACACCAGCACAGGACTCGTTAAAAGAGCAGCAAAAATAATCAAAAATCCAACTTTCTGCTGCTCTTTTTGTGTTACACCAGCACAGGACTTGTTAAAAGAACAGCAGAAAGAATCAAAAATCCGACTTTCAGCAGGTCTGGCTGCCTGTAAGGACATGGATTGCTTTAGATCCTCAATAAACTTCACCTGCACACACTCCCCCATGCACAAAGCAGAATCATCCAAATTTATCATTTAAGATTGTTTTTACTAATAATCAGACAGTTGACCTGTGGGTATGTGTGTGTACATTCCAGAAACTTCACCTCCACACTCTCCCCTATGTCCAAAGCAGAATCATCCAAATTTTATCATTTTATTAAGATTTTTTTTTAACTAATAATCATATAGTTGGACTCTGAGTATGTGCATGCACAACCACACACAGAACTGTATTTTTTTCAATCATGATCACACCTCAGTGGTTGTTTTTCCCTGGATTTTACCCCTTACAACAGATAATTCCCATCCATGAAAAGTTAATTCCCAGCACATTAAAAATGCCTATTCCAGCACTACACCAAGCAAAAAATTCCCATAAAACCAATGACTGTATTGCAGCAACTCAAAGTTTCACATAAACGGCTTCAAAAATAAATAAAATAAAATGTTTCTATATAAAATTCCAAAAATATGAAAGGGCAAGGAAGGAAGAGAACAACATGGTGTCAAGATGGTTTTATTACCAGGCCAACAACTTAAACACGTTTTCAAATAAAAAGGCAACAGCACAGGCAGAACTGTTAAGAAAAAAAAAAAAAATAGAGAAAGAGAAAAAATCCCAGAACAGCTAAATTTTGTTGAGGTTTTTCCACAAAAAAACTTAGCAAAAGTTTTTTTTTTTTACAAGAACTGTTTACTGTAAGTTACTTTACAGTATGATTTAAATAAAAAAAAAGGTAGAGGCAGCTCCAGAAATCTCCAACACATGTCCAACGTGTACATTGACTTAACAGCAAGCACATGTTTGGGAAGCAATTTCCTTGAGTTTGCCCTAAAACAATAAACTTCACTATCCTCACTCCCTCTTCCCAAATAAGTCAAAGACTTTGAAGGAATCAAAGACTTTAAAGCGTAAGAGAAAGGATTTTAAAGAGTTTGAAAGTTGAAAAAAATGTATTTTTAAGCTTAAAGTATTTTTTTTAAGTTTAAATAATGAAATCCAGTAAGATTTCCTTAGTGCTGTGCAAGAAGAAGAGATAAATATGAAATAATCGAGTGTATTGAGGATTAAAAGATGCTTCTCCCTCCCTGCCAGAATCAGCTTTTGCTCAGGAAGAATATTTTAAGTAAACTTATAAAGTACATTAACTCTTTAATTTAAAGACAGTACCTGTGGGCAAGAGGTTTTAGAAAACAAGATCTTAGCTTATTTTGTTATTTTTTCTTCATTAAATATTTATTCCTTTCACACCTGGCCACATTCTCCTCCAAACCAAAGCAAAAATTTGGAAGAGGATTTTCCCTGAAAAGCCTTCAGCACCATTCCACTTGGATCCCTCAGACCTTGATGTTAATTTTGTTCATATTTTTTGTTTTCTTGGAGTTTAAAACAGCAGACTGACCCTCTCACAAAAATTTCTCTAACAGAGTGCAAATTCAATTGGAAAAATGACTTCAATTTGTCCACACCAGACTGAGATAACTCAGGATTCAGTGCTAACTTTGTCCTACACTTCAAAGACAGTAATTCAAATATTTTTGGTCCACTCTTTAGGAAAAGCTCCACCTTTTGCTAAAGGACAATGTAAAGGATAATAAAATTATTAAAAACAAATTAACGACATTAAAAACCAATTTTTTTCTTCCAGCTTTCCAGTAATTCTCAAATAATGGGAGCAGCAGATGCCCAATCCCTTTCCGGAGCGTGCTCCCAGTAAGAATTAACTGGGGACAGAAACCCACACTGGGAGAAGGAAACAGGAACCTGAATTCTGCTCAGGAAATTGGACACTTTAAAAACAACTTGGCTAAAAGTGGCCTCAGTGTACCTTTGTGTATTATTAAAGTTCATATCATATGAGGGATGTTGTGCTCATTCACAAATTGCAATTCCAGGGTGCAACTGCAGATATTCTGTCACTTTTTAAATAGATAAAAACAAAGTTACCTGCAAGGAGCTATAAATTCCCAGATTATTTTTCAAACAGTGTTAAATATCTCTTTATCTCTAAATTAGATTAACAAATCACTGATTACAATTCAGGAAATAAATGAAGGTTGCCCAGGAGAGTGAGAGAGGAGAGATCCTCTCAGCTCCAAGTTTAAAACCTTAAATTGGTCAGGACAAGGTCAGAAAATGCTGCACCTGGGCCAGGGCTGCCTTGAGAGGACAGCCCAGGCATCCTTTTCTCAGAAAGGAAAGACCAGTGTACCTCCCAGGCTTCCAAGAAATCAAAAATAAAAAGAAAAGAAAATAAAAAAACCTCAAACAAACAAAAAAAGAAAACCACACAAAAAAAAACCCCACAGTTAATGAGGAGATTCCTGAGCAAACCCAGCTCTTTCTCAGTGTGACACAAACCTGTCTATGCAGCAGAACCCAACTTGGAATTTTTAAGTGTCCCCACCAAAACTCAACTCTCTGGAAGTGCTTGGTAAGGGAAATACAACTGAATTTCCCCTGGCTACATCTGATTGAAACACCCTGGAAACAGTTCCCAAGTTTATCTCACTGGTTACAAAGTCTTAACTGTTAAATTCACGGAGACATGAGCCAAAAGCACTTTTACAAGCGTTCAAGGTATTTTTATCTACTGTAATTTCAAATATTAGTTTAATATCTTAACAAGTGCTCTTTTTTATCTGTTGCTGCTCCCACTCAGCATTGCCTTATTCTGTCCTCTCACCTCACAGCAGCAAAGAAACATTCTAAAAAACTGTAAAACCATAAAATGTGAAATCAGAGATGTCTGAAAGGCTGATTTAAACACTGATCCACCTGTAAATTTTTTATGCAACACCAGAAGCCCACAACACCCATCAATGTAAAGAAAAATCACTTTATTTTCCCTCTCCTCCTCATGTTTTTGCAAGTTCCAGGAACACGCAGAGCACTCTCCAGTTTTGCAAACGCCTCCTGTTGTTTTGTTTTGAAGGCTGTAGAGAAGTGAAAGCTTCAGAAAATGAATATTTAAGTATTTTCAGGGGTTTTTGCAGCACCTTCCAAGCATCACGAGGAGCATGGAGGGAAAAACCCTGAGGTTGCTTGTTTGAAGTTCAGTTAACAGCCAGCAGAGCAACCAGCAGCTCTCAGCCTGAATAGACAATTATTTAATCCCTCCAAAGTTCATATCCACAGTGGGGGATGACAGGAAAAACATGAGATAAAGAGAACTTCACATTTGATATTTAAAAAAGGGGGAATGGCAAGGGAAGAGAATGGAAAGAGAAGCAAAGATGATGTTTGGGCAGTGATCTCATCACGGAATTAGGAGGGTTTTGGTCTAGGACAGATCTTAGCTCAGGGCAGATGCCAAAAACAAGGGCAAAACTGGGTGATGGGAACAGACACGAGTGCAGGTGAGACAAAATGAGAAGAATTTTAACACAATTTGGATATTAAATCCCAAAGACAATCACAGGCAGGACAAGGCCTGGATTTCAGGCAGGACTGACAGAACAGCAGCACAACCTCTGCAAAAAACCACCAAAACCAGTCACAAAAACCTGCTGGGACACACCAGGAGAGAAAGGATCAACCTTTCCATAATGGCTAGAAAATCCTGGACAGAATTCCCACCTAAAGAAATCACACAGATAACGCTGGAGGGAGAAGAGCAGGATTAACAAACAAAACCCATTAATTATAACAATGAAAAGTGACTCAAGAATAACAAGGTGCTCGAGAAACCATCAAGAGCAAAGTGTAGATAAACACAAGTAGGGGAAAACAAGATTAATTGAGAAGTGTGGTCAAATGTGTCAAAAGCAGCTGCCACCTGCCCAAAACTGCCCAAATTCATACCCAGAAATTCCAACAGAGAAACAATTTCAATGGAAGAAAGTGAAACTGAAGAGGAAATCCAAACACAACTGAGCAGCACAATCAGCAAATACACACAGGGAAGGAGGATAAAGCAGAAGTCAGGTGCAAAGTAGGCAAGTTTAGTTTATTTTTTATGACAGGAAGGAGAAAAGCATATTTGCCCCATGAATGAGAATAATGAGCACGTTGTAATCAACAATTTTCTCAAATAGGCACAATGCATTTAAATTTCTTCAGCTGTGCTTGGACCAGAGCTTCTACTTGTGGACAGAAAATTTTGTGTTGAGAAATGTTAAAATGATAAACGTGTTAAGTTCTCACTTTAGGTCATGATTTCCAAGGAGCACTGATCATTTACGCCTCAAAAATCCTGAGAATAAGTTCAGGCTATTTGCCTAAATACCACTTTTTTCCCTTTTTTTTTTTAACGTATTTATCCCCTACTTGGGGGGTTTTTAAACCATACTTGTTATGCACGTGGAAAATGTGTTTGAACAGGCAAATCTTCAAACAGAAACAACCATTTAGCTTCTCACACAGAAAATTACCAGCTTTGGTATTTTACCTTGTGCTTTTTGCTGTCTTGTTGCACAAATCCCCCTTAACAAGGCAACATTTTAAGAAGAAAGCTGTTGGTGATTTTTGAAAGCTACCAAAGCTGAGAAATTTAAGGTGGAAAAGCCCAAGCTGACCTTGTCTTGTACCTACAAGATCACCCAGAGCATCCTCTGTGTTACACAATCTGCTGCAACTCACTATGAAACGTCTAAGCACAGAAAAGAACCGAACCAAAGCTCCCTTTTCCAACAGAAAACATCCCGGTGTCTCTGGAAACAAATTAGCAATTAACCCCTGCAATACGGAGATGCTGAGGTTATCAAAGCTACTCATTTGTAAGTAAGAAACTGAGGGTTTATGACGTGAGTGCTCTTAATTAACCGGCCCCAAAGGGCTGTACAAGCATTTTTTATCCTCTTTTAGTTACCAGGGTTATTTTATACCAGATTTGCCCCTCTCAGCAGCACTCCTGGGTGCTCATCACCTCAGCTCTGGCCCAGTTCCTGCTGCAGGGTGGGTGTAAAAGCTCCCCCATCCCACAGAGGGTTCTTGAACAGAGAAAGGAAAATATCCAAAATATCCATCCCTGCTCCTCACAGCGTGCTGGGGATGCTGAGGATTCAGCATCAACAGTTCCAGCCCAGTCATTTAAATAATAAAACGTAAATGTACAACAGGCAGGCACAAATTCTACCAAGAGTAAACAGGTCAGATCTGTATTTTACTTGTGAATCAAAGTAGATCTTGTAACTGATCCCAAAAAGCCCCATAGCCTCATCCCAAATGTCAACACTGTAAACTGTGTATCAATAAGAAGAGACATAGAGAATTTCAGCAAAACCCATTCCACACCAGAACTCTCACAAGTTCACAGATAGGAAAATACAAATAAAGGCCTTCAAGTCTGGAGAAGAACCTTTAAAAAGTTTATTACTAAGGCAGGGGATGGATATTGCTGCCCAAAGTTTATTATTAAGGCAGGAGAGGGGTATTGCTGCCCAATTTTATTCAGTTTTGGATCTGAGGGTTCTCAGTATCACTGCCTGCAAAGTTCACCCCGGTTTCCCAGCTTGCAGTTTGTTTCTCTGTGAGGAATGCTTTTTAAACAACTCTGTTCTAAAGTCAGAGAAAAACTAATCAGAGGAATTACCCTGCAGGAGAAATCCTGGAACTCCCGATCAGCCAAGTCCTTTTTGGTGTAATTAAAGAAATGGCCATTATTTCTCGTTCCTGATAATCCTGAAGCACCAACACAGCAGAAGAGAAGCGAGCTGGCTTTATGGATTCTTCAGTGTCAGCGGTGCTAAACTCCCATTCATCCACTCTCAGGAGAGGGGTGCAAAGATACTAGCGTGCACTGCTTAACCCAGGGAATTAATTAATTAATTCCTTAATTCCTGCTGATCGCATCTGGGGAACACGCAGCCAGCCCGACCCCGCACGAATAACGAACAAATAAATACAAAATATCCGCAAGCGGAACACAGAAGATGCAGCGCCAGAATCCTTCAGAGCGCCCTTGGCACTCGTTCTGGAAGGTTTCACCTCTGCCACCGAGCCGGTGCCGGGGATTTTCCCTGCAGGAAGAACACGCTGGGCGGGAGCCGAGCTGCAGGAGAGCCCCGGTGCTGGGGACACCCCCGGGCACGTCCCTGCAGGGCATTTCCATCGCGTCCCGTGGCTGGGAACCCGCGGGGCAGCCGGGGGACAGAGACCCTCCGGGGACAAGGGGAGCGGGTCCCTCCCGGGCCGGGAATGAAGAGCGGGTCCCTCCCGGCACGGAGCCCTCCCCGCCTGGATCGCGGCTCTGCCGGGAGGGCTCGGGAGGTTCCCCCGCCGCCCTCAGCGCCCGGCCCGGCGCGGCTCCGGCGGGGAAAGCCCCGCAGCGCGGAGAGCACGGCCCGGGGCAGCCCCGTCCCAGCCGGGTCCCGCCCGCCAGCGCCGCTCCCTCCGCCCCCGCGGCCACCTGTGCGCGCTGTCCCCGCGCTGTCCCCGCACTCACCGGCGCTGCGGGCGCTGGCGTGGCCGCCGGGCCGGGCCGGGCCGGGCGGGGCGGCGGCGCGGAGGGCCCGGCGGCGCGGAGGGCCCGGCGGCGCGGAGGGCCCGGAGCAGGCGCGGCTCGGCGGCCCCGTGGCCCCGCTGGCTGCGCGGGCCCGCCGAGGAATCCCAGGAATGAGGGAATTCTGCGGCGAGCAGGTGGGGAGCGCCGCGCGCCCCCATTGGCCGCCCGGCGGTGACGTCAGCGCCTCATTACCCTAATTGCGCTGACGTCACATCCTCGCAGGTAGGGAGCGCGCGAGCCCGGCCCCGCCCCCGGGGAGGGGCTGGAGGGACTCGGGGGCGGAGGGTCGCGGGTTCGAACCCCGGGAGCGCCGGGAGCGACGCGGGGGGACAGCGCTGCTTCTCTCCCACCCTGCTCCAACCCTAAACCTTTTCCTCCCTTCGCAGGAAAACAACAAAAAAAGCCACTCTGAAGAACTAAGCACTCTTCAACAGCAGAAATGTGCGATTCGGATTAAAGCACTCTGTCTCAGCATCGTTATCCGCAGCCGCATTGAACACGCACGAGTCACGAGCAAGTGTTTCAGAGCTGCTGTCACTGCCCCAGCCCGGCTGGAGCATGGGGTCACATCCCCGTCCCCAGCTCGGTCTGACGGTGGTTGGTGTGAGCGCTTTGTCTCCTGTTCGCTGCCCGCCTGCAGCGGGGTTTCACAGCAGCCCTGCTCCCCAGGTGACTCACCCGGCCTGCCAGGCACTGCCGGCAGCCAGACTGCAGTGACAATAAAGCTCATGGTCAAAAGAACCCCTCCCCTCCCTCTGTGCGCAGGGCAGGAGCTGCACTAAATCGGAATATTCAGATTTCCGGCGGCCACAGCCATCCCGTCCTGGAAAAGCATCGCACCTGTTCTCAGCATCCCAGCACAGCCGCGGGCATCCCCATGGCACCTTCATCCCAAGTGTGCCATTTCCAGCAATTTGGGAGCGAGTCGTGCTAAAGCTTTCCCTGTTTCCAGCAATGTTATCAAATCAAGCAGCAGTTTGTGCATCTGGAAGAGTCGCTTCCCAAAGTTTCTCTCCAAGGCGCCCTGAAAAACCCGGGAATGCTGTTCCCAGCAACAGAAATGAATTCCAGAGCAGGAGAGGATATGGGAATTGCGGCACTGATCTTCTGGCGTCCACACTGAACATCAGAGTCACCAAACAGGTCCCAGAATGGGGATTGTATCCTCACGAGGGTCTGAGGTGGCCTCGGGCGGCTCTGGGAGTGCATTGCAAAGGGACAGAAAGGGACAATAAATCAACCTGAGCCCCACCAAGAGCCTTGGGGTTGCACGTTTGTGGTGGAACCTAAAATGAGGACAGAGCAGCAGAAATAGAGAGTTTGTCCATGGAATTCTGCTGATGGTATTTCTCCTGTCCAGCTCCTCCTCCCTCAGCGTGACAACAAATACACAAATACAGAAATGGCACCACAATCATCTGTGGCTGCTCAAGGAGAAGAAGCACCAAGGCACAGCAGGGTTTAGTTTAGGTGCTGAGATTGGGATTTCTGCACGAAATGGAGGGAACACAGCTCCCACACGCAGCCAGAGGTGCAGCCAGAGCAGCAGCCCAGGCAGGGGTGTGGGAGGTGGAGGGCAGGGAACGGCCCAGGATGAACCCACACACCCTGAACTTGGATTCCTTGAGAGATCCAGAGCTCTGTGCTGTCCAGTTCCCGTTTAAAAGTCCATCAGAATCATGCAAGAACAGCTGACGCTGGAGTATTTTCATATCCTTGCAAGGACAGGTCATGGGATCTCCGGGCCACCAAAAGCTGGCCAAAAGCACATTCCAAACCTAAATTAAATCCAGATTTAGGCTCCACACGCTCAGGATATCTAATAGGAACACTTCAGTTGATAAAAATAAAATGAAATGCATGTAGGGTCAGAACAACCATGAACATAATTTCATACACGCTACAAACTCTTCATCTATGTAACAATATAAGGTAATATTTATCATTTTTAAAAGTGATATTGAATTAATAGACTACTGGAGATTATTTTCACTACCAGCAAGTAAGAAAAGGAGTTTTATGATCTAATATTAGGGGGGAAAAAAAGCAGTCAAAATAGTAACATAAAACTTGCTTGAGAAAACAAGATACTGGACAAGAAAAATACCCTGAAACATGGAAAACAAAACCACAGGCACCGAGAGAAGATCTGAACCAGACATATCACAGGAATTAATAGCTGCAGACTAATTACATGGCTTTTAAATATGTATCTCTGAGAAAAAAACTCTGCCACTCCTGTTTCTAAGTGCTGGAGGGAAGAGGTGGGAAGGGTTTCTTTGTTTAACCAGACAGAGCTCCTGGGATGAGGAGGAGCTTGAGAAAGGAGAGGTCAAAACAGCTTTTGATCCTTTGGAGCTGCAATTCCAGAAGTTTTAGAAGAAGATATTTATTAAACATCTGAGGAGGCTGAGGAGCATCAGCTGGCTGGGAACAGTGACCCCGAGCAGACAGATTTCCCTCTGCAGTGAGGTGTCAACATCTGTAAAAACCGAAAAAAAAAACCAATGAAGTGCAAGTTGTCAAACGTTGGGAATCTTGGAAAACAGATCTTAAAACAGCACAGGAAAACCCTGCTGGAGCTGCTGAACTCACCACATGCTGCTCACCAGGCAAATTCACAGATTAGAAAAGCAAAACCAGTCTTGGGTGATGAGCTGTAGTTTGGTTTTGCTCGGGTGTTAAAGTTTGGTTTTCATTTAGCAGGAACTTTCTAACCCAATGGTATCAAAGGCTGTTCGCTGACTCAGATACCAGCAAAAATTTACTTTGCTGAAACTCAAAAACTGACCAAGATAGCTGAGGGTTTGTAGCTGAACTACAACAAAAGTGGGCTTTCTGCAGCCAAGGAATGGTGCATGCCACTCCTGCTCCAAATGCACATTAATCACCAAAAATTAATCCCATTCTCCACCAAGTATGGCCAGTGCAACAGAAGGTTTAACCCCTGCGTGAGGGAGCTGGGATTGTGGCTAGCTGTGGATCTCAGCTGCCTCAGGACAACGTTTTAAGACTTTTTTGTGGGTATTTTTTCAGTATAGAGGCTGGAAAGGACCTGAAACCAGAAGGAAAAACCCATAATTCTAGCAAATGCAGTTGCAGTTTGCAGGGAGATCCCATGGCCCAGTCCTACAGACCCTACTCAACCATTGATCTGTAATTATTATTGAAATTGTCTGACATCTGTTCCACGACCAACCAAGAAAATAAAGCATTTCCAATGTAACAAGAGCTTCTTACTGCCATCACAATTTTCAAACATTAACAATACAGATGCTCCTTTTCCAGCAGCCAGGAATGCCTGAAGTTCCCTGGAGTCTGCAGAGGAGCCCAAACTCTGCACGGAAATGATGAAGTTGGTGCCAAAAGCAGACATTTTCTCCGAGCTATCACAAAGGCCATGATTTGTCACAGGTTTAACGAGGTGTGGCAGTGCTCTGCCATCTCTGTCAGCCCAATTACAGTGCCTGCTTCCATCCATCCACACCTTCTTTAATAAAACAGGTGAATTTTACACCAAATGACAGCAGCTCTTAAAATCAACCTCCAAGCACGTTTTATCACACACAAATTACGTGGCCTCAGAAGCAAAAATCTTTTCAGCACTGTTAATCTCTGAATCTAAAACTTTTCCTTGCAAAAATCCACCTTCATCTGCACTGCCTTACATAAAAACACACCCAGAATTCAAAACACATCAGATTGCATTTTTTTAAAGACAGTTTATTATTTCATTATACCACAATGTGTTAAATTGCAGCAATTCCAGCCAGACAAGTTGATCCCAACTGTGAGCTGATGGAGATGGTAATTTATTACCTGCTTCAAGACAAAGCTTGCCCTCTTGGTAATTGTCTGCCCCATCATCCCAGGGAAGATGAAAAGAGACAGAATAATTTCAGTTGGAGCAGGGTCAGAGCAGCAGCATCATCTTCAAGCCAACAATGAGATACTTTCAGACTCCAACAGAACACGAACACCACTAACTCTGCTCTTTCAGAACATTTAACCACAGGTGCTTTCTGCTGGCTTTGTTCTAGAAAAGATTTTGCCCCATGGAGGTTCCCATAAGATGAAGAAAGACAACACAGCTGGAAAAAAAATTAAATACAAAAGGAGCGTCGGATTAACAAATTAAAATCAACCCCTGGTCACAACCCACTGGTTTAATTTGTTAAGGTCTTGTTCAACACTGATAAAAAGACCACAAATGGTTCACAGCAGAACTCCAAATGGCAAATTTAGTGTAAAGGAAAGGTCACTATAGTCAGTGATCCACAGCTGAAGGTGAATATTCAGAGTATTCTTTATTATCCTCTTTTTTCTTATGCAGTAAACATCCATACAACAGATTTAACTCCCCGTTTTATTTGTATCCTATCTCTCACACAGGAACAGATGAACTTTAGTCCATGTGGCATCATTGGAACAGGCTGCAGCTCAAGAAGAGATGCAAAATGATTGTCAAACTTTCCACATTAATTCATGGTAAGCTACACAATTTACATACATTTGCAGGCTGCAAGAAAAGGTTCTTTGGTCACCAGAATTTCTTCTAAACCAGAGGTCACTGGACAGAAGGAACTGGCACCAAAGGATGCCTAAAACCCTTTGGAATATCCATCCATCCATCAGCTCAGGGATGTGTCAGGGAATCACTCTGGAGAAACTGAGCTCAGTCACATTTGCTGGATGTAAACACCCAACCTGATTTTCCCCCTGTTCCCGTGGGCCAACTTTGTAGTTCTTACAACCTGATCCTGCTAATTACTGAGGATTTAGGGTTCTACCTGACCAGGGCTTCCTAGATTGAGGTCAGTTATCCCATCAGGACAAGGGGATTCTCTCCTCAGCTTTCCAGCTGTGCCCTTTCCAGGGTTTTTTCCAAATGGCTCATGGGCTGGAGTTGAGCTCATGCTCCCAGGGAACAGGGACAGGAGGTGAGGGAATGGCCTCAGGCTGTGCCAGGGGAGGCTCAGGTTGGACATCAGCAGGAATTTCCCCATGGAAAAGGTGGTGGGGCCTTGGCAGGGGCTGCCCAAGGAGATTTGGAGTGGCCAAAGAATTCCTGGATGTGGCACTCAGAGCTCTGGGCTGGGGACAAGGTGGGCATTGGGCACAGCCTGCACTCGGTGGTCTGGGAGGGCTTTTCCCACCTGAATTATCCTATGATTGTCTGATACATATAACACCAATTTTCAATTCTATACTGGAAAGGGAATCCTGCTAAAATCAGTCACAGAGAAACAAACAAGCAACAGAGGAGACATCCTTTAAACAACAAAGCCAAAGCAAAATAAACCAGACCTTTGCTTTAAACGCAGCCGTGCGAGTACAACCCTTAAATATAAACCCTTAAATATAATCCACTTAAAAATGCTGCAAGAATTTAAAGTGCAGTGATGGATTTCATCATCTACTGTGGTCTGCAGGGAACACATTCACCTTCAAATTGCCAAAGTGCTGCTGACTCAGTCTCCTCCTTGGCAAAAATCTAATGCAGGGATGCAGGGGCAGAGTGAACAGGGGTGTGCAGAATGAGCACAACCTCGCCATCCCCAGACTTGGGAGGAAACGAGGGGAAAGAAAGAGAGAAAAAAGAGATTGTCTAAAATTTCTTGTGCAAATAATTTGGTTTTTAAAAGCCTTGCCCCAGGCTGTAAAGCCAAAGCACAGTGACAGCATCGTGAGGCAGAGGTTGGGAGCTGCTGTGTGTCAGCCCTTCTTGAAGCATCCAAGGAAGGGAAAAACTTCTTGGCTCTCACTGCTGTTCAGGGAGTGAGCCAAACATCTCACCACTGCTGAGAGCGAGACAACTCGAGGGTGGCAATGTTAAAAGAAAAAACCAAAACCACAAACAAAACCGAAAAAAAACCCCACTGAATGCTCCCCTGTCATGCTTCACTATGAATTTTAAAATAGGTTTGGAGAAGCTTTGGCAGGAGGCAGAGATTAAGCAAATAATCACTGTGTGGGAGCACAACTTTTCAGATTTACCAAGCGCACCACAGAGCTAAACAGATCCCATGTAGAGAAGGAATACAAATTAATTCAATAACGAGATGTTTTGCTGTTTACTTGGCTTATTTAATTGAGTAGGGAGGGTATCTTAAATATCAGGTTCAAGGCTTTCAAAGGAGGTCTCAGTACAACAACGGGAAGTGAAGGAACCAAAACACAGAGTGTTATGATCAGTTTTTGGGTTGTTTTGCTTTTAAAGACAGCTCCTTGGGGCTGCAAACTCCTCAAAATCAAATTTATTCAAATTTAAAGGCAGGAAGAACCCTCTGCACCCACTACACTTGCACAGATTTTCAGGCAGATCAGAGTGTTGTCTGTGCAGCTCAAAACCTTCCATTCCTCAGAAAAAAATTGTGTAGAACCATCCAAATAGTTCCCAGCATTGCTGGAAAGGATTTAGCAGAATGTTGGATTATGAAGGCAAAAATGACATGAAGTTCTTAGACTAAAAATGTAACTAAAAGATTTGGAGCTTGCATGAATAATTTCAGAATGTAAAATCTGAAGCTTCCTCTTCATGGAGTAAAACTTAATCAATTTCTAAACATTTCTGATTGCACCAGGCTGAGCAAGAGGTTAAAACATGCAGGAGTAATGTGATTACTGCCTCTCCCTAAGGCACTCATTAAATTCAGGATCAGTTAGCAACTGTGGTGGAGATTTTTATCTAGAAAAACAGGTAAATAAGATTACTGCAAAACTTTGTGAAACCACACTATCAAAAGTGACGGAGGAGCCGTTGATTCAAACAAAAAACATACCAGAAAATAACTGTGTGGAGGTAATTTCTCTTCTTGCTGCAGCAGGGAATACAAAGAAAATTAATTTTCCACACAGACTAAGTGGCCAGCAGAGTGACTCTGAAAATGAAGAATACTTTGTCCTCTCTCAACACCTTACCCTTGGAGAGCTATCAGACACACACTGACCTGATATTCTGACCTTCAAAGCATATTTCAACTTCAATTCTATTTTTAAATTAATTGCTGGGAAAAGGCATGAGTCACAACCCTGCTCGGATCCCCCTGCACTGGACACTCACCAAGGGCTGGGTTTATTCTGAATTTTCCCAAGTCAGAGCAGGCTCTTGCTTTACCACCTCAGTGTGAAGAACAAGGTTCAGTTCCCTCGGCCACTCAGGAATTCTGACCTCTGTATCCATCTGACCTTCCCAATTTTGGCACAGGTGTTTGTTGCAAACATCAGGAAGCTCAGGGATGCTGCAAAGTGTTTGTGGCAGAAAGGGCTTCCAGCTCAGTTCTGCTGCCCATGGGCACCTTCTTTATGCTCAGGCTGCAGCACTGACTCTGATCTGCTGGCAATGATGGTCAAAAAAACACAAAGAGAAGGCTCAGGGAAGCTCATCTGGGAAATACAGGCTCTGCATTTAGAGATACAGGTGGAATTTGAAGGATCCCACCTGGATAAACTCCCTGCTCCAACACTTGGAAAAAGGAGAAGTGTGCAAGCGATGAGGAACATGTCACACATGTGCTGATGGAGCCTGTGTGCTTCAGCCTTGTGCCCTCCCCAAACCGGGTTTAGGAACAGCCAAATGATTATATATCCAGTCAAATGTTTGATTTTTTGATTTCCCCTCCTTCCTGTGTGATCCAGCTCATTCCCTCTGAGCAGGAGGCTGCTCCACACTCCACTGGCACTGTGGATGTCAGAGCAGTGAGGCAGCTGCTGACTCACCTACACAAACCCTCAGGAGTTTGATTGGGTCCAGGCTCCTCGTTACAAAGAAGACTTTTAAGACATCAGAAATAAATCATCTGCCTGGTTGCCTTTAATGAAAGCTCTGTTACACAGGAAAAAGGGGGAGGGAGCATGAAACAATATCCAAGGTGGAACAGCCGAGCCAGAAAAGAGGGATGTCTGAGGAACAGAATGAAAGACTCGAGAATTAAGTCAAGAAGAGAAACAATAAAGTATGGAAATGGAGCAGGAAGGTAAAAACAGGAAAGTTACAAATGGAATGAAAGGCTGAAGTGATTTGTTTTGGTGAAAGAACAACCACACCTCATTAGGACAAAGAGGCAGTAACATATTCCCATGTCCCAACTTCCCGTGCAACAATCCTCAGCTATTTTAGTGGATTACAGCTGTACGGGCAGAAGAAATCATTTCCACACACACTGGTGAGGAACTTCAAAAGCAGCTAACAGGGCTGAAATCAATCTCTCTTCTCTTCAAAGTTTTACACAGCAATGCTCTGTAACAACTGCCCCGAGTACTCTCTGAACAACAGCAACGAGTTCAGAGCGAGCTGCTCAGGGCTATGATTCACTCGTGGCTCTGTGCCAGAAAAATAAATACATTCAAGCCCAGTGGCCCCGAGGGGAAAGGTAGGCCAGTCTTTAAAAAGCACAAAATGAATGATTTACAGAGCAGAATCCACTTTTCAGCCTGTATGGATGAGGGGGAAGGACTTTTTACATCTCCCAAAGATTTAGTGTGAGACTTGGATGCTGGCAGGGCATCAACAGATGGAGGAACTGGGAACTACCGAGCTGGGATTTGCAAAACTCACTGCAAAGAGCAAGGAATGACCCCTTATATTGCTGTACACCGAGTTCATAAAGCCAAACCGAGCCTTGCAGTGGGTATCCAGCAGCACGAGGCAAACACAGGCGGCTCGGGTTACAGGAAGTGCAGTGAAGTCCCACCTGTGCAGGGCCAGGACCCTGTGGCACAGTGACAGTGGCAAACAGCTCGGAGCTGGCCAGGGCCTGATGCCTCACAGCACACAAAAACAGTTAATTAGCTGCTAAACGGCAAACAGTGCTTTGCTTTTTTTCTTTTTCCCCACAAGAACATTATTTCTGGGATAAACGCTCAGCCAGCAAGGTGCAGGATGGAGATTGGGGTTTCACTGTGGGAGTGAGGCCAGCTCCTCTCACACTGATTTGTCACTGCCCTCTAATGTCCTGAAGCACCATTTCAGCAGCCAGCACCTTCTGAAACACCAAACCCACTTTTAAGTCTTTAACACTCAGAACATTCTCTTTAATTGTATTGCTAAGGGCTCTTTAAAATGCTGCATTTCATAATTTAAAAATTCCAGATTTCCCTGCTGCTCATCCCCAAACTTACCTTGCAGAGAAGGAGAAACACAGCATTTAGGATCCCAGATATCCTCACAGGATGTTTGATTTGAATTTCTGGTGCACTCACTTGTCCAAGGCACCTTCTCTCAAAAAAAAAAGGAAAAGAGACACAACTTCCAGGTGAGGAATAAAACTCAGCAGAGGGAAGGAGTTGACAGAACCCAGCCTTTACTTAGATCCCAGGAGGGGTTCAGCTGTGTCCAAAGCTTTTAAAAAAGTTTGGGACAATTTCTTTTACTCCTGTAGAATCAAGGCCAAGCTTTGTGTTGCCATTATCTCCAAAAGGAATGACATTCCCCATTCAACAATATTAATTTATGCATTTTAAGTCAGTTATGGGATTAAATGCTCTGCTAACAGGAATTCTCCAGCAGATGTTGGGCAATCTTAGGACACTTGATCTCCCTCAAGCAGGGCTTGAAGCAGTTAGAATTTATGGACAGGTTTCATATCCTGTGGTGCTGATATTTAACCAGGTTGAAAAGCCCCCATCTCACCTTCTTGTGGTAAGAATACAAAAGAAAAAAGGATGGTGAGGTTGGTCAGGATGGTTTTGTTCAATATTCCTCCCCAGAATAGCTCGTGATGTGAAATTTCACTCCATGACATTATTACAGGAGGAAGGAATGAGCTTCTTAAAATATCAGTGTCGAGTTTGGAGCCTTTTTAAAAATTTTATCAGGTTTCTTATCCTATGAAAAAGTTTTTTATCTCCATCTGTGCCCTACAGATATCCCCTTTGTTTTCTGTCAGTCTGCAGCACCTAGGAAAGCCTCCATCCTTAAAAGAAGGATGGGAATCACAGAAATGCACCAGCTACACTCATTAACAACCACAGAGAAGAAATAAATGAGGCAAAATTCAGAATAACTTTTTAGTTGTGACCTGGTAATGTGTCCAGTACATTGAATGGATTTCTAACAATCCACTCTGTGGCACTTTTTAAAAGCATCAGAACAACTCTTATTTTTCTGCTCACAGTATTCATGTTCCAAAAGTTGGCTGCAGGAACAGAATTCACCCAGAAAAAAACAACTTCACTGGGAGTGATCCTGCTGGATGTGTCCAGGACCAATCCTCACCAGGAGTGAAGGCTCCTCAGACCCTTTCCCACACAGCCTTGGAAGAAAATAAACACAACATAACTACAGAAGAAAGGCTGGAACACGTAAAATTCAATTCAATTAAAAATTAATTAATTAATTAATCCTTTTGCTAACTTTTCATGCAGAGGGTGATGTTTGAAATCCTCCAGTTCCTACAAGGATATGTTGTGTGCTCTCAATTTCAGTTTCTGAATTTTTTCTGTACCCTGAGACTTTCACAGACGAAGATTTCCTTCCCCCCTCCCCAAACCTTACCCTAGGCCCTGCTAAAAATTTGCTAACAGCAAAAATCAATCATTTTAACTGAAGCTCCCCTACAGAAAACTTCATTTGGGACAAAAAAAATGAGAGCTTTCACCTCATTGGGTGGCTAAACCAGGCAGCTCTCACTTCTTACCTGGTAACTCTTTCATCCTCAAGGTCAGGGCTCCATCCTGGATATTCTCCTTTGTCCATTTGTTCATTTGTCCATTTGTTCATTTGCATTTGTTTATTTTCATTTGTCCATTTTCCATTTGGATCTCTCTGGGTCTGTTTGTACCACTGGGATCAGGATTTTCTGTTCTTAACCTTCCCACTGAGCACACCTGAGCAAGTCAACACTGATTTCAGATTTCTTTTTATGCTGAAAGGTAAAAAATGGATACTCCAAGGCCTCACTACACAGGAAATTAATACACCCTATCCACCTTGAAATTATGCAGAAAGACTCCTAGATTATCTAGAGAGGAACCTCTTCATGCAAACAAAAATTCCAGCCAAACTCAAAAGTTGACTATTTAAGTGGCTTTAATCCCCTTCAATCTATGTATTTTTATAATATAAAATTATAATAAATATTTATAATAAAATATCTATATTTATAATGTAAAATGACCCTCTTGTAATAGGGTCAGAGAATGCCAGGGCCATACAAACTTTCTTTGCCCTCATAAAAAGGTTGGGCAGCCTTGTACCACCAGTAAAGGAAAATTTCAAGGGATTTATTTTACACATTCTATCACCAATGGATAATGCAAAGTTTTAGGAGTCTGCCTCTGATCTTAGAGAGTTTCCCAGTGATTTATCTCCTATTGCACAGTAATTATTTCCTGAGTCTGGACTAAAATTTCAAACTCAAATATTTGAAATTAATCAATATTTTAAAGTTTCCTGCATGACTCATACTACATACAACAATGCATTTTCTATTGTCTTTCTTAAATTCATGCTCTGAACTTCTCCCTGGAAACAATTAGCAGACAACTTCACTGCAATAATTTATTTTTTAAAGTGAGATCACTAAATCAAAGGTAGCTTGAAAGATGGCCCTGATGATCACATAATACACAAGAAAAAAAACCAAACACAGTAATCAGGAAAGATTTTATTTCCTTTTTTTTACCATTGAATTATTTCTATAATTCATATTCTCACAAATAAAATGAAATCTTGGCTGGATTTATTTCTCATAAGGAAAATTTCCCATCCTGAGTCAGTGTGAAAAATATTCTATTTACAGAAGATCCTCCCAATTTATTGCAGCAAACGTGGAAATTGCCAGCAATGCCCATTCTTCCATGGCATGATTAATATAACAAGTCATGTAAAACTCCAGTTTTCTTTAGTTTAGCTCATTTAAAGAAGTTTAAGTTTCATCTTTGTGGGCAGTATTTTCAGGGGAAATAAAAAAGATAATCAAAGAATCAAACAATCTGTGATTTTGTTCATAATATTCCCAATTTTCAAGTGCTTTGACAGAATCCTCTGCCAAGCACCAAATATTCCATAACTCTGCCCAAGCAGAATTCTGATTTTCCTTTCAACTCTGGCCCTTGTGACAATGCCCATGAGCTGGGCCCTTTCCATCTCGGCCTCATGAGAGGAACACACAATTTCATTATTATTCAATATCCTGATTTATTAATATTACTAAATATCCTTAATAAAGGATCTGACACCTGCCAAGCTGCTCGCTTCCCTTCCCACACTAAGTGACTGTGGCAGTTTTTAGGACTGAGGATGTCCCACATCCGAGAAATAATTTCAGAGGAATTCCAAGGATGGAATTGTCAGAGGACATTTTCATATCTACCTAAAACTCAATGGATTCTCCAACAATTCCCTGAAAAAACTAAATTTGGGATATGAATTATTTGGAAAGAGACTCTGAGGGTATTTTGGGGAGTAAAGCTGGCAACACATAGAAAATGAGTGACTTTGGGTTTCAATCCATTTGTACAATTAATTCTTTTTACTTCAGAGTTCTTCAAAATTCAAGCTCTAATATATAGAAAAATTAATTTCAGTATTTACAGAGTATAATTCCTTTGCCCTATTGCCAGCAAACCTCCCATTAAAAAAAGCTCCTATTTCATTAAGAAAATTGGGCACGTAAATCATCAGAACAGACTTCTTAAATACCCTGGAATCTTCTCAAGTATGCAAAGTCACATCTGCAAAACATTTAGAGAAAAAGCCCCATTTATTTACCCATACACAGTATGAAAAAACTCAAGATGTCTTCTTGAACCCTCCCTTGGTCATCTTAAATAATTTCTTCAAACTGTAAGTTACAGATTTCTTGGCCCCTAGAAGAGAAAAAAAAAAAAAAGAGAAAAAATATCAATATTTAGGAAGGTTGATTTAGTACATCAAATAAAATCTTTCCCTGGGGGAATGACAGCCTAATCCAGCAGGCAGACATGCAAATCACCTTCCTGTCACAGTACAACACAATATGTAATGACACCAAAAATACTGTTAATGCTATCAAAGCAGAGCAAATAGAACAGAATTCTGGTAAATGCCATGCCATGGCACACAATAAAGGCAGACATCTCAATTTTCACAGATCCAGCAGCAGCCGTTGCCTCCAAGCATTTGTGAGGTTTGGATATGATGGGACTGAGGATGACTCCCACACAATTTGTATATTTTATCCTTGGAGTTAAACAATTTCTGAAGTTCTAGCAGAGATGAGCCTCCTCTTGGAGTAAAAAACCCCCAGCCTTTTGCTGGGTTTAGTCATGGAGTATTTGTAAATTTAAAAACAAAACATTTTCTTGGCGTTTCAGGGGGGTTCTGAATCCCAGCCAGTGCAGCTACTTGCTTGGGCTTTTTTGTTTAAGAAAAATCACCCCAAAACAAACAAATAAAAAACCCAACATAACACAGAGAGTGATTGCTCAGATCACAGCACAGTCTGATCACACCCTGACAAATTCAGAACTTTTTAATGCTGCACAAAAGCTCTAATTTTGATACATGCACAGATTAAATGGATAGTAAATTATATTTACTACAATCTTTCCTGTGTTTATTAAATTGAACACCTGACACGACTGACTAAAAACACACAGCAGAAATTTAGCCAAAACTCACACAATATTACAGAACAGAACACAAGGAAAGATCTGCAACAAAGCAGCAATCTCAACCCAACTTTAGCCATGTGCTGCACTGGATTTATATCATTTTTTTGGAGGGGGGAGTGGGAGTGGCATAATAATAATTGATTTGGAAAGACCTCAAAGAAAATAAACACAGGAAAGTAAAAGAAAGAAATTAATTAAAGATAAAATATTTTAAATGATAGATGCATTCAAATTTCAAGAAGCCAAATGAGTAGAAAAGTGCACACTCTTATTCCTGAAGGAATGTGGCAGAATAAGAAGCCTCTGATAACAAATCAGCTGCAGAGAATCAGTTCTGCACTTCTCATGTCTCCAACTGCAATTTAAATAAACTCAACTCCACCTTTTGTAAGAAATCATCCCTACATGTATTTTGAACTTCCAAACCCATGTGCCTCCCACATGTATGCTCCAACTTTTCCATATTTAATAGGTTTTTGTAAAAGCAAGCACATTAATGAAGTCATGACAGGCTTTTCATTGCAGCATCTCAAGTAACAAATAAATAATAAGTAAATAATTCAAATAACAAGTAAAGAATCACATAAATCCTGAAGTGCCTGACAAATCTGCATGGAGACTGCACACAGAGCAACAATTCCTGCAGCAGCACAAGGCCAGGCACAGCACAAATGAAAGAAGTGGTTCCAACCTACAACGTTCAAACCGTGGCTCCGAAAATGCTCAAGCTGCAGGATAGAGGAATTGAATTCCTCTGACTGAGGAATTGCTGCTCTGCCATTCCAATGAATTCCTGCACAGCTGCTGCAGGGAACGGTGCAGGCACTGCAGCCTGCAGGGAAACTGCTGCTCTCATCCTGCCCAGCTGCTCTGCCAATCCAATGAATTCCAGGTACTTGTGGAAGTGCAGCACAGCTGCTG
Organism: Eopsaltria australis; assembly: GCA_034509425.1. NCBI lineage: Eukaryota > Metazoa > Chordata > Aves > Passeriformes > Petroicidae > Eopsaltria > Eopsaltria australis. Next base: position 1,283,322 of record JAVTVJ010000566.1, read on the forward strand.
CAGGGCTGCAGGGCACGGTGCAGCTTGCAAGGAAAGTGCTTCCATCAGCCTGTGCAGCTGCTCTGCAGCCGGGGATCCTTCTCCTCCCTCTCCACTCCCTGAGCTCCTCGCACTGCATGGAATGAGCTGCTTGCCTCGCTGCCCCAGCTCAGGTTGGTCCATGCAGCTGCTCCCCCACAGCAGCCCTGGGGCTGGTGAATCACAGCTGCAGAAGTTCATGGCTGGAATTACGGCTCGCTCTCAGCATTTGAAGCACTTGGACCACATGAAAATGTCTTTTACTTCAGCCATGAATCTGAGACTTGGTGGTTCCACCTCCCCTTTAGATTTTTCCACTCTAGGACACAGAACAAAGCCCCGATGCACATGGGACCGAGCCCACAGCATTTCAGTGTAAACACAGCTCGGGTCTGGTTTTATTTAACAATCCACGCTGAGTTTTTTGCAAGTGCTGGTGCTGTAAGACAGCGATTTGGCTGGGAGTCCCCTAAAGTTTCCTGGTAGCTTTGCCTGGCTGCAGTGCCCTGGATTTCCTTTTGAAAAGGAAGACTGATGCATGAAGAGCTGTCATGTGGAGCAAATAATGATATATTTGTAGTGTGGCATGCACAAACACCTGCATATTTACTGATATTTACAGTGAGGCCAGCAGTTATCTGCTCAGGCAGCTGATGAAAAGAGCAGTCATCACAAAACCAGAATATTTTATATGTAAACCTGCTCCTTAAAAAAAAAAACAAGATCAAAACCAAATGCTATTCAGAACATTTGTGCTAACTTAAATGTATCTTGAACAAATGAAACCTGCTCCTTAAAAAAAAAAAAAAATCCTTGAATCTTTGAAAAACAAATGCTAACTTAAAAGTATCTTGGACAAATGTTTCAACTGATGATTTAATCTGTAAGACTGTATTTATGGGAAAATTTTCAAGGCTTGCAGCATTTCTTGTGTAAAATATAAAGAAGAAAGAAGCTAAAGAAGTATCAACTGCTTCAGAGGAGCTAAATATAAGAGCTGCAGAGTTCCCAAAGGCCAGGCAGGCTCTGGCTATGCGGGAAAACAAATCAAACCCTGGTGCCATCCCTAATGGGAAACAGAGAGGGAACCTCACCACAGCCTCCAAGGAAAAAACAGGCACATTCTCAAAAACTAAACAGGGCATTTAACAGCAAACAAAAACACAGAGCTGGAGCCCCACTTGAAAACCACATTGGCAGAGAAAGATGAAAAGATTTCTCTTAAAAGGGTTGAAATTCCTGCTTATGCTCCTTGCCAGTGATGTTCATAGGCAGGATGGCATCCCAGCCCAGCTATTGCTGATTTAATATTGAATTTAGAAATGCTGCTCATTGCAGTGCCATAGACCAGAGCAGGCATCTCACCTTTGCTGGTGGTGTTAAGATCAAAATACCAGCTGAGGTAAACAGACTGTGTCCCCTAGAACACTTCAAAAAGAATGATGGCCAGCTAATGAAAACTTTCTTTTGCAAGCGAAGTATTTGTACAGTTATTAGAAACAGCAATAAAAACTTAATGGAGCCACAGATTTCATTAATCTCTTTCATAATTCTTTTATTTTAAGCTACTATTCTTGACATGAGCACTGCAGGTCAGAGCCTCATATTTTTCTAAAATCTCTACTAGAAAGTGTGAAAATAGCTCTTAGGGGAAGAGAGTATTAGACAAGATTTGGACAAAGAATAAAGAAAGAAATGCAGTAACCTTAGGGACTGAATTTAAAGCTCCACATTTTCCTGTAAATCACATTCCCTGCCTGAGTCAAGCAAATATTTCCATGCAGGAGCCACATTCCCGTTTTTCTCTGTGGAAATTCCGTATCCTATGAACGTGGAGAGCCCCAAGAGCTGGCACAGCCAGGAATGCTGCCCCAGTGATGCACTTGAAATTTAAAAACCATGACTGGGAGAAAATCTTCATTAAAGATACTGACAGATTCAAGATAAACTCAATTGTGTTTGGAGATAAATATTTAAAAAATAAATAAATAAAAAAGGGCAAAAGGTTTTTTCCAACTGACTCCTAAAGCCATGGACACCCAGCCCTCCTCAGTTCCAGGGCAGATCACACAAACACCACACCTCAAAAATCCTGAGGTGACATCCCTGAGCAGTTAAATTTCCTGAATTCTGTCACTAATGGTTTTGGCCAGATTCTGGCAAAAGAGTGTAAATACATTAAAAAAAACCAACAACTAAACCCCAAAAAACTGAACTATGTAAAAAGTAAGAAAAATCCACTCCCCCAGGCCTCCTTGCTCAAATTTGGCTTGTGCTGGAGGCAAAGGACCAAAATTGCTTTCCTCTGCCTAAATCAAATAATAAAAATATGTTTTCACCACTAAAACCAGTAGTAGAAAATAGTTTTTAAATACAACTCCACATAAGAGATTATGTTTTAAAGGGAAAAAAAACCACTGTATATAAAGCAAAAAGCAGTGAAGACCAAGGGAAATAGAGACATTTCCCAAATAACTGGTTTCAGGTGCACAAACCAGAAACATGATAAAAATCACAAGTGCATGAGGACCCCCCAAAGTCCCAGTGCCAGGAGAGGCTGTCAGTGATTTACTGCAGGACACAAGAGGAGCTAACGAGCCCCAGAGGTGAATTTCTGTCCATCAGAAAAGGGAAAAAGAGAGCACAAATAACCTACAGTTTAACTATTTCTGTTCTACTCCTGCACTTCAACAGCTCTGCCCCACAGGGCACTCAGGATACCTTGAATTCAACAGGAATAACACTTTGACTCCTCTCTTTCCAATTATTTTGCTCCACAAAACCTCCTCTGCATGAATCCAGAAACTGAGAAAATGAAGCTCATGCTGTTCGGTTTGTTTATTTAAGAGTCACACAGACTCCAGTCCCTTTCAGCATTTTATAATTCTGCTTCAAATGTTGCTTTTATTTTCTAGGGACTTTTAATGAAACACACAAGAAGTTTATTCTTTAAACTCCTGTAAGAAGACAGTGTTGGGGCCCTGTGATTTTTGCTGTGTGAAATGAGAAGGCCCATGTTGACACAAATCCCACACATTCTTACCAGCTGTCAGGATGGTTTTAGCACTCTGCACTATGCTGGAGGATCTCACAATTCCTGAAATGCCTGCAGAGGGAAAAGCACACAGATGTTACCCATCTCAGCACTTGTGTGGGGATTATTATTTTCCCCTCCACCATGCACAAGTTAAATATTGTTCCAGTTATACAATCAAGCCAGACTGAAAGTAAAACATACACTCACACTGAGAAAATTTGGGTTTGCTCTTTCATACTCATTAAAAATACTCTTTAAACTATTTTATTTTATGTGTAACATGCAGAAAAAAACCCCAGATCAATATTAAAACAGACAACAAGCAGTAGGAATTGATCAAATCCATTTATTTAGTGTTCCCATTAGCTGTCTACTAAGATGATTAATCACAAAGGACTCCCAGTTGTTTCATCTAAGTGCTGCTAAATTAACATTCTAGAGCAGAACAAATTACACTCCCTGTTTACTTCAACATGAAATTGGGATTTGGCACTTCTCTGATCAAGCAGAGATACCTCTATTGGCTTTTCTAAACTACCAGCTTTTGGAGGTAAAGCTTGTTTACCCCTTTGCACTGTGGCACATTGAGTTCTCATTGCCCAGTGGTCCTTAGGTATTAGTAGAATAGCACATTAATTTTTTTTCCAGAAGTATTAAGTTATATTTGTTCTAACTTATCTAAAAGCATATTGATATCTACAAAATTCCTCACATCAATAAATACTTGAAAAAAATGTAGAAATGCAGCAGTCTCAGGGCTGATCTTCCATACTGACACATTCTGCACTGACCCATAGAATATAATTTCAAATATTTTTAAATCATTTTAATTCCATCAAAGCTATTTCCATAATAGAAGAACAATATTTAGCATAACTCATGTATAAGTAAGGATAAAATATTCCACTGGAAAATCATTGGAGGGGTAGGAATGGGAAGGGGAAGGAACAAATCATGTTGAGGTAGCAAAATATCTTGAGACAATCTTGCAATTCAAGTTGAGTGATCAGCTTTTCCTGTAGGATTCCCAAATGGCTTGGGGCCTGGCCTTTATCCAGAATGAGGAATTAGGAAAATCCTTTGGCCCCAAAAATGAAAGAGTATCTTGATTTGTTCTCCTCAGAGTTTAAGCTGCTGGGCCTGAGAAGATGTGTCCAGTTTGATGCTGCACTGCTGCTCCCCGTGCAGTCACAGCCAGAGCTACAGAAACACAACCAGCACTACAGTGAGCTTGGGGGGGACTCAGAGCTCTGTGTGCAGCTCAAACACTGCAGGCCCTGCTCCCAGACCCAGCTTTTATCCTGGTTTTTATCCCTTTACTGTTCCAGCCCAGTCCAGGAAAGAAGCTGGACACCTCCATGTCCAGGTGCAGTTCATCCCATGCTGTCCATGGAGAACTGCAACACCCAGGAGCTTGATTCCCCCCAAAGAAGTTGGGCTGAGAGCCCCCTCAGCTCCCTGTTAGTGTCTAGTGGCTCCCAGGCATCCAGGGAGTTTTTGCTGTGCAAAATTTCCTACCTGGAACAGAAAATGTGTCAAGCTCTTGAGATCCATAAAGGACCCCAAGTACTAATGTTTTTCATTTTCCTGCAGTGTAGCAGAACACTGGTGGCTGCAGCATCAGCTGTAACTTGCTTTTATGACATAATCTTGCCTCAGAGCAGTTGTGCTGATGAGAAGCATCTCAGCCTTTCTGCTCCAAGCTGGAGCTCCCTGCCAGGGCTCACATGTCTGGGCTAACCACCAAGGGAAATGTCAGCAAGTCAGAAAATGACCTCAGCCTTGCAGTGTATGACTGGGAGGATGTAAAGCTTAATATTTTGATGAAGTTTTGAAGCATCAGAGGTGATCTAAGCAGGCCTCACTATTATTGCCTAAATGCTGCCTCTTTCAGGTCCCAAACCAAAACACATCTTCCTGTATCACCAGGAATGCCATTGATAATGATTCAGATAAGCTGGCTGCAATCAAATGCAAACCCAGGCTTTTAGGAATGGATTTCATTACTAACCTCCTGGATTTTTTCACCCTTCTCTTAAAATCACCCTTCTGAAATAGCAGAACATAAACAATAGATTTGTGTGTCTATCATGTCTTAAAGGAGATTACAAACACTGGACCAGACCTACCTTGATGCACCACAAATCCACATTCAGGGTCATGGGCAACTTGCAATAAAATTTCTTCCACGTCTCTGTTCTTCCCAGGAGGGTTTACCAGAGCAGTTATCTTTTGTTGCAGAGTCTTTGGCAAAGCCATAAGTTGTGTAAATTGACCTTCTGGACTTTTATCAATCTGAATGTTATAAAAATAAGACATTAAAAACATTGAGTTATCTCTTTTTTTTTTTTTTTTAAAGAAATCAGAAAATTGACCTCTGATAAATATATCACAGAACCTGATCCATTTCACTAGGAAAGGTCATTGGCAATGCTAATAAAAACTTCCCAAGCACAGGGAAATGCAGTGTCTCAGCTCTCAACCTGAAGAATGACTCAGTGCAGGGGTTTTTATTCAAGGATAGACACATATGATCTTGCTGTGTCCACAAGTAAGTTTTCATTGAAACTGTATCATCTCTGTTGTATCCAATTTCCTTTGGAAACATCAGTACACTACAATCAAAAAAAGCTCCCCGAAGACCACTTAGCTGAGTTTCTTCTGCCTGAATATAATCAAACTGCAGACACACACACATTTCAAGTTCAGTTTGAAAACCATTTTCTCTGCTTTAAACTCCAAGCAACATCTGGTTTGTATAATTTGAAGAAAACATTCATCCCACATTTTCCAGTCTAAGTCAGAAATTCAGCGAGCCTTTTTTGAATACAATGATACCAACACACAGGCCCGGACAGATTTCTCCAAAATGTAACTGCAGGATGGGGCAGAGCTCTCTCCAAAAGTGGAAGAAAATCTGAAGAGCTCCATTCCTCCCACACAAGGTTTTAGACACTTCGTGGAGACATCAGACAGGAGTCTGGTTGCCCTCTCCACTCCCTTTTGTCAGTGTGGAGAAAATGATCTCCAGATGAGTCAGCCACAACTCCAGAGCAGCTCTGAGCTTTGTGTGGGAGGAATCCGTGCCTGAACCAAAACTCAGAGCTGGGCTCTGCCTTCCCTTGGTTCTCAGGGACCTTTGAAGAAGGAATTTTCTCTGTAGCTCTGCAAATCCTGGAGAAGGGGGTTCTATTCTGTGTTAGCTGCACCCCTAACAGCCCTCAGCCACCTCAGGCTGGGCAATAACTGCCAATAACCACAGGAAGGTGTGAGCTATAAAGTATTAAAGCACTTTGTTGATTAAATGCCCTCATTCTGCCGCTGATTTGAAGCAGTCTTGATGACTGTTATGGGATTGTGGAGAGATTTATTATCCAGCAATAAATTTGCAGTGCACTACCAGGATTTGTTTGAAGGTAAAACAACAGGGAGTTTTTTTTCTTGAAGGGAGTATTACTAATTCTTTCCCAAATTCATTTTAAATTCTGCTTCCACTAAAGCAATAAGAAAACATGGAGACAGCTGCAGGATAATAAAGTTTTGCTTGTATTTATCCCAAAGCATTGCAGTAAAACTGTTTACTGTACTCAAGTCTGTAGTTAAATCAATTTCTAACTAAGACACATCCTAAAAGGTGGCATTTGGGAGAGAATTACCCAGGTTTGAGGATGAAGAGATGCCCATGTCCATGAGAGAAGTGGTGCTGTTTGTAACTTCACCATGAAGTTTATATCACAGTTGAATGTTCACACAGGGACAGATTCCAAAAAATTGCTCCTGACTGTGGCATCTCTCCCCTCACTGCAATGTTACACCAGAAAGATGGAACTTGAGATCCTGGTCACCCTGGATTTCCCAAAAACTAAATAAAAAATGGTTTTGTATGGGTATTAATGCCAGAATTTCACTTGGGTTTAGCTAGCTGATCTTCATAGCCAGCACTTGAGGAGGTTTTCTGTGAGATGCAGTTTTTGATTGCAGAAAGTTGCACCTCCGAGTTACAGCCTGATCTCTCTAACACAAACCATCTGTTTATTCCTCACTTCCTAGGCTGTTATTTCCAGATGGAAGCCATTAGAACACACGTTTTACAATGATCTGGTTCCCTTGCTGGGGTCTATTCTGTGCCCATCCTCAGAGAAAATGAGCAGTAGTTCCTCCATATGAAAAAACTGATATTTAAGGCAAGTCTGGTTGCAGAATTAACAACAGAAACATAACAAACAGCAAGCAGAGAGACTCCAACTGCTCTCCGTGGTGCAGGGCATAACTCCTGCCTTCTGTCAGTGTGATAAAGCACTTCCACTTGCTTGTTTTAAAGCTGTTTAAAGGAGAACACTTGCCTCGAGCCTGCCCAGATGGTGCTTGTACACCACTTGAGGGCAGTCCTGGAGTATGGTACTGTACAGCTTCTGGAAATGGGCAACGTTGGGTTTCACAATGTTCTGCACTTTGGCTTTGTCTTCTCCTATTATCATTCTGAAATCACCTGGGCAGGAAAATAGAGGGTTAAGGCAATAGGAAAAAAAGAGAGAGTTAAGGCATTAGGAAAATCCCCAAAAACATGGAGAATATAACAGAAATCAATGTAGTACAGAGCTGTCATCTAAAACTCTGCTCTCCAATATTATACTATTATAAAATCCACAATAAGGCTCATCTTCTAAGAGTCAAAAATACTATTCAAATACCTTCAAGCATAGAAAAAATGTCCCTGAAGGCACATATGGTTATGTGGCCTCTGCTACAACGTCATCAGCCCACGTGTCCGCATTTTCACTTGGACAACAAAATAATTCCAGCTGTCAAGTGGCAGTAACAGTTCCGTTCTTTGCAACATACCTCAGTCCCAACAGATTACTAAACAAATTCCCCAGTCCTCATACGTTGCATCTACAAGGAAATGAGCTTAAATATTCCGGTTTGAGAGGTAATAATTTGAATTGTTTCTGCACTCCAAGGGCAGTGCCTGGAGTTCAGCTCATGACAGTCATAGTAAGATCACTGCATCACTTTTCCTCTTAGCCATGTATTGCGACAGTAGTTAACAAAAATGAATTTCTTTTAACACCACTGTTACATTACTGGCCTTTACACTTTCTTTTCAGATACATGACTGAAAAGTTTCAAAGAGAATAAATGAAAAGCCAGTCAGTCTGTATGAAAGCATTGCACTACCTCTGATAGGTACCAGCCTGGCTGCTTGCTGGGTTTCCAGCCAGGAGTTGGATGCTCAGTGTAGCTTGGATCAACAAGCAAAATCCTGAATCAATTCCTTTTCCCACTTCCCACATTCAGGAGATAAATGTTGCTGAAAGGTGGCAACTCGCTAGCCTCCCTTAGTTTATTTCAGTTTATGCCAAGCCACAAAACAAACACTTCGCATATAAATGGTACTGACTCAGTGCTCTCAAAATGCAGGGAAAAACAAAGGACAAACATTTTCTAAATTAAAGCATGAACAACTCTTTTCAGCAGTCTCCAAGGAGACTGATTAGAGTAACACATAAAATCAATTTTGCCTACTAGTACAGCCTCTGAAAGCCTTAACGAAATGGCAGCAAAATAAATATCCACAAGCAGCCTTTTTCTTGTACATTCCCAACTGGGAGCTGGGTTGCCTCAGCTTTGCTCACACAGCACATGCAGTCTCAGCATTTTACTGGTTTTTGTTTAATTTTACTGTTTCAAAGAATATATAAAAAGTATCTTGGTCACCAGTGGCCACCAAGAACCCAGTGCCAGTGCTGGGCAGGTTTCAGGTGGGCAGATAAGCAGCAGACATCCCTGGCTGGCAATGCCACTGTCAGCACCCTCCTCCTGGTGCTTTGAAACAGGCAACAATTCAGGAAAACTGCTCTGGAAAAGCAAGTTGTAATCTGAACTGCCCTGGGAAGTGTTACAAAGAACAGTGCCACTCCCCAGCACAGCCAAGCTGCAGCTTGGACCCCCCTGTGCTTCCTTTAAAAGCCAAACTTGCATTTCTGGATGAGCAAAGGAAGTGCTGTGGAAAGCACAACTCCAAGCAAACTCATTGACAATAATTTCACTAAGGATGTCAGCATTTAAAAAGCAATGCTGAGTTAAATTGTAACAATTACATCTTCTATTGAAGAGCCATTTGCAGCACTTTCTTCAATATTTTTCCTACCAATTTCTTAAAAAAAAGAAACTCAACAAATACCAAGCAGGAGTGTGAAATGTAAATCAAAGAATCATAATCTGGATCTTTAAGTTAACTAAATAAGAACCTTAAACACAGCACACTCAAGAAGAGATGACAAGGTATGAGTCAGACTATCAGATGACTCAACATTGCACTAAGTGGAAAGAAAATTTTTTTTCCCAAGGTTTTGAAACATTCCACCAAAATACAATCCATGCAAGCAGGAGAGAAGCCACATTATTTCATCACATCCAATCACTCACACTTAGCTGTTCACAAATCAAGCAGGTATAAGCAGCATTGCTGATGTACCTATTTCCTGTGAATAAACCCAATTATTGGAGCTGTTATGTAACCACCATTCAGAGAGGATTTTTGGTGCATGCAGCAGTGCAGGCCCAAAGCAAGAAGGATTTATCACAGCTGATACTCCAACTGTGCTCCAGCAGCTCCAACTTCAGCTCCTCAGCCACTTCAGACCCCCCAAACTCACTCACCAGAGTAGGAGAGTCCTGCAATCTGCAGGTAAAGATCCTCTTCAGAGAAGCTCTCTGGCAGCATGAGGAAGGCTGCTGTCACTGCACTCTTCAGGTTGCTGACAAGGGCTGCTTGCAGCTTGCTGTTCTCATTCTGGGCCAGGATCTTCACCTGCAAAAGCCATTGGAAACAAGAATTCAGGAAAGCATGACTGAAGATGGAATTGGAAATGTTACTCAATCCAGCATGAAAAAATAACTAAGAAGTTTATTTAAGATTAGATCTTATTAGTATGGTACAACTACTGGAGTATCCCCACCATGTGAGAGAGAAGAACATGTTTTTAAGAATTAACAGTCTGCTAGAAAAAGCTGTTTTCACACACTGGTTTGGAAGTGCTGTATGCAACAGACATTAGCTAATCTATGAAGAGCTAGTCACACTTTCATACTCGTAAATTTAAGATTAATCAGAACAGGAGATATGAATGCATCAACAGAAATACTTCACATGTGATTGTGCAATAAGAAAAAATACTATTCTCACACTGAAAGAACAGAAACACCAGGCAGAGGTAAGTTTTCTTATGCATCTTCATTCTTTTTATTTCTTTTTAACAGAGGAGTCCCCTGTCAAATGCTTCAAGTAGTTGCTCAGACAGGAGTTGTCCTGGAAGTCAGAGTGCAATGGTTATCACTCTGGTAAAACAAGACTGCTGATTCTTGGGATAAATCTGACAGAGCACCAAAGCTCAGAAAGGCTTTTTCACAGCACAGAGAATTTATATTCACTGTACCATGTCACAAATCAAAGCAGCAAAAAACAGTTACACTGGAAACAGCTCTTCACTATTCACTGTTGATGTGACATCCAGAATTCTCCCTTCAGTTATCTTTCTCAACGGATTAAGTTTCATTCTTTACAAAGATAACAGCTGCTCCAACCTGGATCATGCTGTAATACGTCTCTGGAGATAAAGCCAGCAGTCTGAGACAATCTATTCAAACTTTCACTCCGAGTTTTTGAGCTAAAAGCATAATTAACTTCTGTTCCAAGACCTGAAGAGATTTCTTCTCTAATGCTCCCCCTCCCAGCAAATTTTCCCTTAGCACTGCTGCCATCTGCTGAAAGCACATCGAGGCAGGAACAAGGGGGAAAGCAAACACTGTTTTTGATGACCCAAAAATGGAGGAGAAAACCCAACATGCAGAACCCATGGCTCATTCAGTTATGAACCAGACAGTAACTGCACAGCAAAGCTGCTTTCATCTTTAAAGATTTCCATGCTTTATCTTTATAGGCCACCCCTGTAATCTGTTATAAAAGGCAAATAATACATTTAACATTAAAGGGACTTGGCATTAATAGAGTCCAGTTATTCAACACTTACTACAGGCAGAAAACTGTTATTAATATACTCACCTTTAGGGGCTCTTTTTCCACGTAACACAGAACATCATTAAGAACTACATTTGACCTCCTCTCTGAGAGATTATCCCTCTAGGGCTACACCCCTAAATCAGATTATTTGTGCAGCACTGCTGCACAGATCCCTCACAGATAAAGTTCAAACTCCAGCTGATCATTTTCCAGCCCTGGAATTTCCTGCATTTCCAGAGGAAAAAAATCAACAGTTACCGGCTTTTGTAGGCGCCCAGCCACATAGAGAGTTTTCCAGTGAAACAAATCCTCAATCAGGGCATCAGTGCTAATTACTCCATATTTTATCATCTGGAAAAAACAAAGCAAAATAAAGGCTTTTGTTAAAACCTATTGCTGCACTATTTTCCTTGCATGGAACTTATTGCTTGTCATAACCGTCCTTAATTCTAAGGAACACATACCTCCAACAAAAAACTGGATAGGAAACAGGAAAACATTTTTATGTTTTAATTAACATGGGAGGTAAAAGAAAAATCTATTAACACACAAACTTCTGCAGGGAAAAAAAATGGAACACACGAAACTAAGACCCTTTCTAGAATCAAAGTTGCAATAAAGTCAGTAGCCAAATATTACTATAGTTGGAACAATCCACATTATCCTTTATTATATTGAGAATACTCAAGAAATTATTTGTCAGAGCCCTAAATTAAAACCTCCAGACATTTATGTGTATTGCTATTGGGAGGTGGGGTGTGTATCAGGTAGCTTTTCTTTTCGCTCTTTGATGTTAGGAAAAAAAATGTGATTTTGTAGTTTATGGGTTAATTGTGTTATTTGTTTTAACTGGAAAAAACAGGGGACATTCAACAGTTTGTTACCAATCTGCACCACCTGAATTTCCAAAGATTATCACCACAGCAAGGCAGCCAGCTCCAGAATTTTTGGATAACAAAGGACTGTGATGCGACTGATTCATTAGAAAGTAAGACCAGGGCATAAAGAGCCCAGAACACAGAGCCATGGCAAACACCACTGGTCCTTAAATGAAACCCCAAATCCCTCTTTATATCAAACAGATAAAATTTAAACCCCAAAATCTCATACAGGGACAAGAACAGCAGGACTGACAACTCCTTACCAAACACAGAGGTGCAGGAACAGGATTTGCTGGATAACCACTCACTAAAATTATTATTTACACCCAAGCCTCACAGATCAGGATGTCAATTCCAACGTACTGTGTTGGAACCTGCATTTTACATCAAACAAATGGTAAAAGCCCACTTTGCTGTTACCACATGGACAATTCCTGAAATTAAGTACCACCAAAACTTTACCACCACCAAAACTGGCAGACAGAAAAAAAATAAGGAATACAAATCCAGTTCCTGAAATGCTTTAGCTGTAAGTTCCAAACGCTGCTCACGCTTTTAAGGTGCAAGACCAGCTGCTCTGTTTGCTTTTTAATTAAAATGCTGTTAGCAAAGCAGCTTGAGACATAAATATTGAAGACACCACGAGTTCATCTACAATTACAACCTGCAATATTTGCTTCCTGAAACCTGCTTTGAGCTAATCGTTTTAATACTTGACAGACACAAATATTTGACTTAATTCACCCAGACTACTTGTACTTACCCTGCCATTGCACGGCACTAAGGTGTTGTAGTAAATTCCTGCTCCATATCTCTGCACGGTACTTATCTTTTTGGGCCCAAAGAATTTTAGGAAGGAATAATGGCTCCTGTTCTTTAACAAGTTCGTCATATGCCAGGTCACAGCATCATCAACAACGAACACGAAGTCCAGCATATTTGTCTGTGGATAACAAGAGGATTGTTGGGGTTTAAATGTCAAGAGGAGACAATGTTATCATAATAATTTAAGATATACACAGTATCGAACTTCTAGCTAATAATTTTTCATGAGTAAAAAAAAATAAAAATAAACCCCAAAATGTAAGTATTAGTGTCAGATCCTGTTTAAAGGTGCTGATGAGGTTCTATGTTTATTGTCAGCTTATCAGACAGTCCAAAATTTTCCTGCCCTGGTCATGACCAAACCATCCAGAACAGCAGAGCAGGTGTAAGATCTTCACCCCCTTAATTCATTCACCGCTTAGTGGAACAGCTTACAGCGATCATGAACAGCACTTTTTGGACATGAATGGGGGGATGTGGGCAGATAAAGGCACCACCCGAGAGCTGGCAGCAAGGAACTGCATTTCTAGCATATTCCTTTCTATCGTACTCCTTTGCTTTTGTCAACAAAACAACCAAAGAAATAAAAATAAACATTATTTCCAAGCTGTTGGCCGTCAGACGACGAGGAAGCCCCCCAGACTGCCATTTCAGTGCGGCAATATATTTTTAATTCCCCTCATACGGTGCACAGCAGCTGAACAAGCTGTAATAACTCTCCTTAGTAGCAGTGGTAAATAACCTGACACAATCGCTACACACTGGGCTGAAAGGGGACCCCGAGCCCCCCACGATGACACCCGCACTGCCGGGACCACCCCGGGCAGCCCCTGGGCTCGGACCGGACCCCGCCCGCCGCTCTTCCCTCGGGGCTTTGGGATCTCGGCCCCTCGCCGCTCACACGCCGAAGGGCCGGAGGCGGCTCCGGTACCCGCGGGGCCTCAGCGCTCACCTCGCCGTGCTCGGCCGAGGCCCCCGCCTGCCGGAACACCCCGGAGCCGTAGGCGAAGGCCAGGCTGAGCTCCTGCGGGAAGTGCGCCAGGACCCGGCGGAATTTCACGGCCGAGCTGGACAGCACGGGCAGCGCCATGGCCCCGGCCCCGGGCCCGCCCGGCCACCGGCGGCGGGAGGAGAGGCCGCGCCGGGGAGCGGCGGGGCCGAGCTGCGCCCCCTGCAGCCCGGCGTGGGCATGGCGGCCTCGGCCCGGCAGCGAGGGCTGTCTGTGCTGGCCGCGGGGCCAGGACAGGGACCCGCTCGGCGTCCCCTCAGTGCTCCCCTCAGCGTCCCGTCAGAGCTCCCCTCAGCGTCCCGTCAGAGCTCCACTCAGAGACCTCTCAGTGCTCCACTCAGGATCCCCTCATGGTCCCCTCAGCCCTCCCTTCAGGCTTCCCTGAGGGTCCCCTCGGTGCTCCCCTCATGGTCCCCCCAGGGTCCCCTCAGTGCTCCCCACAGGGTCTCCTCATGGTCCCTTCATCGCTGCCCTCAGGACTCCTCTCTCAGTCCCTCATGGCCCCCTCAGGCTCCTCTCGGGCTCCCCCCAGGGTACCCTCAGTGCTGCCCTCACTGTCCCCCCTGAGTGCCCTCAGGGTCCCCTCACTGTCCCCTCACTGTCCCTCAGGGTCCCCTCATTGTCCCCTTTGAGTGCCCTCAGGGTCCCCCCAAGCTGTGCTGCCCCACCAAGCAACACCAGCACAGTGAGCTGATGTCCAGCATGTGGGCCTAACATTTAATCTTATACCCCACCGCTGCTTCAGCTTCATTTTTTTAGGTCATCACAATTCTGTGCCCCTTCTTCAGTTGTTTTTCCTCCTCTTTTATAATTTTTGGTTTTTTGTTTTTTGTTTTTCTTTTTTTTTTTTAATTCATATTTTATCCTGTTCCGAGGCTTTCCTCAGGACTTGTTGCCGGCGTTCCAGTTCTTCACACATCCCCCGGGGAACACAAACACAAACCCACGGCGTTTAATCATCGTGGTTGTGCTCAGGGCTGTCTCACGCTCTCCTTGTGCTGAGCCTGCCTTGCTTTGAATGTTCAAGTCCTGCATAAGAAACCTGGCTGAGCTCCGTGACAGTGCTGAATGTATAAATGTGCCTCACGAAATTGAGGCGTGCCTTGTTCCCTCATGATTTTACAGTTGCTTGAATCTGGTACCCAAAAATCACATTTTATCTTCCTATGGGTTATGGCTTTCAAAATTCCTCGCCTGAGGTCTGAGGAAAGGCTGGCAGTCGGAGATAAATTTATGCTCACACTAAATTCCAAACACAGTTAGATCTTTAGGCATCACTGGGCTCATGATATCTGCTGAAAACAAATATAAAATGTTCTGTTACTTTGTTACACCCAAGGAAGTTTGATATACACAGCTAAGTCACCATCTATACGATTGTTATTCTGACGGCAGATGAACATATGATAAATCAGCCTGTGCGTGACCGTGGGCATGGAGAATTTTGGGAAGGAGCGCCTGAGGCAAGAGAACAATCCTTGTATTGGCAAATAATGAAAAACTTTAACAATGTGAGGCAGGTTCCACCATAAAACTGCACCAGACCTCTGCTTTTCTGAGCTTTTCTACATCAAATAGACAGACAGACCCTTCTGAAGTCTCCATTCTAAATATCCACTTTCAGGGGAGAAACCATAGCATGCTAAGAGGAATGTGTTTATATTAGAAATAATCACATTATAACTAATGAATGTTTATTACTCTGAATAATAAGGTTCCAAAGGTCCAATTATGGCTGGGGTTTGGAGACTTTTGTTCTCCCCTAGGATTGTGATTCAGTGCCCAGTAATGTCTCTCTGATTTAAGTACTCGTAAGTCAGATCATGGACCTTGTTCTTTCCTTTAGTTATTAAAGGTATTAATAACACATTGATATTAAATGCTACATTAATATATATTAACTATAATTAATAATTGTTATTTAAATACTTCATGGCACACAATATAAAGAACAGTAGATTTGTTGAGCTCACATTTTAAGTTTTTTTCCTGCTGCTTAGATTAGCAAAAGATTTTGCATTACTTTGAGAGAACGATCTAACTCTGCAGCACAATTTGTGGAAGTACACAAAGAAATATTTTGGTGGTGTAAGTAACTGGTATTGCTTGGCTGGTTCTTTTTGTCACGAATTAGAAAGCTTAATCCAAAAGCTTTCAAATATCTATATATTTCAAATATCTATGTATCTGGGCAAGTTTGTTTTCAAAACTCTATTCCCTTTCTTTGTTGCTATAAAGAAGTGTAATTCCATTCAATCAAAATAGGAGCTGAAGGCCTTTATATATATTGCTATGGATGGTATGGGATTAGAACACATTTATTCCAATAGATAAGTAAAAAAGGGGAAATTTCCCCGAAAATTAACAGGCTGGAACCTTTCAGGAGGAAGTTATATTGTTGGTTGACGTTAAAAATTAAGGTAACAAAGCAAACTTTTAAGAGGGTGTGGTATCTGGGGCATTTTTACTTGGATATTTGGATATTAGAGAAAATCTGGGGAAGAGGTGGCTCGAATATTGCTGAATAGTCCATCTCAACCTCTACCTTGCCAGCTCAAATTCCCTCCTTTAGTGGAATTCTCTTCATACAACTTAAAGGCCTTGTTTTTCAACTTTCCTACAACTGTGTTCTTTGCTATTCTTCCTTAACTGACATATGTATTTTAGGCTAAATCTAAAGTTTTTTTCTTGCATCTACTACTGAATTTTAAATTTATTTTATTTCCAGCAGCACAGTCGGTGCCGAGACCAATTGTTATCTGGGACAAAACTCCGAGCTCATCTGAAAGTTTATATAAAGCTACCTTACGTCTCACACTCATTCTGAGCTTGGCCTCTCATCTATTTTTCAGTGGAAGTTTTGCTTTGCTAACTTTGGTGAGAAATCCTGCAAACAGCAGAAGGTCCTCAGTTTGATTTTCACTCCCAGCCAGCACTGCTGATGAAGGGAGCAGTTTTCTTCTCCCTGCTCCTATCAGTGTAGGTGTTTGCGTGGCTGCAGATCAGAACAGATTGGGGAATTGATGTGGGTTCAAACCAACTGTTTGGGGTTCTTGGGGGCTTTTTAAACCAGTCTGGTTTTAACCAGGTCACCGGTGTGCTTCACCACACATGTTTGTGTTGGTACAAGCAGGAGACATGAGAAGATTTCTTCTTCTGTTGACAGTGCTGATTCCAAAGAGAAAAGCACTTGTTTGGGGTTTTTTTTTAACAAAATTTTCTCACTTAAAATCTTGGCTGTGATCGAGTCCATGCATTAAAGTTGCGTAAGGAAGGGAATGACATTCTGCACGTTGCACAGCCTTTTGCTTTTATTCATTCCTTTCCAGCCAAGTAAGTCCTAATACTTACTACAGAGAGCATGACAGGAGTGTGACCTTGAGCCTTTATTTCATTTTTTGGCATTAAAATGCATGCTTTGAATAGCCCCACATAACTGCATGGGTAGTTTCTGTTTCTGCCTTGCCACCCCTGTGCTCTCCAGCTCCTCAGAGTGAAGGAGTCTCACAGAGGTTGGCTCTGTTAAGTGTCTGAATTCCAAGTGATATTTGCAGCTCACTGCATCTATTGCACTATAGAAAATTCCAGTCTGGGTCTTCACAGAGTTATCCTAATAACAGCATCTTCAATTAAAATTGTATTAATTTAATGTGGGGATGTGAATACTCACAGTCTGTCAGTCCTGGAGTTGGTGGCAGTCTGGAGCTGGGCTCAGCTTTCCTGCGTGGCTCCTCTCTGCAGCTTGGGAATGTGAGTCTGGGAGGTGCTTAGCACCTCACTTGAGGTAGTTTTGCTGCCCCAGAGTCTGCTCAGTTGGTTCTTCCTCTGCTCTTGCCTCCGTGGATCTTTCTCCAGCAAAACTGACAACTTTGTGCCCATGGGTTTCACAGCAGTGGTGAATGTGTCCTACTTTCCCATAGCATGTGTGTGTTTGGTGGAGGTGGCAGACTCCTGTGAGTGTAGAGTAGATACTTCTTGCCTGTAACCGTTGTGAGTAAAAAAATTCATTTTCATAAAGTAGTGGCAGCATCTGGAATCAGCAACTCATGTTGTTTGTTTGAAATTTCTGTGCGTTTCTGTGATTACACCATTTGAAATTCTCCATCACTCCATCTTTTATTCATTTGAAGCACGGGTTCTGTTAATTGTTGCTGGCGCAGCTGCACACACATCTGACTTGGATTGCTGTTTTTATATGCTAACAACTAAACACCACCAGGTGTCCTCTGGTTCTTCACCAGAGCTGAATTACCTTCTGGAGATCCTCCTCTGGATTCCAAAATACTAATTTTAAACTACTCCCAGGGTGGAGGGGTGGCACACAACCCTTTTCCTCAGCTTTGGAGAGGTTGTATTGTGCAGCCACTCAGGAGCGTTAGGGGATGTGCACTCTGTGTTCTATTTTGGCAGTACAGCTTTCCCCCTCACCTCCACAAGCTTATCTGTGACCCCGTGACTCAGCAGTATCCAAGGGATTATTTTCCAACAAGGACAGAGAAGGAGCTGGATATTTCCAGTTGTCTTTTCCAACTTGTTGCTGAAAGCAGCTCAGCCATCACCACACAGGCTCATCTGCCCAGAGATTATTAGCAGGAGCAGTTAATATCAATCAACAAATGGATTTTTGTTAGAATAGTAATCAAGATAATTGAAAGAAAAATGAGCGTAAAAGTGGTTAAATACTGACATTTGCATATTTTCTTCTTGCCTTGGTCCTGTCTCCTTGCTTGTTCTAGCCAGGAAGGGATTTCTGTGACAGACTGGCAATGTGTGAGGGAACATATTTTTACACAGCAACACATCCCTCTGTGGGATGCAGCGAAGCACTGGGGGATGAAAATCATGCTGTGTCCTTGCAGGTGCTGCACTGCAGGCCGCTCCTCCCTGGGCCAGGGAGATTTATTTTGTCCCCAGCAACATCTGAGCTCAGGAAAACTGACCTGTCTCTATGAAATCCCCTGTGAGCTGGGAGCTCCTGCTTTGCACAAGTGATCAACAGCGCTCATCTTCTTCCTGAATGCTTTAAACCAGTCTCCCAGCTCTCAGCTTTTAGGGAAGTTACACCTCATTTTATGTATTTGGATAGGAGATAAGAAAAAAGCACATTTCGTGTTTCTTTTTCCCTCTCTGTGGAGACATCAAACAGCAACAAATGAAGGTGTTCCCTTGTGCCATTACTAGACAGAACAAATAGAAGCCGTAGGTTATCCCCAGTTCAGTAATTCTTATTTCAACTCTGTACTCCTGAATTATTCACAGCCCTGGCTCTGGAGTGGTAACAGAGCTCCAGCTGCATTCCCAGTGCATTGACCTAGAGCCTCACCAGATGGTGGCTCCTCAATGGCTCTGTGAGGCAAGTGATGAAACCAGCTGAAGCTGACTCCAGAAAGAAATCATTCCAGTGATGGCAGTGCTTTCGAGGTCACTGACTGGGACAGGATGCTTCCTTACCACCCTTTAAAAAAAATTCAATTTTGTGAATATTTCTAAACATAATTGGGTGATTAACCACAATATTTGTTTGTTCCTGTAATATGTGTAGATGGTGATAATCATGTCAAGGGTGTTAGGCTGAATTTGAGTTGCTGAATGATTCCCATGGATTCTGCTGTGGTGTTCGTGTGTATTTTAATTGATCAGCTGTTAATTACAGCTTAGCCATGTTTGATTGCATACTAATTCTTGACAGTGAGATCTTGGAGTTAGCTTGTACAATTCATGTGCTGGAGGAACTTTATTGGACAACAGCTTGAATTTGAGTGTCTGAATTAAAGTGAATTTAACTGCCTATGTTATTACTAATATGCAAATACATTTAAATCCTAAGGAAGGCAGTTACACAGCTTCAACACAGGGCATTATTTATTAGCCTAATAATTGGAGCCATCAAACTGCACGTATTCACCACAATGAGTTACCAAAGCAGAATTGGAATTCTGTGCACACACAAGAAAGAATAAAAAGGATCATTAAGCAGAATAAACAGCCAGCGACACTGAAAAATACATTACAGTGATATTTTAAGCTAATGCTTGTGTGGGCTGTGCGAAAGCACAAAGAGTTTATCTCCTCCTTTTTTCTGCAGTGCTGGTACTAAACAAGGGGTTTGGTCTGCTGCTTCCCTTTACCTGGCCAGGCTGGGTAAGGCCCTTGGTGTCCTGAAACAAGAGAGGGGGGACAGCAAGGTGGCAGGGCTGCAAAATGGGATAAAAATGACTGAAGGCGTAGCTCTAGAAAATGTCTGACACACAAATGGTGACCATTTCTTCAGAATATCATTTTTTAAAATTTCCATTTTCGTAAAGAGTTTGGTCTTAATCAGGAGGAATTTCTTATCTCTCAAGGAAGTGTATTTTTATGTTCTTTATCCTTTCTAGGTTCTAGTCCAGCTGGAGGCTCTGTGTTGGTATAAACAACCTCATTCCATGAATGAAAGGGCAAATTGTCATCCAAGCTCCTCATTTATTAAAATATTCACTTGTATTATGTTATCAGTGGAATTCTAGCTGCTTCTCCATTACTTAAGCTGATTTATTTGAAATTGTTACAGTGGGAGATGCAATCAATGGAATTCATATTCTGCGAAAATTGGAGCTTTTAATACTGAATACAGTTTATAATGTCATGGCAATAATGCATCATGATGATGAAAAATGAGGATATGCATTTTTTGACATTTTGTAATCATTTAGAAATGACCATGCTTATCTGCATTTCACATGAACTTCGTTATCTGTAGTGGAAATGAAAAACATTTAAAAGGCCATTTCCCCATAGCTAATCAGTCTATAGGGTTTATATTTAATGTTTTTCATCATAAATGCTGCTCCT
The DNA here is from genome assembly GCA_034509425.1 of Eopsaltria australis. NCBI lineage: Eukaryota > Metazoa > Chordata > Aves > Passeriformes > Petroicidae > Eopsaltria > Eopsaltria australis. Next base: position 1,303,946 of record JAVTVJ010000566.1, read on the forward strand.
TGAAGTGGTTTTGTAGTTCTGTCTGAAATGCCTGCAGTACACACATGCAGCTCACCTGAGCTGTGGTCATATTTAATTTCCTATTCTGTATTTAATTCCAGAAGGCTTCGTTTTCCCTATTTAGAAGAACCTCAGAGGATTTGAACTGCATTGCAGAGCAACAGTTTTTCACTAAATCTTTTTTGTGGTGAGTATTTTTCTTTTGGTCTCTCTTGCAGTTATGAAAACTTCAAGATATTTAGCAAGCATCTCCAAACTTCAGTGCACTCATAATCGCAAAATGCAAAAGAGAAATTGTTGAATTTTAACATTTGAAAAGGTTTCTCTCTCCTTTTATGTAGAGTTCAAAACTGTTGCAAAAATCCCAGTGACGAGCTTATTTTGCCACAGCTTTGCACATGGTATCTTCTATGATCCACAGGTAATACATAAGAAGAATATAGTTCAATTTTTGTTAAACTTCTGTAAGAATACAGTTTAACTTTTGCTTGGGCTGGTGGAGCTACCCGCCTTTAATTGTCACAGATTGCATCAATCTCTTAGTTAGTTAGGCTTATAAAAAGCACGATATGGAATGAACATAACTAGTCATTCATAATGGTATCATATAAGACACACAAACAAGGTAAAATAAGCTCATCACTGGGAGTTTTGCAACAGTTTTGAACCTCTAAATGAAAGGAAAGAGCAGCCTTTTCAACAGGTGTTAAAATTCACCAATTTCTCTTTTGCATTTATGCGATAATGAGTGCACTGAGGTTTGGAGATATTTGCTGAACACAGCGTCTTGAAGATTTCCTAAGTGCAAGGGAGACCAAAAGAAAAATATTGGCCACAAAAAAGATTTAGTGCGAAAAATATTTATAACTGTTGCTCTGCAATGCAGTTCAAATCCTCTGAGAGGCCTGGCTTTGTTCATTCATCAATCCAGGTTAATTAGCTGCAAGCAGGTGATACTTCAGCGCTGATACAATCCTCCATATCAGTTATCAAAATTCAGACTATTCCTGTTTCTCTAAGAATATTCCACTTCTATTAAATATTGGAATTTACTTGCCTTTTAGATATATTTAGAATATAAACAGCAGCTTCTACACACAAATCATGAACATCCCAGCGTGGCCAATAAAGCAGTTGGGGTTTTGTAGCTGTGTAAGGTTTGTTGTTGCCAGAGGGGAAGTTATTAGATGTTCTTGGCCTTGTTAATACTCTGAGATTCTCAATAACCACTCTGCTGTCTGCCTCTGTTTGTACATATGTTTTGTGTAAAATATACCCTGGATTTCCAGTCTGCTTCAGATTCCAAACCAAAATAGGCATTACTGTTGAATTTCTTTGAGGAATTTGTGATAAGCTGATGAAACCAGTCTTGCTTATAGAAGAAATTAATAGTATAGATCTGTAAAATATATCTTAAATATGTCATGTCCAAAGTAACACTAATCATAGAGAATTAAATCTGGAGAAACCTTTTTATTACAAGAAAAAAAAGAGAATTCCCCAGGAATCTTAACTTTGAGAATTCATCCCAAATCTTTGAGATGCTCTAGATGGAAGTGTCAAATTACCTGGCATGATGTTTTAAAGTCAGGACGTTTCACAAAACCTCATTAGTGTTTGATGATGGAAACGGTACCAAATGATATGGAGAGATATCATTTTTAATTCGGGTGGGTGGTTGGGGGATTCAGCATTGCTGAGCAGAAATTAAAAAAGGAAGAGAGATGAATGCATTTCAGGATAAATGATTTATCACAGGCCTACCAGCTTCCCCAAGGAAACAGTAAGAGGAGTATTGTTTCACAGATTTAGAATTCTCTCAGACGAGGTAGGAGAGGAGCAGGAGGGAGCAAGAATTTATTGGGGGAGAAATACAGAAACTCTGAAATTTGGCCTGAAAGCTCTTGTGTAGAACTAGGGGGGTAAATCACTGCCCACTTTCCTCCAGATTAACCTGTTTGAATGCAGGTGTGCAGCTGTGGAGGAAGCAACACAAAATAAATTCTTTTTAGGTACTAAAACAGAGAAAAGTAATTTCTGATTGTTGGATTTTCTCTAAATTGAAAGGCTCATATTCAGTGCAAACTGCACTGAGCTACTGCAGAGATGGAGGCACATAAAGGTGAACTTCACAAAGGTCTTGTTTACTTCTAGTTCTCAAATTCTTATTTATTTTGCAAAAATTCTGTGTTCCAGAAACTGAGAACAACCTAATGCATCCAGTATAAAAGAGCAAACTGTGGATAAACAACAAACGTCAAACCAAAATCAAAGATTATTAAAGGAGCTTGAAGTGGTTTTAAATTTTTTTTCTGACCTCTAAAGCCACAACTTTTGAATTGGACAACTTGAATTTGTGTGATGCTCTATTGCCCTCATGTTTGGGTTAGTAGGAAACTCTATTTCTACTTGTGATCAGAGAATCTGGAATTCTGACAGCTGTGAAGGAGGAAGATGCAAATCCCCTTGGTCTGTTCAGATGCACATACAATCCTCTTCCTGACATCTCCTGTGACATAAATCATATTTACTTAAATACAAAGTTGTTAAATGGGCAAATACAGACTGTATTACTCTTGTGTCCTAAATTTAGTCTACATTGCCTATTCCTGTCTGCTCTGCTTTTAGAACTACTCTTATTAGCTAAATAATAGATTTAGAAGCAAATTTTGGACAAGATTATTAGGCACATTTCTTCTACTGGAGTGGGACCTTGCTTTAATTAATTTTGCCCAGTAACTTGTAATTAATTCTTTTTCAAATGCATCTTTTTATTCTAACTACAGATTTGAGTGCCTGAACTTTGATCAGTAATTTGGGCTGTTCTTCTGATTCCCTTCTTTAATGTGTCAGTAAAAATTGGGGAAGTGGTGTCATCCCATTCTAATAAATATAAAACTTCAGAAATCTCAAGATAATATTTGAGTTTAATCGGTAGTGACAATAATATTGAAGGGTTTTATGATGCACAGAGCAAAAAGTTCCACGGTTTCTGACCTGTAGTGTCAATGATATGATCTGGGGTTTATTTATTTATTTGCTCCTTGCACCATTGCTTCTTTCATTTGCTGTTTTGTCAGAGAAAAACCACAGACTTTTACCAGAAGTCTGGGAAACGCTAAAAAGCTTTTGCTTAAAATATCATTTACAGCTGATGGACTCAGAACACAGATCAAGAGTTGTTTTTCCCAGCAACTCGAACCTACTGCTCTCAGAATATATTAAAATTTGGCTCTCTTCACTGAATTCCTGAATAACTTAATAATTACTTGCTTCCAGAACTCTTCTTACCTGAGTTATCCATCTTATTTAGGCAAAAATAAGTGGCAATGTTGGCGGCAGAGCACACACTGAAGCAGTTGTGTTGTTAGTCACTGCTCTCAGCCAGCACAGAAGGTTCTCACGTTGAATCAGGGAGATGTCAGCTGCATCTCAGGGTATTTTTAGTCCTTTCCTTAGGTTCTAATTAGCAGCGTCTTAAAACACAGTGAAAATTCAGATAGTTCCTGGAATGGCTGTTTATCTTCATAGTAAATGAGAATAACAACAGTTTCTCAGTGGAAAAATGCTGTATTTGAGTGCCCTGTTAGAAACAGTCTGGTCTGGTGAAAGGTCAGCTTCTGTAAAGATAAACAGATTTATAACAGCAGTTCTTGGAAGGGTCACTCTCTGCTCTAATGTCATGTGTTTGAGGCAACTGAGGTGCCCCTGTAGCCTTTGGGAAAGGATTTACAGCTCTGCTAGCCCTTCACCACAGAATTCAGGTGTATGTGCCTTCATTAACACCAGAGACCTAATTAATCTATGCATACCTGGGCTGGAAACCTTGGACACATTCTGAGCCCAGCCTATGGGATGTTACTGTTGACCCTTTTTGCAGCACAGGTGATTATATAGCCCATATATTCCCAAATTTAAAGTTAAATTCTGATATTTTTGAATTCTGCACAGCAGTTTTTAGAGATCTGGTCAGTGCTGGATTCCTTTCTCTTCTTTTTTTTGGTCAGTGCTAGATTCCTTTCTCATTTATTTTAAGTTATATAGGGATAAATGCTTTAAGGTTTTTATTTCAATATGCTGCTAGCAGCTTTATAGGTCTGTTTGGCAGATTTAATTACATCTTGCTAAGGAGAAAAAGGTTTCTGTGTTAGTTAAATAAAAGATATCTTCACCTTTACAGGAGCCCTGAATTGAAGGAGCAGAACACAAACTGGGTGATTAAAGGGAGCTGCCAGTGCTGCTGTTTGAGCAGTGACTGGAACACTTTTCACATGGCAGGTGACCAACCTTGGCTGGGTGGAACCTGCCCAGCTCATTACTCGTTCCTGCTGTTTGTGGATCTCCAAATAAAGAATATCCCTATAAAATGTGTAGGTTACTGCTATGATTCTGAATAATTACAGGAGGTATTTCTCAAGGTGAACTCTGCAGTTCTTTGGCAGAAGCACAGGAGAGGCTGGAGCAGCGACTTGGTGCTTTCTGTGCTGGTCTCTGGCCATGTAGGAGGTTTAATTCTCAGATCTATTTTTCTGCTCTCTTCCAAGAGAATTGAAATGTCACTGCTTCGAGCTCATGTTTTCAGAATAAAACGCACAGCCTCCCAAAATACTGTATTGACTGAGTAGTTCACCCACTTTAAGCCAGATTTGTAAAGAATCCAAGCCAATTAAGCTGGCTCAGATCTCTCTTCTTTTAGACTCCTCCATTCCAGGGCAAGAATCAATGTCAAGTGTTTCTGTTGACATTCTGGGCACTCTTTAAAACCCAACCCTCCCTAATAACAACAGACCGATCCTTCTGACAACCTTAGGGTTGGATTTCAAAGCAAAGAGTTCATTTTTGATTTTTGAAAAAAGGATATAGCTCAAGTAACCGAATAATAAAAGCACATTGGCAATGCAGGGTAGTGCACAGCTTGGCACCGAGTGCTTTCTCTTGCATGGTGACATGTGCAGAGCTTCTCAGACAAAAATGAATCATGAGCAAAGGATTTTTTTTTCTTTCTTACAGAACGCACTGGGGGAAAAATAGAACTGCAAAATACCGAAAGATGTTCCCCACAGGACAAAGAGAGGGAAGTATATTAGGGGCTTGTTCAGCAGAAGACTCTTAATGGATTGTAGGAATTTCTGCTTTCTCGAGCTCTGATCTGGGCAGATGCAGCCCATCAAGAGCCAAGAGCTCATCCTGCCTGCAATAATGAAACCTGCTGGGGAGCAGAGTGTGAGAATTTGTGTCTGCACTGCCTCTGGGTGTGCAAAGCAAACCTTTTCTGCCTGTGACACGTCCTGTGGACACACAGTTAAAATCCACCTGCTAGAAATTACCAAAGTGTGAGAAACCGCTCATTATTTAGTGAGTCATATCCTTAATACAGCTGTAGGATGGAGAATAATAAAGGAATGTGTAAGAAAGAACTTGTGTTATTCTGAAGGGAAGGTGAATTAGTCAAAGTGTTGCAGAAGAACTCGAGCATCTGCAGTACAACCAGAATTTTAAACACAGGCACAGATTTATTTTTTAGTTGAGCATCAAAAATTCAAGTCTTGTGCATTCTGCGGGTAGCAAAGACTGATTAGTGATTCAGACAGACATAAAGAATATTCCTGTCAAATTTCTTCACGGAACAATGTCCATCTTTAATTCAATCAAATGTCCAAGATTGTTCATGTACTGATTTTTCTTCGGGCACTTCTCATTACAGCAGAGTTTTATTTCAGGACTTTCCTTTATTTTGTTTTCCTTCTCTTCCTTCAATGTACCATCGCCCACCCTTCACCTCTAGAGTTTATCACAAACTTCAGAATGAAACACTCAGTATTTATCTCTTTTCTCCAGTCTCTGATAAGCTCAGCCTGGGCTCCCTCCCACATCTTACCCTGCACATTTTGGCAATGTTCACCTTGAGCTGCTCCAGTTGCCTCGAGGGCCTCCTGCCCTGCACAAGGGCTCCCTGCAGGGTGGTGAGTCTGGCATTCCCTGGGATGATCATCACCATCTGCTGGCCCCACCCCCTCTGGACACTTTAATGCACAAAATGAGGCAGAGGGAATGGTCAGGGCTGTTCTGTGCATGAAAGCAATTCTTTGGTGTTCTCCACCTGCTCTGTGCTCTGAAGGAGTTATTGCTCTGAAGGAATTATCTTCTTTCCAAGAAGAAAGGTGAGATACGAAGTCCAAACAGAATATTCCTGTGGTTTCTCATTCCCTCACTCAGGATGGTTTCAGCAGCAAGCCATTTAATATCTGAATGACTCTTGCACAATTTGAAAACACTCAGAGGTCCAAAGTTCTTTTAGACAAAAATGTACCACAGAATTATCCAGATATACCACTGATAACACGAAGTAATTCCAATGTATGAGGACAGTCAAGGTGTTTAATGTCTGTGTGTTACAGAAACACATCCTTTTCTTATTTTTTTTAATCCCAACTTTATGGATCCTATCCATGAAAAAAGGTCTATAACCTCTACCATCACAAAAACCCAAATGTTGATTTGCTTGCAAATTAAGTTTTCTGTGGAATTCCAGATTGTTTTCACTTTCTGGCCATGGAATAATGACCATAATCCTCCCTCCCCTTCTTCTCAGTTTTAGTGTCAATACTCTATTATACATGGACAGTATCACATATGATGACTGTATGAAATTATTTTGTTCACTATACACAGAAATATAATTTGGGCCTTTTTCCTTGTGGTCAGTCCATGTAACCCTCATTACAGCATGATTTAATGATTAAAATGCTTCTCCTCCTGAAGTTTCCTTTCCTTGCTGAATTTTAACAGGAAACTGGGAGCGATCAAATATATTGAACACTAAGAAGGGATGGTAAATGTGGATTCTCTCAGTCTAGATTTATACAAACCACCCAGAAATGATGATATAGTGAGTAGCCAGCAGACTCCAAGAGAAACTAAAGAGAATTTAATTTTCATTTAAGAGAATGTGCTATACAGTTTATTTAAAGCTATTTTTTAAGATACCCATTAAAGTCGCCTTCAGACCCGATTTAGCTTTCAGTCACCAAATGTCTTGCTGATTCACTTCTCTTAAAACTTGGTATGCTCAGAAGGAACTTGAAAAGAGTAATCAGCTCAGTTTTGCAGCTGATGATTTCTGCATTTACCCAATTTGACCATTTAAAAGAGCAGCGTAAGTGAAATAATCTGTTCCTATAGCAACACAGAGAGTCTGGAGGAGCTTCCATGGTGTTAGAGATGACACTGAAGCCTTAGGAAACCCCACAAGATAAAAACAAAATGTACGGATTCTGAGCCAGCCCATCTTTGATGAGATATAGGAGGACATAACTTGTGTGAGGCATCAGAATGCCCTTTATTAAGGTGATTTTGCCTGGTTTTGGCACGAGTTTCAGGAATTGCAACGCTTGCCTGAGCTCACTGCTGGCTTTGCCAAGCAGCTGATGGTGGCAGTGGCAGCGTGCCTGGCTCGGGAGGTTACACACGAGCCGCGTGTTTAAAGACTGAGGTGCTGGAAAGAGGTTTCTTGTGAGGAATTAGAAAATTATTGGTTGGTTGGTTGGTTGTCTGGGTTTTTTCTTCATAAGTCAGAGCTACCTTTTCATTTATTTGTTGGTTGAATCCTTGAATTCCGACTAAGGTGGTTTTCTTCTTATACTCCTGGTTTCATGGTTGAGAGAAGAAATTACTCCTTGTTGAAAGACAAACTCCAAGTGCTTGTGAGTGGTCAGCTGTCCTGGTGAGTGGTCAGCTGTCCTGGTGAGTGGTCTGCTGTCCTGGTAAGCAGTGCTTTGTCTGCCAGTCTTGCACAACAAAACACTCGAGGAAAATCTCCCTTTTCTCATGGCCATCACTGCAGAACAACATCAGTGGAAAACAAATCTGGTGAAGCCAAAAGCATTGGAAGGGCTCTCACTTGGAGACAGCACAAAGTCAGAACTTCAAATAAAAATAAGTGGAAACACATGAATATCTCATAGATGAAAAACAATGTTTTTTTGTTAATACCTCTCCTAAAGTTTAATATAAATGCTGCAGTACAATTCACACCTGCCAAATTATAGTTTGCATTGGAAGTCTGTGTTAACAATCTCATCAGTACAATATGTCTAAGATGAGGAAAACAATGTATGAAACTGAGAGAAGCCAAGGTTTCTAGCAGTTGAAAACCTCCAGTTTCATACACACATGATTAAATTATATATAATAGGATCCAAATTTCAGGGGGAAAAAGCTGAAGTTTAATACTAGAGGGCTGTAATTTAATGATGGAGGTGCACTGGATTAAGAGTTCTGCTTGTTAAAGGAAAAAAATCTTCTGATTTGCTCATCCTCATTGTTAAGAAGAAATTTATAAATCTGTACAACTCAATAAAAATCCACTGGGTGTTTTTCCTGAGTTCTTGCACAGCTCTTTAAGAGTTACACAGAAAAATTCTCATGGTTTGAAATGTGCTCTTGACTGCTTTTACTGTGGTCCTGACAGTTAAATTATTTGATTGTGTATAGCACTTATAAGGACCATAATATCACTGCTTGCAGTAGCTCAATAACATATGTTAATGCTAAAACAGATTTATTTTGAGTTTCATTACCATTTACAACTGGTGAGGGTAGAAAACTTTGGATAATGGAACTATGAAATCCATAAAGATTAAATCTGTAACTATTTCTTACAGTGCAGTTTTTTCTTCTGTCTCCATTTTATTTCCATTACCTTGTCCTAACTGGACAATGATCTGGATTTTAATGAAATTTGTGAATGATCTAATTCAGTACTTTGAGAATAAAATTAGTGTTGCCTGCCTTAAAACAATTAGTTTTAACTTGCATGTTAATGTTTAGGAAAAGGAGTGCAACTTTAACTTTGTGTATTCAAGTCAGAAGGAAAATTTCTGTCTCTTGTTGGTTAATCCAAAAGTTCTGTTTTTCTCTATTTTTTCTCCATAGAATGTGAAAATGAAGTCAGATTTTCTAACTGAAATTAGTATTTTATTCTTTTATTTGTACTTTTATTATATTATTAACAGTTAGACTCAATAATTTATTTTTAAAAACACTTGGAGAGCACTGCCTGGTTATTCATCCTGGTATTACATGCAGCCATTATTATATTATTTTATATATTGTTATATAGATATAAAACCTTCTCTGTCCCCACTAGAACTTCCCAGGAAAGAAAAGCCTGAACACAAAGCCAAACTGTAAAGCCCACATTTTTTTAACTCCTAGAAACACAGGATTAAGTTATAAAATCACCTGGGTTAGGAAGTTTTGAATTTACTAAATGTAGTACATCTATAATAATTTAAATTTAATATTAATTTAAATTACTGGCATGTGAATTCCTCTGAACAGGACAGGCATTACAGTAAATTAGAAAATGACTTGGGCGTCCACGATGATGACAATGACGACGTGGGTGACTAAGAGCACAGCAATGACTTGGATGAATGTGGCAACAACGATGACTTGGACACGGCCAACGGTGACTCAGAGGCTGATTTGGATGAGGACAGCTCAGATAAGGATGATGGCTTGAATGATGATGATGATGACAGCACTCAGATAAGATGACCACTGGGACGATGACGATGTTGATATCAACGTGGATGGCTTTGATGTGGATGACACCAACTTGGACAACGTTGACTTGGATGAGTTTGATTTGGATGTCAATGAAAGCTGAGCCATGTCCATCACGTGTATGAAAGGCAGAGGGACTAAAAGCTCTATTTGGAGGTGTCATTACTCCAACATTGCCTTGCAATAAAATGTCCTTTTATTAGAGGCTGCATTGTCTTCCCTCTGGTTACAAACAGCACTGGCCTGTAAGCAGGGCTTTATTTTGTGTATGGCACTGAAAGGTTTGACCAAACCCTCATTGCCTTGCAGAGTTCAACGAAGGGATTGACACTTGAAAACTTCTCAGCATGAATAGAGTTTTTTCCTTAATAAATTCATAATTATTTTTGCCTTAATAAATTAATTGAAGTGTTTTGTCTGAAAACCCACAGCCTCATCCTTGAAGCCCCAGTGCTTTTTCCATCCTCCTCTTTCTGTGTTTGTCACTTGTGCTTTTTGTCTGCTGATGCTTGGTGTGTATTTAATTTATCTCGTTTGATATGTCTGGCAGTAAAAGCATTAAAAGTGTCTTGCATGCTCAAGTAAATGTATTTTCCATTGTGCAATGCTTTCATTATTTTTCTGAGTATTCTGTGACAGGAAAGGATGCTGAGGCAATAGAGAAAAAAATTGTTCTTTTGAAATGTTTCGAGTTCCTTGTACTTCTATTTTCTGTAGGAATTTTTATTTTGTGCATTCCTATAGAGGTTTGCAAAACAGGATAACACAGGTTGCACACCTGTATGGCAGCCTGCACACACCTGTAAGCAAAATTGAACATTTTGATCTGCAAGTGATATTTTGCTGCTGGATAGTGGAAAACAAAAGCCAATGCTGTATAAATTCAATCAGAACCCTAGGCCCTCAATAAAACTCAAGGAATAAGACCATGAAGCTGTACCCTGTAAATGTGGAACAGAGTTAGAGACACTTAAACTGATGGATGTGGATGTAAAACTGTGTTTGAAGAGGAGCACCCTGCACTGCCCGTATTCAACAGCCAATTTATTTTTGCATACTTTCTGCAAGCTCTGGGTAAATGCTGGAGTTTCTTTGGGAAGCACAGGAATAGACAAAAACTACAAGGCAAGGAGCAAAATGAAAGTCTGTTTGCTTTTTCTTAGTAAAATAGGAGACTGATAACTCTGTCAGCTCTAAGTGCATCCAGCATGGCTGAAATGTCTGTGTGGGAAAGAGCTTGGATTCCATCCAAAGGTTTTGAGGCATTGCAATTGAAGAGAATTAGCTCATATAATATCAGTTTTGTTTAGCTCAGTTCAGGAGCATCTTCCATTCTTATTTAACACTGTCTGTAGCCTTTAGCACTTGTAATATTCTGACTGTCATACATGAGTGTGAGCCAACAAAAGACTCCTGCAAGTGCAGAACCACAAATTGAGAATGTATTAAAAGTTGCTCACAGTGCCCTTCTTTCATTCTACAAAATCTCAGGAAAATACATATCCCTGTTCTTCATTTCAAAAACATTCCTGAGAACAGTAAGAAGATATGAATAAATAACCTGAAGTATTAACATATTTCCTCTCTCCAGAAACAGTGATCTCCCATTATCCTGAGTGCCTTTATGGCTGAGATTGTGTCGAATTTTCCCAGTTCTCCTTTTTGGAGTTGTGCGACTGTGTGTAACTATTTACATTGCCAAGATTTTAAGTACCTGAAATCCACACTTGGAACATCTTTTTTGGAATTGTGAATATTTACAGAAGATTAAATATATGCATTAAGGAAGCGCTGGCCACAGAGCAAACTGTTGGCCAGGGAATTACCTGGGAGCACAGGAGAAGGACAGAACAAGGACTTCAAGTGATGGTTTCCACACTGTAGCCAATTACTAGTCAACAGACTAATGAGTTTCTTTTGGCAAACTCCCCAGCATGTCTAATTAAAACTTTCCCTGTGCAGTGGGTGTCATGGCCAGTACAAATTAAACAGGGTTAGAAGTTTCCTCTCTGCATTTCTGTCCTTGCCTTGTTTCAGGCCTTGCGTGCAGCATCTGCTGGGCCACTGACCTGAGAGTGAGAGCAGTGAATTTCCTTCTCCAGCAGGCTGCTCAAAATTCCTGCTCTTTCTGACTGAGCTGTTTGCCTGCCCCTGCTCTCCTTTTGCCCATTCCCAGCACAGGATCTCATTTCACAGCGACTCTGTACATATAATTTACAGCAGAAGTCAATATACCCACATGGAGACACTGCATGTTTTTCTCTCTGTGTGAAAGAACTGAAATTTTGATATGCACAGTGCCTTGTGTGTTCATTTCACTGTTTAATTAAGGTGAAGTGCAGAGCTCCTGAGGAAATTCTGCAAATAAACACACAGAGTGCTGGGCTAATAATTAGCAGTCATTATTTCTGCGTGGTTGAAAATATCAGATAAACTTGGGTTTTGATTGCTTCTTCATATTGATTCAGAGAAAGGAAGTATTGTCTTTGCCTGGATGTCAAATCTGTGCTAGGGGCAAGCTTGGCAGCATTTTCAGTCCTGCAGCACTTCCCTGGTTTGTTTTTTCCCAAGTGACAGCCATCAGCACATCAGAAAGCAGAAGTGGCAGTGAAAGTCGTGGCACCTCATTTTGACTCTAAATAGTTTTGCTTTTCAGCTATGCCTTCCGAGCAAAATCAGGGGAGAAGAAAGCTGAGAGTTGGTTGACTGAGGCATGAGAGGTACTGTCAAATAGCAAAAATAAATCTTAGTCTTGATTTTTTAAGATGAATTTATGAGAAATCTCAGGGTGGAGGTGTGGGTGGCACTGTCTGAGCAGCGCATTCTGTAGGGTGGTACCCAAACCTCAACTCTGCTGCTCACACATGCTCCCTTTCTCATCTCATGGACAGCAAACAGGAGTACATTTGGCCCTTCCCAGAACTCCTTCTGTCCAAACTCCTCTCACTTACTGGATTGTCCAGAAACCCCTCCCATGGAGCCAGGGAGATGCCTCTGATTCAGTACAAACCAGATATCCCTGTATTTTTAGAGGCAGCCCCAATGCCTCCCACTTGGTGCTTTGGGGCATAAATTGATTACTGCTGGAATCAGAAAGGAAGGATGGCTGTGAATCCCTGCCTGCTGCTCCAGGGAAATGGGCTGGATCCATGCAATGTTCATCCTTAGCTGGCTTCTAATTCTGCTCTTAACGTGAGGTTTGCTCTGGATGTAATTACAAATTGACAGGTACATATTTATTCTAATTGCATTTCATAAGGGCTACTTAATCTTCATGAAGCCACCAAGTCTGCACAGCGTCTCCATGTCACAGGCAGTGACTCATCAAAAGGAGGAGGGAAATGCAGAACTTCACGTCTTTATGGTGCCCTGTGAAAACCTAAGTGGGTCTAACAAGATTTTGGATCTTTAATTGCAGAATCAGTCTCCTTTGCAGGACACTTTCAGACCCTACGACTTCATTCTGCCATTAGACATGGAAATAAGTTATAACATGTGCTTATAAAAATAGCTGGAAAACTTCCATTTGGGATTTGATAGCTGAACACCAGGGTTTTTTTTCTGTTGTTTGCTTATTTTTCCTGGCTTTTTTTCTGTTATCTGCTTATTTTCTGTTCCTACAACTAAATCACTCTGGAGAGGAGAGGATCTATGTATGAGGGGAAGGAATAAAGGAGTCAGTGCAGTTAATAAAGCAGGATTTACAACAAATCAGTTTGACAATTTCATTATGTTTCCACTCACTGAGGTGATGTAACACAGCAACGTCAGGCAGATTGAATGATCTTCCTACATCCATTGATCACTTATGTACTTATTTCTTGCTTAGCTCTAATGGGAATATTTTGGGGAACATTTGCAGCATTGCCTCAGTCACTGCACTGGAGTTTTTACATCCTTGCAGTGTTTGGGATCCTCTCTGGAACTGGCTCTCACCTCGGGGAGTGGGACAGTGAACAGCAGCATGAAAGCTGAGGGAAGTGTCAAACAGTGGTTCCAAACAAGCTGGAACCTGGTTCTTTTGGGCCTGATTCTTACTTTTACCAGTTGCTTCTGATGTTTCTATCTTTCTAGAAGTGATATATAAGAATATTCATAAAAATACACTGCTAGGCCCTTGGGCAGGGGCTGTGAAGGTGCCTACACCATGAGGAGTCAGAAATACACCCCTTTAGCAAAGCTTGGGCACCTCAGCTGGGGAACAGAGAAAACCACTTCGCCATGAATTGCTTGGAAGCTTTGCCAAAACCTTAACCCACAAAGTGATTTCTTTTTCCCAGCAAGAACGATGAAAACAAATCTGCATTTTGAGAGGGGCTCTCTTCAAACCAGGCTGATTGTCCCCTGGAGGGGCTGGGTGTCTCTCACAAAGCCTGAAGGACGTTCCTGCCTGACCAAAGTGTAAGAAGAGGCTTTAAATAAAATATGTTGTTTGCACTGGTATTTCCCACAGAAAGCCCAAGAGTCATTCCCTGGGCTGCTCCCCCCTGGGCTGCACTGGTAGAAGATAAAACTCACTTTTGGGGAGTTTATTTTCATAGAATTTGGTCTTGGCACTATAAAAATATACAAATTCAGAGCTTGCACCAGCTTGGGTGCAGGCAGAGATCACCATTTGGCCAGAATGCAATGATATCAAGGCAGAAGATTAAACTGGGCTCAGAAATAAAAGCTCTGCTACTTCAATAGTCCCAGGAGTAGGACTGGCACAGGAATATCAATCTTGTGTTGAATGACAGCATTCCTTAAATCTGCAAGAGTGAAAAGTATTCCTGTAGAGTTCTTTTGAAAAGTACTAGATAAATACAGTAAATACAGCCTGAACAGCCTTTTCCAGGCATTCCTATCACAGCAGTTAATGATTAGAGTGTTATTTAATTGAGTTGCTAATATTAATTCATTAGGCATAATTTGTTTGTGACTCAAAGTTAGTATCCTGCTGTAAAAACACTAGATGGGATTTTTAAATTGAAATTCTATTTAATGAGTTAGTGTTTCTGAAATTGGGAAGATTGCTACTTGGAGCCTGGGCTACTCACCTGGCTTTATAGGTTCATGATTTCTCTGAAATGGAATACAAACATTTTTCTTCCCAGGGTATATTCAGCACTCATCTGTTCTGTGATCCAAATAATCTTCTACCCACCCCTCCATCCACCCATCCATCAGGCACAGCACTGAAAGGAAAGCTAAATGGCAGCCTTTAGCAATGAACTGGATGAGATGGGATAGAAATGATATTCTCACTTCCATCTGACAAGCCCTGTGACTGACAGTGAAAAATTCCTCCTGCAGCCTGAGCCAGCAGTGCCTGCAGGGCCAGGGAGTTTGCAGGAGTTCTACAGAATCCCTCGTGGCTGTTAAACCTCAGGAGACAAATCCCTGGGAGGTTTTGCAGGGGAGCAGCCACCCTTGTGAAAGAGAACAACACAAACCCCTCTCAGCCCCGTTCCTGTGGAGATGCACTGATTTCTGTGAGGAATGTGGGCATAGAGGAAATCCTGTGTTTGGATTTAAGGCTATTTGGGGCAGGAGAATCAAGCACACGCTTATATTTTTATCTGCTCGACATAAATAAATCCTATCATGATTTCAGGCAAAACAAAAGCAAGTGTGATAAAGATATAGATATATATTTCATATTTTGCAACATGAACGTGCTGTTGGAGACAGGCCTGGAGGAGATGCAGGAGGAGCATTTTGCTTCCTGTGGAAGTGATGCTGTTTTCCTTTGCATCCTTCCCTCAGAAAGTCACATTTAGAATGTCAGCACATGGCTTTGCTCTCTGAACAAGGCAATGTAACACTTAACACAGGGGATTTAAGATCTTAATTCAGCTCCCTGTTATGTATAATTTAGAATGCAGTCTCTAATGACATGATCACATTGCTTTTCTCTTGCACACTCTGTTTTATTTTTGTTTTTCTTCTCCCTCCCTCCACCTCACTGAGAGCACTGACAGCTTGGACAAGATGAGTCAGAGCTATTCAGTAAACAGAGACTATTAAATTTCCCCTTCCCCTGCTAAAAAAAGTTGTATCACCTATGTCTAAATAGGCACCTCTTTGAAATTGTAGAAGTGGTTTTCAAGAGGATTTTAACCCTGCTGTAATAGACCAGTTGCTTGAAAATATTGAGAGCATAAAAAAAAAAAAAAAAAGACTGCTTGGACAGACTGATAAAAACAGTGCAAAATGTTGAGTCATGCAGGCCATTAATTACAATAAAAAAAAAAAAGAGAAAACATCAAGTGAATATTGTTAAGACACAACTGCTTTTTTATGGGTAGAAAAAATCAGGCTAACATTACTTTAAAATTGGATATTTGGAGTAAGTGATGGTGAAAAGAGATGGAGGAAAAACACCTTTCTATGATCATAGGTGTTTTGATTTAAAACGGGATGAAAATATTTGTTTAGCCCAGTCTAAACACTTACATGACACATTTAGCTTTTAAAATGTTTGAATCTCCTTGGCATTCTTTTCCACTGGCATATGGAGTGATAAATGTGCCACAGTTTCTCAATTCTGCCCTTTACATTCTAATTAAAGGAGAAACAACCCACATTTCTGACTGTTTTCCAGAAGGAGGAACGATGAAATTTATGCTGTTTTCTGACTTAGAGCCTTCTCCCACTTTCCCTTCACAGGACCTGAGAGAACAGAATCTATTTCATAACTGTTGGAGGTTGGAATCTTTTAATGAGAGCATCTTGACATAAAAATATCACAGTTTATTTCTTATCCTGAGAGAGGGTAAACAATGAACCATTTCTTCTGTTCTCTAGTAATGGTGGTGTTTTGGAGGAGCAAAAATCAGAATCTTCCTCTCAAGGGCTAATTTGACATGTGGCCAGTTGCTCTAATTGAAACCAAATTAATGTTCTAATATTATTTCAGGTTTTTATGGGGAAAAAAATACTTGATATTCTCAAAGGAAGTGTCTTTACATATCATTCCAGTTTATCATTCCCTCCCAGAACCAGAGAGTGGAAAGGACCCCTGGGTGTTCCTGTTACAGCGCTTCTGCTGCCTGCTAATTGTAATTAATGAGACGAAATGCCCGTGGCCTGTCCTCTGGGTGTTGCTGCTGTTTGTGGGAGCTTTATCTTGTCCAGATCCAGCAAAATGAGCAGAAGCCAAAGAAAAGAGTGCCATGACCAAGAGCAGCTCCAGCAGGGCCCAGGAAATGGTGCAAAAGGGCATTTCTCAGCAGGGAAAGGCACAAGGGATTTCAAACCTGACTCGATTTGAGGCATTTTTCACAGCTGAGAGTTGACAAGATTCGTATGAGTCAAATGTGCAGAAACAAAAACCAGGGCTAAATAAAAGTGCCAGAACCAAGAGGAGCTCCAGCAAGGCCCAGGAAATCCTGCCTGGTGAAAAAGGGCATTTCTCACCAGGAAAAGGCACAAGAGATTTCAAACCTGACTCGATTTGAGGCATTTTTCACAACTGAGAGAGAGTATGACAACCTTAATGTGAGTCAAATAATATCAGTAAGATAATTGCCTGAGATCACCCAGGCAAAGGCCAGGAGGAACAGGATTTTTGCAGAGTGAGCCACCAGAGGAGCAGCAGAGGCTGGAGAGGTTCTCTGGAGATCACCTGGATTTTTTGTTCCCATGCAGGAGCCAAACAAAAAAGTGCCAGAACCAAGAGCAGCTCCAGCAAGGCCCAGGAAATCCTGCCTGGTGAAAATGGGCATTTCTCACCAGGAAAAGGCACAAGGGATTTCAAACCTAACTCGATTTCAGGCGTTTTTCACAGCTGAAAGAGTATGAGCACATTCATGTGAGTCAAATAGTATCAGTAAGATAATTGCCTGAGATCACCCAGGCAAAGGCCAGGAGGAACAGGATTTTTGCAGAGTGAGCCACCAGAGGAGCAGCAGAGGCTGGAAAATTCTCTGGAAACCACCTGGATTTTTTGTTCCCCCCCAAAGCAGGGCTGTCCCTGGTCCTGGATGAGCCAGCCACGGGTGTGAGCAGCTGGCCCAGGACAGAGCTCCATCCTCTGGGGGATGCCTTAGGATTAACTTTTACATTTTCCAGGTCCTGTGCTGCTTTGGTGTGTAACTCTGAAACTCCACAGCCTGTCAGCTGCTGTTCTCCTGTTTTATCCAAAGATTTCCCCTCTAGGCCTGAAACTCAAGGACACCCGACTGTCTCAGGCCCCGATAGATGTAAACAACAGTGAATTGGGGATAAACTGGGGGTAAATTACTTCATTACCTGAAGCTGTAATTGGAGAATTAACCCCTGATATGCAAATAAACCTAGCTTATAATTGTGTGAAAAACTCGTGACCATTGTCCATGTTGGGTGTAGCCTCTGCAAGGCTCTGACTGCCCAAGGTGAACCTATTGAAGGCCTTTAATAAATACCTGCTTTTATTCTCCTTATCTTGTCTCTTAATCTTTATTTTCCAAATCTCCTCTATTTTAGGCAGCCATTCCAAGGCATCAGGGGTGCTGCTCAGGGCTGCAGGGATGCTAAACATCTTTTTCTTCATGGCCAGAGGGGAAGGACCAAGCTCCAAGCTGTGCCTGCTGCCCTGGCTTCGCTCCCTATCATTTTTTGGCCATTTGTGTTTCCAGCTGCCCTTCAGCTGTCACCTGGTGTCAGATGCCACTGTCCCCTCCTCTGTGCCACATCAACCGCTGCATTTCACAGCCACCAACTGACAGATCTCCAATTAAGCCTTTTAATTAAGAACAAAAGCGTTTTTACTCCATCTCCCACAGCAAGTATTTCCTTTTGGTTTTGAATAGAAGTGCTTTTCACAATACAGGGCTTCCTCAGCTTTCCCGTCTCCCACCACTGCTATTCCTGCTTGAGGAATCCCTGCTTTCCCAGCCCTTCCCACAACACAACTTCCCTGCACTCCTTACTGGGGTTTTTTATCCCCTTCTGTTGATCATTTCCAATCTGTCTGTGTTTTTTGAGCTGGAAAGTCACAGTTCCCCCAAGAGTTCATTATGAGAGTGTTATTAAGTGGCAGAGCACCTCCTAATCTTCCAATTTCTTCTTAATCCTTTTCCTATTACTTTCTTACATTTTCACTGTCTTTTCCTGCTAATCCTGTGCTCTTAGAGAGCCATCAGAATATCTTCCATATAATTTCTGAGAGGTAACAGTTAATTTTAAAGCAGTAATTGAGGAAGCAAAGTGTTTTTTCCTGACTATGTATTGCTTTGCCGTTCTTGACATAGTTCATTTAATTTTCTCATCACTCAAAGAGATCCTTAAAGCCTGCTTTAGATTTTAGTCCAATGGAAAACTCAGTGATTTTCACCCTTTCAAAACTCAGTTGTTTTCACCCTTTTTTGCAGAATATTCCTACAAGTGTTTAACATTACCAGTCCCAAAAACTGGGCTTGGTGACCTCAACATTAATATTCCTTCTTTGTGTAAAGTCTCCACTTCTTCCTAACCTTTTTAGTTTGCTAAAAGATTAGTCCATGCAGAGGTTTCTTTTTTTTTGTTCTGAGGAAATTTATTTTCCTGAAGAGCCTTTGGTGAGACGTCAGAGGTTTGACATCTCCCATTACAGAGCACTTATGTAATTTTAGCTGATACACTGACTGATTTCTTTTAAGAGCTCCATGAGATTTCACTTAGCCTTTCTCTGATGGCTCCATCTCCCCTTTTTGCTTTAACTTACATTTTTTTCCAGAGAATTTTCTGCTCTCCCAAAGTTCCCATCCTCCTCTGGTTTTAGTGGTTTTTTTGTTATTTTGTTTTATTTTTTCACCCACTAGCCATTATGCCTAATAACATGGCTTACATCATTTTCAGCAAATATGGGATGCACAGAACGAGCTAAAGGGTGGAAACAGGAGAGCTGTCATTGTAGTTTTGAAAGAGAGGCCAATTAATAAATGCAGCTTTCAAAACAAGGTCTGAAAATGTTACAGAAGCTGAGTGGACTGAAAGCAGCAGAAAGTGGTTTAGTTCTGGCTGATTAAGTAGAAGCATTAAATTCTCTGGGTATGTCTGGGCACAATCTTGCAGATGAGCTGGTGATTTTTCAGAGTTGCATTTATTCTGTTTTCTGTAGCTGCTCAGTGCTTCTCCAGTTTACAGCTGGAGCAGGTATTGTTGCATAACTGAGTTTGTCACTCTGTGGGGATGGGGTTTTCACACAAGAACAATGAAAGGGCCACTCACTGTGCGAGGTTTTCTCAACTTTCTTGCAGAGAATTAAATTTCTGAGCCGCGCATCCCCAAGGTATGGGCTGGCCATTTGTTGGAGTGACACTGGTGACACTGACTGACTGCTGCTGGAATGTGAAAATGGAAATACTTGGGTTAGTGGCTGTCTGGGGACCAGACCCAAACCCCTGACGTTGTGGTGACACAAATTCCCACATAAAGAGCAGAACAAGAACTGCAGAAGGAAGGACAAAATTTCTATTTTTAACCTCTCAATTTTCCTTCTAGAACCTGGGTGATAATGGCCACGTTTCCCATGGCAAATTCAGGATTTGCCTCAGTCACAGCCCTGCAGGGAGGGCAGTTTTTGCAAAGCCCTGACTTCTATTTATGATCAATCACAATTTTGAAAGTACTGCTGACCAATATGAAAAAATCCTACCATGGTGCTCAATTTCCTGCATAATCCTCGGTTTTATTTGTCTCTGGATGCATTGGATATTGAGCAGCAGAAATACCTGCTCCAGCAGGGGAATTGTGAGCAAGTTTGATAGATTGTAGATGTGAAGGGCAAGGAAGAACTGACACAGTGGTAATTTACACATGTAGGGATGCTGCTGTTGGTCTGTGCAGCAGCTGGAAATCAGGACTGCCCGCTCCAGCCCACAAAAAACCCCTCTCTCCTCTGAGTGTGGTGGTTTTGGACAATTACAGTGTTTATCCACTTTTAACTTCAAATGGTTTTGGTGCTTTTTTACTAAAAGACACTTTCATATCAATGGCTTTTAACTTAGCCTGATGGTTTTTGCCATATTATGGAATCACAGGATGGTTTGGGTTTGGAGGGTCCCTAAAACTGATCCAGTGCCACCCCTGCCATGGGCAGGGTCACCTTCCACTATCCCAGGTTGCTCCAAGCTCCATCCAGCCTGGTCTTGGGCACTGCCAGGGATCCAGGGGCGGCCACAGCTGCTCTGGGCACCCTGTGCCAGGGCCTGCCCACCCTCACAGGGAAGGATTTCTTCCTAATTTCCAATCTGAACCCACTCTCTACCAGTCTGAAGCCATTTCCCCTTGTCCCATCTCCAAAAAAGTCTCTTTTCGTCTTCTCTGGAGCTCCTTTAGGCCCTGCAGGGCCACACTGAGGTCACCCCAAAGCTTCTCCTCTCCAGGCTGGACAGTTCTCCCATTTTTTGCTCCCAGCAGAGCTGCTCCATCCCTCTGCTCATCCTGGAGCCTCCTCTGGGCTCTCTCCAGCAGCTCCAGGTCCCTCCTGTGCTGGGGCAGCTCTGCAGGTGGGGTCTCACCTGAGCACAGGGGCACAGCCCCAATCCCTGCCCATGCTGGGATCAGCCCAGGATTTGGGGTTTCTGGGTCGGGGCAGGTCCAGCTCTCACCCACAGCACCCCAAATCCTTCTCCCAGGGCTGATCTGGAGCTGGGCATCCCCAGGCTGGATTGATCCAGCAGATGTGACAGCAGAGGCCTGATTTATAGACAGGAGGTGTTTGTAATGCACAATCTCTGCAGATGAAAGGTCCCTAAATGTTGTTCTCACCGGGCTTTGTTCTTACAGGTCGCTGTCTCCTCGAGTGGCACGGAGTGTGGGAAGGCAGCAACATCATGTGAATCAGATGGGACTGCTGGAAAATATCCCAAAACCAGGGAGTGCCACTGCAGCCTAGAGATGGAGGATTGCACCTGGGAAAGGTTTCTCAGCTTTTTCAGGAGAGCTGGGCTCCTGTCTTTAAGCTGTTAAAAAAAACAACCCAAGAAGCAGACAAAACCCAAACAACAATAAAAAAAAAACAAAACAAAACAAAAAAAACCCAAAAAACCAAAAAAAAACCCCAAAAAAACCCCAAAAAACCAACAACAACAACAACAAAAAAAAAAAAGAGAGAAAAGAAGAAAAGAAAACCAGGGGGAAAAAGGGGGAAAAAGAAGAAAAAAGAAAAAAGAGAAAAAAGAAGGAAAAAAAAAGGCGAAAAAAGGGAAAAAAAGAAAATAAAGAAAAAAGATAAAAAGAAAAAAGAAAAAAAGAAAAAAGAAAAAAGAAAAAACGAAAAAAAGAAAAAATAAAAAAATAAAAAAAAAATAAAAAAAAGGAGGGAAGTATTGATCTGTATTAAGAAAGGCTTCCAGATGAAAACACAGTGATCTAAGGCTGCCTTCATGGCCAAGGGACACCTTTGGGAAAGAGGCAGGGAGCATAAAAATAGTGAGTGGGTGCTTCATATTGCAACAGGGAGTGCTTTTGATTACAAAATGCAGCAAAACCTCTGGGTTTTGCTTTTCCCAAGGTCCAGGTGAACATCCCTGTGTCCTCGTGCCCGTCCTCCCCCTGACAATCTGGCAGCCCAGACTCTGCATTTCTGCCCTTGCACAGCCCTTCACCTTTCAATTGTCTCATTTGAATACCAGAAATGTCATTGTAGGATTTGATTCCAGCTCTCCATGAAGGCATGGGATCCCTCCTGTTTTATCTCTCAATGGTCTAAATATAAAAGTTTAACTTTAAACTTGGCTGTCTCCTACTAATACTCTTAGGTAGGTGCAGTCTGTTCTTTCCAACAGATAATTTGAATAAAAAGCCTCTTTTGGTGCCTGCTTTGAGGGGAAAAAAGCAGCATGAAATAAAAATGTGAGGTCTGTGTTTGTCCCAGGTGTGGTCTCTGCCACCTTTCATGAGTGGTGCTTGCTTTTAAGAAACTTTTAAAATCATGGAATTATGGGGAATGTTCTTTGCTCAGCTCCAATATATCCATTTTTCATCCCCCAGGGGTAAAGAGAGCACAGGATGGGTGAGCAGAAAGGTGGGAGCAGCGTGTGCTGCCCCCAGGGACACTTTGGATAGAGCATCATGCTACTGATAAACATCTCTGGGCACAGCCTGTTCCTGGCTCTGCAGTCACCCTGACCCAGCAATTCTCTGCCATTTGCTCTGTTCCAGCAGGCCCTGGAACAGGACACAGAAAACTGGAACACAGGATTTGAGCTGGGCTCTTTCTGAGCCTTTGATTTTATGGGGAGGTGGGGAATCCTTTTGCTTTCAAGTGTAAAACACAACAGCACTTCCTATGTTCTGCTTGTATTGCTCTTTTAAAGTTCTTTTACAGGTAACTGGTGTTGAAACTTTTCCACTGAGAAAGGCAAACAGGATTGATTTTCTTCTCCATGCATATTTATCTTGAGAAAATCATTTATACATTCCCTAATTTGTGTTAATAGTCAAAGTCCTCAGATGTATTCTATCAATCTCTTTGAAGGCTGGTACATGATTTCCATTAGGAAAGTCCAAGAGGAATATAAAGTAGACTTTTCTGAATATCTTCTTTTTTTAACTAAATGGATAAAGACAAAATATAGACGTGTCTGGGCAAGATTCAGAACCTGCCACTGAAGGAAACCAAAGCTAATACAAAAGTATATTGATTTGGCTTGAATGCCAATTTTGCTCAGAGAAAAACCCCTGCTCACCAAAGTGGTTTCTCTGAAATAAAAGCAAAGTAAATTTTTTGTATTTTTCCCTCTCTGACCACCTTCCCAATCATGTCCTGTGGTTCCTCTGCCCCTGTTTCTCCTTTAGCTGTGCCCACCTAAACCCTGTGTTTTATTCTTTTTTTAACACAGCAGGTTGGTTGCTGATGGAATGCTCTGGGTCTGGATTTTTCCCATCAGGAGATCCCAGAGCTGGGACAGCCCTTGCCCTGTGAATTCCCTCTCGTTATGGATCTTTAATCTGATAAATATCACCTTTCTGATCTTGCCATGATTATTTTTTTATTTAAGGTATTGAATAATGTGAGGTTAAACCAAGCTTGTTTAAAGGGGCACTGGGTGAACAGAGTTTGCCTTCCCCTCTCTGACCATTTATTCTGTAATTAAATCAGAATAATGAATAAAATCATTAAAACTCTGCTCAGTCAGGACAATTAAAGACTATTTCTGTTTTTCAACCAAAGATCCAGACCAAATTCCAAGATTCCCATGGATATTCCCAGCAGTGCTGGTTCCATGATGCTTTCTTTAATAAGAACAGAATTTATCTTTGAATTTTATTGTCTCTGTGACAATGGTACCAGGAAATAGTTGAGGAGAAAGAATAAACTTATCCTTTAAAAAAAAATTAGCAACTGTTCCAAAAATTTGCCCTTTAAAGAAAAGATCAGCACCTGTTCCAAACTGGATTTGTTTAAAAGTGTGTCAGATATTAAGATTTTTTTTCCTCCATGTTTTTATTTACATCGTGGGCTTTTGGAAGCAGCTACAGATAATTTTGCATTGTAACTAAAAAATGTCATGGCTTGTCCTGATAGAATAACCTAATTTAAATAATTATTAAAAATAAAGAAACCACACACACTTTCTCATAGGAAAATTTGGAGAGGGAGAAGGAAATTTGTGTTGGATCTTAATCTCACTTGTGTGAATGGAGTGACACTGAACAAATAAGAAGGCTGAGAAATGGAATTGTACAATCCAATTTTCATAAAGAGATCGCTGAATATTCCTGCTATGATCAGTCTAATTAATTCTAATTATTTAAGGCTTTTGGATACAAATAGCCACAGGCAAACCATTGGGTAGTGTGTAAATATTGGGAAGGAAAGATATGAAAGATATGGGTTTATCTCACTCATTCATGAAGGCTTATTAAGGATATGGAAATGTTGTCAAACACTTGTTAAACACTTAAATATTATCTGAGTTTGGAATAATCCTCAGGCAAACCAGGCAAAGTGTTCTCTCTCCCTCTTTGGGATGATTCAGTATTTATTAAGCTGACCTCTGCAGAAATTCAGTGGAACAGATGCAAAAATCAAATTTTCTTTCTCTTTCAGGCTTCTTGACATGCATTTAGTCCTCTTTTGAAATGATGAAAGGGAATGAAGATATCTGCTATTTCTGCAAACCCCTTTCTGAGCACTGCTGCTCTGCAGTGACTTTGTGCCAGAGCAGGGGGAAAGCAGAGCCACAGCAGAGAATTTCCCGTAACAAACTGTGGATTCCAGTTTAAAAAGTTTAGAAATAGTGTCGAAAGCCACTTCTGTAGCATTTGGTCTCAATAATCTTTATTTATAATTACTTTGTGGTGAATCAGCAGGAGAGTTCCATAGATAAGGAATTTGTGCACATGGATTGCATGATCAGAATTTCCCCAATCCATGGGAAATGGAAATGCAATTGTTGACAGTTTCTCAGAGAGGAAAGGAAACCTGGAGGAAGGAAGACTGGAATGCTCCATGTCCATTGAATGAACATTGGAAAATTCATTTGTGTCTTATACTCTGGCTTTCCATCTCTAAAGGAAAATACTGACTCTGTTATCAACAGATTGCAAAGCAAGAACTCATTTTGTATTTTTGGGCCATGCCCAGTATGGAAATTCGGGATCAGCTGGAGTCCCTTCATTCAGCACAAAAAGTCCCCTTTAAAAAACCCTCATTCCCTCATTCCCTGCTCATTCCCTGCTCGTTCCCTGGGCAGTTTTGGGCCAGCAGAGTTTCTGCAGCATCTTTAGGAGCAGAAACATCAATTCTGACCTGGAGTCTCTTCCTGCTGTGTTTGAGCAGTGAATTAAGGCTGGAAATTCCCGCTGGCTGGGACTGGCAGGGAGAGATTCCCATCTTGGATCCCTGTGGGGCTCAGGATTGCTCAGCTACTCATGGAATCCTGAAATATTCTGGAGGACTTGTGCTGTTTGTCCTGGAGACATCTGGTGATGGAGCATTGAAATCTGCTCCTCTGATTTGAACTTTATGTGGGTTCATTTCTGACTGATCTTATTAAAGTAAAATAAAATAAAATAAAATAAAATAAAATAAAATAAAATAAACCCCCAGGTATTCCTGCAGTGAATTCTAGCTTTTGCCTTGTTTTCAGGTTTTTCCATCAGCGTGGGTTTGCCCTGTGCTGCACAATAAATGTTCTGAGTTCTACCTCATTGAGCTGTTTTAAATCCTGGAATTACCAAGCCCTCTTCACTCATTTTTATCATTTCTATCAAACTATTTATCTTTTGCTTATCAGATATTTGGGGTTTTTTACTGAATTATGGGGAAATATTTATGTTTTACAGACACACTGAAATTACCTGGAAGAATTAAATGAACAGCTTTAATGTAGTTATTAAAATGTGCATTTGTCTCTAGGATTGTCAGTGACAGGCATGAGGAACTGCCAGAAAGAGAAAGGATGGAATAACTTAGGATAATCACTCTGAAATACTTCCCCTGTATTTTATTTTAGGTGCTTAGAGAACCAGTAGGATCAATCTACAGCTAATGAAACTTATTAGAGAAAATTTCCTTATAATTCACTTGTATTTTTTATTATTATTTTATTCTCCCACTTTGAGTGCAGAAAGAATCCTAGTACAAGGATTATTACAAACCTTGTTATTTCCTACTCCAAGTGTGAATGCAACAATTTCACATTTTCACAAGCAGAAAACAGCACTCTCAGGCCCCAGCTTTAAGTGTGGTGGGAGTGTGGACAGGGCATGGGACAGAAAATGACCTGTGTGTGCCAGAAGTGTTTAACACACACAGCAGAGAGGGTTTTAAATGGGTTTTAAACTGATTTTACTGCCTTCCTGACTGAACTATTGAAAACACAGCAGGACAATGAGGGATGTATTTGATGACAGAAAGGTTTGGCAGAATAAACCTTGATTGCAGCAATGCATAAAATGGATTTTATAGTTTAGTTTTGTAGCAGTGACAGCAACGTTTAGAGATTATTCTCTATCTTACTCAAACTCTACTCCTATAATTGTTTAGAGTTTCCTGAAATGATAAAGTTCTTTTTTTCTCCCAGCACTGATAAGTTTTCAAACCCTTCCCCTTTTTAGAGATTTTCTGTGCAGTATAATGTGCCCTGGGTTAAGAACCCCAGGGTGAAGGAGTGAAAACCTCTGTGAAAAACTGGATGTGGCAGCACTCAGCAGAAGCAGTTTCACACCTGATTATTGCAATTAAATACACAAATAAGTGCTGGACATAACTTATTCTTGTTTCACCTTGCCAGCTACCAAGGTACCAACATTTTTAAGTTACCCTTCTTCATATCACGGGCTAAACTCCAGATATTTGTGTTTTCCCTGAGGAAAAGGACACCTGGACAATGTGCTCTGTTATCCATCAGCATCCTGCCATGACTCAGTCACTCTGACTCCATTCAAAGCAATATTCTGCTGGGTCATCTTTCACTGATGAGTGTGAGAAACGTCCAAAATAATAAATGGAAACAGATTCTGACAGTGCAGAGCTGGACTGGCTGAGGCTCGGAGTGAATGGCAATGAGCAGTGGTCACACACTGTCCCCCCAGGGAAAATCAGAGCAGGCTTTTAGCTCAGTGCAACATTTGCTGAAGTCAAACTGCCTGTGGCTCAGACAAAATGAAAGTGCCATTCTTGGCCTTCAGGAGGAGGCTGGAACAGTTTGTGTGCTGCTCCTTTGGAGAGTATTTGCTTCCCATCTGACACAAGCATTAAGAACCGAGAGTAAATACTCAGATATCTTAATTATCTCACTGCCTTTATTAGGCTCTGCTTGGTTTTCATCCTGGGAAGCCAGACGTGAAAGGCTTGCAGGATCAGCCAGACAGAAAGTCTGCTCTGCCTTCCCAGAAATAAAATAGAAATCATTTCTAAACAGAGGTCAGCCCAAAGTGGGATTCTGCTGTGGCAGCCTTTGGTAACACTGATATTGTGCAGCATTAATTCGTGGTACACACAGTTTTTATTTATAGTTAGTAAATAATGCACCCTTGAGCTTCATCTAACCTTTTAGAAATAGGTTAAAATTAGAAATCACTGGTAGAGGGCTCATCTGCTAAAAAGCAAAAAGCTGAACTGCCTTTGGGTTTGCTCCCTTTCTGTTCAGGCAGGGAGACGCCTGCTCCTTACGTTAGAAAAATCCCATTTGCATTAAGAATGCCACAGTCAATGCAGGGAAGTAAAAGATGCAATTAAATTCCCCTCAATAGACTAAGAGCAGGCTGCAAAGTGCTAAAAAGTAAATCTGGCAAACGAAGTGCCCAGATGAGCAAACCCAGTGCTGACATAGAGAGGGGGTTCCTGGGAAAATCAGGTTTCACTTGTGATAATTCAGTGTCTGATTCAAGAGATCTTTTCTGTAGAATAACAGGCCAAAATCTTTCATCATCTATTTAATCCTATCTGGCATGAGTTGTCTGGGAATTGTCCTACATAGGTAACCAGAAAGACAATATTGAAATAAGGATTTGCTAATAATCTTTCATTAGCAACTCCTAAATTATTTCTGATGCTCTGAGCCTTTCCCCATTTAGACTTGCACTTCAGCTGCTGTCCCAGAACCTTTCAAGACAAAAAAACTCCAAATCAAAACCCTCCCTTCTAATCTAGAAAGGATGGGTTTTGCCTAATTAACAATCAACTGGATTTTAATCAACATAGTTGAAATAATTGTAACAGAACTTTAATGTGAACTAAATGCTGCACTGAATGTGCTGGTCTTCGACTCTCAGTGATAAAAGACTGCTGTGGCATTTCATTGATATTTGGAAGATTTCATTAATGAGCTCAAGAAGTCATTAAGTAAACTTTAAAGAAGAATAGCTCAGACTAGGCTAGAATAGAAAAATATGGTGTTTGTGTTTTACAGCTTTCACTTGTTAGCATTCCTAAAATCAGTCTGGGTGTTTTAACTAATTTTGATATTATTTCACCTTATATTACTTATAGATAAATTGAGTAAAATGGGTCTCACACAGGAAATTAACTCTCACACTCTGGAGAAAAAACCGTATTTATTGACATCTGATACCCCCCCGAGCTTTCTGGCACTATTCAGGCTGGATGGAGATTCAAATTTAAATATGCAACATCTCCAGAGTTAGAGATAACAGCTCTGTAGTGGTCACATGGTACAGCAGAACTCCATCCCTTCCATGGTATTAAAATCCAAAGCTTCCACTTCACCAAAATATATTTCCCTTTCTGCATTTCTATACTCCTTCATCTGTTGGGCACAGCACAACAGCCTTCCTTGGTTTTGTTTCACTTCCTGTCCCCTCTTCCAAGTCAGGAAGTTTGTGGAGGTTTGAAGATGAAATTGAACTGAGAAGGGAACAGGAATGTTCTGGAACAGGAATGTTCTGGAACAGGAATGTTCTGGAACGGGAATGTTCTGGAACAGGAATGTTCTGGAACAGGAATGTCCTGAACAGGAATGTCCTGGAACAGGAATGTTCTGGAACAGGAATGTTCTGGAGCAGGAATGTTCTGGAACAGCACTGAAAATCCAACTTTTTATTCATCTAGAGCCACCCTGAGCCCTGGCAGGGAGAACACCTCCCTTCCAGCTCTGTGCATCGCTCCTTGCTCCTCTCTTCCCTCAGAATTCCCTGCATTTAAAGATGCAACCCAAGCTTTGTATCTTGTTTTGTGCCCAGAACTTCGGAAGCGCTAATTAAGCAGTCATTTAATTTGCAACGAGCGGTTTGTCGAGCAGAAAAGGCAAAGCAAGGAAGATGTTTGTTAATGACACTGTCTCACTGGTGGGGTTGTGTTGCTGTTCTGTTCTCTCATTCCCCTTAATGGGCAGCAAGGGAGCTGAAACAAAATTGCTCCTGGTGTGCAGGGAGTGTTTGGGACAGGATCCACCGAAAGCTTTGCATCTTAATGCATCTTATGTTCGCAGAGGAGACCAAAGAATTTCATGAGGCTCCATAATCTCCTCCATTGCTGCATATTTTGCTGCATATTTTGCTATTTACACCCAGAGCCTTTCCAGACCATCTGGAGTGAATCTGTGCCCAAGAAGAAAAATGGAAAAAATGGAAAAAATGGAAAAAATTGAAAACATTATAAAAATGGGGGAAAAAATGGGGAAAAAAATGAAAAAAACCTCCGTGTTCCTTATGGAAATCCATTGAGTGAGCCCCTCCCCTCAGAGAGGCAGGATTTTCTCAGGATGGGTGGAGGGAACACTGCTGCTTATGTAACAAAGCCGTGAGTTTGCCTCTCAGAATCAAAAGTAGGGTAACCAGGCAACAAAATCCATCCTTGCCCTGAACACAAATCGCTGCCTGATCGTTAGGATGCTAACACACCAATACTTGCAAGAATTAAACACTGAAGATTTCAGTGTGAGCAAGCAGCTTGCAGCCTTCTCATTCTCATTATGATGTTTTAGGAATGCTCAGATGTTTTTAAATCCTTTTTTTTCTTGTGTAAAGAGAAGCTATGGTTCAGCTCTTTACTCTAACCCACACAACTTCCAGCTGAACGCTGTTTTTTTCCCCAGGATCCTGTCTTGGGGTGTTTATCTGCAGGTATAAATCAGGACACAGGCTGAAGGCACTTTGCTTGAGTAGGATTTTATTCCTTTAATTCAGACTTGTTGATGTGCCAGCCTTTAAAAACTCCATGGGAAGTTTCAAGCCGGGGTTTGTTGGTGCCTCAGCTGAGCTGCTTGGCCTGGTGGGCATCTCCAGACAGGAGCTTTTAATAAGCCAAGGGCTCTCATAAAACTCGGTGTGATTATCCACACACAGAGCACAGGGCAAGCCTGGGTTGGAATCACCTCCTTGGGAGACATGAGCATTATGAGACTTTCTTACCTAGCAATGTGTGCTGTATATGAGACAGGAATTCAGTTTGAAAATACCATTAAAAAAAAAAAAAAAAGAAAAAAAAAAAAAAAGAAAAAAGAGAGAATTTTGCTGGCAAATTTTGAACCACACTTTTTAGGGACTAAAAATGGCAAAATGGACTTTATCAGCTGTGGAGAATAAAAATTTCCAGACTTATTTCAATGCACACTATTCAATATCTAAGTTATTTCAATTTCTGAGGTATTTCAGTTTCTGAGTTATTTCAATTTCTGAGTTATTTCAGTTTCTGTTCATGTAAACAGTTACAAAGGCTTAAATAGAGAGAATTTTGTAGGCAAATTTTGAACCATAGGCATTTTAGGTACTAAAAATGGCAAAATGGATTTTATCAGCTGTGGAGGATGAAAATTTCCAGACTTCCTTCAATGCAGACTATTCAATTTGTAAGTTATTTCGATTTCTGTTCATGTAAACAGTTACAAAGAGTGGCAACAGCAGGAATGGGGAGTCAAAAAGGCCATGAGGAATTTTGACATGGCCCTTTTTATCTCTGGGGAGGAGAGATGCAAAGTTTGGCAATACCTCATTCCCTTCCCTTCAGGACATGCTCTGTCAGGTGAGGGCTGTGCCACAGACAGGAATTTGGTGTTTTAAATCCACTTTACACTGATATTGAGAGCTTTGGGTAAGGAGACTGCATTTTGATACAGAGGGAAGGTTGTGAGGTGAGTACACACTGGAAATCAGTGCTGGAGAAATTAACAAAAACAGGAATTGAGGAGAAGATGACCAAAAAAACACCCTAAACAAAACGAGAGGATGTGCTTAGCAAGGAGGAGTCTGACAAGTGACCAAAGAGAAAACATCTGAAACATCTGAAAATATCTGAAACACTGCATAGAGCATCTGGAGGCAGAGATATCCACCAGTATGGAACCAGAGTCCTCCACAATTCCCAGTGTCTGGGGACTGGGGCAGAGAAGCTGGAGGATAAATGCCAGATGTGGAAAATCCTAAATGCAAGGAATAGAGAAGGTCTCTTGCAGTAACACAGCTGAGAGGTGAGCTGTGTCTGCACACTCAAAGGAGGGAGAGTGTTCTGGGGTTTTTTATCCATGCAGACCGGGGTAGGACTAAAACCACATCAAAGCTGGAGCAAAGCAAGAGGAGAAGTTTTTCAGAGGATGAGATCCTGACCAAACTGTGCTGTTTGCTGTGTTGCAATGGGAGGAAGGAACAAGGGTCAGCTTAGAGCAGGAAAATCCCCCTGTTTGGGACAGTGGGAGCAGGGCCGAGAGCTGAGGATGGGAGAAAGATGATGGAAAATGGAAGGTGAGCTGGGAACAGAGAGAGAGAGACATTAACTGCCTCACTGAATCCCATAATTTTGGGATTTATAGCTCCCTTCCTTTCCATTTGTGCTTTTCATGTTCACATGGCACATGTGGGTCTGTCCTACCCAAAGCTCTTTCCCTGTACCCCTCTATCTGATAGGAGCTGCAGAACCTCCCTGTGCAATGACAATTCAAGATCTTGGGAGAAATAACAAGAAATGGGATTGGATTTATTAGGATGGAAGCAAAGTTACATTTAACTGCATTACCACATCAATACTCCGCTGGACTTTCAGTACACTGTGCTTTAAAATTGACATCTTTATCAGCTTTGAATGAGTCCATGCAAAGCCATTAGAGGTTATTAAAGTACAATTTCCCAACCTACCAGGCAGGCAGCAAAATAAAAATCCAGGGCATAGCCATGCTTCAGCCTCCCGGTGCCTCAGTGAAACGGGGACCAGCTCCTCCTCCCAGGGATCCTGAACTCCTTAATTAGTGCTTCAAGTGCTCGGCAATTTGGACAGGCCTGTTATGCAATTTAAAAAGTATGAATTTAGCATTAATGTTGCCCCTGGAACTTTACTGGTTTTCTTAAATTTTTCTCACCATCCTTTGACTGTGCTCTGATTTCGCCAGTCAAGCTCAGCTTCCTGTGTTGTGCTACTGAACAGCTCCAGATCTGTTTGCTTTTCATTAAGAAATTGATTGCTTTACTGAGACCGACAGAAAAACATTCTTTTAGTAGCTGAAGATAAATCCATAATACTCAAGTTTAAGTAAAAGGCATTTTCATTTGCTGATTCCTTATAGCAAAGCCTCCCTAATTCCTTTCCATTTCATGAATTCATTGTGCAGAGATGTGAGGGAAGGACAGATGAGAATCTTTATCACAGCTCTCAGGAATTCTCCCTTTCCCTCTCAGAAATGAGTATTTCACTTGCAGAGAGCTCATTCACACAGTGAATATTTTCTAAGAGCAAACGGAATTGCTTTCAAATGGGATGGAGATTTTGGGAAGGTTTTGTGGCTGTGTTTCACGAGCTCTGCAGAGAGCTGAGCCTTGCTGGGGAACGGCTCCTCTGGGCTGTGTGGGATGGGAATACCCAGTGCCTGTGGAGATAAAAGAGAAGCAGATGAGATTCCTAATTCCTCTGAAGAAAGAAGGGATGGGGCTGTGCTGATTTGTCAGGGATTTTGTACTCCCAAACTTTTTAATGTGAAGATTCTCCCAGGTGTTGCTGTTTGCAGCTCTCTGGGGCTCCCTCACTGAGCTGCACCAGCTCATCGTGCATTTTCAGAGCATTTCCTCTCTCATTCACTTCTTCTAAATAAACTTTACATGTTAGACACTCACTGGGAGGAAAACTGCCACAGAATAGATTGGGAGTGAAACTGGAAGATGCTGGATAGGATCTAATGGCAATTAAATATTTCCAGGGAGTTGATTTCTGCACAGATTTCTCTGCAGGTCCTGGGGACAGGAATGCTCTCCTGGCTGGCCTGGCCCCAGCAGAGAGCTCAAGGCAAGGGGAGTTTCCCCGAGGTAAATGAGAATATGGATGTGTGTTTGAGTGCTCTGCTGGACTCCAGCCCTGCAAACACTCTGCCTTCACTCCAGTCCCTTCTTTAGTGTTTATTTTTATGCAAGGATATGAATCTTCACGGGTTTGTTGTGACACCAGCGAGAGACAGCATCAATCTGTGAGGATCAGTCAATACCTGCAAATTGAAGTGAAGGCTGGGGTTTTTAAATTCAATAAATATTTAATAGCTGCCCTTAAGAACCACTAAGGCTCTCCCTTTTGTAATAAATTACCTCCAAAAAGCAAATTTACTTTTGGGCTAATGGGAACCGGGGTGTTCTGTTCTGTGATCGGTTTTATGGAGAAAATAAAATAAAATAAAATAAATTTGGAAGTTTACCTGAGGCCCTTTCAACCACCTGAGTCTGTGGAGCTGCTGAAAGGGGAAATTAGTTCTGGGATGAGATATTTTCTTTAAGTCACTACTTAGGAGACAAAAAATGTGAGATGTGAGTAAAGTCTGTGTCCGTGCTTGGGTGTCACTATAAAATAGAGTTTTTTTATTTAGACCCTTTGCTGAAGACACTAAATCAAAATACTGATCAGTACTAAGTCATTCTCCATCAAAACCTAATTGGATCCAAATAATTACCTTTAGTGAAACTATCATTACATCAATAATTTATTTCAAGCAATGACCAAAATATGAATTATTAATTTACACAATTAATTGAAATGCCAAAAATTTTAATTTTATTTTAAAAAAGCAACACCACCACCAATAAAAATCCAACCAGGAGCATAAAAATGAGCATGTTACAAAAAAATCAGATTTTTTTTTATAAACTCCTCAGAGTTTATTTTTACCCCGTGGTGATGAGGAGCAGAGTGTGACATCCCAACAGCAACAAAGCAGCTGCTGGCTCTAGAGCTGTGTCACTGGATATAGAAACCAGCCCAGAAAATTAATTAATTAATTAATTAAGGGGAATGGAATGTCACTCTGCGTTCCCAGGCAGCATTTCTGGCACTTCTGAATTTGATCTGCAGGATTTGAAAAGGGAAACACTGGGAGATTTTTTGGGTTGGGTGGTTTGAGGGTTTTGTTTTTTCATTTTGTGGGGATTTCAGAGGAGTTTGAAACTTAAAGAACCTTATTTTTATTTTTTTTTTACATGTTCAAATCTCTTTTTTTCCATTTTAATACATCCATGTTTCTGGGTCCTAAAATAGCATATTCACAATATTGACCAGTCTGATTCTCAATAACCCCCCTGGGTTTTTCTCCCCTGGTAATAATTGACAAAACTTTCAAGCTGGTTTAAGTCTAGACTTAATTCCACAGATTTTGGGTGGAGCAAAGCCTTCTTTCCTCACTTGGCTCCTGGATAAACACTTTGCACCTGCTTTAGAGCACCTGTGTTAAAATGAGTTCATTTAATGAAGCAGCCACGTCAGAGTTCTGACAGGGGAGCCACAAAAAGAGGGTGAAATAACAATGAAATCTGGACTGGAATTTCTGCCAGGGAGTTATAGGAAGCTGTGAAAAGAGAGAATTAATCCCCTTGGGAGCAAACTGCTGGCTGGAGGGCAGAGTGACTGCAGAGGTCACAATGTTTTATGTTTTGATGGGCAGAATGAGGAGGGATAAACCAGATTTATCAAAAAGGAGGCAGAAGTCTCCATATCAGGGAGCAGAGATCTTTGATGGGTGATGATTTATTTATTTATTGCACCCATTTCTGACTATCCTGAGCTGAAGGATGCTCTCAGATAAGCATCAGCACTGAGGCTCACTTTGAATCAAAGCTCAAATAAAAACCAAAAAGCTGTGAGAACGTAAGAACTCAGTGTCAGCCTGGATGGTTTCTTGTGCCTAAAATGAAGCTGTTGCCTGATTTGCTAAATTCAGTTTGCATTCTCTTCACTCAACTCTTACAGCAGCAGAGTTGAAAAATAATGCTGAAATTTTAAAATATATGTGACCTTGTCTCACTTGTTTTGACAGCAGGGAAAGGATGTGACTGCAGAGAGTGTGCAGCTCTACTCATTTGTGATTACAAAACTTCCAATTTATATTCCTAAAGCTTAAAATAAATTGCTTTAAATCATCCTCAGGTGAGTGAATGAAACAAAGCACCTGTAGGATAAAACTGCATTCAAGCCTTGAGCATGGATTTCTTTCATTACAAATGCAATTAAAATTATCAGCACTGTTCTTTTGATTGGGGAGGATCATCTCTACAGCCACAAAATACTGAAAATAGAGTTAGCAGGATAGTTATTGCAAAGTGGGTTTTAATGTTCCAATACTTGTTTACTCATTTCTTATGAAAAGAAAAATTGAAATAAAATGCTCTGAAATGCTAAAATCAGCTCAGCGAGGAAGAACACAGGAACTCGAAATAATTAAAGCAAAGCTTTCTGCAAGATCAAATGCTAATATGAAAACGAACTGCAAAGTATTTAATGATATTAAAAACCTCCTTTTATTTGAAAACCAAAAGTCTGTGAACTTTTCCCCACGAGGATTGCACACCAAAAGTGAATTTTACTTCACAAGATCTGACTGAAGTCACAATGCCTCATTTTGAGGGACTGTTTGTTTGGCATGAGATACATCCAAGAGAAATAATAACAGAATTTAAGTATTTTGGACCTGTTTTGGAGGACAGTGAGGAGAATGACTGACTGAAAAATATATTTCAAGAAGTTTTACTCTGAGGTTGCAGCTTCTGACCTGTTGGGAAATTGGTGGGGAGAGGTTTCCCCTTCTCATCCACCTCGAGGCTGTGTTTGCCTGAGTTGTCTGCAACAGCTACTGCAAAAACCAGCTTTTGATCAAATATCCACAGCTTCTAATCAAATTAATGGGGTTTAAAACAGTCTGGTTGCTTAAATTCAATGGAATTTCTTTCTATAGGGTAGAAAAGTGTTTCCTTTTTACTGCTGTGCAATGCACTTGAAGCCTCTCACCTCTCCCATGGCTCTCCAGTTGTGCATTATTCACATTAATCCGTGCAACCCTAAAGGATTTCTGACCTGAAATCCCACAAACCTGGCTGAAAATGAAAGACAAAACCTAGAATGCAGATTTTACAGCATTTTCCCTGCGTGTCTCCTCTGGTTTGCAGCCCTGGGCAGTGAGGCAGTGAGGGAAGGATCCCTGTGCCTGGCACACTCCGAGCGTGTTCCAGCTTTCATCTCCTCTGCTCCCTTCTCTCAGCCAGTGACTCATCCTGCAGTGCCACCAGAGCCATCCCATCTGCATCACAGCTCAGCTCATTATTTAGGGCACAGGGATTGTTGTTGGCATCTTAAAATACCCCACCAAGCCCTTCAGATTTGGCTTCAGAAATATCAGGATTTTTTCCTTTGAACCAAATCTCCTCAGCTCAAATCAGCTTAGCACATCCATGAAATCCCCCCCTTGGCTCTCTTATTAACTATTAATTCTAATAATATATATTCTTTTGTTCTGCTGGTTTTGTAACAGCTGGCAGGGTTGTTTACAACCCCAAACTTTGTCTGTCTGTGACTACAATATCAGAAAATGGAGATAAAAAGCACTGGAACCTTGCAGAACTTTCCAAGCTGCCCTCAGAGAGAGATTTGCTAATGGAATATTTTGCCAGAAGTAGAAAAAGGTTTTCAGGACTTGCAGGTTAAGAGCAGACATTGGGATATTTGGACCAAGTGTAGCAGTGAATTTCCTATGGAAACTACAAAGTTCTTTCTTCCCCTCTTAATTTCTTCTTAAAACTTAAATTGAACTTACTTTCTTTCTATTTTTCCTGGTCGTTGAACGTATAAAAACTGATTTTCTTAATGCTGATTTTCTTAATATTAACTGATTTTCTTAATATTCTTAATTCCTTTCCAAAATGCATATTTTCAAAGTAATTTATCCTTGGTTTTGACAAGGTTATACCCAGTCTGTTTGATGAGTTTTATTATCTGCGGGCTATAATTAAAGGGGTTCCAGAACTAATCACTTTTCCAGGTATTTTGCTTTCTTAATGCCAACACTCAACAGGAGCAAAAAGGTGCAGAGCAGACACAGCAAATCTGTGATTTGTTCACACAACTCCATTTGTCCAACACATTCCTGCAGCACTTTGGAAATGCTCTGATTTCAGATAAATCCATCAATATTCCAATTAAATCCATCCTCAGGATGCGCTGCATTTTCAGGATGTGCAGCTTCCTTTCAGGAAGATTTTGTTGCAACACTGAGACTTTTTTTTGGCTTTTTACCTGTCATTAAACCCTTGGGGCTGGCCCAGAAATGTCCTTTGGATCTGCACGTTTTTACCAAAAAAGTTTTTTTTCATTGTCTCTTAAATTCTCTTTCAAAACTATGGAATTATTTTTTGCTTTTTTCCATTAAACCCTCATGACTGGCCCAGAAATGTTCTCTGAATCTGCATGTTTCTACCAAGAAAGTTTTATTTCACCATCTCTTGAATTCTCTTTAATATCTATGGAATTATTTTTTCGCTTTTTACCACTAAACCCCCATGACTGGCCCAGAAATGTCCTTTGGATCTGCACGTTTCTACCAAGAAAGTTTCATTTCATTATCTCTTAAATTCTCTTTAATATCTGTGGAATCATTGCCACAGGACCCACTCCTGCTTTCTTGTTAATGGAGGAAATTGGAGCAGGTTTTGCAGTGTTTCTTCCCTAAGCTGTGCCCTGTGCCTGGAGAAACTTGTGAAGATTTCGGCTTAAATCCAATAAATCAGCTTCTTTAACATACAGGTGATAATTAAATCATCAGGAAAAAAATGAGGCAAGACTTTTAACAAAATAATCTGCTTTTTTTTTTTTAAATATCCCTTTCTGCACTTCATTTTTTTCTGAATGAAAGGCAGAAAGGGATGTTTGATAAAGCTGCAGGGGTTTTTTCTATGTATTGCCTTCCACCATCCAGTTAATTTAATAAATTAACTATAAGCAATGTTAAATGGTGATTTAAATGGATGTTTCCATTAAATCCTGTCAATTTTTCTTCTGTTTTAGGTGTGAAAGAACAGTGAAAATATAGTGAAACTGAAGTAGGGTTTAAGAGTTATTCTGTCCTCAATGACCAAGGTTTTTGTGCTTTTCACTTGGTTTAGCTGCTTTAATTTTAAAAAAATATAGTTCATTAATTTAATAATTTAAAAAATTTGATCATAGTTTATAAAAACTATAACATATAAACTTTATATGTGGAACTATATTTATATCTATTATAATTTATAAAATTTATAATTTTAATTTTCTCTGTTCCTCTGCTCATACTGTTGTCTGTAGAAAATAAATCATAATAATAATAATAAACTAGAAACTGCAATAGCAGAATAGAGATTTAAAGTACAGACTCTGCTGGTTTCTATGCAATCTGTCATGAATTCTCTCATTTGGAGGATTATTTTTACCTCTCAATGTGAATTTTGGATGCAGTTTTGTTTATAAATTCACTGAGAGTAAAGGTAGTTTTAAGTGAATCAGTTTTCCCTTAACAGCCAGCAAGCTTCAGCATGAAAAGCTTTTTATTTGTGTGTTTGTGTGTTCATTTTCCCTCAGCCCCTTGTGTGAACAGGGGAAACCAATTACTGAGGGCCACTTGGAGATGCTGCAAAATTATCAAATCAATTACAAGAATTATTTTTAATTATCTAATTATTTTAATTACCTTAATGTACTTGTGAATGTGGATGTTTAAATAGCCTATATTTTTTTGAAATGGAGACTTTGGATCATCAGTTTGATGACAACTTTTAGCTGCACTCTGTGTTTATTATCATACCTCAGACAGGAATCATTGCTTTTGGACATTGTTTTGGCTTTTTGTGCCTTTTTTTCTCTCCGTGCCAGGAATTCAAAAGTTGTGATCAGATAAATAAATGTGGTTGTGAGTGAGTGGCACCTGGTGAAGGCAGCCTGGAAAAGAAATCCATGAGGAATAACCCATACCTGGGGGCAGGCACTCACCTGGCTGCTCATTCATACATTCCTTCCCTCGTTTGTGAGCTGGAATGAAAGCACTGATGTTTGCTTTTCTCTTCCTGAAACGTGAATTTGTGAACCAAAAATTCAGGATAATCCTCCAGCTTCCATGTTTGGGACGACAAAACCAAACAAACCAAAAAAAAAGCCATTTTCATAACAGTGGTGTGAGCAAAGCCATGATTTTAACAAGCAGCAGCACAAGGGCTGAGCCATCTCTTGGTAAAATTTGAGTTTCTGACCTAGGTTTTAAATGGTTTTCAAGGTAACACGATTGATATCATACTAGAGATGGTGTTTTTGTGGATGTGCTGGAAATTTCATCTGTTTTGGCCATGATGCTTTAATTACTCAGCAAAACAGAGCTTCAATCTCGAGGTTTATCCAAATTGAAGCCTGAAAATCCAGGCTTTAATGTTGTTACATTGAAGGCAGCATTTAATAACTGTGGGGAGCTCAGCCCAATTAACTGGATGAACCTGGAAAAGCTGGGTCTTACCTTCATTATATTATAATATATAATATATTATATAGAATTACATATAATATGTAGTATGATAGATTATAAGATATAATATTATATATTATATCTTACCTTCACTATATGGATCTTATCCTGAGAATCCAAGAAATCATTTAGCAGGGATTGGTCAATCATGGCTGATCTGAGCAACATCTATTGAAAAGAAGGAATATTTCTCTTTATAATCTGTTTTTTCTGAGAACTCCTGCTCAGTTATTGGCATTTTTTATGTGTCCCTGTCTTGCAGGGCTGCAGGGCTCTCCCTGCCCTTCCTACCTGGCAGGATTTTTTGGGAATGCAGCAAATCCTGGATTTTGGGATTCAGGGAAGTTGCACCTGTGCTCTGTCTCCCAGGTAACACTCCTTTCTTAAAACAACCAAACCCAAGCTGTTCTCACCAGATTTATGGCATAAAATTGATGCCCTTCAATTCCAGTTTGTCCCAAATCTGAAAGTCACTCATCTGGCACAAAGAATTGCGCTTTCCTCTGCGGTGTTTGAGGAAAAGTTTTAGTATCTTAAATTTTAGTATTTTAAATTAGAATTTAAATGCCAATTCCAGCACATTTAAAAGTTTGAGTATTTTAAGTTGTAGTATTTAAACCTTTTAAAAATGTGGTAATTATTGCCCAGCTTTCAGGCTTTCACCTCTTCATCCATCACACTGTGCTGCTTCTGCACCTGTAGGATATTATGATTTTTCATTCAAGCTGCCACTGTAGTGCAGTTTAAATGTTAAATTCATCCTTTAATAATATAAACATTAAATTCTTAAAATGTTAAATTCATCTTATCACCCCAAAAATCCTGTCTTCTCTTTTCCAATAAAACTTTTATTCTCATAGAATTCAAATACCTTGATAAGAATTTGTTATTTGACTTCATAAAGATTCAGCCAAGTGACAAAACCTGACTTTACACAGTAGGGTAATTATATTTTTTAAGTCTTGCTTTTTTTTCCCCTGAGGGGACTGGGTTGTGCTGCAGGAAATAGTGAGAAATAATATACACATTTTAGGTGGGTGGATATAAAATCAAATATTCCCCAGGGGAGCAGTGACAGTGGGCAATGCTCACTCTGCTCCACTGCATTTCCTTTGCAAGTGAGATTAGAATTCAAATTGCTTTTCTGCCTTATTCTCATTCCTTCCTTCCCAAAAGAAATAGAAAATAAACTTTGCAAAGCTGGGATTCGAGTGCAGTTAGTTAGAAATTGCAGGTGGTGCTGCCCCAGCCCTTTTTGTCTGCCTGTCTGTCTGGCAGCAGAGCACTCAGCAATTAAAAGAATAAAAAAAAAGGGAGTTTTCACCCATACATCAGCTGGTAACTCCCTTCTCAAAGGCCCCACACAGCTTAAACCTCCTCACCCTGAGAGATGCTGTAGGGTTTGTGCTGTTTCCATCAGTGTTTGATGTGTTTGCCCTGGAAATGATGGGGGGATTCAGCAAAATGCAGCTTTTGGTGGCCTCGAGAGCGAAGCAGAGCCCCTCCCTGTGCTGGGAGTCAGGACACCAAGCTCTGTCCCTCCCAGCTATTTGCTTTGACCAGAGCTGAGCTTTTCTACATCTCAGAACCCTGAGCAGTGTTTGTGAGGCCCCTTGGTGGATCTGGCATCCCTCTGATAGGAGGGAGCTCCTTGGCTGGCAGATATTGCAGTTTTTATGTGTTTAACCACATTTAAAGTGCTCCAGACGTGTCCCAGCTGCCACATGAGCTCATTTCAGTGCTCACAGGGATGCAGAACTACAGTGATGCAAACACCTAGAAGATAAATAAAAATCCTCTGTCAGAGCCCTCACAAAATGTGGAGGAACCAGGGGAAAACAGCTGCTAAAAACACAGATCTTGGTTACTTCTCCTGGTGAATGAATTCTCTATACTGTAACAGTATAATAATAATAATATATAATATCTTGGAACTCTGTATTATAATATAAAATAATAAAATAATAAAACCAATAAAATAGCAATAAAATAATGATGATAATAATTAAGATGAGGATGATGATGATGATGATGATGATGATAATAATAATAATAATAATAATTATAATAATGATTTGGGGAGCTTTCTGTGTGCTGCACCACTCAAGCCAGGTGATTCAGATGACCAAATTCATCATCCTATTTTCTCTTTGTTTTTGTTTTGTTTTTTTTTTCCCCCAAGGGCTCTAATCAAAGCTATTTGTGAGCCTTCAGACTCATTACTGGAGAAAACACAAGGCTCTGCTGCTTCATTAATGAACTGAGGGCTGAGAGAACATCCACTGGAGGATTCCTGGACTCAGAGATATCAAATTTAAGAGTTAATTTACAGCACAAACCCAGCATTGACTGAAACTCTGTCAGAGTGCAGCAAAATTCTCTATTTTTACCACTTAACCTTTCCTGCTGTGCATCTGTTAATCAGCTCTATTTCATGCACACGACATTAATGTTTATAAAGATATTCATGAATGACCTAGGTGCTCATAAGGAGAGATTTTTGGGTGTAATTTTAATCCTGTTTCTTGCTGGTGATGCCCTCAGCTCCTGATCCCTCTTCTTCCCACTGAGGTGGGACTGTTGCTCCAACAGAGTGACTCAGCTGAGCTGAATTCTTGAATATTGAATATTTTGCCTGGATATGAAGCCAAAACATGGGATATTCTGTAAAAATAGACAGACTCACACAGAAATCCATATTAATGACATGGAAAGTCAGCTAATCACTTCAAAGTACTTTGCCAAATTCTGGGATAAATCAAGATTCCTTGCAAAGTGTAAGACCCTGATTCTTCCTGTCAGCCTCATTGCTTTATATTTAGTATTAAAATTATCCATGGATTTGGGTGCGTGAAGAAGCATCTCATGGAAAGCACCCCGAGCCCCTGTCAGAAAGTTAAAATTGCTGTGCATATTGGACAAATAATTTTATTCTAGAAAAAAAAAATGTAGGCTTTGAAATAAAAAATCTCCTTCAGATCTTTCCTAGCTGTCCAAAGTGAAGTTTTCTTTCACTCAATTATCATTCAGGATTCCTGTTGCTCTTATTGACTTATATTTATTATTAAAATTATCCATGGATTTTGTGAAGAAGCATCACATGGAAAGCACCCTGAGCCCCTGTCAGAAAGTTAAAATTGTTGTGTATATTGGACAAATCATTTTATTCTAGAAATAAAAAAATTAAAGTTTGAAATAAAAAATCTCCCTCAAATCTTTCCTAGTTGTCCAAAGTGAAGTTTTCTCTCACTTCATTATCATTCAGGATTCCTGCTGCTCTCATTGCCTTATATTTACTATTAATAGTTATCCAGGGATTTGGGTGTGTGAAGAAGCATCTTATGGGATGAACCCCTGACAGAAAGTTAAAATTGTTGTGCATACTGGACAAATAATTTTATTATAGAAATAAAAATATTAGGGATTGAAATAAAAAATCTTCCTCAAATCTTTCCTAGTTGTCCAAAGTGAAGTTTTCTCTCACTTAATTATCATTTGGGGTTCCTGGTGTGGAGGAACCCCCTGGGTTTGCACATCCAGTGCCTGTTTGGTGCTTTTGGAGGGGGCACTTCCCTTGCCCCAGTGTTCTCCTGGAAAGCTCCTGCCAGCTGTCAGAATTATTTCTTTCCTTATCTACTGGGGCAGGGAAATGAGCACAACCCAGGCACCTCTCCTGGTCCCAGCAGATGGCAGAGACAGAGGCTGCTTTGGAGCTGTGCTCGTGTTTCCAGAGCAGAGAAAACACCAGTGAAACAAAATAAATGCATTTTGCAATGGCTGCTAAGGCCTTGTTTTAAGAGAAAATCTTCTTTAATGGTTCTTATCTCAGCTCTAATTTCCCGTCCCGTGACATTTCATGTTTTTCTTCCATGCTCTGGTTTGACTTTCATTCACAAGCTCTTACTCTGTGAAGGGGCAGGAAAAATTAAGGTTTTTCACCCCAGAACACTGCAAATTCCTTTGTGTTCAGATAAAAGTGTCAAAGTGAAAATCTGAGAAGGAACCGCAAGTAAAGGTTGTTCCACTGATTGTGGAAATCCCACACAGGTAAGGTTTGGAGACCTGCTTTATTATATTAAACCATTATATTAAAATATTATATTATATATATTATTATATTTATATTATATTATATATATATTATATTATATTATATTATATTTTATTTAATTTATTATATTATATTATATCTGTTCTATATTATATCTGTTTTATATTATACCTATTTTATATTATAACCTATTTTATTATTTAAAAAATACTTTAATATTAATCCCTGCAATCAGGAAGAATGTAACTTAGTTTATGTACTTTATGCAGTAGTTTTATTTGATCTCACACTGGAAATAATGGGAATAGCACTTTTGTAAAGGATGGGAAAGGTGATCATTGCACCAGTTTTAAAAAGCCTTGTAGCATTTCTGAGTGCCAGACACCAGAGATGATCTCCTGTTCTCTTTCAGACCTGTAGAAGAACCAAGATTAATCTCCAGACTCTAAAATGATTCTGAGGAATCAAGAACTTGAAGAACAATCACCCTTGGAGTAGTTTGAACATATGACAAAATAGCTGTAACACATCAAAACCTTGAAATCTCCCTGATTTGCTGAGACTTCCTAAGGACCCAAACCTGCTGCTCTGTCCTGCAGCTGCATCTTTGAGCC
The DNA here is from genome assembly GCA_034509425.1 of Eopsaltria australis. Taxonomy (NCBI): domain Eukaryota; kingdom Metazoa; phylum Chordata; class Aves; order Passeriformes; family Petroicidae; genus Eopsaltria; species Eopsaltria australis. The sequence continues at coordinate 1,348,309 of JAVTVJ010000566.1, forward strand.
CCACTGATCTCCAAGAGCCCCTTGGAAAGGAGATCCCTTTCCATTTTCCTTCATTCATGGTCTCTGAGTGTTGCATTTAATGAGACAGATAAAATTTAAAAACTGATGTGACAGGTTTAAGAGTAATTCCAGCACATAAACAACAACTGCTCTCTGATTTCAGTCCCTATCTCATATAAAAATGTCACTCTGATGCACCAGCCTTCATGACAACACCCAAGTTCACTGGGGAGATTGGTTTCCATCTTTTTTATGGCTGACTCCAGCTTTTTTTAATTGGAAACACCATGAAGATCAGCTTTTAGGGAGCACTCAGCCTTACATTTTATGTCCATCTGATTATTGGTTGGGTTCTGCACCCCAGAGCAGAATGGAGCATGTGCTTGAGGCTGTGCTGTAGGATGGTTTAGGCTGGGAATAACCCAGCAAGGCTGGGCTGGAACAGGGGCTCTCTCAATTGTCTGGTGAAATCAGGAGCCTCTGAAATTGCTCTGTGATTCAGAGGCAGCTGAAGCAGATGATCATTTATTGATAGTGGGGCGTTCATTGGGGTATTCCGGGACAGAAATGATGACAGAGGCCTTCACTCCACCCAGAACTTCATACAATCCACTTTGTACAATGCCAAATTTCCTCTACCTTAAATTTCTGGTGAAAATAGGAGCCTCTGAAATTGTCTTTTGGCTGATTAAGGGGCAGCTGAAGCAGCTGCACTTCTTCAGATGATCATTTATGGGTGGTGGTGTAGCCACAGGAGTATTTTGGGGCATAAATGATGACTGAGGCCCTCACTCCACCAGAACTCTGTGCAATCCAGAGTTTGTACAATGCTAAATCTCCTTTCCTGGCACTGGAGTTATTCTGATTAAACACAGAATGGAAATCGCCTGCTAACAGCAAATAAATTGCCATTTATTGTGAACTCCCTTGCACAGATTTAATCAAGGATTGAGCCCAAAGTTATCAGCAAATGCTCAGCACCAAGGCAAGGAGAATGTCCCTTCTCTGGACACGTGTGAGGACAGACAGGTTTTAATTCCCTATAAAGGAGAATCTGTGCAAATCCTGTTTGTTTGGAGGAAGGGAAGGGAAGGGAAGGGAAGGGAAGGGAAGGGAAGGGAAGGGAAGGGAAGGGAAGGGAAGGGAAGGGAAGGGAAGGGAAGGGAAGGGAAGGGAAGGGAAGGGAAGGGAAGGGAAGGGAAGGGAAGGGAAGGGACGGGAAGGGAAGGGAAGGGAAGGGAAGGGAAGGGAAGGGAAGGGAAGGGAAGGGAAGGGAAGGGAAGGGAAGGGAAGGGAAGGGAAGGGAAGGGAAGAGGAGAGAAGAGGAGAGAAGAGAAGAGAAGAGAAGAGAAGAGAAGAGAAGAGAAGAGAAGAGAAGAGAAGAGAAGAGAAGAGAAGAGAAGAGAAGAGAAGAAGAAGAGAAGAAGAAGAAGAGAAGAAGAAGAGAAGAAGAAGAGAAGAAGAAGAGAAGAAGAAGAGAAGAGAAGAGAAGAACCTTTTTTTTGGCTGTTCATTAAAAACAGCTTATCCAATTCACATGATTTCAATGGCCAGCAAAGCAAACCCTCTCCCATTCTGCCTTGCTGCCCATTAAAATCATGTGAATTCCACAATGCTAAATTTATCCTTGGGATTTTTCAGCTCGCTTGCCCTCTTAATTTTTTTGTTTCCTGGGCTAAAAATTCCTAGAGTTTTCCTTGCATAACAAGCAGATGATATTAAACTCACTACAAGCAGAAAAGGGGAAATAATTTTCTGAACAGAGCTGTGACAACACCTGTGCAGAATGCAGAGGGAGATAACAGCAGAGGATTTGGCAGCACTGCCAGAAGGGACACAAAACAGCCCTAAAACAGCTCTGAATGTGGGGCTGGCTGCTTTTAATTGCAGAGAAAAACCAAAGTTACCTGCAACTCTGCAATTCTTGTGGGTACACAGCCACCCTCTGTGTTTTTAAAGTAATTTTTAGGAGTTAATAAGTTTTAACTGCTTTAAAATGTCTAAAAGTATTTCAGTAAACTTTTACTTCCCATGCTGCAGCACAAAGATGTCTGAGATATGAGATTTGGGGTTAAAAAGTATACATTTGAAGGACAGAAATCAAACCACTGGTTTAATATCAACTTTCATCACCTTGATCATGGAATTGAGAGTGTATTTCCCTTAGTAGGAATCCCAACAGATTTATTTTCTGTCCATAAAAAATGATGTAGTCAGTGTTTGTGACTTCTGGTTTTTAGGGGATTATTCGTGGCTGAAATATTGGTAATAATTTGAAAAAGAATAATTCATTTTGAGGCCTGCACTGCTGTGCACTAAAAGCAGTGAGGCAGAATGCAAATAAATAAAATTCCCTTCTTTACTAAAGCCCTGAACTGCAAAGACTGACAAAGAAAAGTTTGTTAGATTTGCCAGAAATGTTAAATTATCCTTTACTCCTTTCTTTCACAAGAGCAGAATTCACTTTTCCACACTTTTCCTGGGAATCTCTGCTTCTCACCTTGCTGCTGGATTGAAGTCCTGCCATCACCATGGATTTGCCAGTGAATTGTAGATTTTACTGTGGTTTTTTGTGTTCCTTAGAAATGTGGCCTTAAAGTGAATTTTAGACAGGTCCTTGTCAAATGGGATATTCCAGACTTTGAGCTCTCACTGTGCCAAGGGAGGGATGACAGCAGACAAAAAAAAATCATAAATTCCTGTTTTGTTATAAAAGCAGAGAAACAGTGATAGCTAAAGTGAGCCAAGTAATCCTGAAGTCTTTTAAAAATTATTTTTCTGGTTTTTCTGCTTGTTTTTATCTGGAGTTTGTTCCAGCCCTTCAGTTTTCAGGCTATGGCAGTGCTGGATGATGCATTTGAAATTCCATGGAGGGTGATTTTTGTTTCATCTTGGCCTTTATTAGAGAACTGCATCAAATCCTGTTGCATTCCCAATTCTTCAAGAAAATTTTGGGACAGACCAGGCTGCAGAAATGACTTACATAACTCAATAAATTGAATAATTTGCACCATTTTTGCTTAATTTTTCTGTTTACTGGACTGAGGTGGGAGGTTTGGATATTGCACTATAAAAAACTACACGGTGCCTCGAAATTCTTTAAAATAAGGGATTCTGGTTTTAAAATATTTGAAGGTGTGCTGGTTCCCAAACTGTTGCTTAATTGCTTTTATATAATTTATATATAAATGTTTTTATGTAATTGCTGCTTGTACCAACTTGTGCAAGTCCACAAGAGAGCTGAAAGTGTTTCCGTGTTTTCTCATGTGAGAAACAGAGAGAAGCAGAATTGGAAATAAAACCAGAAGTCACACAAGGCTTTCTCAAAAGCCTTGAAAAACTGGGAATTCAAACCAGAATTTAAAAATTTTTAATTTTGAAATTTTTCATTTCAAAACAGAATTCACACACCTGTGAAAATGCTCCAGCTTCTGGCACTGAGAAATGAGGTTGTGAGGAAAACAAAGGAGGTTTTTATTTTTCCTTTTATTTCCTTATATTGACTTATTTTCCTGGCTTTTGCTTCATTTGAGAAAATATGAGTAGCAAACCAGAATTTTATTGCTCAGCTCTGTGCTGTCATCCCTTCAATCCCCTGCTCCTTTTGCAGGTTACACTTATCAGGTTTTCACACACGTGGTATTCAAAATTAATTTGTGGCAACTAAAGCAGGCAATTAATTAGGTAAATGTGTGTTCATCTTAATCATTTGATTACTCACATAAAAAGAAAATTACAGTTTTATTGTAATGACCAAACTGGATTTAAATGTCATATTTGTTTGCTGCATTTCAGCTCAAATTGTGGTTTACAGTGCTTTATCTTTTTTATGAGAAGCCAGTGCTGGGTTTATTTTATTTTGCAGAACAGAACTGTGCTGCAGTTGATCTCACATTTATCCACCCAATCAATTAGAACATGACTCAGAATGGCAGGGCACCTTCACTCTGAATTTTATAACATAAATAAAACATTTACAAAAGAAAAACGTTCAAAAAACCCCAGACCAAACCACTTTGGTGCTGATTAAATTGATTATCTGTGATTTACCTGGAAGTCTTCTTCATCATCAGGGGATGATTATAGACTGTTGAACCTCCTGTTTGGAGGATGAAAATGTTATTTTATTGTGGGGGGGGTTTTTTCAGATTAGGAAAATCTTCAGGTCTGACAGGCCAAGGATCCCAGGCTGTGTGAGCACAGAATATTTGGTGTAATAAGTGCAGCAGGTGTAACTCCAGCCCCAGCTCTGTCCTTTTCTGACTTCCATCCCTTTTGTTTAGCATTTTCATAGCATTCCTTGTTATTTTTATTCCTTAGATATCCTAAGGAAGGCCTAAATCATACAACAATCAGCAATCCATTAACTAGACCCATGAGGAACTGATATTTTTCTGCTGTTTAGGAATCTGTTTCCTCTGCTGCTTTGGTCACATTCCAGGGTTACATTCAAATATATTTTATTTTTGTTGCTCAGAACATCTGCTCTTTGTTGCTTTTCATGATGGAGCCTCTCCTCCAGGCTGAGAAATGTTATTTTATTGTGGGGTTTTCTCAGATTAGGAAAATCTTCAGGTCTGACAGGCCAAGGATCCCAGGCTGTGTGAGCACAGAATATTTGGTGTAATAAGTGTGTAACTCCAGCCCCAGCTCTGTTCTTTTTTGTCTCCCATCCCTTTTCTCTTGCATTTTCATAGCATTCCTTGTTATTTTTATTCCTTAGACATCTAAGTGAAGCCCTAAATGACACAACAACCAGCAATCCATTAACTAGATCCATGAGGAATTGGTATTTTTGTGTTTTTTAAGACTCTTTCCTCTGCTGCCTTGGTCACATTCCAGGGTTACATTCAAATATGTTTTATTTTCTTGCTCAGAACATCTGCTCTTTGTTGCTCTTCGTGATGGAGCCTCTCCTCCAGGCTGAGCCGTGGCCAAGTTTTGTTGGTGGGATTCTCCCTGCGTGGTACCTGCAGTTTGCAAACAGTTTGTTTGAAAAATATTTTAAGATGTATTTACTTCTCTGTGAAATGCTGAGTGAGTCTCACTGGTTGGGGTTTCTGCACCAGCTCATTTGCTGATTTTTCTGTAATGCAGAGCATGGGTTGGAAGAGGAAGAACTCAGTGAGAGGAAAAGAAATAAATCAGCTTTTCTGAGATCCAGAGGAAAATAAAGGCTGTGGTCTCAACCCAAAAGAGTGAAAAAATAATAAATGCAGCAGATGATATGAGCAGATTTATGCTGCATTCCTCCAGGTGCACAATGCCAGTAAACACCATTTATATATATTTTAATATCTGTATATTATCATATAAAGTTACCTATGACATACACCTCTTCTTTATTTATTCAGTTTGTCAGTCCAAATGTGTAATGGTTGTAGTTTTAAAAAAGAAATTGCATTTAAGATTAATTATTTAGACTTCTGTGGCTTGAGTTCTGAAATACTTGTAAGATTGCCTTCAACCTTTACAGAAGATAAGTGTGAGTAAGGGCTGCAGTATTTGAATTTTAAATACATGCTCAAAAGTGCCTGAAGTTCCTTTGCATTTGTATCAAGGTATTTAAAAAATAAAATAAAAATTTAAAAACTTAATAATTATTAAAGTACAGAATACAATGAAAAAAAAAAACAAACCACAGATAAAAAATGTATTTCTTAGTAGGAAATGGAAAGATAACTTTTGCTGCTTTCATCACTTCAGGTTTTGGAAGAGACAGGATTTTGTCACCTGTAATTATTTATCTGGCCTGTCACACACACGGGTTGTCACCTGCCTGTTTCTGCTTGTCCTTGTGTCACACACACAGAATTTGTTTTGAGCTCCCTCTCACATCTCAGCAAGAATTATTCATGAGACTACAAAAAACCCTCTTCTGCAGCAGGGATTCATCCCTTTCAAAGCTCGCAGAGGTAAAAGTCTCATCACTAATGAATTATGATTTATGGAATCAATTGTCGTGGGGTTCCCAGATAAGATTTAATGGACTGCAGAGCACAGGGGATGTCTAATGCAGTGCAAGTTTGGCTGCTGTTCCTCCAGGAGCACCACCATCATTCAGGAAATCACCTTTAGAGCAATTTGAACATATGACAAAACAGCTGTAACACATCAAAACCTTGAAATCTCCCTGATTTGCTGAGACATTCAAACTTCCTAAGGACCCAAACCTGCTGCTCTGTCCTGCAGCTGCATCTCTGAGCCCCACTGATCTCCAAGAGCCCCTTGGAAAGGAGATTCCTTTCCATTTTCCTTCATTCATGGTCTCTGAGTGTTGCATTTAATGAGACAGATAAAATTTAAAAACTGATGTGACAGGTTTTAAAGAGTTTTTTAAAGTGTTTTAAGAGCAATTCCAGCACATGAACAACAACTGCTTCATGATTTCATAAAAATCTCATATAAACACATCACTGTGATGCACCAGCCTTCATGACAACACCCAGATGCACTGGAGAGATCGGTATCCATCCTTTGGAAATGACCACCTGACAAAGACCCAGTTCTGCTTAATTGTGCTCCCTGATAAAGTTCATCAATCACAGAGTGAGAGCCTGGCCTGGGAGGGAGGATGGAGCTGATTTTGTCCTTTCTGAGGCAATGAGGGAGGCACTCCCTCGCTCTGTGCCTATTTCTGTCACCCCTTCAGAGGGTTCAGCTGCTCTCCTGCCACCCTGGCCAAGCCAGGAACAGCAGAAATAGAAAGCTGACACGTTTTTGCTTCAGGGCCACTGTAACAGCAGGAGCTCTGGGAGGACTCACTGAAGTGCCTAATGGAACTCACCAAAGTGTGCATGTTGGGATGCTCCATCCTTTCCTTTTCCTAATCACAAACAATTTGATCTCTTTTGGTGTTTTTATTTCAATGGGAGGAAACAAAACTGGGTTTCAGGTTGCTGTTGTTGTCTCTCCTTTGATATTGAGCCTTTCTGCCATTTAGCACACCAGAAATTCAGTGTTTTCACCTCTTATTAGACACAACCGTGGTGAATTACCTCACAAATGTGCTCTGAGGGGTTCAAGCATCACAAACAGCAGTTTGGACCAAAAAATGCCATCAGTTCTTTTTTCAGGCACAGGTTTATGTGCTCTTTAATTCACCAAACTCTCTGTAATCTGTAATACCCACAGACACTCCTTCAACAGCGTTTTCCACCACAGTAACAACACAGAGTTACTGAGTGCTCCACAGAGAGCTCTGCATTTTGGGTTGTTCTGCATTAAAAACCAAGTTTTTGACACTTCCACCAGGTTCCGTTGCCTTGGCTCAGATTTGGATTTAAGGTTGCTGCAGTGCTCTACAAGGTGTTAATAAACCCCCTCTGACTGAAGAATTTGAGGATTATGGATATTTAAAAATATTTTTGTCAGCACGGGGGTGACAATGTGGAGAGGGAAATTAAAAACCAATCAACAATCAAACTCCACAAAAAAGGAAAATAAAACCCCACCCTGAGAAATTGCTCATGGGAAGGGCCAATGCATTCAAAGTGAATAAAGTGTGTAAAGTGGGAAATGCCATTTATTCTACATAGCCATGACATCTCCAGAGTGCACAGGGTGGGTGGAAAAGGCTCCTGTTAATCACCCAAACACCTCAGAGTGTCCACGGTGTTTAAATTGCAACCATCACCTGCTAGCCCTGCTGTTTTGTTTGGTTTTGTCATTCTGTAGTACATGAATATTTCTAAATTCAGCCCTCCATTACAGAATCCTGCACAATTCTACCTTCCTGTAAACTTCGAACTGTGAGTGTTAGCACCAGGGATTTTATTAAAACTTTAATTTTAAAAGGAATTGTTGGGTGAATTGTCAGTGTTTGTTATTAGAGCACCTGTTACTCTCAATATGGCCTGTAAAGATCAGCAGCAAAATGAGTTTTGATGGTGTGTATCTGGGATAAAAGGATAGGGGATGAGCTGTGTGTTTTATTTTACACACAGTGATTATCCCAAGACTCAGGGGGAGCAGAATTCAAATTGCTTTTAGTCAAAAAACCACTCATAATTCTCAGGACAACATAGAATTGCTTGAAGATACAGCACTCCCCCTTCCTCAAGTGGATTTCTGACATAACCAGAGTGGGGGAATCTGTGATAACAGAGGCTTCATTAATATTTTGGGGGATGCAAGTGCCACGGTGCCTGCTCCTGCTCACAGCCACCGGCCTGGAGCTGTCCCGGGATGCTGAGGCTGGAGCTGTCCCGGGCTGGAGCTGTCCCGGGATGTTCAGCCTGGAGCTGTCCCGGGGATGCGCTCCAGGCGCAGTGCCCCGAGCCAGCGGGGAGCTGTCCCCAGCACCGCTCCCCTCTCCATCCTCACTCTCGGCCGCAGCGCTGGGCACGGCGGGGCTGCTGTCGGGGGGCAGTCGCGGCCCTTCGTGTGCCGGCCGAACACACAGCTCCCTCCCCGCGCTGGCTGTGGCCTGTCTCCATCGCCGTCCCCGTCGCTGCCCCCATCCCTGTCCCCGTCGCTGTCCCTGTTCCTCTTCTCATTGCTGTACACGTTCTTGTCCCCATCCCCGTTCCCATCGCTGTCCCCTTTCCTGTCCCCATCCGTGTCCCCATCCCTGTACCCATCGCTTTCCCCATCCCTGTCCCCATCCCAGTTCCCATCCCCATCGCTGACCCCGTTCCTGTCCCTGTTCCCATCCCCATCCCTATCCCCATCCCCGTTCCCGTTCCCGTCCCCATCCCCGTTCCCATCCCCATCCCCATCCCCATCCCCATCCCCATCCCCTATCCCATCCCCATCCCCATCCCCATCCCTTATCTATCCCTCCCATCCCCATCCCTGTCCCCATCCCCATCCCCATCCCCATCCCCATTCCCCATTCCCCATCCCCATTCCCATCCCCATTCCCCATCCCCATCCCCATCCCCATCCCGTTCCCATCCCCATCCCCATCCCCATCCCCATCCCTGTCCCCATCCCTGCCCCCATCCCCATCCCCATCCCTGTCCCCATCCCTGTCCCCGTGCCCGTCCCCGCGCCCCGCCCGCCCCGCGGTCTCCCCCTGCCGGCGGGCGGGGGCAGCGCGGGCGCGGAGCGGCGCAGCAGCAGCGGCGGCGGCGGCGGCGCGGAGCGGAGCAGAGCAGAGAGGGAGACGCGGAGCAGAGCGCGGAGCAGAGCGGCTCGGAGCGCGCAGCCGGGCGCACAGGAGAGGCGCGGAGGAGAGAGGGAGGCGCGGAGGCGGGCGCAGAGCAGAGGCGCGGAGCGCTGCCGCCGGCGCAGAGCACAGCCCGCTCCCGGCCCCGCCGCAGCCCCGGCGCGCCCGCCCGGCCAGATGATGAACTTTCTGCGGCGCAGGCTCTCGGACAGCAGCTTCATCGCCAACCTGCCCAATGGCTATATGACCGACCTGCAGCGGCCCGAGCCGCAGCAGCCTCCCCCTCCGCCGCCCTCCGCGGGCTCGCCGGCCCCCGCCTCGGGCTCTCCGGCCGCGGAGCGCCGGCAGCCGCCGCAGCCCGCGCCCCCTCCGCAGCAGCAGCCGCCGCCGCCGCAGCAATCCACGGGCAGCAGCTTCTTCAGCTCGCTCTCCAACGCCGTGAAGCAGACGGCGGCCTCGGCCGGGCTGGTGGACGCGTCCGCCGCCGTCTCCGCGGCCGTGGGCAGAAAGTTCAAGGTGCTCCTGGTCATCGACGAGCCGCACACGGACTGGTAGGTGCCCCCCGCATGCCCCTCACCATTGTCATCATCATCCTTCTTCTCCTTCCCCCATCCTCCCCGGGTCCCTCGCCGGCAGGTGCGGGCTCACCTGGGGCGGGCAGAGCCCCCAGACCCCCAAAAACCCGGCCCCCCGAGGGGCTGGAGCGCAGCCTCACCGACTGGAAGATGGAGCAAAAAAAAATAAACCCCAGCGAGCCCCGGAGCGCCTGACCAGCCACGAAACCTGTTCTCCATCACAGCACTAAATAAAACACGTTTACCGCCCTGACCCAGCATATCCTGTGTTCTCTGGCGAAATAAAGCAGCCGCGTGTAGGGGCAGGATGGATTGAGGTGTCCTGGGCGCGGATTTGTGCGCGGAGCTGCGCGGCTGCGGCGCTGCGTGTGTTAATTCGTGTTTACGAGCCGGGTTTGTTTTCACGCAGCTCCCGCTGCTCCTGTGGCAGCGCTCGGGTGAAGGTCCTTGAGGATGCCGGGCACCAGCCCTGGCTCCTGCCCTGGCTCCGGGAATTCGGGCTCATTACCTCGGCAGGTTTTATTTGGGCTGCGTTGGCTCCCACTGATAGCATGGAAAATGTGGGGTTTTCCAAGCGAGGGACTCGGTTGGTGCCAGCGGGAGAGGTTATGGCTGTTCCAGACCTGTTTGTCCCTGCTGGATGCTGTGCTCGAGAGCAAGGACATCTTCCCATCCATCCCTAACTTGTGTGCTTGCACATCGAGCAGGGAATCGCCTCGCTGGCTGTTGCTAATTACAGTGCAGAAGGTCTCAGCAGCGCCTTAAAATAATGCAGAGTAAAACAAGTCTGTTTTTGTGGTGTTGAGATCATCCAGTAATGGATTGTGGGTTCAAGGTTTTATCCTCAGCGTCTCGAATTTGTAGCCTTGCTGTCTGCACGGGCTCAGGATCTGATCCAATTCGCTCTAAAAAGGCGCTTTGCTTTAATAAAATACTCGAAATCAAAACGTAACCCTTTAACTACGGCAGATACGTTGTTTATGTGAAGATAACATTACCTGTTACATTTTCCAGCCTTCTGGTTTTGTGGTTGGTCGTGTGTGTGGAGGGCGGGGGGGGGGGGGGTGCTTTTCTTTTTTTTTTTTAATATTTTTTTTCTTCTATTTGAAAAAAAACCAAGGTGTTTGTATCAGCCAGACTGAGGCAGCCTCTGTAGCTACGTCATGGAGATGCATCCATGGCCACTGCTCCCTGCCTTGCAGAAACATCTATTTATCTCATATTCCACAGGGCACAGCTCTCTGCCTGATGCACTCAATAACTCCATCTATTCACAAGGTTTCTCTCTGGGAGATTTCCCCGTGCTTACCAAAGCCACCCTGAGCATTTTGAAGGTGGTTTTGCATACGTGGCTTTACATTCTTGATAAATGCACCCCAAATTAACATGATCTGTTGATGGGGGCAAGGCTTTGCAAGCCCTGCATGGGGAGTTCCCTCAGGAGCACTCCAGGTGGGAGCCTCACAAATCTCCACAAGGTTACTCATGTTTTGCCTTTTTTTTTCCCTCCTCGTAGTATGTGACATGGATACGTAGTAGTCCTGGAAAAAACGGTTTGTTGTTGTGCTGGCTCTTCCCCAGAAATTATTTTGCAATGGAAGATTTTAAAATATATTTTAAAAAACGACAGCTCTGACCCTTGTGGGTCCCTTCCAACTCCAGATTTGTGTGAATTTTGGTAATTCATGCAGAAGAGTTCGTTCCGTGCCCTGGGAAGTACAGATGGTCGTGTGGGCAGGCACAAATGGGATTAAAAACTGGAATTATAATCTGGGAAAGGAAAAGGAAGGTTGGGAGGGGCAGCAGGTGAGTGCCAGAGGCTGCTGGGCCCCCCTGGGCTGTGCTGCAGGGGGAGGGTGGCAGAGCTCTGTCATGTGATGCTCTGAGCAAACCCTGTCAATAACAGCAAAAACAGAGAAAAAATCACCCTGAGAGGCTCCCAGAGCCCTCCCAGCTCACGGGCATGGATCCTGAGGGGAGGATCAGCTGCCTGGCCTGTGTTCTTGTGGTGTTTTGAGCTGCCCTGTGTTTGTTTTAAATTGAAAATGTGTGTATTGCTGATGGATTGCAGGTTCAATAGAAATCAAAGAATTTTGGTCTGGATCACGCTGAAATCCTGCTGCTTCAGTATCAGCAGAGGCCAGAGGAAGCATAAACACCTTCTTCTGTCAGCAAAGGGTATTCCCTCTCACCTCTGGCATAAAGGGATGTTTTGTTTCCAATGTATTTTATTTCTGTGAAAGGTTAAGTCTGAAATGTAATAACCCATCATTGATATTGCTGCTCATGGAAGCACTTGGGATATCCCACCCAGAACCAAATCCCAGCTGTTGCTTGCATTTTATGATCTTGATCTCAATGACATCTCTCCTCAATTTCTTGCCCTCAAAGATTTCTCCTGTTGCAAGTTTTGAAATTCCTCATTTCAATTACTTTGTTTTATGGCACGGGACAGGATAAAAAAGTGGAAGAATTGGCTTGTTTATACTAATTTGTACATTTTTTTACCATTTTCCTGACTTCTTAAGGGTTGTGTCAAACCACCCTCCTTTCTCAGTCCAAGGTGTGTTAGGGCTGCAAAGGATAATTCTTTTCCTACAGGTTCTTTGGAGCCTTCCAACCACATTTGGTGGCTGGGCCTCTCCTAAAGGCAGGGCTGCAAAAGAAGCTGGATCCAAGATTTTCCACCAGTGAAGGGACAAATTGCAAACAGTCCAAAGCTTGTAGTCAATAAATCCATGGCAAGTGGTCTCTGTTGGTCCTGGTTCTCATGGAAGACTTTTGGTCATTTTGTACAATCAATGCCCCACAGGTGGGAGCAAACACCCAGCAAGATCTCCTCCAATTATCCTACAAACCTCCTGCCATTCCAGAACAGCACCACGAGCAAGAGGTGGCCTGGAGTGCAAATCCAATGGACCAGTGCTGTAAATCGATAAAAATTTACATACAGACATTGGAAAAGCTGATTTTATTTCCAGGCCTGTTCTTTATGATTTAGATGTGATGTCCTTTCCACCTGCAGCTGCATTTTGGGCAGAAATTTTCAGTCTCTTGACCTCCAGAACCCTTTGCTGAGTTCCCACAGCTGGTGGATGGGTTTTGGGATGCAGGGGGATGTGGCTGATGCACAGATGCTGCTGGATCTGCTGGGGAGGGAAGAGCTCCAAGAGCCACTTGTGAGGTTTGATGGTGATTGGATGTGACAGATTTCCATGCTTTTACAGCTTTGGGGATCTTTGTGAATGTTTTACAAACAGAGGAAACGAAGAAGTGAAATGATTTGTTCAAGGTCATCCAAGCCACTACTGACAGAACTAAATTAAAGCTACACAGCTCGCTCCAACTTTTCTTTTAATTCTGCATTAAGTGTCCAAAATTTCCAGCTAGACAGGTTTATTTTAAAATGTGTTTAATTTCCTCAGGAAACAACCATTTTGTTCTGTACACTGAATATTCAGTGCTGAACAAGCAGCTGATGAGAGGCCATACATCAGTGGCAGGGGGCCAAGGTGCTGTGTATAAATTATTATCTTTATTAAAAGCTTATGTATAAGATTCAGAAAGCTGTTTCAACATTGAAAACTAATCATCACTTAGTGTGCCTTGTCCTTTAAAGCTTGAATATGAGACTTGTTGGCAGCAGCAATGAAATTATAAAAAGAACAAAGCTGGGAAATTTTGTTCTTGTGTATTTTAAAGCACAAATCTGGTTATAAGTATCAGTAATTTTTTTTTTATCTCTTTTCCCCAGACAATTACACATTTCACTTCATGTTTGCTGCCTGAGCAGTCACTCAGCTTGGGACAGGCTCCAAAGACAAACCCCAAATGGCTGGGACAAATTCTATATGAGGAGCAAAGTTTGTGGTTTAAATTGCCTGAGTCATTTGTGGGCCAACATTGCTCATCAGAAACATTTTTAATTTGAACACTGTTGTTGTAGTGCAGAAAAGCACTGCTTGGTGACACAAAAATATCATGAAATGAGCAGCATGAGTTTCTTAGGGTTTGGGTTTTTTGTTTGTTTTTTTTTGGGGGGGAGGATTTTTTCATTCACTACGAAGTGGAAAACTGTTTCAATTAAAACTCTGTGTGCTGTTGTGTTTTTGTAATCACCAAACTTGCATGAATGCACCACAATAAAAATTTCCCTGCAGTTTTTCTGCTCATTACCTAAAAAGACTGAAGCTGGGAAATTTTGTTCCCGTATTATTTTAATCCCAAATCTGGTTATAAGTATCAGTACCTTTTTTATTATCATTTTTCATAGACAATTACACATTTCACTCCATGTTTGCTGCCTGAGCAGTCACTCAGCTTGGGACAGGCTCCAAAGATAAACCCCAAATGGCTGGGACAAATTCTATATGAGGAGCAAAGTTTGTGGTTTAAATTGCCTGAGTCATTTATGGGCCAACCTTGCTCATCAGAAACATTTTTCATTTAAACACTGTTGTAGTGCAGAAAAGCACTGCTTGATGACACAAAAATATCATGAAATGAGCAGCATGAGTTTCTTAGGGTTTGTTTTGTTTTTTTTTTTTGGTTTTGGGGTTTTTTTTCATTCCCTAGAAAGTGGAAAACTGTTTCAATTAAAACTGTTGTGTTTTTGTAAGTACCACACTTGCATGAACGCACCACAATGAGAATTTCCCTGCAGTTCCTCTGTTCATTAGGGATGGCTCAGTTGTGCATAACTAATTAGTAGTTCCTGATTCCAATTGGCCTAGAATTCTCCTGGATTTAGCTGTAATGTTGATTTAGCTGCAGCTTTCCTTTCATTCAGTGCAAGCCTTCAGTGAGGGAGTTTTCCAAATTTAGGTGGTGTTGCTGGATTTTAATAACGCATAAATGAGGACAACGCTTTGCCAGAGCTCTCTCCAGTCCTTGGGGGTGACTCTGGAGGAGGAAAATGTCCTTGCAGCTTCCTGGAGTGGCACAGCTCAGAAAATCCAGAGCCAGGTGGGAATTAGGGAGGGAAACCCAGTCTGGGATAAATGTGGAGCTGGTGGAGGGCATGGAAGGAATTCCTTGGCACTGGAACTGAAGGTGGGATATGTTTGGAAGCAAATCCAGCAGTGTTGTAGAGGAGGGAGGAAGTTTTCAAGGGTCTCAGCTCTCAAGACTTTGACCAAATGACCAAATGTGCAGTTTGAGTGATAATCTTACCAATTATATGTATATTTTATATGGGAAGAAAAGGCACATTCTGAATCACCTTTATTAATTTAAAACGCCTTTTGCAACAAGAGACTCTTGATATTAAAGGAAAACAACCTTTTCTTGGGTACAACATTTCAAGGAGGCAATGGGTTCCTTAAAGCCTCTGAAACTGAGTGAGAGTGACAAAGGTTTCACTTTGGCTCCTCTCAGATTTTCACTTCTCATCGAAATTTCCCATTTCAAGAGGATCTCTGTGAAATGTTTCAGTCCAAGTCGAGTTGTGGCTTTTGGAGGGAGTTCCCAGACCTCCAAAAAGGAGCTGGCAGGGAGCTTTTGCACGAGGCCAGGGAAGGTAATGAGATCAGCCCAGCTTCCCAGCTCCCAGCCCTGCATTAAGGGCTCTCTGCCTCTGCAACCCAAATGAAAATACAATCAAAGCAGGGATGCAGACACAAACAGCACAGCTCTGCACAGCCACCAGAATCCTACATTTCATCCTGAGCTCTGCCTCCTCAGCCACTCCATGAGGTGTTTCAAAGGATGAAACACAACTCATGGGGCATTGACTCTGCTTCTCTGTCCATTTTTGAAATATTAACTCCACACTGGGCAAGGGCTGGAGAAGCAGGGCTGAGCTAACTGAAGGTAGGAGCGTGGTAAATCTGAATTTGTGTGTGCAGAAACCTCACCCAAGTTGTGTTTCCTGTATCAATTTGAAGTGTGGAGCGTGTTAAATCTGAATTTGTAGTGTACAGCAACCTCACCCAAATTGTGTTTAATTTCAAAGTCTGCAACGTGTTAAGTCTGAATTTGTAGAGTTCAGAAACCTCACCCAATTTGTGTCTCCTGCATTTTGTTTTGAATCTGGAACCTGTTAAATCTGGAGTCTTAGTGTACAGAAACCTCACCCAAATTGTGTTTCATTTCAAAGTATGGAACATGTTAAATCTGAATTTTTAGCGTACAGCAACCTCACCCAAATTGTATTTTCTGTGTTTCACTTTGAAGCATGGAAGGTGTTAAAACTGAATGTGTAGAGTACAGCAACCTCACACAAACTGTGTTTCTTGTGTTTCATTTCAAAGCATGGAGCCTGTTAAATCTGAATTTTTAGTGTACAGCAGCCTCACCTCAGTTGTGTTTCGTGTCTGCTCTCCCAGCCACCAGCTGGTGCAGCACCAAAGGGTGTGCTGGTATTTTGAGATGATCTGAGAAAGAAAACTGCTGATTTTTTTTCTGTTTATCCACATTTCTGTTGTGTGTAATGCTTGTCTGTGTTGGTAAAAATAGCCAAACACAGGATGGGAGAGAGATTTCCTTTTTGACAAGATATAGAATGGAAACCAAATCTCTCAGTGGAAAATGATTTCTCCTCGTTGCTCTAAACAAGTTCTTCCAGGCTCTAATGTTATTTTAGGCAGCTGGGTCTAAATGAGATACTGGCCACAAATTTGGATTGATTCTGGTGTCACTCCCATCCCATCCCATCCCATCCCATCCCATCCCATCCCATCCCATCCCATCCCATCCCATCCCATCCCATCCCATGGATCCCATCCCATCCCATCCCAGTCCCTTGTGCTCAGGATCCAAGTGATTTTTTGTTTTTCCTTATCTTTCACAGACTATAGAAATGCCTCTGGAGCCCAATGAAAGCTCTAGTGACACGTTTATTTGAATGGGTAATATTAGAGAAAAAGAGTTTGCCAATGTTTTCCTTCTAAAGTTTGCCTTCAGAGAAAGGAAATGGAAAAACTGGCAAGGAAATCATGAATTTTAGGGAGGTACATTTCAAAGCAGTGAGACTGAGGTGAGAGTTAAAAGAATAACAAATTGCTTGGTAGACTGTGCAACTGAGTAAAATATGAAATTTTACTTACAGCCTATTCAGAATTTGATAATGGCTTGCCAGGAGCAAATTGCAACCTGTTGAAATAGGAAAGGCACGGAACAAAAGGGTGCTAAAAACTATAATATTAAAACTCCTATTGTTCATCTTGTAAAAGTGTGTGTAGAGGACTTTGTGTTTTAAATGGATGGGGTTTGCCATTCTTTAGGACACTGGAAAAGCCATTTTTGCTGGAAGAGTGTTTCCCCTAAAATTGGTGCTAAATATTCCCACAGGATGTTCTAAAAGCAGTGACTGCACTTTCTGCAGTTTTAGTACCCAGTTCTCAACAGCACTGTGTGAGTGACCCCCAGAAATATCATATCATAATTATATCCCATTAGGAATGCTCTAAACTACTGACATCTGTTGTAATATCACTAAAATAAACTGATTTTGGGGGCTTTTATACATTTATAGACAAGGTACACTGCAATCTGCATTTAATGATGTGGTAAGACTTCAGCGAAAACATCGTATCAATATCACACAATTATATCCCATTAGGAATGCTCTAAACTAGAGAAATCTGTTTTTATACCACTGAAATAGATTGATTTGGGGGTTTTATACATTTGTGGGGGGGTTTTACACATTTAGAGATAAGGTGCACTGCAATCTGCATTTAAAGGTGTGTTAAGATTTCAGTGAAAACATCCAATATCACAAGCATATCCCATTGGGAATGCTCTAAACTACAGAAATCTGTTTTAGTATCACTGAAACAGACTGATTTGGGGGGCTTTTATACATTTATAGATAAGGTACACTGCAATCTGCATTTAAAGATTTATGAAGACTGCAGTGAAAATATAATATCCAATATCACATAATTATGTCCCATTAGGAATGATCTAAACTACAGAAATCTGTTTTTATACCACTGAAATAGACTGGTTTTGGGGGTTTTTATACATTTATAGCATTGAAATAACTGACTTTTTTGGGGTTTATACATTTATAGAGAAGGTGCACTGCAATTTGCATTTAATAATGTGTTAAGACTTCAGAGAAAATATCCAATATCACAATTATATCCCATTGGGAATGCTCTAAACTACAGAAATCTGTTTTAATAACACTGAAATAATTGATGTTTGGGGGTTCTACACGTTTCTAGATAAGGTGCACTGCAGTCTGCATTTAAGGGTGCGTTGAGATTTCAGTGGAAATCCATGTTTGAGTATAAGCTTGTGTTTGAGGAGGGAATGACAAATGCAGGCAGCCAGGTTTGGGTGCAGAACCTCCACAGGAGGAATCTGGACCTGCTTGGCTGAACACAGCAGCAAAGGGTAATTACAGGCAGGTGGGAAAATTGTCAAGAATGGGGAAAAAAAGAGTAAATTGGCAGAGAAAGCAATGTTGTAAGTGTCGAAAAGCAAAGCCATAAATTATGAAGCGAAATGCCACCTGCAATAATGACATTGCTTGCAAAGCAGTGACAAAAATGTGCAGTGAGGTGATAAAACCTCCCAGCCACTGTGGGTAGGAGGGTCTGGGATGGAAACTCCTTGCTTGGCTGCACTGCTGCTCCTGCTAATTAAACAGCTTTATCTGAGCCTAAATTGGCCCTCTCAGACAGAGCTCAGAGCTCCAGGCTGGCAAGGACAGGAATTCAAGGCAGCACGAGCTGCTTCAGGCTTGGGCAAAAAGTGCAAAGGTTTGGTCCTTTTCCCCATCCCCACAGGTTTTTGGTCCTTTTTCCCATCCCCACAGGCTGTCCCTCCCTGGCTGGCACACAAATGTGAATTCACAAATGTGATTCCTGACAAACAGCTGGGGTGATGCCTTTTGGGGCTGCCTAAAAACAGAGGCCAGACAGAATACAGGGAATAAAAAGCAGATATATTTATTGAAGGGCCTTCAGGAACATTTAGGGCAGACAAAGCCACCGAGGGCTACACCCAAAAATGGACAATGGGTCACGGGTTTTCACACTTTTATATGTTTGGTCCATTTGCATATTGGAAAATTACATCTTCAGCTAATGAAGTCATTTACCCCAAGTTTACTCCCCCAACTCACTTTTGTTTCCATCTCTCAGGGCCTGGGACACTCAGGTGTCCTTGATTGCCAGGCCTGGAGAGGAATTGTTGCGTCTGCCCCAAATGGGAGAGCAGCAGCTGCCACTGGAGATGGAGTTTAGAGTTCTGCACTAAAGAACTGCAGGGTTACAGATACATGGAAAATATCAAAGCTCAAATCAGAAGGCATCAGGTGGCTGAGGTCAAATCCTTCCTTACACTTTTCAAGCTGAAGTGATGGAAGTGTTTAATTCAGAGGACACTGAATGTTGGATCCAAGCAGGCTGTTCCTGGTTTCCTGGTTTTATTGGGCAGTGCAGGGTTCCAAAAGCACCAAGCCCAGCTCCAGCTGTGCCAGGGGATGCTGAGGGATGTGTGAGCTCCTGAGACATCCTGGCTGCCCCTCCCTCACCTGCTCCCTCCCTCTGGGATTCAGGACTGAGTGGGATTCATGTGTTTAATTTCATTCATGGATTGCTCCAGGTCTGTGTGAGCACAGCTCCGTGCCTGACCTCACGTTTGCTCTGTTTGGCCTCATTTTTTCTTTATTCCTTCTGATTTCTTACTAATCAAACTGATTATAACTGCACTGGAACAGCCCAGATTGAGGGGATTAAAGTCCAATATGAGATCAGTCACAGTCTCTTAAGGCTCAGGGAGACCAGGATGGATCCAGAGAGGAACATTCAGAATTATTTTACTGCCTCTTCCTTTCCTTCAGTGGCTTCTTTTGCACTGAAGATCATTCCCAATGAAAGCTTCCTATGGATACACCTCAACATTGAGAAAGTCCTTAAAGATGTGAAAGGTTTCTAAATTATTATTAAAATTGTGATTCTGGAAGTGGGGTAAAAAGGTTTAATGGTAAAACATGATAAATAAATCCAATCCCACAGAGTGGCAATATGGTTTCATAACTCTGACTGCAGAACTTGTTTTTATTAGAAGTTGTTGTCTCTGTCATCTACTGTTCAAGGTAAAGAAAAATCCTTGGGATGCTTTTAATCAGGAAAAATAATTTGTGAGGCCTTTGTCTTTGAACAGAAAACCAAAATGAATTTTCCTGAGTCTTGTGTGGCTGCTCCATTCAATACATACCAATAAATGACAGGAGTGTTTGTGAGAGGCCTTTTAAAATGGGTTTGTGTGTGTGTAGAAATGTGTATCTGTATGGATAAGGGACTTCTTGGGGAAGAAAATGTAGGAATTTTCACTGATGAATGCTGTCCAGATAGCAAATAATTCATGGTTGGAGTTTTCTTGCACTGCAATAAAAGGGAGCTCCTCTATGGTGCCAGTGAAAAGTCTCTCAGCTGTTTTGAAGACGGATCTCATGAGCATTTATTGCATGGTCTGCAATGCAATGGGATTTAGAAATTCAGGATTTGTGTCAGGCTGTTCTCTGCCTAAATTCTTTCAGCTGGACCCATGTTCTAGGATTTTTGTGCTGATTAATTTTCTTACTGAGGAAGAAATGTCTGGTGTGACCCAGCAGCAATTCAATGTACACCAGGGTGTGATTAACTCCCTTGGCAATGGCAACACATGGGAGGAACCAAGAGAGACAATAATACAAACTATAATTAGGTTGCATGAAGGTTTGCATTATTTCTACTCAAATCACCTCCACTGGGTTGCTGAGGCTCTTACAGCAGGGCTTTTCTCTTCAGTCTTGCAGCTGTTTTATTCAGTTATTTAGTTGTTATATTTGTATTATTTATTTATTATTTTCATTTGCTAGAAGGCCTTTCCAAAAAAAAAAAATCAGGCAGCTAATGAATCTTTGGGATTATTGCTTGGTGGGTTTCTTCTTTTCCATTTTCTTTTTTTTCTTTCTGATTATTGTGACCCATTTTAAATGTGTCTGACTTCCTTGGCTGTTGGGCTGTGTATCAATGACAAATCAGCTCCCTAGTGGCCTTCAGAGTAAAATATAAATGCACAATAAAAGGAGACAGCAGAGTGGGATTGTTATTGCCCAAATCCCTTGGTGATGATGTCCCTGAATTTCAGGAGCAGCTCTCTGGAAAGCTTTCAGTGCAGAATAAACACACCAGGTGCTGTTATCCTGAAATCCAGGCTCTGTGTGGCTTTGTGCTGTAACAATGGAATTAAATGTGGATTTTCTGGTTTGCTGGGCTGGTGGAGGCTTTCCCCTGGATGTTTGGCAGTCCCTTCTTAGCTGAGCGATCGAAAACAGTGAATTTGTGATGCTTTCTGTGGGACAGAATTCCAGGATTGGTTTCAGCCTTTTGAAAAACTCCTGGCAAACTGCTCTGTCTGTCTGCCTGTCAAGATTTGTGCGTGTCACCCTTCAACAAACACTAATGTAAGGTTTAAAGCACTTTATTTCATTTCAAGGCTTATTTCAGTTTGGGAATTTACAACTGAGTGTTTGAAAGCAAGCAAAGCTAATTGTTACCAGGAAAATGCTTATTTTTAGGGATGAACAGCAATTCTAAAAGTCACTTCTGTGTTTCTTTAATCAGTCTGTGTTTTAGAGTAGTTTTTTTGATAGATGACTGAAATTCTTTAGATCTACACACTGGGCTCCTCAAGATGAGACAAGAATATTATCACTTGGAGGACTTTAGCAAGCAACTTTCATGTTGGGCAATAGGATTATGTGTAATACATAAATCAGAATTAATGATGCTAATCAGCAAAAGCAGCTTGTGAAGCATCAGAGTCCCCATCTCTGCTGCACCAGGGATGCAGTGGTGTGCTGCTGATCTCGTTAACACACACAATTAATTTCATTTTGCGGTTAGGAACATTTAATCTGCACGTGTGCAAAGGTGTGTGCACATCTCTGCAGTAAATCACAGCATTTTCCTGAAAGAACTGTGCAAGGCACAAAACGATCCTGAATAATGAGGACAAATTCCTCAGTTCTGTCTGAAACTTTGCCTGAAAACTCAGGGTAAAACCCGTGACTGTAGGACCAGCAGCACTCCTGTAACTCTGTTAATGGGAAATAAATTGATTAGAAACAGCTCTGATCAGATGGTTCCAATTATGAATATTATTTAAATAATAATATTATTAAATAATTTTAATGATGAATATTATTAAAATATTTCTGTTTAGTTCCCAGTGCACAGGACCTGCCTGTGTTGATTCTTTTATTGTTTTCAGATGGAATAAGGATTTTTTTCTGTCCAAACTTAAATTAAACTGATGCAGAGTTACTGCCTTTTAGAATTCTCTTTGTCAGCTGTCCCCACTAATGCTGCTGCACATTTTGAGGTCAGTATTTCAACCATGTTAAAACAAAATAGAACAGACTTCAAGAACAATTTAAAGTTGAAATTCGTATTGAGAAAGAACATTTCAGAGCTTGCTTTTGCTTGGAACAACCATTACTGAAACCTTTTGGAAAGGCTGAAGAAGAAAAACCCAAATATGTGAAGTTTCCGTGTCATTGCCCTTTTTTATTAAAAACTCGTAATCTGACCCTTGGTGTCGAAACCAAAATAGAACATTTAGGATGAAATTACTGTGGAAGTGGCAGTGGAAGAGATAAAATAGTGACTGGGCACGTTCTGCTCACAATTCCTGTGTTCATTTACTCTTGGGCTGTTCCCACGTGAGCAGTGCAGTGTCTGTGTGAGAGCAAGGATGCTTTGGGGAAATGATGTGCTGTGCTTACTCATGGCACCTGCACTTGCTGCTCCGTTCTCCAAGAGCTGTTTCAAGCTGAGTTGTTTCTTCTGAGGAGCTGATTCCTGACTGTAATCTGTCACCCCTCATTTCATACAGGCACGAGTTATGAAATTAAATGAACGTGGCAAAAATGGGGATGCTCTGCTCCTAAATTTCTAGCTGAAGCTGTAAACTGGTGTAAATACCTCCATAGAAACAGGATTTCTGAGGCTTTTCCAAGCAAATAAAAGTATTCAGTGGAGTTGAATTCCATGATCATTGGGACACTTTCCTGTTTCCCTTCCCACTGAAGGGTCTGGTACCCTCCAAAATCATTCCCAGAATAGGGGAGAGCCACAGTCCACTGGGAATTGTCAGGTGGGAAATTCTCTTCCTGCTCACCTTCTCTTTTCCTAGAGTCTACTCAAGGAAAAGTTGGAAGATAATGGAAAATTTAGATTTTTACATCAAGAATTCACCACAGAAAGAAAAGTGACATAATTCTTCGTGTGCAGTTCAAGAGGTGACCAAAAATTAAAATAATTGCCATTTTTCAAACGCGTTTTCTCAGAGGTACCTGCCTGATTTCTGCATGAAGTATCCTTGTGGTAATGAAGGCATTGTTAAAAAATCCCCTCTCCGGTGCTTTGGTGGGATAAATATGTGTTCAATTTATGCCTTTTTCACTTGCAGAAATTTTCCTTCCATTTGTAGCATCTCTTTGGAGAAAAAAAAACACCAAATCAAATGATTGGGCCTTGCAATTCTCTCATGGCTCAGCTGTTGATGGATCACCTTGCTGGAATTTCTTTGTGTTGGAATAATGGGGATTACATTATATTCTCCTATTCCTTTGTGTTGCCATAATGGGGATTACATTCTCCTGTTTCTGTAGCCTTCCAAGAGCCTTTTATGAGCAGCATGATTAAATGCAAATGATGGTTCCACCAAAAAGGCACAAAGCACTGGGAATTGGGTGCTGGGAATTGGCTTTTTCCTCTGCTCACCTCTCTCCCTCAGTCCTGTTGGATGTGTGAGTTTAGAGCAGAGCCAAGTTTTCCCTAATCCACAGTTCCAGAAGTTTTGTTTTTGCTTTTCCCTCCTCATCCCTTCCCCTCTCCCATTCTTGATCATTCCTTTGGTCATTCAGCTCTCATTGATTGGAAACACTCAGTTTCCATGGGCTAGAAGGAATTGTCCTTGCTCAAGCTGTAATAATGGATGTGAAAATTCTCATGGCTGGTTACTGATGTACTCAATCCATCCCTGATACAGTGAATTACATTCAGTACCTGCACAGATCATTGTTTTAAATTTAAATTATAGGGTCAAATGCATTTAGGTTGTCATAATTCAAATTTCTCTCCTTGTGCTCTGGCTGTCTGGGTGAAATTAACTTTTTCTCTTGCTTTTCCTCTTTAAGGGAATTCATCAAAGATAAAATACCAGCTTTCCTAATCAATTAGAATATTTTCATTAGAATATTTATTTGTGAGGCTCTATTATTACCACACATTGGTGTTGCTCTTTATCCCAATATCCACTCCTTCCTTAAAGCCCAGATGAGTTTCCAGAATCCCTGTGATGATCTTGGTGTTTAAAAAGAAGCAAACTTAAATTTAAATATTAATTCAAGTGTACTGATAACATCTTGTGGTTCCAGTAGCAAAGCAGCCTTTGGTAGCAGTTTGGTCCCCATAATTGGATAGAGAAATTAAAAAAGAAATTAATAACATCCAATATTCCAAACTGCTTTTTGGTGAGTTACAGTTACACTGGAGAAATACTGAAACCACATTTTCATAGGAAAGTGAAATTTGCATCAACTTCTTCCAATTTCTCGTGCCCTTTCCTCGTGCACATTTTTAGCTTTGCAGCAGTTCAGCTTTTGGGAAGACAGATTGAGCAAGCCCTGAATTTTTCAAGTTTATTGCAGGATGCTCCTGCAGAAGGAACATCCATTAACCATCTCAAATTTTTCATCTGGCTTTGGATTGTGATTAAAGACAAAATCATCTGCAAGAAGCAACAACACTCAGAGCCAACTGCTTTTATTTTGCTGTTGAGGCCAAGAATTATTGGAGAAGCAAATCCTCGTGGCAGGCTGGGAATGCAGAGAAAATCTCCTTCACCTTGTCAGGATGGGCAGGGCTCTCCTGAAGCTGTGATCTGTCACTGGGCTCTGCTGGAACCACGGGGCACAGAGTTACAGATTGCAAAATAAATCAGGAGGAGGGTGGAATTGAGACTTGGACAGCTCAGAGTTAAGGCTCCAGTTCTGCAAGGATGGGCAGAGCTGGGACAGAATTTGGCTCCTGGTCAGGTATTGATCCAGAAAATTACTTGAGAAAACACCACAATTTATTTCTAATCAGTACAGGAATTGCAAACAAACCCATATTTGCCTTTTTGGGTTTTTAGTTTTGTGCTCTCAGTGATTCTATGTAGGGAACTCCCTAAATTTTAAATTTTTTAAAAAAATTTAACAATAAAAAATTACCATGTGTCTGAGAAATTCCATCAAATGAAGCAAATGGATTTAAATCCTGATCCAAGCCTGTGCCCAATCCCCACCTTGTCAGGAGATAATTTGGGTCTTGGGCAGCTATTGATCCAGGAAATTACTTAAAAAACATCATCACATTTTTGTAATCAGTACAGGAATTGCACATAAACCCATATTTATCTTTTTGGGTTTTTATTTTTGTCACAAGTCAGGAATGCTCTTGCTGATGAGATGTAGGGAACTACACAAATTCTAGATTTTTTTTTTTTTTTTTAATTTAGCAGTAAAGAATTATCATGTGAGTGATGGATTTAAATCCTGGTCCATGCTGTGCCCAATCCCCACCTTGTCAGGAGATAATTTGGCTCTTGGGCAGGTATTGATCCAGAAAATTCCTTTAAAACATCACAACTTTTTGGGGTTTTTAGGTTTTTTACAA
Organism: Eopsaltria australis; assembly: GCA_034509425.1. NCBI lineage: Eukaryota > Metazoa > Chordata > Aves > Passeriformes > Petroicidae > Eopsaltria > Eopsaltria australis. The sequence goes on from JAVTVJ010000566.1 coordinate 1,373,664, forward strand.
GTCAGGAACGCTCTTGGGGACGAGATGTAGGGAATTCTCTAAATTCTGGATTTTTAAAAAAATTTGGCATTAAAGAATTATCACATGACTGAGAAATTCCATCAAATGAAGCAAATGGATTTAAATTCTGCTCCAAGCTGTGCCCAATCCCCACCTTGTCACCAGCCCAGTCATTCCTTGGACATCTCCAGGCTGCACCAAGGCTGAGTTTTGCAGCTTGTTTTTGCAGATTATGTATTTGTGGCACACAGTGACGTTGTACAAAGCAGTGGGATTTAAAATAAACAAAACCAGCAGTTTTTCTGCTCTGAGTTATTATTTATCGCTATTTCTTTGCTGCTTTTCAGGCACATCCAGAAGGAGCAGCAAAACATATTTATCCCCACAGGCATGTAGCAAACCTAGAATTAAATACATAAATACTAACAGAGAAATTTCAGTGAAGCAATTATAAAATGGCTTCAGTCTCGTGCTCCACGTGTCAACCAGCTTGGAATATTAAAGGTTTTGGGTGGCAAAGAGCATATTTTGTTCATTTAACTTTTACAGGCAATTTTAAAAAATTATTATGATGTAGTTCCTGCAGCTCTGAACCTTGCCTTTGGAATTTTTTCCTTTTACTTGGCTCCTCATTTGGAAAACATTTCAGGAGGGGAGGCTTTGCCCTCCTGACAGCTGATGGACAGCAAAGACAAAACCTTGTCCACTGTAGCAAACCACTGGAAGAGATTTGCCAGAATTGTGATTCCTTTATCCAAAGGAATTTTAAGTTCTTAGTTTGAATCTGCCTCCTGAATTTCCAGGGCTGGCCAGGAAATTTCCAGGCTTGTACTCAAGTTGGTTTTTGATACAGGACAAATATAAAATTGTGTGTGTTTGTCCTGTATCAAAACCCAACTTGAGCACAGACAAACACTTCGTAAATTAAAAAAAAAAAAAAAATAGAATTGTTTGGGTAAATTAGCGGGTGTGGAAATTTGCACTAATTTCTTTACGACGATGGATTTTATTCCATCCTCGGGCTCCAGCAAAAGCCCGAGCAGCGATCCTGGGGGGAAAGGGGAGGGCGGTGCCATCAGCCACGGACAGCGACAGGGATGCGCTTGTACAAATTCATTATTTAGACGTCAAAACGCTGCAGGTTCAGCCCTGAGAGAAAGAATCGCTCGTCACAGCGATCTCTGCGAGCTCGGAGAGAAAATCCCTGGCGGGGGGAGAGGCAGAGCCGTGACTCAGCTGCGGCTCCTTCCCCGCGGGGACCGGGGGTGGCTCTGCTGCTGCTGCAGCTGCTGCTTCTGATTCTCCTGCTTCTGCTGCTTCTGCTTCTGATCCTGCTTCTGTTTCTGCTTCTGTTTCTGATTCTGCTGCTGCTGCTGTTGTTGATGATAATGATAATGATAGTGATAATGATCATGATAATGATAATGACGATGATGATGCTGATGATGTTGCCCTCGCCCCCGCACCGCCCCCGGTCCCCGCAGCTCTCCGGGAAGGCTCGCACACAGCAGAGGATTCACCCCGGCTGTACAAAATTATTGTGTCACAGACAGCGCCTTCCTAGAGTAAAACAGGCAGGCAGGAGAGTGGCAAAAATACATGGAACAGAGAAATCTTTATGTGAGCACTGGGACATCTCCATCCCCATCCCTTGGGATATCTCCATTCCCATCCCTTGACATATCTCCATTCCTTGGGACATCTCCATTCCCATCCCCTGGGACATCTCCATCCCCATCCCTTGGGACATCTCCATCCCCACACCCTGGGACATCTCCATCCCCTGGGACATCTCCATCCCTTGGGATATCTCCATCCCCTGGGACATCTCCATCCCTTGGGACATCTCCATCTCCATCCCCTGGGACATCTCCGTCCTTTGGGACATCTCCATCTCCATCCCCTGGGACATCTCCATCCCTTGGGACATCTCCATCTCCATTCCCTGGGACATCTCCATCTCCATTCCCTGGGACATCTCCATCCACTGCAAACACAAGTTTGTCCCATTTCCAGTGTGAGGTGTGGCTGTGTTTTCCAGCAGGGATTCATTTTTTTTAATTCAGAAGAAACCAGTCACATAACTCATTTCTTTATGCTAAGATACCTTACATTATGGCAAAAGCTGTTTTTCTGGAGCTGGTTTTCTTCCAAAGGCCAAAGATGATGGGCAGCTGCCAGAACCTGCAGGAGGTGGGAAGTGCAGAGTGGAGGGAGGTCAGGGCTGCTCTGTGTTTTTGGGAGGACACAGCAAAGGTCAAACTGCCCAGGCTCTGCTTTGCTCTGGCACTGGGAACGAAAGGAAGAGGAAAAACTTGGATTTCCTCTATTCCATAGTGTTAATTCTTGTTCCATTGATTGCTGGCTTGCTGTTCTCACGTGTGTGTTTGTTTGCAAGTTCAGAGCTAAGTTTAAGAGTCTCTACATGGATAGAATGACAAAAATTGAAATGATTTCCCCACTGTTGAGAAGCCCTTGAGGATTTGTGTGTGTGCACTCACTCTCCTCCATCTGGAGTCTCCAGGGGATCTGTTCCCACTTTCTCGTGGGCATCCAACCTTGCAAATCTTGTGTTTTTTCTTATCAGTGTCATCATTTTACCAGGTGGACTTGACCATGTGGATATCAAGTGCTGAAGTCAAATGTCACTGAACAAATCTATTATTTCAGTTCAAAACCAACTCAAAACCCAGCCCAAGCCCCAATTTTCTGCATTCCACCCCTGCAAGGTGCCAGGTTGCTGTTGAGCAGCTTTTCTCCATGCTCCTGTTTGAAGCTGCACCCGTGCTCAGCTGATAAACTGAGATTTTTCAATTTACAGATTGTCTAAAAACTGATGAGTTGTTACTTTAATAAAATTCCCCTTCTCTCTTCACTCCCCAACAGCTTTTTTAACCCTTGAAATGTTTTTTCTTCATTGAATACTCGTAAATTATGAGGGTAATTACGATGGTTTGAACATACCTTGGTGGTGTTGGCATTTTAAACTGAGTTTAGTAGAGATTACCTTTTTCAATTTACAGATTGCCTAAAAACTGATGAGTTTTTGCTTTAATAAAATTCCCCTTCTCCCTTCTCTCGCTGACAGCTTTTTTTAACTCTTAAAATGTTTTTCTTCACTGAGTACTTGTAAATTAGGAGGCTGATTATGGTGGATTGAACCTACCTTGGTGGTGTTGGCATTTTAAATCATGTTTTGTAGAGGTGCAGCGAAGATCTGAGGTTTCAGGATGAAGTTAATCTGCCAGGCTTTACAGTCATTTTAAAAAGTGCCAGCTGGGATAACATTTTGGGAAGTTTAGAATGCAATCCTGAATGATTTAGGGGGTTACAGCCTTAGTTTATTTTCTGTACGAGTGTTTAAATGTTATCTGACAAATTATTCTTGCTCTTTTTTTTCCCTGAGTTCCTTTGGCAAACCAACAGAACATTCTCCCACCCTTTTCTGATGGAAACAATTCATCAATTGGTTCTGAGCTGGTTGTGGAACCCTTTCCCCCAATCCATTCCTCTCAGGAACTCCTTGGTGCAGCGAGATGAAGAACTGGCCAGAATATTGATGAGCACCTTGGATTCCAGATCAATTTTCAGTGGGAAATTATTTGGACAGGTTCTGCTGACTGGGAAGATGAACATTTTGATTTCTGGGTCTATTTTAGATAAACAAGTGGCAGTGAGGGCTGGTTTGAGTGAGTGTTTTATTGCAGCCAGGCAGATCAGGGTTTCAGATTTAGTTCTTGTCAGTGATAGTGGCAACATAATATTACAAGTTGCAGAAAGTTATTTTGGACTGAATAATCACAGTTTTATTTAATTTCAGATCAGAAAGGCAGGCATTAAGAAATTCCCTGCTGTTTACTGATTGAAAATCTTGAGAAGAACTTCTTCCAGTGGTATTTGCTTTGTGTTGTCTTTAGATTTGGCAATTTTATGGATTTTTGTTGTTTGTTTTCTAAGTGGCATCCAGGTTTCCACTTTGGCAAGATTATCTTCCTGAGTAAACCCAAGTTTTCTGCTCAATTTTTCAAAGAAATTTTAAATTTTCATATTTAAAATTTTGGGATTTGGTTTTACTCTTCCCAAACTGCAGTGAGAGGAGTTTTGCTTGAGGTGTCACCCACGGCCCTGCACCTGTTCACACTGTCCCAAAGCTGATTCTTGCATAATTGAGGTGATGTCATTAATGAAAAGCAGCTTGAAAAGAGTAGTTTAAATATATATAAATGTTTACTGTCTCCAGAGTAAAGAATCTGTACCCCAAGGCAGAATCACAGGCTTCTGATATCTGAGTCAGAGTGGTTCCCATAGGGTGAGTTCTTTATCTAAATTGATTTACCAGAGAAGGGAGCTAAAACTTAGCAACAAAACTATGAAATATTTAGGCTTTAGTTTCCTTTAGCTGATAAATCTTGCAAAATCTTCGGAAATTTCTGCAGGTGGAGTGTGCAAACAGAGCCCCTTGATGTTTTGGTTTTACTGTAATAAAATTCTGTGAATTAAGGCCTTCAGGTAATTCTGGAATGCATTAACAGTGCCAGGCTGTGACCTCAGAGTGTCTGGGATGAACCACTCATCTATAAATGAGACAAAATCTAATTTAGTGCAGAAATCACTTTAAACCCTGTGAGTAATGAGGACACCTTGCTGAATATTCTGCTCTGATTAATTTAGCTGGGTTCCTGTGAACAAACCCTTCTCCCTCAGCTGAGCCATCCCCTTCAGCAGCCCAGATCTTGTTTGTTGGAGGAAAAAGCTGCTCCCAGGAGCCTCAGGAGAGCTGAGCCACACCAGGGGCTGCAACCAGAGCTGTGACCACCTGGAGCTGCCTCAGGGGTGACACCCTTGGCACCAAAGCTGCAAGGAATTCAAAGTGATATCAGTGGGAAAGGGAGGGGTTTGTTGTTTTTATGCCATTGGAAAAGATATTTATCTAGAGCTGAATGACCTAATAATATAATATAATATAATAAATATAATAAAATGAAGATAATAAATATAATAGAAATAAACATATAACACGATAGAATAGAAAAGAAAATAATGTATGTAATGTAATGTGATATAATGTAATATGATATAGTAAATGTAATATAATATAGTATGATATGATATGATATTATATTATATTATACAATATAATATGATAAAATAGAATATAATAAAATATAATAAAATATAATAATATAATAATAAAGAGAATAAATATAATATAATATAATATAATATAATATTATATATAATATATATAATATATCATATAATATAATATAATATAATATAATCCTGGGCCAAGTTTGACTGATGGGATGGGGATGGACATGGGCAGGGTTTGGTCCCCCCACACTCTGGAGCTCCCACCCTTCACTCCCAGTTCTCCCAGTGCCTCCCAGTTGGGGCTGTGCTGCTGAATAATTTCAATTTACATCTGCAGAATCCAGGGAGCCAGCAAGGACTGCCAAAGCCAACACCACGAGCCTGAACTTGGCCACTGGGGAGGGCATAAAGTGATTTTCCAAATTATTTAACAGAGAGTGGAAGTGTGGAAGCAGAAGAGATTACAGTGAAAACATTTCCAGCTGTGCTTTCTGGGGGGTGTTCAGCAAGGACTGAGTGGTCACTGGAGCTTGTAGGCCCTCAGTGAGGTGGGATTCATGATTCAGATTTTTAATGTCTCCAGGTAAGGGGAATAACTCAGTTTTCCTCTCTGAAGTATCAACATTTGCATTTTTAGTGGGATTTCAAAAGCATAACCTCAAACAGCAGGTGACAGTTACATCCTGGCTGTAGTCCATGCAAGGTTTCAAATAATTCCATTTTCTTAAAGAAAAAGCAGCCAAAATAAATGTGGATTTCTTTTTTTTTCCCCTGCTATTCCATTATAATTTTGGCTCTGTTGGTTTTTATCCTTTAAGAAACAGTAGCTCAACCAAAGCAAGGCTGTTTATTTGTGTGTGCTTAGGAAATCACAGCTGATCTGTGGAGGTCATGGAGAGGCTGAAACTGAGTTTTCTGAGGGAGTTCATGGCTCCTCTGTGAGAAACTCACTCTTGAGAAGCTGTTGGTTGGAGAGGAAAAGATGCTGTTTTTTTAGTACTTTAAAATAAGGCTGAAACGAGTTATTTCCATTCTACTACTACATGGCCACAGGCTAAAAACTGAATTTCCATCTCAGATCCTTCCCACTGGTAACAGTCCTTGAGCTTCCATAAAATGGTTTGCAAAACACCTGCCAAGCTTTACCTTGGGATTAAAAGCTGCCAGCAACTTTTGTGTTCAATGGATTTTCTGTGCATACAGGGATTTTCTCAGGCCATTTACCAGCAGAGCTCCTGACAAATGAGTGGTTGTCAAAGTTAGGTGAGGGAGGGACTGAAATACCATTTATTTGGATTAATAAAACCTCTTTTCCTCCACTTTTTGGCAGTAGGGTGGTGCAGAAAAGTGGTTTTTAACACTCTAAAAACATTTATTTTCACTCTGTGTGTATCTCTCCCATCCTGATCAGATCTGGTTTTGTCTCAGCAGCTCCCATTCCCTTTGGGGAATAAAATGCTCTCTAAAATAAGAAGTTTCATGCACTGACCTATATAAGACAGGCACAGCTCTCACCAGCCTTGCAGGCAGTTTGGGGGAGAGTCCCAGCCTGGATCAAAACTCTGGCTCTTTGCTTTCAGTGCCATCCCTAATTTCAATTTGCTGCCCACGCCGTTGGGATGCGTGGAGGAGATGATTATGTAAAGGACAGAGGTAGAACATCAAACATCAACAAATACCTTCACTTTTATAGCCAAAAATCAGAAATTCAAAAATTCAAAATTAATTTTCCTCTGATAGGGGGAAATTGTGATGTTCTTCAAGGATAGGTTGGAAAGAAAGCAAAGAGGCAAAATTGCATCTATTTATGACACAGTTTAGGATGGAGTTTCCTGTCTGGAAATGTTTCCTTTAATGCAGTATTTTTCCTTCTGTAAACAATGCTCAGTGTGTGCCCCAAATGCTGCTGCAGAGTGTCACAAAGGCTCTCAATGCAGGGAGAAATGACTGGCTGAGGAAAAACCCAACATCTCCATTTCCTTATTGATGCAATGAGCAATCGCATTGATGGAGAGACCCCGCAGAGGTACAGAAACCATCCCAAAGCTTGGATTGGGCGTTGCTATCCGACAAAATTTCTGTGTGTGGCTTAAAGGGCTGGGCTGGGATCACCTCATGAGGTGTTTTTTGTTTATTCAGAGGTTCTGGTGACAAACCTGTCACAGGTGACACATCCCCAAGCTCCCACAGCAGCCCTGAGGCCACAATGAGATGATCCTTCCTGAAATAAACCAGAAATCTGTGGTATTTAAACACATATTAACAGATACTTGTGCTATTTTCTTTTACTTTTTCTTTTAAACTTTATTTATTTATTTATTTATTCTGCTGCTTGTGTTTGCACTAACCAAGATACAATGGCATTAATTATTTTTCACAAGGCAAATTGTGACAGCAAAATTTCCTCACGGTGCCAAAAAGCTGTTCCTGCCTTTCTTTACTGCTTGTTCTGCTAATTAACATCAGCATTTGATTGATAATACATTTAATAATGCCCAGCTTGTTTGTTTGCTGGAACTCCCAGCTTCTCCAAGCAAACAGGAGCTCTGCTGTCCTGGGCTAGCCTTGAATCATGGTTCTGGCAAAAAACATCTCACCATTTCTATAGGTTTAGGATGAAAAATCTTCACAGAAGACTTTTTCTTTTTTTTTTTTTTTTTTTACTGAATGGGACCATCTGGGGTTGCTGAAGCTGTTCCCTCCACCAGTAAAATCCTGAGGGTCTTTGGGGTTGTTCCTGGAGAATAAACCAGGGGGACTTAAATACCTTGCCAGACTCCTCATCATTTATGAATGGGATTTAGGAATGGGATTTAAGAATGGAATTTAAGAATTGAATTTAGAAATAAAATTTAGAAATGTGATTCAGAAAGGTGTTAGATTTAGAATTGTGTAAGATTTTACACATCTCCACAAAAGGGAAGGAGAGACCTCAGAAGAAAAGCCTGGCTTCAGAGCAGCTCCTCTCCCCCTGCTATTTCCTTTAATTGATGGCTGTGGCACTCGTGGGGGCTTTAATAATGTGTGCAACGGGTGGAATTTCGGTGCCCTGGCATTGATTGCAGTTGATAACAGGTTTGGGCACACCAAAAATGAATCTCCAGCTATGATAATTGTGTCAGTGTTGACAGGTCCTGTTTCTCTCCTGCCAATCCCATGCTTTGCTTTATTGCAGTCGAGCCGCCCCGCTGCAGTTTTGGGGTTATTATTTGGATTTATTAGCTTGGATTTACTCTGGAGTGAATAAAGCTGCTCTAAATCTTCTGCAGTGTGGTTGTGATGATCGACTGGTTTGTGAATGGGGCAGTATTTACAAATGAGATCGGTTCTGTGGGGTGCAAAAATGGGATTTAGGCAATTACAAACAGTGCAGGTGCTTTTAGTCCAATGTTTTATCACAGGATGGTGGGAATTATTCACCTCTGAGCTCTGTGGATTGTCCTGAGCCTGTGAGAGGATTCCTTTTTGATTTCTTGCAGAGTGAGGGTGATGCTGCCCCAAAACCCTTGTGCCCTCCCCTCCTGCCCTTCTGCTTTCCCTGGGACTCAGAGTGCCAAGAATAGGATTTAAAAATAGGCTGCTTCCACTGCACTCCAGTAAATCCACGAGGGGAAGAAGATCGAGCCTTAAATGATTGCTAAATGCCCATTTAGCAGCGACAATGCTGAAATCAGGCGGTGCAGATCTCGGGGAGGGGGGATTTCCATGGGTTCTTTGGCAGTTTGATTCAGGAGATGGCTCCAAGCAATCAAGGCTTTGTGGTTTTTTTGGGGGAATCACCTCCCGTGATGATGCTGCCCAAATCCACACGCAGGGTTTCTCTTTTGGGGCTGACACACAAGAATTATTGCAGGTTTTTTTCCTAGAGGTTAGAACAGCCCTGCTGTCGTAGGTAAATATGGAAAAATGAGTACAAAATGTGAGTTTTGAGCTGTTTTAGCTGACCCAGATTGCTGCTCAGTGTTTATCCAGGATGTTCCACCCCTAGTGTTTCAAGCAATTTTCTCATATAAAATAATTATATTTATTTTAAAGTTAAAATATCAGGTCCTTGTATATTAAACGCTTTCCTAAGAGGGTAATATTTTCCACTTTTAAAATACAGACAATCTTTACAGGATTTAAATACATTTATGTGTTAATGACTTCACTGATAGCCCGTGAAACAACCTGAAAATTGCATAAATGTTCCGTGTGGATCACCACGGCCACGAAGAGCTGACATTTCACATTATTTATGCCCTGAGATCCTTTGCTCTGGCTCTCACAACTCTATAAAAAGCCTTGAAATCCAAACCTTGCTCTCAGAAGGGGCTGATATCGATTTTAGGTTCCACTTACTCAGCTCCTGGAATTCCTGGAAGCATCAGGGGTGAAACCTTGGCGTTCAGCATCCCCTGGCTGCAGCCTCTGCCCAGGGTTCTGCTCAGTTTGCAAAATTAGAAGTGAAAACCACAACTCTGCTGCCAAACACCCCATGTTTGTAGATCAAAACACATCTAGAAACTAAGATTTAGGAGCTAAAGTTTAAAGAATTATAAGAATTTGTTCAGAAAGGAAAATATGTAAGATTTTTTTTCCTGCCTTTCGTTTTTTTTTTGGGTTTTCTTTTTTTTGGTTTGCTTATTTTTATGTTTTGAGTGGATCTTTTGTTCGGTTTTGAGGGGTTTTTTTGTTTGTTTGTTTGTTTTCTGTTTTTTATTTGCTTTTCTCTTTTCATCCTGTATTCTTGTGTGCACAGCCATTATTTCTTTGCAGTAGGAGGAAGCAGGAGGGGAAAAACCAATTTGTAAAATTTAGTGCCAGTGATGGGGAAGGAAAGGAGAAAAGAATCTTTAAGGCTGCAGAAAACACAGGTAGGAACAGGAGCTGCTGTGGCCATGAAGCTGAGCAATGGTTTATTGGTTTTTATTTTGGTTATTAGGAAAAAACCCTCAATCCAAATTCAGTTTGTTTTGCTAGGTTTTTGGGTTTTTTTTAATTTCTCAAAATCCATTAAAGTTGTGGCAAAAAAATCAAAATAAATTGCTGGTTTTAGTATGAGCCATTCTCCAGTTCAGCAAGAAAATCAATGAGAAAAGAGCAGACCTGTAAAGAAACTTGGATGGTTTCAGCATGAGCTGTTTGTGTGAATGAGCAGAAATGCAGGAAACAGGTTTTAAAATAAGCATTTCAAGGTGTCCAAGCCTTGTTTAAGCAGAATTTAAAACACTGAAGGTCACCTTGGCCATTGGAAAATCTAAAAGAAATATCAGTCCAGCAAGGCTGAGCCACTGCAGTGGTAAAATCTTGTTGTTAAAATCCAGAACAGGGACACGTGGGAGAAGTGGAAATAATTTTCTTATCCTTATAAAAGGGCAGGTTATGGTTCCCAAAGCATCTGTGGGGAAAAAAAAGAAAGATATTTTCTGTATTTTCTGTTTACAATTCTGCTGATCAGAACAGAGGTCAGGGAGGGCAACAACCCCTGTGTAACAGTAAATGTCCACCCACTTAAATGATTTTTTAAAAATTCATTTCCCCCCATATAAAAGTTGCTTACTCAGTGGCAGCTGTTTGAATAGAATGGGGACAGAGCTTTCTCTGACATCCAGGAGATTTTATTTAGAGCTGTGCTGAGTGGATGCTCAGTACATTTCCACTTCCTCCAGCTGAAAAATGGGTTCATGGCAATGTGAGCTGTGCTCTCAGCGGGTCATTTCCCGAAATAACTGTATTTAAAGGCAGAAATTTAAAGAAATGGTATTGATCACACTCTGAAATCTTCATTTTAGAGCTCTATTTCCATAAATCAATGACAGGATTGACTCCTGAGTTCCGAGTTCTCTGAGTAACAGAGTTCAGCATTTCAGCTCTGCTCTATCTCCATGAGTTCCTTGGCCTGATTAATGAGAAATTATTAAAAGGCCAAGGCTCAGTCAGAATTATCTGATAACGAGGGGAAATTTAGGGCTGGAAGTTGTTCTGCTCACTCTCACCCCTCTCAGGCTCCACGCTGCTCCCTTTTGACAGAGATCACAACAACGTTGTGCCCTCCCTGTTGTGCATGGTTTGTGTCACAGAGTTTGGAACCAAAAGCCCCCCCACGTGTGCTGGATGCTGCAAAAGCCCAGGATAAACTCAGCCCTGCCTTCACCCTTCAAGGGAAACTGGGTTTCAAAATTTATTGTCATGGCAGCAGGCAGAGGTGATGGAAAGGATGTTTTTAATTAATTAATAGGCAGATAATCATTCCAGCTGGTGGAAAACAGCATCACTGCAGTTATAAATAAATTCTGGCTACAATTTATGTCTTCCATAGAGCTGTTTTTAAGGAGCACAAGCCTTGAAATAGACTGGGAGTTATCCTGAAGGAAAGGCTTTGTGTTTTCACCCAAACTGTTGTCTTGGTGATCACAGAACTTCCTTTGGCAGAAAAGGATGGGAATGTTCACAAAGCCCAGAAAGAGCCCTGCAATGGAGGGTTAAATCATCCCTCAGTCAGAATCTCTTCAATAAAAACAAGGTAATTATTTTAAAAAATAAGCCTGGGCAAGTTCTGATAGAGAAGGGAGGGACTGCTTAGAAACATCAGGTTTATTATACTTTTCTCAAGGTGATACATGGTGATTATGCTGCTTATAGTGAATAAACAATTTCTCTCTGACACCATCTCTTTGCTTTTATGAAGCTCAGGTCAGAAGGGTTAAAAATCAGGGAGTTTAAAAATCAGGTTTGGGGTTTGGAGGTCTTTTGTTTCTTTTTTCTTTTTTCTTTTTACTTTATTAAGGACAAATTTAACAAAATCCACTGCTATTGCCTCGACGCTGATCCCTAAGAGGTTTGTAGGCAGGTAATTGTTTTGTTTACATTCCACAGGGCTCCCAAATGTCTTTAATGACTGAATTCTCTGGACTGCAGCATTAATTCCAGGGGCTGGAACACTGAATTCAGGAACTGAGTGCCTGAAACACCTTCCACCAGGATGATCCAGCATTTGTTTTTCTGCATCTCATGAGTTTTCCTCAGAGCAGGGCTTTGCTCCCACCAACTAACCCAATAAAACTCTATTTATTTATTTCTGGGCTGAGAATGTGTAATTAGGCCAGCTGTAATTTCCCTGTGCTGCTCCCAGGGGAACTCCTCAGACATTTTTTCCACCCACTGTGTGGAAGCTCAAGGTTCTGCTCTCCCAAAGTGCTCAGACCACAGGGGTGGAGGGCTTGGCATCGATATCTAGTGGGAAGGGGTTAGAAGGTTCCCCTTTCCCGTAATTTGGAGCTTTGTTGGGTTCCTCAAGCACAGAAAACCTGAAAAAAAAAAACCAGAAAAACAAGAATAAAGCATAAATAAAAGTACTTATGGGTGCTACCTAAACCTGGTGGTGTGGAAAGAGAAATCTGCAATCCTGTGAATATTAAATACCTTTTCTTTTTTTGGCTTTTGGTTTTGCTGGCATTGCCATGAAAAGGAAAAAGAGAAATCCCAAACCCAGACAAAGTTTATGGCAGGATCTGCTTATGCTGTATTCGGAATATTTGCATATATTTTGCATACACACCATATGGCAATTATTCAGATCAGTGTTAGGAACTTATGTTGCTTATTTCTATGTATAGGGCAAATGTAGATTGATGAGCTGAGCAGTTTGGTGCAGTTTTCATTTGTTTCATGCCTCACCTTTCAGCCGTCAAAATTTTGCCCTTTTCAGTTCTGAAGGCTTGAGTCATTTGCCTTTGAACATTTTGCCTCCAGTCAGGAGCCAAGTGTTGTATAAAAAACAACTAAAATGCATTGTGTCTCTTAGAGCTGAACTGCAGAGATGCAGAGGTTGAACATTTGTTTCAACCAACAGAATTTTGTATTTTTAACAAAGCCTTTATTTGCAAACTCGAGTTCTTGATGTGCTATCCTTCGTTTGGTGGCTGCCTCCAGAATATCAAATAATTCCCAGTTCTTCTGTTGCATTCCCAGAAGTGGGGTAGCCTACAAAAATAAAATTTCACGGTCACGTTAATCAAATCTTTTGTTAATTTGCATGGCAGGCTGTGGATTTTCAAAGGTCTGAGTCAGCGTTCAGCTCCCAGCTTCAAAGGAGGAATATTCAGATTAAAGCAGAGTGGATGAGTCAACTCTCCAGCTTCTGGAATGTGCTTTTTATCCAGGCCAAGCAATGCTGAAGCTCAGAATATTTGGGAAAAGAGAGATGATATGAATAAGTTAGCTTGGAGCAAATGCAAGGTGATGGAGATTTCCAGCTTTCCCTGGGTGAGGAATTACTGGAATCTTCTTAGGCTTATCCAGCACCAGGAACTCTTGTCCAGTTTGCAGGAACCAATTGACTAAAAAAGCACAGAAAGGAACAGAAAATGAGATATTCCATGGCAAGGAACTCAATTTAAGTTTGTGTGGTGTGGGAGCAGTAAATACACACTCACATCATGGATTCCTCCTTGGATTCCTCCTTCATTTCTCTGTGGATTTTTGCTGTGGTTTAAATTTCTGCTCCCATTTTCCACCATGGAATTCCTCATGGATTTATGGGTGGTCAGGAGTTTTATTCTTTCCCTGATTTTTGCCAGTTAGATTTTCTTTTAAAACAATTCCCCACATACTGTTAATTTGCCAGTCTATTTTATTTAGTCCAATCTGGGACTTTTTCAGGCAAGTTTTTGAAATTCCTGTCAAAATAGGGATGAACCTGGCTAATATCTCTATTTTCACTTGATTCTATTTTCCACGACTTGACATAACCATAGGAATTACAGGGAAAATTTTAAATTAATAAGTGAATTCTGCAAGTTCTTGAGGGAACAGAGAATTCTTTTAGGACCAGAGTCGTGCATGGAACACACTAAAGCAAAATGACAAAAATTTGGGAATTCTTTGCTTGCCAGCAGCAAATCACACCTAAATTATATCAAACATTTATTGTCAAATGACATTTTGACATCTGTGGATAGTCATCATAGTATTCCCATCAAAATGGGCTCAAAAGGACTTCAGTATCTGATGCTTATCTTTCTTTGCACTTCTTGTTCTTTCAGGATTAATTTTTACTTCGTTTTTTCATGAAAAAAAAAAAATTTTGAGCTGTTGCAAACGTGCTGCACTTCAAGTAAAACACTGGCAGCAGAGGTGGCTCCAATTTTGTTGTAGTTCATCTGTTCGTGTGTGATAAAGGCCCAGACAAGCTGCAGGACATTAGTCACTGCTTTCTGCAGATTGCTGATTTCCCTTTTTCTCCTCTCTTTTTTAAACTGCTCGAGCATTGCTGATGTTAATTTGTGCACACAGCCTCAAAGATAAGCTGGGAAATGAGAAATGGAATTTGGCTCCAGAGCTGAAAGGATGAAAAACACTGCTGAGAATTGATGACTTTGGAGAGACGTGGAGGTCAAGCCAAAGTGTCATAATTTGCTATCACAGCTGTCTGTTGGAAATCTGGTTTTTTCAGAGGAGTTAGAACTGGAAAAATGAGAATAATTCCCCACTTTTCTTTTTTCCCCTTGTCCTGATTTATCATGGCCCTTGTTCTACAGAATAATTGTCCCTGCACTCTGCTTGTGGTGGGCTCTTTTTAAATACTGATATTTTGGGGTGGCTCCTTTAGAACTTGTTGCATCTTGAGCTGTCAATTTATTTCCATCTGGTAATGCCTGCTGCAAATTTGTTGTCATCCTCAGTTTTTTGTTTTGGTTTTGGTTTTTTTTTTTAATGGAAACTTGCAAATCTTGAGGGGAGCAGCAAAGGTTGAATCCCTTTGGAAGCCTTCCAGCAGGGTACGGTGTCGGATGATCCATTTCCTCCCTGAGGTCCCATCTGTCGTGTCTGTGCTCTGAAAATCTTCCCGTTTCTCAAAGTCAGAGCTGGGGAGCTGCAGGAATTGTTTATGCCATTCTTTATGCCAGAATCAAAGCTCTGCTGGCCATTGGTGTCTAGCACTTCACAGATATCTTGGAATTCTGACATTTGTCAGTGAGGAGAGTTCCAAAATGGCCAATGGCTGGGTCTCCTCCCATCATCTCCTCTGAAATTTGTATTTTCTGCTAAAACATGATCAAAGCACTTCCTATAGAATTGCATTTTCACTTCTCAGACTTGAAAATCAGTGAAATTTGCTTTTCAGAGGTGCAGTGGGCCATGGTTGTGTGACACAGATTTTTGGAGCTGAAGGTGCTCAGTTGCTTGCAGTTACATTTTGGATTACTGGAGGATTACATCTGAATTATTCCATGACAATTAATAATCATTAATAATCCAATGATGGTCCTGTCCTTTTTTCAAAGTTTGTACAGGCAGCCCTAACTTTTATCTGCTGGAATCAGGCAGATTTAGGATTTTTGCCACAATACAGACATTTATCTTTTTTCCTAAATAAATTTTGTCCCGAATACTTGTCCAGTTCTTTTTTTCAAAATGCTTTCACTGATAAAAACTGTTGGATTTTGGAGCTAATTCACCAGCAGGTTTTTACAGGTTTTTTGGTTGACGATTTCTTTCTCTTAGTGCTAAAAATGGAGTTGAAGTATTAAAAAAAACAAACTGCAGGGCACAGGCAGATTTCAGATCTATTCAGAATGTTCTGTTACAAATGATGCAAGTTGCTAATTGCTTTTAAATGAGGGTGTTTGTGCCCATGGTGATTACTGCAGAGCATCATTCAGAGTCAAAAAGCTGCAGTGGTGTCCTAATTGGGGTTTGATTTGCAAGAACTACTTGAAAAACTTGGTGCTGTGGACTTGCAGTGGTATTTCAAATTTTCAATGGCTCTCAGGGTGCCCTCCTTCCAAAAATGTCATCAGTACTGGGTGGAAACTGCAGAAAATAAGTCAGGTTTGGTTTGGGTGGAATGGTTGGTTGAGAAGCATAAATAACTTCTTAATCTACCTCTAAGAAATTGCTTCAAGATGTTTTAAAGGATTTGTACTAGGGTGAAAATTTGGGCCTGGTCCAGCATTAAAAATATTAAACTTCCAAAGATAAAGTTACAGCACAAAACCAGAGAAAGCTGTTGACTGACAATAACGCCCCAGATTCAATGTAGAATTCCTCAACCTGGGGAGAGAAAAAGAAGAGCATGAAAGAGGAAGTATTTTGTTTTACCTGAGAAGAGAAATATTCCTCAAAAATATTCTGTCATCACTAGAAAATCTGAACTAAAAAATTCCAGATTTTTAAATTATCTGTAGATCAGTAACATAAGCCCATAATTATCTTTTTCTTGAAGAAGTCTTGCTGCTGTAAATCACAGACCTTCAAAAATTAGTACTATTTCATTTTAGCTTTTTATTTTTGAGAAATTCCTTCTCTTTTCAATGCCAGAAATTCACTCTAATTTCTCTTGCACAATCAGGGCTTATGAAATACAATCCCTGCTATTTAAATAATCATTACTAAATGATGCTATTAAAGGCCTTAATTATTTACATATCTTTTTGTAATGGCCAGAAGCTAAACCCAGGAAGGGCAGAGAAACTCTTTATGGATTTATTTTTTCTTTAAAGTCAGGTACAATTTGTTCCATTTGAAATTTTCTCCAGTGTTTTGATCCAAATGAAGACACTCCCTGCCAAATTAACTATGAATATTAAAGAACTATGCAGACAATATTGCCCAAAAGACATTTTCCGTTATGTCTTCAGCTGTGTCTTCATTATATCCAGGATTTTTCCAAAGGGAAAAGATGATTTCTACCCTGTTTGTTTAATTTTTGATTTTGTGGGTTAGAATTCTAGCAACGCCTCTGTCATACCACAGTTGGAGTGGGGTCAAAGGGAAGAAAGGGAATTAAAATCTCATTTCTGTGTCTTTTACCTAATTCATATTTTCTCACAATGTAGTCTTAGTTACTCCTCTGTTGTTTTTTCTATCTTTTACCCTTGGCTTGTCACAGACTTCTGGTGACCCATGAAGGGCACACACCCCCCCACCCACCCCCAGCTGGTGAGTGAAAACCAAAATAAAAGCATTAATTTAATTTCTGGGAAAGCAGGGAAATGTAGAGAGCATTTCTAATTCACACATCATTGAACTGGAGGGAAGGAGAAGTTATTTTCTGAACTGACTAATTTCTACCAAAATCTGGACAGGGAGCTGTGAAATCTGTTAAGTGGAGCAGTTCAATAAATGCTCAGGAACACCAGGGGCTGGTGGGTGAGGTTGGTTTTTAGCTCCTATTGTGTGCTCCATTATCTGCTGGTGGTACATTTTTTTTCCCCGGGGTGTGGAACTGGTTTGAAATTGGACAAGGTGGATTTATAGAAGTTTTAGAGTTATTCTAGAAATTCAGCAAGTCAACATTGGGCGCAGAATTGCTTGGCACCTGTTTGTGGCTCTGTGTTCTTGGTTTGGCCATTAACAGGGAAAAAGTTTGCTTTTTAAGTTCCCATTCTAGATCACACCACTTAGCCCAGTAATTTCAGTCAGAGTAGCACCAAAGAAGGAAAGTTGGAAGAAGAAAGGTTCTTGATCTGTCTGTAATTTAAATCAGTCATTATTTTATATATTAATTTCAGTTAACCTTGTAAGCAGCATTGCTCTCCTACCCCCATTAAGTATTTCCAGGGTAGTAAGGTACAGATCAAAGACTTTTCTGTTCATGTAATGCCCATTAACATCTTTTTTATTGCTAAATATCTATATTCTACCTTCTTCTCCCACCTTATTTACTGCAGTCACCATCCTTGCTTCAGATTCCAAGGAATAAGCAGCTGGAATCTGGGAAAAGGCTCCCAGGGGTGCCCAAGGTGGCATTGTTGGGGTGTCTGGACTTTAATGGTCCTTGTAGGTCCTTTCCCACTCAGAATACTCTGTGATTCCATGATTTTCTTTGCCACACGTGGGGCATCTTTTACCCAAGGTCCTGTCCAGCAGATTCTATGAGATACCAGCAGGAATGTGATATGAAAGCAAAATATTTTGAAAATCCCAAAGAGAACAAATGGTTTAAGGCTTGCAGCAGAGGTGCCCTTGTTCCAGGTGCTGTCTCTGGCTTTGCAGCCCAGGGGTTACTCTAAAGGAATCTGTGGAAGGTGACTAAAAACCCAAATTCATTGCTGTCCACATGGGTGAATTTCTAAAGAGATGGAGAATTCAGAAATTATTCTGAGTGGGTGGAGAACATCCTTCCCAGAGGGGTTCACCACATCCAGCCTTTCCTCACACCCTCACTGCTGCGTGTTCCTCTGGCCCTGGCTGCTCCTGACCCAGCTGGGAAAATGTTCAGTGTGTGTGTGTGGTGCCCTGAGCTGCGCTGGGGCCGTGTCCCAGTGCCAGCAGCAGGTGCTGAGCCTTGGATGGGCTTGGGAACAGCTCAGCGTGGGGCTGGCAGCAGCTCTGGAGGCACCATATGTGTGCACAGACACTCGGGAGGCAGCACAGAGCCAATGTCCACCCAAACCTCACCAAAGGGCTCTGTTTGATTTCTCCTTCTCAAACTCCTGATCAGGAGGCAGCACAGAGCCAATGTCCACCCAAACCTCACCAAAGGGCTCTGTTTGATTTTCCCTTTCTCAAACTCCTGTTTGTGGCTCAGGGAGAAGGAAGGAGCCAGCTGGGAATGTCCCTATGCCAGCACAAGCTGGTTCTTTGTGAAGAGATCTCCTCGTGCTTCTGTAGGGAATGATTGCAAAATAAACACAGGAGAAAGGAAGGATGTAGAGAGGTATCCAAAATCACACAGAGGTGCTTGGATTGTTTGGATGAAATCCTTAATGTATTTTAAGGAATGATTTTAATATAAACACAGGAGAAAGGAAGGATTTAGAGAGGTATCCAAAATCACACAGAGGTGCCTGACTTGTTTGGATGAAGTCCTTGATGTGTTGTAGGGGATGATTGCAAGATAGACATAAGAGAAAGGAGGGATTTAGAGAGGTGTCCAGAATCACACAGAGGTGCTTGGATTGTTTGGATGAAATCCTCAATGTATTTTAAAGAATGATTTTAAGATAAACACAGGAGAAAGGAAGGATTTAGAGAGGTATCCAAAATCACACAGAGGTGCTTGACTTGTTTGGATGAAATTCTTAATTTTGTCCAGCTGTTGCTCTGTGAAGAGATGCTGGGTTAAGTATTTTTATACTTCCTTGTGTTATTTTCACAGAGTTAAGTGGATTGTAAGGTTCCATCTCTCCCATAAATTTGGTTTGAAGTGCCCAGAAGGTTACAAGGATGATCACAAAAGCCTTGCTTTTATGGGAAGCTGGGCTATCTTTTTCAGTAAAAACTGTGTGTGTTTGTGCATGAAATTCATCCTGCTAAAGACACATTCCATCTGATTTTCCTTTTTATACCAGTGAGAAAAACATAGGACTGGTAATGGATTTTTGGAGGTATTCGTGAGGATATCAAGCAAAGTGTAGCTGTTACATCTTAGGTGCCAGATGCAATTAATTATACTGGGAAATTATCACCTTAAGGACTTTAATTGGTTTTAGCCTGAAGATCCAGTGGCAGGACACGACATAAAATGGGTTTTGTTACCTGACTCAGGCCTGCAATGCAAGAATTTTAGTCCTGTAGTTCTGTGAACCAGATGAACTACACGAGTAAGGCCTTAACCTTACTTTAAAAAAATAAATCTCTACAATCTCTCTATACTTTTCTCAGTGTGAAGCTATAAAAATGATATTTTTTGACAATTTATGTGCTGGTAGCAAGGCAGGGGTTCTGAACACAGCCCATCAGATGGGGCTGAGTTTGAATATAGAAATCTTGTGGAAATCTTTTGGACAAGATATCCAAAAGCATCAAGATAAATTCTGGATATTCTATCCAACACAGTGAGAAATGTAGGAGCAGAATCCTCCCAGTTACAATCCACAAGCTTGTCTTCTCCCTACTGGAATAATAGTTAATAATTTTATGATTTCTCTTTTTTTGTATTGAGTTTGTTTTCATCAGCTGCTTCAGCTTTTACAGTTTTATGAACTTCCAATAATTAAATTCACCATCACATATTTGTACCCAAAAACATTCTCCATCCTTGCTGGCGTGAGGAAAATAAAGTGAGGTGAGCAAAGCTGGTGCTCAGCAGGTAGAAAGATCTGACTCTGCTCTGCTAAGCAAAATTTCAATGTGAAGCTTGATTTTTCCCCAGCTGCCTCTGCTAATGGAAGCTCTTGTTTTATTTTTGGGCACTTCTGAGAGCCTGAATGGTGAGAATTGAGGCACGACTGCAGGGGAAGTCGTGCTGCAGGACTGAGGCACAGCTCAGGGGAGGGAACAAAAACACCACAGCTCTCTGCTAAATATATGTTACACGGGAGGAAGTGCGTGTAAATAAGTGATGCCAGATTGATTTCTGCCTTTTTTTTTGTTTGATATATTCTCTATATTCTTCACACATAGCTCTGGAGCTTATTGTTGTGTTCATAGCTGGTTTTCCCAGTAATTTTCCAATTAGAAAGACAAGACTCATTCCAAAGCCTCTGTCTTATCTTGGTTCTTTCTGGAAACTAAGGCTCAAAAACAGCTCTTTGAGAGCTTCTGGGTGGTTTTTGTCAATTATGCTAATTTGCTAAACTTTTGAGATAATACTATAGGAGGTAATATAAAAGTTGGTTTTTTTTGGAGACCTTCAGGACCAGATATGGAAAATATCCACAAAAACCCAACCCCTCCACAGGGTGAATACATTTTTATAAATTTAGCAAATTAGCATGATAGACAAAAATCACCAATTAGGAGCACAAGTGGCGATGCAATTCCCTCTCTGCAGTTCAAGCTCTTTCTAAATCCTTCCCCCTCACGTGGGACTAAACTTTGTCCATGAAAATGTGCCTAAAAGAGCTGGGTTTTGGGTGAGATTTATAGACCACAGAACACCTGGTTGAGGTTTATTCACTACAGGACACTCAGCACGTGCCACGAGCACTGCAGCCTCACACAAAATTTTTGTCAATTATGCTAATTTGCTAAACTTTGAGATAATATTAGTGTAGGAAGTAATAGAAAGGTTGGTCTTTATTGCAGGCCTTCAGGGCCAGATATGGAAAATATCCACAAAAACCCACACCCACCCAGGGTGAACACATTGTTATAAATATAGCAAATTAGCACAATTGACAAAAATCACCAATTAGGAGCACAAGGGGTGATGCAATTCCCCCCTCCCAGTTCAAGCCCTTTCTAAATCCTCCCCCCTCAGGTGGGACTAAACTTTGTTGATGAAAACGGGTGGGTTTTGGGTGAGGTTTATAGACCACAGTGCACCATTCCAGGCTGGAGATTTTGATGCCTTGGAGTGGCTACCCAGAACAGAGGCTGGACAAAATTAAGATAATAATAGTGGGTTTTTATTAAAGACTTTCAATAAATGCACCTTGGGCAGTCAAAGCCTTGCAGAGGCTACACCCAACAAGGACATTGGGCATGAGTTTTTCACACAATTATAAATTTGGTTTATTTGCAAATCAGGGGTTAATCCTCCAATTACAGCTTCAAGTAATGAAGTAATTTAACCTCAGACTGCTTCCCTCCCAACTCATTTTTCTTTATACTTTTTGGGTCCTGAGACTGTGAGATGTCCTTGAGTTTGAGGCCCAGAGAGGCAACTTCTGTCTGAATAAAATGGGAGAACAGCAGCTGACAGTCTGTGGAATTTCAGAGTTATACACTAGAGCAGCACAGGACCTGAAAAACACAAGAACTAAATCCTAAGGCATCAATTTCTGTGTGTGATGTGGAGAGGGGCACCATGGAGGCATTTGGGCTCCTCCTGGCAGTGCCACTGCCATGTCCCCGTGCAGTGACAGAAGGACAGTGCCCACCCTTGCTGGCACATCCCTGCTCTGCTCCCTCAGCCCTGGTTGGGTGCCTTGGCTGTGGCACCAACATTTGTGAGCAGCTAAACCATGCCAGTGGTGAGGAGCACAGAAAAGTTGGGGATGTTCAGCCCTGTATTTGAACGCAGCTGATGGATTCTCCCGGTTCTGTCTCGGACAGGAATCATCTGCAGCAAAGGTGTTGTCACATTTTTGGTTTTCCCTGTGGCATTTGGGCTCTGGTGACAGAGTCTGAGTCAGCTGGACACTGGGCAGGGCCCTTCTGGGAGCTGCTGCTGCTGCAGGGAGAGCCCACGGCCACTTACTCACCTTCCATCTGTCAGAAAACTCGTCTGAGTGAGCAAGGGGAGAAAATAAACCCACATTCGGCATTGAATCCAGCTCAGAGTGCCTGGTGATGGCAATTCCACTGGGATATTCTGAATCTGAATCCGTGATTCATGTCCGAATGTGGTTTTTTTTGTTCACGTGTGGCCCTTCTTTCCCATGTAATAATGCTCAGTTCTAACTGTTCCCCCAGGGAGGATTTAATTTCCTCCTTGCTCAGGAGTCAATCTGTGCACAGAAGATCTCCCTGTCTTTACCACTCAGGAGCTTTTGGAGCTGTGGAATGAAGTGATTTGCATCTCTATATATACAGGGGGTGTGTGTAAGCAGGCTGGGATGTGAAATTCGGATTTTAATTGTGTTTTTGACTTGCATAACCGAGGTTCCATCCCTTCCAGTTGACTCAGAGTGTGTGGAGTGACTTCATCTCTTCTGGAAAAAGGCCATTTATTTCTAGACCCTTTGTGTGCAATTAAAATGTTCACTGAAATAAGTCTTAAGCTTCTTAAACTGGAAGACAGCAACATGATTTTATTCATCAGATGGATGGTTTTAACATATTTAAAGTAATGGATAATCAAGATAATAGGAAATAGCCAGCCCTCTCTGTGAAGTCATGCATGGATTTTGTGGGGTTTTTATTTAATTCCACATTTACTGGATTTGGTGTTAAAAAAAAAAGAGTGGTTTTTAATTCTGAGTAGGACACATTGAATTTTCCCCTGTTTTTATTCATGCTGCTTTTAAAAAGCAGCAATTATTTAACATTGATGGAACAATGCTCTCGAAGAAATTGCAACATTTCCTTTAGATGGGAGATTTCTAAATTGCAATGTATCTGCAATTGTAATATTTGTAAGCATTCGGTGTAATTACAGATTCACAGAGCTGCCTGCACAAAAATTACTTGGTGTTACTGCGAAATAATTAAGTCAGGAATGCAAAAGGCAACAAAACAGTACTTTGGAAAATGCCACCCTGGAAATTAAATATTGCTCTTTTCAAAATCCTCAAGAAAAGTCCCACTCGAGAACTACTGGGAAAGGAAGGGAAGATGAAGGATTCAGAATTTACAGACAAAATTCCCTTTTGTAATCCAATGATGTAATAAGGATCCATGGAACAATTCATCATTTGTTATCACCAATTATTTAGGTGTTGATAAATTCGAGATGAAATATTTTATGAGCCCAGGTACCAGCAGATGTTTGTGTATTACATCAGTTCTTTTTAATTTAATTTTAATTTTTTGTGCCAGTATTTGTAATTTGGATCCTCTGGTCACAGAGGTGCTGGATTCTGGATCTGTGTGGGGTTTTTATTATTGTTTTTGAAGAAATTCCTGTCATTGGATGTAAAAAATTCATTCCTCCAGCTGCTCTCCACTGTAGACACAGGTGCCAGAAAAGGCTTGGAGAGAAAACAAATTTAGTGTGATTAATAATTACAGGTGTTTCAGGATTTGAACTTCAACTAATTTTTGTTAAATTCTGAGTACTCTGCTTTTTAATTCCCACTTCAGAAACCTCAGGGAGCATCCACAGAGCTCTGCAGTCCCTTGGCTTGGCAGGAAATGCCCTGCCCTGTGTGCCAGGCAGTGCCAGCCCTGCTGCCTTGGCCACCCTCTGTCACACAGCTCCTCTGTGATGAATAAATTAAAATATGGCAGCCCTCAGAACATACAAATCCACATCCTCTTCCAAACCTAGAAGGCCATAATTTAATAAATATTGCTCTTAAATCCATGAAAACCTTTTTGTATTATGGGAAGTAATTCTTCAGATTAGAAAGCTGATTCTCTAAGAACAGTTAGGATGTTTTAAAGATTATTTGGTGTAAATTTAGTTTTCTAAAGGGTAGGGTTGTTGGGGTTTTTTAACCTGAATTTAGTTTTCTAAAGGGTAGGGCTGCTGGCTTTTTTACCTGGTAATTCCACTGTGATATTTCAGCTTTAATGAGACCATGTGGCCATAAAAGAAAGGAAATTGTGTAAAACACACTTGGATCCTTTTATGTCCTCGGGGGAAGAAAAACAGTTTTTCTCTCTTAAGATGGAACAAATTCAGTGATTTAAAAATGCATCAGCAAGATGTGAGAAAGCCCTGGCAGTCGCAGATGCTGCTGTGCCCAGGTTGGTGAAGCAGAGCTTTTTGGATTTTATCAGGTGCCTCCATCAGCTCATGGCCAGAGCCAGAGGGATGGAAAGGTGGAGAGAGGAGAATTAAAGAATTAAAACCCCTCAGAGCACAGGGGAGAGGGAGAAGGGATGAGTCACCAGCTTTTCCACCATCCCTGCAGTCCTCCCTGCTCACATTCCAGAAAGATTATAGGTCCTTTTGTCCCCTCTCAGCACAATGAGATTTGTCATTCAAGCCTCACTTTTCCTTTGGAGTTTTTATTTCCTTTCAGCTTTTTTTTTCTCTGCAGGTTTTTATGCAGTGCCACCTGTGCTGACACTTTTCTGATTAAAGCAGATTTAGCAATGGCCATAATGGTGAAATCTCATGCAAAAGGTACTTCTCCAAAGGCAAGGAGACCCTCACAACTTGTCATAAGCAAGAATTTCCATCATTTTTAACACCCTGCTATGTGACTTCTGTAGGCCAGAGGAGATTTTGGGCCTGATAATTTCCATGTCAAGCAGATTTGTCGTCTTTCTTTGCATTTTCTAGCACAACAAAGACATTTGTGCATGGAATAATCATGCTTTTAGATTTCAGGTTGAGGCAAAGGGTGATGACATTTTGGGAGATGCTGCTGGCATTATGAAAGAGTGATAAATGATAGCTAAACACTCATCTAATATTCTGGTTTTAAAGCCCCTGGAACCTGAGGGATGCTTGGGATTTGCAGGGAACATGTTTTGGTGGCATTTTGGTGGTGTTCTGTTTTGCAGTGAGGGGAGCTCTGAGCACAGAACCCGCCTTGTCCCACACAAGATGAACAATATAAACTTTATGATATAAAATTTATAAACATAAACTCTGGGACAGAGAGCTGGGAACATCAACTGTGGCTGCAGGGGCTGGAGCAGGAATAAATAGGAATAAAGAACTTCTGTCTACTCTGCTTGTAGGGCTGTGAGCTCCTCAGGACAGGGATCCCACTGGAAGAGGGTGGAAATTTGGGCAGGGAATGGGGGGATATAGGGGCAGGGAATGGGGGGATATAGGGGCAGGGAATGGAAGGAAATTTGGGCAGGGAATGGAGGGATATTTAGGCAGGAAATGGAGGGAAATTTGGGGAGGGAAAGCAGGGAAATTTGGACAGTGAAGGAGGGAAATTTGGGCAGGGAATGGAGAGAAATTTGGGCAGGGAATGGAGAGAAATTTGGGCAGGGAATGGGGGGATATTTGGGCAGGGAATGGAGGAAATTTGGGGATGGAAAGGAGGGAAATTTGGGGAGAGAAAGGAGGGAAATTTGGACAGTGAAGGAGGGAAATTTGGGCAGGGAATGGAGGGAAATTTGGGGAGGGAAAGCAGGGCAATTTGGACAGTGAAGGAGGGAAATTTGGGCAGGGAATGGAGGGAAATTTGGGCAGGGAATGGAGGGAAATTTGGGCGGGGAATGTGGGGGGAATCAGCTCATTTTTAGTGACTCTCCAGGAAGGGACAGAAAATTCCTGGGCTGCCTTCAGCTCTGGAACCTCAAATCTTGATCCTGGCACTGAAGCTGTGACAGAAATTGTGTTTGGGGAGAAGGTGGAGTGAGAAACGGTCTCTCTGCTGTGGTAATTCCTCCTTTTTCATCACAGGGAAGATAAAATCAACCTCCCCAGAGTGATGGGAGTAATGAAAAATAGAGGAGATCCTTTTTGTCTAGGTCATTTTGTCCAGAACGCTGGCAGTGCTGCCAACCCTCAGCACTCAGAAATAATAAAGTCCCTGAAAAAATGCCACTTTATTGGGACTTTAAAATACATGAGTTATGAGAATCAAGAAACACGAAGCCAATGCTGTTCCGTTTTCTCATTTCTATTTCAAAAATTGTGTTTCTCCCAATGCTGTTGTGTAGGATCCTTTCTCCATTTCCCATTCTGCTCTGCTGTAAGTGAAATTCTCATCAAATTATGGTGTTAATAATAAATATTCCACTGGGATTTACTATTTTCAGAGCCCAGGTCAGCAAGAGGGAAGTCTGTTAAGGGCATTAGTGGGTCCAAAAATGTAACTAACCTGCATTCAGATTTCTATTCATCTTTCCACCCAAATGACCTTGAGCAATCAAGAATATTTTTCTTGTGGAATTCATATCCGTGGTGTTAATGATTGGGAATTTCAAGGAATATTTTAAAGAGTGTTCTTTCTGCTGGCCAGGCTTTATTTTCTGTTTATTTTCTGTTTATTTTCTGTTTATTTTCTGTTCTGAGAGTCACTCAGGCCCATGATAACTTCTGTCATGTGTTGATAAATGAGCAGAATAATTTTGGTTTCGTGTATTCCCTACTCAAAACCTTGTATTGATTTTTTTTTTTAGCTGAGAAATCAGTTTTTTTGAAGTAATGCCATTCTTTTCTCATTGAGAGAGGAATTTGTGTAGAGGGAAATAAATTGCTTTACCTAAGAGTTTGTGTCAGTTTTCCTACAGGCACTTTCTTGTTCCCCTGTGCCTCTAAAATTGCAATTTTAGGGGGTTTTTGTGCTTGGGTTTTGCAATTAATTTCCTGCCCTATCTAGTTTTAATCTTTGAATTTGTAGTGAGATAAAATGCTTAAAATTAAATAAGGAAACATTAGCATATCTTTTTTGTAGTCTGGTATTTTTTAGGGTAAGGAACATTTAATCATGGTGAACTAGGTTATGTTAACTGGTTTTTTGTTGGACTAAAATTTATAAATATAAAAGAGGTTTAAATATATACAATATGTAAATTTATTTGACATTGATCTAAAGATACAAAAATATATAAAGATTAAGTATCAATTAAAAAAATGTAAAGGAATTGCTAACAAGACGTAGAACTCTGTTATTTATGGAGAATTGTGAATTGCACCAAGCTGGATTTTGTGGATCCATTTCTGTGCTGCTTTAAGGTCACCCAGCACTGCTGCCATTTACAGTTTGAGGCTGTCCTTACCTGTCCCTACCTTCCTGCTGCTCCCCTGGCAGCACAAAAGCTCTTGGGGCAGCAAGAAAAATCACTTTTCAGTCTGTTTTGCTCTTCCAAACACCTTCATCCTCCCTCATGCTCCTCTTCACCCTGTCACTATCATGCTGTGGATAATTCCACAACTTTCCCATGTGCCTCTGAATTCCTGGATGAATTTAACTGAGAACAGGAATCCCAGGAGAAGACTGATTAAGCAGACAATTATAAACTGTTGGAATGGCAGGTTAAAAAATAAAATAAATCCTATCATTGTGGATGTTTTTTGTGCCTTTGCTGGGAGGTTGAGCAGCAGAGGATGAAGTGATTGTTGAGGTAGGTTCCACTGTGCCCATTCACCTCTTTTTTTGTTGTTGTTTTTTAATTAGGGTTAAAGCTTTTGTACACAAGTAATGACCCCAGTTCTCCTTTCAAATAAATCAGGGTACCCTCCCTTTGAGTACACAACAAATACAAAGAATCACATGTCTGTCTTCTTTGAAATACACATTTCCTCTTAAAATTTAGGGATCTCTGATGCCAATCTTGTGATTCTTATCAGGCCTGTGAGTCAGGTTTTTTTAATTATATATATATTTTTTTGTATTCAAAGTTTTTGCTGGAACAGATTTTGCCTGCCCACAGACTCCCTCCCATCTGTTCAGGTTAATGGCTTTCCTGCCTGTGCTCAGAGAGGAGCATATTGCAGGATCTGAGTGAGGAATTTCATCTCAAGGCACCTCCAGTCCTGCTGGAACTTGGTTGCCAGGACTACTCCATCCGAGGCAAACAGGATAAATAATCTGAGGTTGTCTTGCAGGAAAATGAGAGCTGGAGCTGGCCTACAGAACGGGAAAAAATGTGTGATAACAAAATGGAAACCTTGGATAAATATTGGGATTGAGAAGAGTTCGGGCCCTCAACTCTTAAACATGTTGGGGGTGAAAGGGAAGGAGGGAAAAGAGTAAGAAACGGTGAATCCAGGGATGAGACAGAAAGTTGTGATACCTTTTCTAGGGGGATGGAACCAAAACAAGCCCTCAGGAAAGTCTAAACCAAGTGATGGCTCATATTGGAATTGCAGATTAATCAAAGTATCACAACATTGTGGGTTGGAATTAAGCCCTTGAAAAACTGCTTTCCTCAAGCTGTCAGACCAGGAAAGAGGCTGACAATATGAAGATTCACACAAGTATGGAAAGGATGAAATTTTGAAGCTTTGACCTGTTTGGAGACTGTTTTTAAAAAGCTGTGATGTGGAAAGGTTCATAAATCCTTTTCTTCCTTGGCTGTGAAGCTGTGCCTGTCTTTCACTCCCAGCTCAGATCTTTGGATGCAGATGTTGGTGTGTTCCCAGTCCTGCTGGGATGGGGTTGGTGTTTATTTACACAATAATTCCCATCCCTTCAGCTGCTCTGCACTCCTGGGCGTGCTGGGGCTC
Source organism: Eopsaltria australis (assembly GCA_034509425.1). Lineage (NCBI taxonomy): Eukaryota > Metazoa > Chordata > Aves > Passeriformes > Petroicidae > Eopsaltria > Eopsaltria australis. The sequence goes on from JAVTVJ010000566.1 coordinate 1,402,381, forward strand.
AGGGAGGTGTCATTAAAAGCATCCTCGAGAGAAAGGTCAATATCAAACTCTCCCAATTATTTTTTCAGCAGTAAAGTGCAGCGAACAGCCCAATTTGTGGCTGTGGAAGTGTTTCCAAGGTGTTTTTCCAGCTGGGATTTGTGTCTGAATGTGCAATAATGATCCTCTGGTTTCTGTCAGGCCTACCAAGGAAACAACCCAGCTTTGGACAGAGCTGCTGACCTTCATCTGCTCCTTTTTGAGGCCAGGTGTTGGAAATGGGGGTTCTGAGTGGTTTTAGGCACATTATCCTGCCACAAGTGTGCTGGGGATGATTTGAGGGAAAATTAGTGAGGGAAGGTGGAGAGGAACGGTGGTGCAGCCATCAATGTGTCACTGTCCCCAAATGTCCTGGCTGGCACTGAGGGCTGCTGGCAAGATGAGGACACTTAAAATTCAGATTTAGTCCCTAAAAAATTCTGAAATCTGGGTAATTTTGCTGAATTCTTTATTGGCTGTGTAGATACCTAATGATAAACTGGACTAAAATGATCACGTTTATTCTTCTTTCTTTTGGATGAGCGATGCAAAAAAAATTGTCATAAACTGGTGCTGAGAATTTCCCCATTTTTTTTGTCTCACAGTTTTTGGTATCTAGACTTAACTTGTGTTAATTTCTGAGCACAAAACTCCACTTTGCTTTCCCTCCATCCCTCCTTCTCCAATGGGGAGCTTTTTCCAGGAGCTCCATTCCAGCCAGAGCAGGCCCAGGTGTCACATTCAATAACCAAGCTCTCAACACCTGGCACAACTCAATAAATGAGATTTACTATGCTGGAAGAAAGAAAACTTTAGGGAATCCTATCTAGCTGTTCTTATTTTATTAAATAATTATGCATTAATGGTTTTTTCATTTATTTTTGAATTTTTCAGTCTCTCAGACTAAGGTAAAATGCAAAAGCAAAAGGCAGAGATGGATTTTGATCAGTGCCAGCTCTGTGCCCATGTGTCTTGTGGAAGCCTCACTGTAGCTTGGATTGTGATAAATTCATTTTCTTAATTTTGATCTGAGATACAGCTGAGAAAATACCTCAGCTCTTTCTTTTCCCTCTGAAATCCTGCAGAAATAGAATTAGAGGTTGAATCCTGAATAGATGGAAATTCCTGCCCAAATTACCTTTAGTTGCTCCGATTTTATTTACAGCAATTAATACTTTGCTTTAAAATTAAACCACCATTATTTTAATTGGTAATTAGATTGACAAATTGGTGACAGCACTCCAAACCAGGGTGGTTTTGCCAGTGATTTTCCAGAGCTGCAGCTCCCGGCAGATGGCAGTGCTGGACTGGATGGAGGTGAGGACCTGCTCAGACTCACTCCAGGGATTTGTTATTCCCTAAAATCACACCTGGCACAAATGGATCTTGGTTTGCTTTGCTTCCCTTTGCTGGAAAAGGGGTGGCCTTGGCACCCCAGTGAAGATGGGCACAATCTCTGAAATTAGATACAAGCTCATGTAAAGAAATGTAGGATTTTTGTCTCAAATAATCCTGATTGAGCTGACAGAATGTGAAATGCATTTAGAAGAAATGCCCAGAAACACAAAAACCTTTATTAAAAGTCTCTAAGATTGGCTTTGGTTGCCCTTAAATCTTCACAAAGTAATCTCCCCTTATTTGCTTCACACTGTTAGTGCATGTTATGGCTGGATTATCAAAAAAATGAGATCTACTAATAAGAAATCTTAAAAATAGTCTTAAAAAACCATAGTAATACTTCAGATTCTGTCTGTAACTCAACAGTGCATTTTTTTGTTTTGTTTTGTTTTTAATTAGCTACTGGACAGTGGAACAAGATAAGTAATTAATGAGAACAGAGAAAATCAGACTGCAGGGGTTTACAATGAATTAAATGAACACAAAGCTCACCAGGTGTGTTCTGGTTGCTATGGAAAATAGGGGTTGGTTCAGAAAGTCATAAAAACCACTGGGGGTAAGAAAGAACCTCTAAAGTGAAAGAGGAGAGAAGATAAAAAATCCTGACTTCAAAAGTAGTCAGAAAGATTCACTAATTTGCTTTTTAAAAAAATGAATGGCCATGTCTGCAACTCCTGGTGAATTTTCTTTGGATTGTGCTGTCCGGGTCTTGGGGATTTCTTGCTCATTTGGTGTGCTCCAATTTCTTCCCTGCTCACAAATGAAAATGAGAAGGACTTGAGAAGACACTGGCAGAGTGCCATTGAGTGGGATTTTGATAGGAGAGCTGCCTGGAAGCAATCTCTGATGGAATTACAGATTAATTTCTGTGCATGCAGTAGCAGACCAGCCTGAGTGGAGCAGCCTTCCTTTCCCGAACTTGCAGGATGGACACCCCGGGTCTCCAGCTCCAAGAGCTTTTCAACACATCCCGAGTTTGTGTCCCACCAGGATTATTGTGGAATAATCAGGAACACATTCTCCCTCTGAGTGCTGTTGTTGTTTACTTGCCGGGAGGATCGTCCTTGCCCGGAGTTGTAAATTCACAAGTGAGAATATTTACCAGTAACCAACTGCAGAGCGGGCTCTTACGTGAGCAGGGCTGCTCCGGGGGCTCTGCCAAATGGCAGCTCCTCCATGGGAAAAGCACAAAAGGATCTCATCCTCTTCTCCAGATGAAGAACCAGAGCCAGGGGCTGCAGCCCTGGCGGTGACCAGCAGCCTTGTGCAGCTGGTGTTTGGAGAGGCTAAAAATTAAGAGAATAAAAGTGGGTATTTATTGAAGGCCTTGGGCAGTCAGGAGCCTCCCAAGGTGGACAATGGGCACGAGTTTTCCACACAATTATAGGTTTTTTCCATGTACATATCAGGGGATAAATCTCCAATTACAGCTTCGGGTAATGAGTTCAGATTCCCCCAGTTTCCACCCACAAGTCACTTTTCTTTACATTTCTGGGGCCTGAGGCTGTGGGGTGTCACAGGCCCAGGTCACAGGCCTTGGAACACAGGCCCAGAGGGGTTGTTGTGCTTAAGCAAAACGTGAAGACAGTGAACTACACTTTATATGGAGTTTAGAGCTATGCACTAATGCAGGATAGGGTTTGAAAAACATAAAAGCTAAAATCTTAAGGCATCACAGCCACCCCCCACCATGGAGACTACGGGTGTATCCCACATGGGTCCAGTTCCTCTCCTGGACACCCTGAGTGTATCCCACAGGATGAGCTGGGCTGGGTCCAGCTCCTCTCCTGGGCACCCCAAGCTCAGGGCGGTGTGGAATTCACCCAAGGAATGAGCAGGTAGAGACCTCCCCCTACTCAAACCTCTGAGAGTTTGGGACAGGCTTTGCTGGGGTGTGCAAAAAGAGCACAGAGAGGTGCTGTTCTCTCCCCTGTAGGCACAGAAGGAGTCAATCCTATGGATCTGAATCCTTCAATTATGTAATTATTGCAGCTACGTGTGGCTGTGTGTCAGAAGAAAATGCTTGTTTGCATCGTGGTTGCTTCATGCCTGTTACAGTGCCATGTTTGAGCAGTAAATCTCAGATCTGACTGCACTTAAAAGAAAAAAAAGGGGGAAGGGAAAGGGAAGATTTGTTGGAATCCCACCCCATGTTCAGCACAGCCTCTGCTCCTCACAGCTGGGAAGGTTTGGGGTGCTGAGAATTTGCAGCACAACCTCAGGGGATGCTGCTGCTCAGTTCCCTGGCAGCTGCTGCATCCCCAGATCCCAGCTCTGGGGTGCTCCACGTTCCCCCACTGCAGAGCTGGACGTGAGCTGGGTGATGCAGACCTTGGCTGGAGCAGCTCTGCACCAAACTCTTGGGAGAGTGTGGAGCTTGTCTGGTTCCAGTTGGCTCTCTTGTTTTACAAGTGATGAGAAGGGTGTGAGCCATGGTGGGATTTTGTATTATTTCATTGTATAGTTACACCAAATGAGTGTTCCTCTCTCTGACAGAGACTTTTTGGTTTTAATTCAGCTCCTGATTAGATGCACCAAGAGCAAACAAAGAGTTTGCAGAGCTGTCTGTCAGACCCCACTGCCAGGAAAGTTCCTTCTCATCTCTGGTGGTTCCCCTTTGTCACATCCTCAACCTGGGCTTTGTTTTGTATTATAGATCCCAACAGATTTACCTGGCTCTGAGCTTTATGGGCTGTTTCTGTGTAGGAATTTTTAAATCCATATTCCCAAGGTCAGGCTCACCTGGGGAAGGGATGCAATGTCCACGTCTGGAGTGATACTTGTGGTGCCACTTTATTGTTGAGAAAAACATCATTCACTCACCAGCAGTACTGGAAAATTCTGTTGTTCCCTAATCTATAGTGAGAAGCTGAAAAACCTCAAAACACAGACTCTTGGTTCTTTGGCCTTTTAGAGAATATTGAAATCAATAAAGCAAACACGAATACTTCAAGTAGAGACAAAATGATGTGATTGTATTTCAAGGTGTAATATTAAAATACAAGGTGGTTAGTTCAGTTTTCTAACACACTTGGGCTGTTAGAAACCAGTGAAAAGGTGATGCTGCCAAAAGCATTTTCTATTTTCTTGGTATCCATTTGTCCTGAGAATTATCTGTACTATGTAATTCCCATGGCTATTGGAACTTGAGTGTCTTGGAGAAATTGAGTTTTTGTGGCAACATTCTGGACCTTCCTCTGAAAATGCATTTTTCTGAGGCTCATTCTTCCATAATAACTGAGAAATTAATTTTTTTTTCTTCTGCTGAGCACAGTGCATTAAATTCTCCTTCCCTTGAGGTGGGGAAATTGCACTGCAAGTGCCACCCAGCTTTCTGATGCACATTTAGGGTCAGAGGAGACTGTCACAAACCCAATGGGAACTCAGTGTATAGGGGAGAAAAAATCCCACCTTGAAAACATTCCTGAACTCACCTGCAGATAGCAGAGGATCACTGAGAGCAGCAGCAATTAGCAGTAATTTAGTCCATGCAATGGCAGTGATTAATTTCCTTGTGAGTTGTTGCTAATGCTGGGTGAAATATATTGAGTGTGCTCTGCCTGTTGCTGTTAATCTGCTTTTCCTGGTAGATTTAAGCAATTTCCAAGTTGGGTCCATGCCTTTGAGGCCTCATCCACCCCTGAGCACGGACAGCACTGAAATATTCCCATTACTTCCAACCTCCTCCTGTCCAGGAGGGACTGCCACCTGTGCAGGTGCCAGGGAATCCAGGGCTTTGATCACGGGTCTGTTTATCAGTGATTGGAAACCAATCTTTAGCCAATCCCTTCTGCATTTCTTCCTACAGAAGAGGGCAGCAAAAGCCATGAACTCCTTTCCTTCCTGCAGCTGTGCAGGTGCTAAAACAAGATGAGGTTTTTTCTGATTGATCCACTCAAAAAAACAAACCAGGGCAGCAGAGTTGAATATAAACATAAAAATAAAAGTTTCAGTTGCATGAAAAAAAAAAAAGTGAAACATCAAATGCTGTTTTTCACCAATTATTTGGGCTTTTTGTTGAAATGGGGCCTCAAGTATTCCTGTAATGTGATTTTAGTGGGAGTGCATGATTTGCATCTTCCCCCTCTTTCTTTCCTCCCATCGAGTGGTTCATTCAGAACCTCAGAGAGGCTTTTAGGATACACTTTCTGTATTAAATTCAGGATCCTCAAAGGGGAAAATTTAAACAATATCAGAGCCCGACAGGTTCTATATGAAGTAACACTGTAGTGTCTCCAGGGAGAAATGATTCAAATTTACCTCACAGAGTCACACATCTCCCATAGAGATGTCTGAAACACCCTAGAGAACTCAATATAAATAGAAAAATTAAAAAGGCAGATGCACTTCTGATGAAAAAATGGATTGGTTTCAGTTTCAGAGGCTCTTTCACTCCATGCTGGTTTATCTGGCTTTTCAGATATTGCCAGAAATGACCTCCTGGCAGTGTAAAGTCTTTAGGTTCACTTTATTTTCCTTACCCCAGTAAGAGAAATGTAAATTAAAGTAAATTAAGTATCTCTAGATTGTCTTTCTAGCTGGTTTGGGTTTTTCCCGTCACAAACTATTCCCCAGGGGCTGCACTTTGGGACATTTTTGCCACTTTTTCAGGGTGATGTGCCTTCATTTCTAGACAGGATTGCACAATAACTATTTGTGATCCTTTATCTCGGTTAGCAGCAGATGAAATGGAAAGAAAGGACTGCTCAGTTGATAGGGAAATGCCAAATTTGTTACTTGATCCTGGATTATTGTTGTAAAGGAGATAAGGAGCTGAGGGCAGAAGATGCAGTTTGAGGCTTGAGCAGGAGGCACCAATAAAAGCTGGATTCAGAGCAGCAAAATTTCGTAATTTGGCTGGTGATGTTTTCCTGTAAAAAAAAGTTGGAACTTTCTGTTCGTCTCATGAGTACAAAATATTTTTATGACCCCAACCCTGGGAAAGTGTGGTAGTTGTCCTAATGAGCCTAGCAGATCTGGGAAAGGTTGGAATATGTTGCATCACGTCTTGGGTCTTCTGCTGGTGAGGGAATGAACATTTAAAAATACTCTCATTTGTCATCCAATTTGCAGGAAAAAAAAAGAGCTCGCAGGAGTTACATCGTGACCATAAATCCTGCAGAGAAGTAATGGGCTAATGGTAAATATTACATAATGGGAGATGTGGGATTTTGAGACATTACCAGCGAGGCAGACTGGTGTTTGGGCATGAAAGAGGACTTGTTTCACCTCGAGTGGGCAGAAAATGAGGCATTTTCAGTTGAGCATGCTGTCTAAAAGCCCCACAAAATTCAGTTCAGCTGAGAGATTCAGGAGTAGGAGGCACTGAATTATTCTGAATTTTGAATTTCTTTTGCATTACATCTCCAGTGAAAACACTGCTCAGGCACAGAGCACAGGGACAAATAGAAACCCTCAAGATTAAAGCAACAAAGATGTTTCTTGGGCTGGGAAGAATAAAATGGCTCTGTTTCGTTTAAATGATCAGAGAAGAGGGATCTGCCAAGATGCATGATCCCATGCAAGAGATGGGAGAACTTGCTAAAAAAGAAAGGGCTGCTAATGAATTAGGAGAATAAGCAAAAGGGATTGAGTTGGAGGTTACAGTATCCTCTGAAGGTGCCACATATAAAGCTGTTGTGAAAAAAACCCCACCTTTCTAGCAAGAGCTGTGTGCAGCCCAGGCAGGGAAATGGAATAATTGCTGCTTAATAAAATTGTTCTTTATTTCTAGCTAGGCCGTGGGTAATTTTTAAATAAGCTTTTAGGGCTGGATCTCTTTGGGCAGGGAAATCCTCCACTGAGAAGTGTTTACTGTGGTTTTTCAGGAGTTTGGCCATCCCTGGAAGGGAGTGGGGCAGGTATGAGTGTGCAGGCAGGAGATTTGGGTTTTAAGCAAATTTTTAACAGTTTTAAGCAAGTTTTAAACTTAGCAGGGAGGGAAGCAAAGCCTTGCAGCAGAGATTACCATGAAGCCTCAGACAAACTGGCAGAAGTTTTTTTGGGTTTTTTTATGAGTAGTTTATTTTCCCCTTCAAACCCTTGCCTTTGTTCCCACTAATTCTCTTTCCATCTATTATAATTGACAACTCTGACATAAAAATATTTGATTCAGTGATTTCAGGTAAAGAGACATCATGAAGCCTGAGATGTATTGGCAAAAGCGGGTTTTTTTTTAAAGAACAGTTTATTTTCCCCTTCAGAATGCTTGCCTTTGTTCCCACTAATTCTCTTTCCCTCTATTATGATTGACAATTCTGATATAAAAATATTTGATGCAGAGGTTTCAGGTGAAAACATAGTGAAACCTCAGATATGTTGGCAAAACCACTTTTTTTTAAATGGGCAGTTTATTTCCCCCTTCAAAATGCTTTCCTTTGTTCCCACTAATTTTCTTTTCATCTATTATGATTGATAACTGATATAAAAATATTTGATGCAGTGATTTCAGGTACAGAGACACCATGAAGCCTCAGACATATTGGCAGAAGCACTTTTTCTTTTATAGGTTTATTTTCCCCTTCAAAATGCTGGGCTGAGACTGAAGTGCATCTGTCATGTCCTACCTGCCATGCTGGAGAAAAAAATGTATGAAACAAATCAAATTTCAGCTGGGGTTTCTGTGGATTGTCACCTCCCAGGGGGAATGACTTTGAAGGGCAATCCCTGTGTCCTTGCCATGGGGAGGGAATTTCACCCAGCAAAACAGAACTGCTGGAATTGTTGGAGCCATGGAAGCTGCTGGAATAACCTGTGCCGCGCCAGAGCCAGGGGAATGTGCTGCTGTGCAGATTTACAGCCCCTGCTAATGGAGATCATCATTAACCTAACGAAGCCCAGCTCAGCGGGGAGCACTTTTGGAGCTAAAAGTCACTCAAAGTCACACTTCTGACTTTGTTTTGAGGTGATGGGCTGCTCCCCCTGAGGCAATTTCGGGATGAAGTCATAGCCAGAGCAAACAGCAGTGTTTTTTATGTGAGAGTGAAATAGTGGCTGGGTCAGGTGCCAGGGGTGGAACTTCTCCGTGCAGGAACAAAAAGGACGTGTTTTAAATCCAGATAAACCTTTGCAGTATCTGAGTAACACATTTAAGAGCATCAGGGTCTTTCAGAGTCAGGTTTGAAGTAGGATAATTTTTTAAGTAATATGTTTCTTCTCAGTCTCTTTTTGCAGAAATGTGGAGAAAGTAAATAAAAGAAAGTCTGTAAATCCCCATGTTCAAAGTATTCTGGATAATTTCTGTTTAAGCATGATAGGTGAGTTATCCAAATGATGACTTTCATTAGCTTGGCTGATTGGGAAGGCAGCACAGCAAATGTTGGTACTGTCAGCTGTAGATGATGACAGAGAAATCCCCCCTGGTTTCAGTGGCTTGGGGTTTAATTCCCATAAAATGAAAATGCTGGGCAGATCTCACCATACGCTTGGTTTTGTTAACAGCATCTTCCTGTATTTACAAAAGTCTTTTTAAATTGAACTAAAGAACGAATTATCTCTAATCACATTTGACCTTGAACACTGGATTCAACTTGAAATCTCAACTTGAAGACCAGGCTTGGTTTTTCTTCAACATGTTTTAGCTTGAGATTAGTGTAACAACGCTTTTTAAATCCATAGAATTCTGTGTCTGTGTCATTTGTCTGTCAGTATCTTTACATGCAGTTCACTGATGGTTTCAGTGAACCAATTATTTGGGAATATTCTGTGTATATATAGAAATATATAAAAATAAATATACATAAAATAGTAATTTAAAAATATATATATATTAAACCAGGTTGGTCTCATGGCATAATAAGATACTGTGTGTAGATGTTGTGCAGCTGAAGAGGGAAATAAATCCGATTTTTTAGATTTTTAATATATTTGAAACACTTTTAATGACTCTGCTTCACTCCTTGTCCTTGGGAAGTTCAGTGAGTGCAGTGAGTTGGTGTCAGGCTGCCTCTATGGCAGCTGCACATTCTCTGGTGGTTTCATTTTAAATATGAATTGGGAAGCAAGAAAGGCATCAATATTTCAGGTATTTTGAAGAGATTCTGACTGAAAGAGGCCATGGCAGTGACTCCACTGGGCAGCATCCCTTCCACAGCTCTCTGCTCTCCCTGCTGGCTTTGGAAAGCACAGTTTGAGTTTCAGGTGGATTTCTTTCCTTTTCTTCCTTTCCTACAATGCAAAAAATCAACATCAGGCAGCCAGATGTTACCTGGTTTGAGGCATTTTTTGATTTCGGTCATGCTGTCCTGGTTGCAGCTATTCCATGCTCCATGCCAAGAGTAAAAACACTTAGCAGAATTTTAAACTACAATTGAGTGAAATCCTCTAAATCAAATAATCCTCTAAACACCAAACTATTTCATTCCTCATCTCCCCACAGTAAAAAAAAATAACCATAAGTATGTAATGAATGTCTTTTTGATAAAATTGTCTGTTGCTTTTCTTGAAAATGGGAAATAATTCAAGCAGGGCATGGCTGTATTTCCCAGGTAGAATAAATAAAATAAAAATTAGGTTCAATTTCACAGCAATCATGCTAAGAGATTCTTAAACTTTGTTCTGAAATGCTTGAGTCATGAAATTTTCAGTTATTTTTTAGAGATACCAAGGTAAATTCTTGCAGTTTGTGGCCCAACATTTGGAGAATGTTGTGGAATATTACACGTTTTTATAAAAGTTGTTGGCTAAAGCTGCTCTGAAATTGAGTCTCTTTAAATGACTGAATATCAGGTTTGTTTTCAAGCCTCGGATTGCTTCACTTCAGCCCTTACTACTCCTGTTTATTTTCAAAGCTGAAGTCATTTGTTGAAATGTGACTCATGCCAGAGTTCAGCTCTTTGGAGGTTGCCCCATGTTCAAGTAGAAAGAGTGAATTTGGAGGAATAGCCTCTCACTAATTAACAATTAATGACTATTTTGGTTATCTCACTCACACATATGTGCAGTGCACTTGGAGTAAAGAGTGGACGGATCTGCCTTGAGCTCTCTGTGGTTTCCCAGTTCCATTTCCTCTCTCAAAGTACAAGTTGCTGATTTTTGTTAGGGTAACTCTTGGGGCAAGTTTAATCTCTGCATTAACCATTTAAATTTGAAGAAACTGAGTATTTAAACTTATTTTCCAGTGTCCAACAGGCATCTTCACTCTAATGTAGCCAAGATAATTCTGTTTAAATTGAATGTGTCACATGATGTCCAATAATGCATTTGCCCCCCCTGTTACTGTATCAGAAATAAAATCCAGGAGCTCATTTTGTTCCAATTTCAATTCCAATTTGTTAGAATTCAACCAGAATATTGCTGTTAAATTCATGGGGACCAGAATTGGAGTTTGAAGTACTTTTTGGTGAATCTTTAATTTTTCAGAGAGGCATTAAAGCTGTTTGTTGATATGAGCTGGGTGCTTTCCTCCTGATTGTGAGACCTTCCCCCTGCTCTGCCATGAATCTCCTGGTTTTTCCCATAAAACCTGTCCAGAATCCCCAAAGCTTTCAAGACGTGATGTTCACATTCTTCTTATGGGATTCCTGAACAAATTTGGACAGAGAAACAAGTGATTAACGATATTTCTGTAAATTAGGATTATATTTAACTTCTACTTTTAGTAATGACAAAAATATTTGGTAACACTAAGCTGAGCGTGCACTTCCTATAACAGAACAATGGATTTCAAACTTCATCTTTCCTGGGTATTTATTGCAGGAATACAGTAATAATAATAATAATGATAATAATAATAATAATAATAATACTTTTGTCCTTGTTTTCTTCTTCCCAATTGCATATTTATACAGAATTAATGGGCAATTTTTTAGTGTGTGATTTCAGTGTAAACACTTCCTTTGCTTCCTACCATCCATTATCCATATCCTTAAGAAATATCCTTAAGAAACATCTTTATTCCTTCTGAAATGCTGCCCAAGGCAGTGTTTTCATTTGATTATTATGAATTTTGGTTCTTCCTCTACTGAAACCAGTGTTGAAATTCTTCTGGACCACACTAGGAATAAATTGTTAATATATGTATTAATATTGCATTCATTGGTGAGGCAGATTTCATGTAATACAATTGCATTTTTTTAAATGCTGAAAATGGACAAAGTTACTCTTCTTTAACACTTGAGGTGATTTCTGTGGCGTACAGGTTTTGAGTGGTGCAGCAAATTTTTCCTTGTAAAAGAAAAAAGTAGGGAATGTACTGTAAGCTTTTTGAGCAAAGAAAATGCAGGAAGACTGATCCAATACTCCTTTAACCACATCAGACTGTTAGAATAATTCCCTTTTATCAACAGATTTATCTTCTTTGTTTAAATTCTCTTTTAGTCCAAAGCAGATCCGTTCAGCCTGAGGGATACAAGGGATGGGTTCCTAAAGGAATATCTGTTTGTAAGGCCTGGATCAGTGAATTCAGCTCTGTTTTATCACAGCAATGCTGGTGCAGAATAATGCTCATAAAACTCTCCTTTATATTAATTAGTTCATATCAAGTTAGCCTAGAGAAAGCAAAACTGATTAGGAAACCAACCAGGCACTCAAATATCTGACAACAGCTCTCTCCAGAGCTCTGATACTTTCAAAGCAATGTAAAGTTTTTAAGCACAATATTCCAAATAAACCACTTTTTCTTAATGAACTGAATGGATAAAGATGAACATGAGGGGTTGTTAGAAAGCTGTGCACATGGAAATGAATTTCCACTGGTATTGTTGACTCTGAGAGCAAGATTGTACCTGTTTGATGGGACTCCTTTTATATTACTTAACAACTGTGAAATGTGGACTCCTGAATGTTTTATTATATCAGTGTGTTTTCACTTTGGTGTTGGAAATCACATTGAGCTTTTTCTTACAAAATAATGTGGGATGGAATGAAAAATACAAGGATGGCAAAGAAGGGGAATTGTGTATGTGGATTTAATTAGAATATTTGTATATTGAAGGCAATACAGGAAGATTTCTACAGTCACTGGTTACAGATACAGAAATCCTTGATTTTCTCTCCCTTTTCTTTCCTGCAGGGCCAAGGCTTTTCGTGGCAAAAAGGTCCATGGAGAGTATGACATAAAGGTGGAACAGGTAACTGATTAACCTGAATGTTATTTTTATATTTATGCATTTATGCATTTATACAAATATATTTATATACGTAAAATACCTCCCTGGAGGGATTTAAAAGCTGTGTGGATGTGGCACTTAGGGACATGGTTGGGATTAATGCTGATGGAGATTATCTGAGAGGGCTTTTCCACCCTAAGTGATTCTGTGTGCACACATGTATAAATAAATTCATGATTTTTGTACCCCAAACGCCTCACAATTAAGGAAATGTGATGGTTTTGGCTGGGGCAGAGTTAATTTTCTCCCTGGTGAGAAAATTGCCTTTATCTCTTGAATTCTGTTTATCCCAACCCACGAGTTTTCCCATTTTTACCCTTCTGGATCCCTCCCCACCCCTCTGGGTGGGAATAAACTTGGGGCTGAGCTGCCAGCTGGGGTTAAACCACAACAGCCCTTTTTTGACACCCAACACGGGCTCTTCTTGGAGGATTTTGCCCATAATTTTCACAGTATGAAAAACATCTTGTGTTCAGAAGCTGTTGCTTGGAGACTGTGAAGTTCCCAGACACTCCATGAATTCTATGTGGCAGTTCTGTATCACTAATTCCCCACTCAAGGAATAGAAATGTGCTCTGGGTGCAGTGCTGGCACGTGGGGGTTTAAAAAAAACCCCATAATAAATAGCAATAAATATGGAGATATAATTTAGGGTGCACTAGAATTATGGCTACTTTATTTAAGCTAAAACTAGGGATTTAAATAAGTCTTTTCAGTGCTTTTGAATCTTGAATTCCTCAAATAGGTGCTGCTGTAAGAAGCATCACTCCTTGAGTTGCTCTGTCATTGGATTTTCAAGGGGTGAGGGAAAATTATCATTAACTGTGTGGATCCAGCTGATCTAAATTCACTGTAATGGTGCAGCATCCATTATTTACAGCCCTGAATATCTGATGCCCTTGGCTTGGGAACATGGAAGGAAAATAAAGATGAGTGATTTGTCCATTCACACCTGGGTCAGAACAGGCAGCTGACAGCACACACCCCATCTCTTTAATAGGAGAAAAACTCTGCGTAAACCTGGAATTCCCTCCCTGTGCTGGGCTGTGGGACCAGAGCTTTAATCAGAGATGGATGAGAAGTTTCTGAGCCACACAAATCCCTTTGTTACACACCAACACTGACAATCAGACACAAACAACAGCTACTGCAGTGTCCTGCTGCTAATATAATTTATTACAACAGTAATTATTTCATTTTTACACAGCCTTTCTCAACATAGAATGCCTTCTATCATGTACTAAGATTTTAAAATTATTTATTAATTGGAGAGATCCATTCTCAATCCCAATTGATTCGTTGACATTTCAGTGCCCCATCTCTTTAATAGGAAAAAAAACTCAGTTTAAACCTGGAATTCCCTTTCTGTGCTAGATTATGGGACCAGAACTTTAATCAGAGATGGATGGGAAGTTTCTGAGCCACACAAATCCCTTTGTTACACACCGACACTGACGATCAGACACAAATAAGAACCTGCTTAATTCCATTTATTAGAACAGCAATTATTTCATTTTTACACTGCATTTCTTGACATAGAATGCCTTGTATCACATGCTGAGCTTTTTAAAGTGTGTATTAATTGGAGATATAGACATTTTCAGTCTTGTAGTCAATTGATTCGTTGACATTTCAGTGCCCCCTTCTCTTTAACAGCAGCAAAAACTTGGTGTAAACCTGGAACTCCCATCCTGTGCTGGGCTGTGGGACCAGAGCTTTAATCAGAGGTGGACTGGAAGTTTCTGAGCCACACAAATCCCTTTGTTACCCACCAACACTGACCATCAAAAACAAAAATTTCATTTTTACACAGCCTTTCTCAACGTAGAATGCCTTCTATCATGTACTAAGATTTTTAAATGATTTACTAATTGGAGATATCCATTCTCAGTCTCTGAGTCAATTGATTCACTGGCATTTTCATTGCCCCCATCTCTTTAACAGCAGCAAAAACTCGGGGTAAACCTGGAATTCCCTTCCTGTGCTGGGTTGTGGGATCAGAACTTTAATCAGAGATGGATTAGAAGTTTCTGAGCCACACAAATCCCTTTGTTACACACCAACACTGACAATCAGACACAAATAACAATCACTGCAGTGTCCTGCTGCTAATTCCATTTATTAGAACAGCAATTATTTCATTTTTACACTGCATTTCTTGACATAGAATGCCTTGTATCACATGCTAAGATTTTTAAAGTGTGTATTAATTGGAGATATAGACATTTTCAGTCTTGTAGTCAATTGATTCATTGACATTTCAGTGCCCCCTTCTCTTTAACAGCAGCAAAAACTTGGTGTAAACCTGGAATTCCCTTCCTGTGCTGGGCTCTGGGACCAGTGCTTTAATCAGAGGTGGATGGGAAGTTTCTGAGCCACACAAATCCCTTTGTTACCCACCAACATTGACCATCAAAAACAAAAATTTCATTTTTACACAGCCTTTCTCTACATAGATTGCCTTCTATCACACACTAAGCTTTTAAAATTATTTCTTAATTGGACATATCCATTCTCAGTCTCCAAGTCAATAGACTGGAAATTATTTTTTGGCATTGCCTATACAAATATTTGATTCTCTCCCCATTCACACAATTTTTGCAATGAGCTTGGCAGTGTCCCCTGTGCCTGAGTGCTGTCCCAGGAGGTGTGAGGGTGTCTGGGTTGAACGCAGGGAGCTCTGTGCTGGAAATGCAGCCCTCACTCAGTGCCTGAGCTGCAGCAGTGGGAGGAACAGCTCAGCCCTCCCTTCCCTGAGCAGCAGGCTGTGAAATGCTCCCAGATCTGCCCGAGGAAGGCTTGCAGTGAGTCCATTTTTCACGAGGGGACTGATGAGAATTGTGACACTCTCTGTTCCGGGCTGGTGGCCGGGACAGCAAAGACACTTTTATTTCTCCACCAGAAGACAGCTGGCTGCATTTCAATTCTTCTGCTGGGTAATGTCATTGTGAAGTGCCTTGAGAGTCTAAGCTGGTGAAAGGCTGGGGAGAAATGAAAAACATCCTGTCCTTTCCTTTCAAATAAACTGGAGGTTCAGAGTAAGGGAGCGGCTCCTTTTAAATTCCACATCTCCAGTGTGAGAAGACTTCTGAAAAAGTGCTTTAATTGAGAATTTTGTGAGACAATTGCTCTTTAGCACCAGATCTTTTTAAAAGAAGACCAAATGCACATAAAGAAAATAGAAAGTGGTGAGTGCTATGAGGAGACACTAAATTCTAGAAGAAAATGTTATTTTAATTCTGCTTTTGGTACTGTTTTCTTCAAAACTTGATGTCAATGTTGAGCCTGTGTTAATCTCTTTGATAACATTGTGCAAAGCAAAAATTAAATCCCTACATTTCTGTGCAGACACGGACGAGTAAATCCACTTGCTATTCCCTCACAATCCATTTCCACAACATTTTTTTTTACCTCTTGCTCTCTGTGGATTAAAACCTTCTCACATACAACATGTCACACTTGACAAATACTGTTGGATTAATGCCCTCTTGGTGCTCATTTTATTTCAAATTTATATTGTCAGCAGTTTAGATCCTAAAGGGAGTTAGGGAAATAAAGGTAAAACAAACCAGACTGACTAATGGGAGTCTTTTTTTCATAGGCAGAATTTTCAGAAATCAACTTGATAGCCCATGCTAATGGCAATTATGCAGTTGATGTCCAAATCATTCGAAATGGCACGAAAGTTGTCAGGTAAGAACTATTTCAAAGAGCAATAACTGGCATCATGTGTGGATGGGAAAGGTGCTGAGTGCTCTGGTTGTGTTTGTGGATTTTGACCGATGCCCCTCAGGCAAAGCAGAAAATAAAATATCTGATCAGTGACAACCTTTTTGTGACAGGGAGGACACATCTTGAGGTTTTAATCATGGGGAAACTGGATTTATTAAGGGAATGAAGTCCAGAATAAAGAAAACACAGCTGGGAGTTGGGGTGATTGATTTGGGTTTGATTTTTGCTATAGAAGGACACAGATTTGGTGAGTTTGTACCTGCCAGACTTCCCCAGAAGAGCAGAATTTATGTCCAACCAGGAATATTTTCTATTGGAACAGACCGAGTCATAACACCCCTCTGGAATATTTCTGCCTGTTTGAAACATTTCAGTTTAAACACCTCCGATTTCCCAACAGCTGTTTCGTTCAAAAAAGATGATGCCAATGAAGGCAGGGTAAATTTAACTTTGGTTTTTTCAGAGAGGACATCAACAGCCCTGTAAATGTGAGGAGAGAAAACAGGGAAAAGGAAAAAATTAGGCAAGCATTTGAAAAATTATTATATTGGCAAAATTATTATATTGACAAAAACATTATATTGACAAAATTATTATATTGAAAAAATTATTAGCAAAATTATATCCTATATTCCATTTAAATTGTGAGAATTGTTCCTGTTTTGGCCAGTGCAGTTATGTGTGAGTGAAGTGTAGAAATTGTTCGGCTGAACAATTGAATTTAAAGGTAAAACCAACACAAAAATGTCCTGGATCTTCAAAATTTGCAGAACATCTCTCCAAATAAAAGACTTGAAAATGTCTACTCATTCATGTGAAAACTAAACCAAAAAAACCCAACAAAAAAAACTGCAGGAAAAAATATTAAAAATAAGTTTATATTTCAAAATTCCAACTCTTTAATCTCTGGCATGTTTTAAAAATATTGCAGTTTAATACAACAACAATGATCTCGTGCCAAATCCACAAGATTATTTCCTCAGAAGAGGGAGAGATTTGATTTTTCTTCAGGTTGGTGGAATTTTTTACCCAATGATGGAAGTTTTGGAGCCAAGAAATCTTGATGGCTGCTCCCTAGTGGCTTTTCTGTAGTATTCAAAAAAGAATTGAGGCCAAGTTGCCATCAAAACATGTCAGGAGAAAATGAGAGCTGGGAACTTCCAGCAAATAACATCTCCAAAGATTTGCAGTTCATGAGAAAACCTGATAAAAGTGCTGCTTGTGTTAGGAAAAAAAGGACCCTTGTGCCATCAGATAACTCTGAGAATGAGATAAAAAAGGATTTTGTAATATTACAGTATTATGAGTCATTTATTTACCCAAATAGTTGTACCTGAAGCTGATAATTTTCCCTCAAATCTGGTGTGAGATACCTGGGGGTGTGTGTGGTTTGAGGTGCAGACATGATGGGAGAGCAATTCTCCGTTTCTGTGATAATTGGAGATATTTGTTATCAATTTGAGGTCCAAAGTGACTTTCTGTCATAGATTTATGAGCAAAGTTAGCAAAATCATAGAAATGTCAATGATAAAATTCTGCTGGTTTAGTTTAGGAGGAAAAAAAATTATTTAACAGGTACCAACTTCTTTGATATTTGTGAATGAAAATCATACCATGAAAAACTATATTTTGTATAATATAATGCTGAGATTTTTGGGTCTTGATGCTTGAGCCAGAATTAAAATTTTTCTCCTGACCTCCTTCTGTCTGCAGTCACTCCATGCAGCATTAATTACAGAACTAGAACAATTATGGGAATGTATCATATTCCTTGGAGGAGCTTTTGCAAAGCTAAACCCATGTCATTATTTTTAATTTTTAAAAAGCCCAGTCCCTCCATTCCCCGATTGTTTCATTAAATTGGCCTTTGAAAGAAGAACTTTCTGTCCTTTTATTTGAAACCACAGGGCTGTCTGGGATGTGTTATCCCCCTTATTTTAAGTGATAAAAGTTGCCTCTTTTCTTTCACTGAGGGATCTGCAATTTTGATTAATCGTTAATCCTCTAAGTATTATACTCATGCTGGGCCAGTAAATTGAATTTCCATATTCCAAACTCTTGGCACCCCTCATGAAACCTAGATCACAACAGCTCAGAGCTGTGCTGCAGACATTTTTCAGGAATCCTGTTTGAAGGCAAGGATTTCTTTACAAGTTTTGCTCCTTGAGCTTCACTGCCATTTCAATGACTCTTGACAGCAAATCTTTAATGTTGCTTTTGCCAAATCATGCAGATTTGGGGTTTTTTTAAATTTTTACAGTGCTAAAGCACTGGCACAGGTTGCCCAGAGGAGCTGTGGCTGCCCCATTCCTGAAGTGTCCAAGGACAGGGTTCGGAGCTACCTGGGATGGTGGAAGGTGTCCCTGACCTCCACTAGAAAAGAAAATGAGCTTTGAAAGCTCCCTCCCAACCCAAACAGTTCTGTGATTGGAAATTCAAGAATCCAGCTAATCTACTTTGACTTCTGCATCCATTCTGGGATCTCAGAACTGCTGAAGCAATTTTAACATGGATTTTAATTGTTTTGTTTTTGTTCTACCAGACTGAGACCTCCGAATCATTTTGTAATCTTCAGAGTGTCTCACTCCAGTAAACAGCTTGTATTTATTCAAGGCATGTAAATAATTTCACCAATTTACTATGCTAATTTAATTTACCCTGCAGTTATACCTCTTTTAGGAGGCTGAAATCTTCAAGCTAGTCAGGGCTTTTTTCCCCCTATAAAATTGGAATGCAGAAGAGACTCTTTCAACAGTCAAATTTGGGAATGAATGTTCTGGAGGATCTGTCCTGTTTTTTGTGTTTTCTATTTTTCATAACCTTCTCCAGAAACAAAATGTCAGGGTTGGAGTGAGGTGAAGATGGTGTCAGATTGTTGGCAAAGGTGCAGGGTGATAGGCAGGAAACCACGGAGAGCAGCAGGGGAAATGCTGATCAGATACCAGAGAGACAAGGGGGAAATTCAGTTGTAAATTTAGAAAATCATCTTGAAAATGATGATTTCAGTTGAAAATTTCAGTTTCGGAATGGGATTCTCTGCATTATGGTCTGACTCCTTTGACCAGCAATGTTGTTGCTTCATCTCTTACTGTACTTAAACAGTCTGACAATAATTGTGGAAAAAAAACGTTCCCCAAAAGCCCAAGTTTGTGGCAGAGCCCTTTGCCTGCTTTAGTTTAGCCTGTCACTGCTCAGAAACTGAAGAACACAAACTAAGGACATACCCAGACCTCATGGATGTGACTTCTCTGTCAGCAGGAAAACAACCTGAAATCCATGATAATTTCTCTCTCCTCTTAATGAATCCCCATGGTTGAGGAGATGCTGACCAGGTTAAGGAATGATGCAGCTTTTCATGAAGCCATCAAGGCTCTGTGCGTGTTTCACCATTTCCCTTTGGTTTGAGTGTTTATCCAGCCTTGGTTTGAGTGTCCTTCCCTACCCACCCACCAGCCACTTTCCCCTGTGCACATTTTGCCGTTGAAATAAAGCCAGTTTTTGTGGATTACCACCAAGGTGTGTGTTTTTTGCAGGTCGTTCCGGCCCGACTTCGTGCTGGTGCGGCAGCACTCCTACAGCATGGCCGAGAACGAGGACTTCCGCAACCTCATCATCGGCATGCAGTACGCCGGCGTGCCCAGCGTCAACTCCCTCGAGTCCATCTACAACTTCTGTGACAAGCCCTGGGTGGTGAGTGCTGCTGGGGCCTCCTAGAACACAGCCTAGACACGATTAAGAGAATAAAATCTGGTATTTCTTGAAGGCCTTTGATTAGTTCACCTCAGAGGCCTCCCAGAGGCTACACCCAGGATGGGTGGCAGTCACGAGTTTCTCACGCAATTAAAAGTTTGGTCTGTTTACACATCAGGGGTTAATCCTTCAATGACAGCTTTAGGTAACATTTACCCCCAGTTTGCTCCCTTTTCTCTCCCTCAAAAGTGAGATCCTTCCCACTTTTGTTTATACTTTTTGAGGCCTAAGGCTGTTGAGTGTCCTTGACTTTCAGGCCCAGAGGGATTGTTTTGTCTGACCAAAATGTGAAGACAGTACCTAACACTCTATATGGAGTTTAGAGTTATACACTAAAGCAGTACAGGATTTGAAAAATATAAAAGCTAAATCCTAAGGCATTGCTGCACCTCGAATTTTCTTGGGCCTAGCAAAGCCTTTCTTTCATTGCCTGTTTAATTCCCCCTGACAAACGTTGATTATCAAACTTCCCTCGACGAGCGGTGAAATAGTGGAAAGATTAAAAACCAAAGTAAGATACTTAAATATTTTTTTTTCAAAGAGCCAGTGTGGAGACAGAGAGGAAAAAATCCTTGTAGTACAAACAGAGAAATAATTGAGGCATCCAACGGAAAAGCCTCCCCACTGCTAGCACGCTTCCTCAAGTGAGGAAAGAGTGTTTATTCACAATTTGTCTGGGAAAAGCAAGCTGAGAATATTTCTCATATTTGTGGTTTTGAGCATAATTTGAACAGGCTCTCGCCAGTGTTTTCCTCATTCCTGCGACATTTTTGGGGCTATGCTTTAGCAAGGAAACCTGAAGCGGCTCGTTTGCTCCTTTGAAAGCCCTTTTCATAATCCTGTGCCTCTGGGGTAGGAGTTGGGCCTTTCAGTTACCCCTGGAGTGCCCTGGAGAATCTTTGCCACTTTCAGTGGAGAAGCCAATGCAATTTTTCTTGTAGAAATGGAGGTAGAATTTGGTGATGCTTTTGGTTCCTGAAGAACTAATCATTAGCAGCAACAAAATAAAACATGGTGCTGTAAAAGGTGGTGATCCATGGTGCAGTCACTGCTCCTATAATTCCATTTTTCAACAGCTAACACAGCTTTTAAAAATCCCACTTCTTACAAATAGCCAAAGCTTCATTTTTTTCCTCTGGTATCTGGGTAAGAAAAGAACACTTGTCAATATTTTTCATGCTGCAGGGAAGTTTCACTACAATACTTTTTTATTGCCTTGAAGATATTTATTTTTTAATATTTACCATGAAAATCCCTCCAAACAATTGTCAGCAGTTTTTAACATACACCTCTTGCAGCTCATTTTATTATCTTTTATGCTGCACTAAACTGCTGCAGGGGGGGCATAAATAATTGATAGAGCATTTACAACTTCTCAGTACACGCTGTACATTGCTGAATTCATTATTTTAGTACATCCCATTTTCCAGCTGTGTGGCATTTCCCTGTGCTTTGATTCACTGGGTGCAATAAAGCACTGGGTGGGGAAGCAAAGCCAGTAGCATTTGGATGCAATAATGATGCAATAAAAAAATTAAGGAATAATTCCTCCTTACAGGCTACCATATTTGTCTTTATCACTTTATCACTGCCATTTGGGTGGGTCCTAGTGAGGAGTTTGGGGTTTTAGAGCACAGAAATTATTTCTGTACAAACACCAGGGGCTTTGTTTGGCTATTTAAGCTGAATATCCTGCCTTGATGGTGCTGGGAGGTGTAGAGACAACTGTGTCTATCCCAGAGCAGCAAGAAATCCTCATCAGATTTAGGAAAGGAAAGCAGTGGAAGAAGTCGTGGCCCATGGGGGGATTTTTGGAATATCCTGTGCCCCTTGTGGGTCCCTTCCAGCTCAGGATTTTCTGTGATTCTATGGAGCCATTCCAAGCCAAGCCCAGAATTGATATCCAGAGGGTAAGACTTCATTAACTCAGCCAGCTTCATGGATGCTCAGATACTGCAGCAGAATCCAGGCACTGCTGGTTTTGCCAAAATCAGTGTCTGCCTTGTTTGGTTGGACCAAACTCATGTGTGTTCCCTGCCTGGGTGGAATCCCTGCTGAAAACTGTTGTGGGTGCCTGGGAAAGCACTCCTCAGTCTGCTGCTGCCTGCTAAAATTAAATTTAAAAACCACTGTGCTCCTACATGGCCATGGCCATGGATTTACCATCAGTTAACCCCCTGTTCACAGCATGGTAGGGATTTCTTCCTGCACAATCCCTTTGTCAGCTCCATATTTGTGATATTTTTGTGAAAGCTCTCTCTGTAAACATTACAAGTGCAAAAGCTCCATGGAAAACTGGGAAGCAGAACGCTACAGAAAGCCGTAAGTAACAATCTTTATTAATTCATGAGAAATAGATTGAGTTTCCTGCAGGTAAAATTTGGAGTGGCAGAAGGGAATTACAACTTTGATAGCAGCAGGGAGAAAAAAGGGGGTGTGCAATGGAAAGGGCCTTAAAAGGATGGGAAATCATTGGGTTAGCCATGGGCAATCAATCTTCCTTACATCAGAGCAAAATTAGGAGTAGCGCAGAACTGCTAGGAGGGGAAGTCGGGTGAGTGAGACTGGTTATAAAAGGGCTCTCAAATAAAATGAGAAGTAGAACTCAATGTACAAGGTATTAGGGTTTTAAATTACTGCTCTTCACAGTGTCAGGTGTTTTTGGAACACACAGCTCCAGATGTACAACATCTTTCCAGCTCTGAGGGCAGATTCACACTCTGTGCCACAAACTGCAGCACCTGCCCTCAGTTTTCCAGGAAATCTCTTTTTGTGCTCTGCCTTTCTGTGCCTTTGCCAATAGTGAACAAATTTATATTTGATCTGAGGTGTATTATTGAAAGGTGGGGTGTGGTGGGAGGATTGCCAGGAACACTGAGAACAGGTCTGAAAACCCATGTTCTCTGGTGTCAGGGCATGCAGAGCTCCTCCAAAAGCACAGCAGAAGTTCAGAGCACTGCACAGCCCTGTGAGAACCTGGGGTGAGAGCAACCAGGGGGAGGAAAATGTTGGAATGAGTGTGTGTGGTGAGATGTTTGTGTTCTGAAACGTGTTCATGGCGTGGGGTGGTTACAGCGCTCGGGTTATTTCATTTCTGTGATAACATTTAGCACTTAGCTCATGGAAAATTCATGGCCCTGGCTTGAGATGGATTTCACTTAAATGCTGGTAGGAACAGCAGAAAGCTGGGGGGAAAGCGTGGGTTTTATAAATAAAGACTAAGCTCTTTATTGCTGAGCTCATGCAGAGCTGTGGAGGAACCGTTTCAAGGTTCGTGCCCTCGTTGAAGAATTATTATTATTGAAACATTGGAATGTTTCAGTGCAGGGTGATGCTGCAAAGGAATAGTCTTGGGCATGAAATAACCCCATCAAACAAGACTAGAATTTTACCTGGTTCAATTTACAGCTACACTGAGTTAAGGTGAGGCACAAACATCCACTGTCCTTGTAGGATTCCCAATCCACCTCACTGTTTTACTTGTGTCTAAAGGGGTGCAGATCCTATGAAAACAAAAAGATAAAAAAAAAAAGAGTATAATTAATTATCCAAAGTTGATATTTGATAACATTTAAATGATCTATTTTCCTTTAAAAAACATCATTCAGGAAATAAGGGAGGCTTCCCCTAAGTGAGGCTTAGGAGCTTGTATGCAAACTTTCTCACAATATTTAATGTCATTGTCCCTTGGGGATTTAGGATTTAAGTTCCACGTAGACATAGACGTAGACGTGGAACTTAAGGACAAGGGTGAGTGGTGGATGTAAAAGTTTATTGTTAGTGGCAGGTCTTGGTGATCCTGGAGGGCTTTTCCTGCTTAAATAATTCTGTGGTTCTTTGGAGATGAGTGAAGTAATTGTGGAGCCAGAAGGAACTGGAAAAATGTGGTGATAATGTCAAAACTTACATAATTAGGTAAAATTTCATTATTTACACTAGGGAAACAATATTTTAAACCCCCCAACAAAACAACATGTATTTAAAAAATACAAAACATGATTTTCCAGAGTCCTGGGTTGAATTAAAAAAAAAATAAATTCTTCCTGCATTCGTCCCTTTGCATGATTCTTGTAATGACTGATGTGAAACTTCCATGCTGAAGGGTTTCCTTGAACTGAACCCTGCTGGATTTTAGCTTCAGTTGCAAATATCGGTGATAGGGGTGCAGTGTTTTTTGGAACACTCCAGTTTATTCTCTCCCCACCCCACTGTGTCCAGCAGGTTGCTGATAGGCAGAGTCAGGCAGGGAGGTGGAGTTGAGTGACACCAAACAGGCAAACTCTGATTTCATTGTCAGGGCCTGCAAGGTTCAATGTCCATGGCTTTTGTAGACAGAATACAGGGCTGGGTTTTATTTCAGTTCAGCCTGGCTGTGAAGTGATAATTACAGGCATTACAGGGGCTGGATTGGTACTTCCAGGTTCTTTCTGACAGTGACAAACATTCCAGCCCTGCAGAGACTCCAGAATTGCTGCACTTGTGTAGAGCAGC
The DNA here is from genome assembly GCA_034509425.1 of Eopsaltria australis. Taxonomy (NCBI): domain Eukaryota; kingdom Metazoa; phylum Chordata; class Aves; order Passeriformes; family Petroicidae; genus Eopsaltria; species Eopsaltria australis. Next base: position 1,426,878 of record JAVTVJ010000566.1, read on the forward strand.
TGTACATGACTGGAGGGGAAGAAAACCCTCACAAAATCAGTCCAGTTCCAGGAGTGCAGCTCTGGTTCCTCTAGAGCAGAGCAAAAGCATCCTGTCTCCGCAGCTGGCTGCACACCTGCTCTCCTGGGGCTGTGTGTGTGCCTCGGGAGGCTGCAGGGGCTGAGCGGAGGCTACGGGGATCTGCTGATGCCTTCATCACACATTCACTCTGCTGAAGGAGGGGCACAGCCTGGAATGACCCTCATTTGTGGGCACTAATTAGCTGTTGCCAGGCTGGTGAAGGGTCTGTATTCAGGAAATACAGAGTGGAGGCAATCCCGGAGGGATTTGGGAAGCCCAGGTGTGCCAAGCTCGAGTCCCAGCCTGGCTCTGCAGGGATGGGAGCTGGTGCTGAGCAGCTTGGCCCCAAGCAAAGAGCACTCCTGGCACTCTGCTCCTTCACTCCAGGGATGTGGGGACAGAGGAACCAGGCAGGAAGGGTTTTCTGGGCCAAAGCTGGCAGGGAGGAGGCAGAGATATCTGGGAGTACCTGAAGAGAGCTGCAAGGTCCTGGTGTCCTTCACACGGAGCTCCAGATGGGAGCCCATCTTGTGCTGAAGCATCTTCAGATGCCACACTCTGCTCCATGGCAGGAATTTATTGGGTTTGGGGCTTTGAAATGTTAGAGAAGTGCCACAGAGCACTTTGTTATGCCAAAATTTATCTCCTTGCTCACCCACAGCCGCTCTGAGGGAAGGCTGGGGATGGCTTTTCCTGTTGTCAAACCTGATGGTGTTGTAAATCTCACAGTTGTTGTTTGTTTCTCTTCCTTCAGTTTGGGAGCAGACAGCCAAACACTTTTTTGCAAGTTTGTTGATATTTTCCTTGTTTTGCTCCTCTTGCCAAGCTTACACAACTCTGTGACTTCATGTGCCGTGCTCTGCTTTGCATTTCTTCTGCAGATGCTTTTCTACTCATCTGTCTCCATCTTTCTGCCCTAAGTGGACATTTAACTTCTCTATTTTTGCCCTGCTTTCTTGGAAGGCCTGTTTTAACTGCTCTTTCTGTCTATTTGATGGTTTCTAGTGCTCTTCCCCACCTTGTTTTCTCCTCTGTGTTGCTGCTCCAAGTCGGTCTCTTGTGCTTTTTCCACTCCCAGTTATACTTCAATAATCTTGAGCAACAGATTGAGGCACTGGCAGGACATTTGTCGGGGCTCTGCAGGGAGGAGCAGAAAAAAAGAGATGAGCTCTGTTCCTTCCAGCTTCCTGTTGACACAAATTATTGAAGCTATGCTAATGGGAGACACAACCACGCAGAGGAGATTCAATTTTGTGTCAAAGCATCTTCTGGAGAGCCAACAACAAACAAAGTGATTGTGTGCAAGAAGAGAAGCATTTTGAAAACCTATTTACTGTAAATCTGGGGGATTTTCAGTGCTATTCCGTGTTGGGTTTAAAGAAAGGAATTCTAAATGTTTATTTCACTATAAGAAAATCCCGTGCTTCTTACTGAAAGTCAAATTTGTACAATAATGCTGAGCAATGGGATAGAATTTGGCTGCTTATTGCTCTCTTATGTGCCAGAGGGGATTTTGTTAAAGGTCAAGGCTGGAGAATGCCCACCTGCAATCTGGATGCAGCTCAGGTAAGGGAGACATTTAGGGATGCTTAAATTTAATGTCTGCCATCATGAGAAATGTCAGAAACCTTGAGATGAATTTTAGTCAGTTTTATGTATTTCATTAGATCGAACTTGGAGCCAGCACTGAACTTTCTTGTTTCAGCCACTCTGGCAAGGTTGATCTCACTGACAGGTGAAGGCAGGGCAGCCAGAGGTGGGCACTGGTCTTTTCCTTCTCTTTCACTTCAGAAAACTTCTGAATTTCCATTCTTTGCCCCAGGGCTGAAGCAGGAGCTGCCTTCTCTCCCAAGCAGGGCTGAGTTGCTTCCTGAGGTGTTGGACACGAGGACAGGGGTGGCAGGGCTTGAACAGCCCTTGCTGATGATGTTTGGCAACCTCTCTTTCAAATTCCTTGTGCCCAACAGCAAATATTTGCATCAGTGGTCAGTTTTGAGGCCTTTATTCATAGGAATATTGGATTCACAGAAGGGTATTGGATTTACAGAAGGATATTTGATTTATAGATTTCAAGTGAAGGCAGAGGCCTGTGTGCCTCCAGGCAGCCAGAGAACAAACAAACAGGTGCTTTTCCTCCCAGCAGAGCTTTCTTAAGAATAAAAAAGCTGCAGTTTCATTCTCTGATAGCCAGGGAAGATTTGGGCCTCATTGCCCGGACTGCTACTTAAGGCAAAACGTGTTGATGGATTTGTAGTGCAAGAGCTGAAAGTAAATTCACCAAACTGTGCCAGAGGGAAGGTGAAATCATTGTCAGCTTTTTGGTCAAAAGGCAATTTAATACCAGGTTTGAACATTGAACCGGAGCAAAATTCATAAATAGAAGTTTAAATGCATAACTAGAAATTTAAATACATTAAACCTAGTACTGTGTTTGCTCTTTGCACCTCTCTTTAGAGCTGATTTAGGTTAATCTAGTTTTGGAATAGGAAGGGAATATTCCAGTCTTGGAATAGGATGGGAATATTCCAGTCTTGGAATAAGATGGGAATATTCCAGCCTTCCTCTTACTAATTTTTCTTTCTTAAAATAAGTAAGCTCACTTGAAATTTTTGTTAAAAAAAAAACCAAAAAACAAAAAAAACCCCAACCAAACAGAGATCTTTAAATAATAAATAAATCTTAGTGTGGTGATGATTTTTCTTTTCCACACAGCCTCTGAGCTCAGTATTTATCAATCCTTGCTTGCACTCTCAAGTACTTTATATATAAACTGAGTATGGGAGTATTTTGCTTTTACCAGCATTTAGGGCCATCAGGATAACTTAATGCAAAAGCAAACTCAGATTTTTGACTGCATTCCTGAATTTTGCGGTAGCTTTGTTGCCACTTTGCCCCGTTCTCCTCTGCACTAAAAAGCAGCAGTGGGAACTCTTGACATCCATTACAGACTTTGATTGCATTGAACATTTCCAGTGGCAGAAAATTCAAACGGACTTTTAACTGTTTCTTACCTTCCTGTGAAAGAAACTGGATTCAAACAGAGGCTGTAAAGTTAATATTCAAAACAGGACTGTAAAGCTTCATGTCCTTTGTTTTATCTGCTGGTCCTGCTGCAGTAGAGACTCAGAAACTCTTTCTTTGTGCTTAGTTAAGGCAGGTATTCAGAAGTGAAGGCCAGATCGTGGAAATTAAGTTTGATTTCTTGTGCAGTCTTAATTTGTATTTAAAAAGGAAACCTGTGTGTTATATTCCCTGTTAAATGATCTTAGAAAATATTTTTTCAGTTAAAATCTAGGTTATATCTGCTTTTCTGATGTGTGACTGTGGTGACTCAGAGTCGAGGGGAATCAGGGGGTGACACTCCCCAATACAGGAATTTGTCACCCATGCAGGAAAATCCCTCCTGTTGTGATGGCTCCATGAGGGGAATCCCCACTCCATCCTCTCCCTCTCCTCAAGTGCAGTTCCCCTGGATTATCTCCACCTCTCCCACCAGCACTGCCATTCCCCCCTGACATTCCTGGATGTCTGAAATTCTGCTTGTCCTGGTTTCTTTTTGGGGTGTGTGAGCACCACCTCTGCTCTCTGAGGTGGCTTTAGTGGGTGGTTCAGTTTAAAATGCTGTGAAATCCTTGTTTGGGTATCAACCATCCCAAGGAATCCTCTGGCTTTCTGTGCTGGGCCTAGCAGAGGTTGGCTGGTGGGAACCCAGTCTGGAAATCCTCCCTGGAAATCCACCATAGAAATCCACCCTAAAAACCCTCCCTGGAAATCCACCACTGATTTCTTCCTCTACAAGTTTCATCAAACTCAATATTTTTCTGGAAACCTCCTCTCTGAATTGGACCTCATCTCTAAAAAACACTCAAAACAAGGAAATCTCTTTCTGTTGCAGTGAGCCCCAAACCCTTCTGAGAAGTGCTTAGCACAAGGCCAAGTCCCATCAAAATAAACAAGAGCACAAATGGTCAGAACACTGAACTCCCTGTTCCCATCACGGTGGAATAAAGTGCATTTTCTCACTGCTGGAAGAGCACCCAGGAAGGAGTCCCCTGAGCCTCTGCCTTCCATAAACTCTTTTTTCCTTCGGTAACTTTTCATTCCAAAATAAAGAGCTCCAGAAGGCCTCTCCATCTAGGCTTTATGGAATTACTTTTTGCTAATTCTTTCATACCAGGCATGTCTTGATCTGTGTTCTGTCCTTTAATGCTCATAGGCATTTCTTAGTTTCTTCATGTTTTCCTTCATTTTAATCCACATGTCTTCCTTAAATCTCGCTTTCCTCATTGTTTACACATTTTGTCAGTGCCTCTTTCACCAGCCAAGGTGTCTCTCCTTGCCAGATGCCTTCTTGCCCAACCCTGCAAGCCAGGAGATGTTTTTATGTCTCTGACTGTGACCCTTTTCTGATTCCCTGGGTTTTGTTTTTTTTAATCCTGTTTTTCCAACTGTTGTAGCAAACCTTTTTTTTCCTCTCATGGATGCACTCTGGTAATTTGTAAGCCATTTCATGCAGCTCTTCCAAGGGCATGAGGTTTTTATTTAAGGCTTTTTTTTTAATTTCCATCCTGTTGAAGCTCATAATGGTTTGCATCTCATCAGCTGTAATTCCAATGTGAAAATATTCCAGCAGTTAATTACAGTGGTGATGAGCAGGGGGAGAGCTGTGCCTCTCACATTGCAGCTCTCATGATGCAGGAGGAGCCCAGGGAATGCCCTTGGAAGTCCTGAATAGATGGAGCAGCCAGCCCAAAACCCACAGGGGCTGAGCAGCTCCATCTCAGGAGGTGCTGCAAGAGCCCCAGAGGGCGAGGAGGGAGCTGAAAGTAAGGAAGGTGAGGAAATATCAGCTGTAATGAAAGCCAAGGAAGAGATGCTGCTAATCCCAGGGCCTGGCTTGAGGGGAAAATGCACCAGGGAGATACTTCACCTTGGGGAGGCAGAGATCACCTTGCTCTTGTGCAGGCTGCGCTGCAAAAGCCTCAGGGAACATCTCACCTGTGTTATAAAACTCACCATGGAGCAATCCTTGCATTCCCAGCCCAACTGCAATGTCTTTGGCTTTGGGTCCTGCTGGAAAACCACTGCAGGAACACTGAGTTCTTCTGCCAGTTCCCATCTTCTCTGTGCTCTGCTCCTGTGCCCAAACTGATTTGTGGGTGCTGTTTCATCTTTCAGTGGCCGTGTCAAGGTCTGGGTTGATTTTGGGAGTTTGGGTACTTGCATGGTACTTGTCTGTCAGCTCCTGCTGATACAGGACTGAGGTCTGCACCCTTCCATTCTCCTATGAGGTATCAAGTACCAAATCAAATGTGTGTGAACTCAGCCCTCTGGAAAAGCACTCGGTGTTTGCTGAAATGTGAGAAAAGAAATGTTGACCAGTCTCAACAGTGAAGCACATGGAGAGCATAATAAGGTATCACAGGTGCTTTCCAGGTAATAATAATAATATTAAAAGTAAATAATATAATATTAAAATACAGTACAGACACTGTGTTTAAAATGCAGATATAGTGAAAAATCTTGGCCAAAGTTAATTGACTCTCCCAGAGAAAATGTGTCAAATGTATCCTTCCAGCCCTTTCCACACAGCTGCCTCATTCCTTCTCCCTCTGAAGGATCTCAAATATTTGTGTCTCAATTTGTTGGCCTGCAAGGACTCCTGTTAGGTTTATGCTTTTGAACATCTCTTACTCTCACGAGATAACCCAGCCTTTGTGGAATGACCAGCCACAATGCTGGGCCTCAGCCTGAAAAGGGACATTGCGGCCTGAAAAGGGACATTTCAGCATGAAGGTGGACATTGCAGCCTGTAAATGGGCATTGCAGCCTGTAAATGGACATTGCAGCCTGAAAAGGGACACTTCAGCCTAAAAATGGACTTCAGGACATTTTTCCATGTGCCCTCTGAAGGGGATGAAGAAGTCAGTGTGTCATTTTCTTTGTTAAATCCCTAAAATTGCAACATAACCAGACCATAATGCAGAGCAGCTCATCTTTGAGCTTTCCAAACCTGCAGATCCTCCAGGGGCCCTGTGCAGGTCCCTGTAGGGCAAAGGAACCTTCCCTTTGTGTGTTGAAAGGGAAAATCCCATTGCAGAGGCCCCCATCCATGGTGAACACTGAGATCCCATTAGAAAATGAGAAGAATTTACTTCAGGAATTGCAGCTACAAGTTCTGATACTCATTAACACATTTGGAAGGAGGGAAGTTTATAGATGGTATTTTAAAAATTGGTATTTCATGGGATTTCTTCACTGTTAAGATGAGCCCACACCTTAGAGCAGCCAGAGATGAGTTAAATCTCAGCTAAAAGTGACTTTTTTAAAATTACAGACAGATTCAAGGAGTGTTCACTCATCCAAGTTTCCCATTTCTCTGCTCCTAGAGAATGCCAGCTCCTCTGGGTGGGAGTAACAGACCATGCAGAGAATTTGAGGATTGTTTTAGTTGGAGTTGGAACTCCACTTGGAGTCCTCAACTTGTAAAGAGGACAGGTAATGAACCCTCAAAAAAGGGAAATCTCTGACAGAGAGAGTTCAGTAAAATCCACATCCCAAGGGTCCTGCCTGAGCAGGGACCAGGCAGAGGAGATGCAATTCCTTGAGTTAAAATCCTACTCAGCATAGCAGGAAATTCCCCACTGGAATGGGCAGTGCTACAAATCCTCCAGCCGGGCGAGAGGGATTAGCAGCTTTCCGGAATGAAAGGTGGCACCATCTGCAGTAATTACTTTGAAATATCACATCTGATTATCTTCGAGGGAGAACTTGGTGTGGTTTGCTCAGGAACAAATCCGAGCCTCTCAGAGATGGAATACATGGAATTGAGCACATTTGAACCCCTCAAGAGTGATAAGCAAAGTAATTATCCCACTCTTTATGAAGGTAGCAAAGGGAATTTTGGTAATTCTTGCTTGGTTACAGCACGATCTGTGCAGTCACATTCAGAGTTCCAGTCTCAGGGTCAGAAAACTCAGAAAGATTTGATGTGAAACTAAAGGGAATAAGTGTCTTTTTGACTAAATATTTCTTCTTTTCTGTGTCACACCTTGCTGGAGAGGAGAAAAAGCACATCAGTCACTGTCCTGTTTTGTTGTAGAGGAGCAATCCATAATCCTGGGTGTGGAAGCATTTTATCCCTCCTAAAAAACAGCTGACATTACAACAAATACTACAAAAATTCAACAATTTTCCTTTTAAAATAATAACCTGCAATCTGTAAACACACGTACCTGAGGATATCCCTCTCTGAGCTGAAAATAAAACGCAAAATTGGAAAATGAGAGGTTAATTCAACTTGGTGGACTGAGAATTTTTCCCACTTTCCTTGTTTTTCCTTAAGATGTATAAAAGACTTCTGCTAAAATACAAAACTCCATGAATTGGGGATTTTTAGACAATTATGGGTTTTAATATTCACATAAAATACTTCAGCGGCTCTGTTAATATTTTCTATTTCATGAACATCCCATGACTGTAAACATTTGACATTGGATTAGATAACTCAGTAATTTATCATCTAAAAAGATGATGCTCCTGCCCAAGACTGGTGTTCATTTACTTCAGCTGCTGAAAAGGAAAATATAAAAATATAAAGTCCAGGTCCCACTTAAAAATTGATAGAAGGTCATTAAAACTGAAATGAAATTCTTCTTTATAAATAGCACAGTAGCAATCAGCGAAAATAAGTATTTGTGGCAGTTTATGGATGTACAATTAGAATGCTGGAATTGTATATGAATTGGGGCTGAATTGATCAAGTTGCTCTTTGGGGGAGAAATGATTGACAAGAGATTCCCAGATTTGTAGACACAGAGGGGAATCTCAGCAGGGTAAAGGATAAATCTTCCCCCCAGCTGTGGGAATTTGAGAGATTTCCCTCAAAAACTGAAATCTACCTTTCCTACCTGCTATTTCCCATCTTAATTACTGGATTAGAGGATATTTTGGAGTACTACATGTCTGTTATCTGGTTGATACTATTTTATTTGAAGTAAACAAGCATTTGCTAGTAATTAATCTGAATTACAGCTTTCTTACCTCTTGCATGAATGTCACAACCCCTACAAAAAATGCCATTTTCTCACTGTCTTTTGCTCCCTCCCAGTGAAAATAGAAAAAAAAGTAAGGAAAGAATCACAGGAAATACAATCATATGATTTTATTTTTTCTTTGGAGGTTTTTACTTAAAGATAGGTAAATAGATTTATTTTAACCCAACAATTATTTGGCAAAATAATTTATTTAATAGTTAGTATTTTCTTGTGGAATTTGGAATTTTGGTCTTGGATCAGAACAGAAATAACGAGTAGGTTGTCAGGAATCCTATTCACAAACCCCCTTATTTTGGTAGCTGTGCTAATATTTCCTTTCCTTGAGGCCTGATTTGCACAGCACACAACCCAACTACAATTCCTTGGGCTTTTGGTGAAGCCTACTCATCATTAAGGTATTTTCCACTGGCATCCCAAATTTAAAGATGGATTTTACCAAACCTAAGCAAACACCACTAAATTAAACAAGTCCTCTCTGCCAGCTGGAAATGCAAGCAAAGCTTTCATGGTTTTTTTTCCCCCTTTAAACAGTTTTTGCTCTCCCTGCCCCCTGAGCCTCTTCTCAGGGTAGGTATTTTATCTGCTTTATGGACAGGGTTCTATTGTTCTGTGCTTTTTGTGCTGTTTGCAACCAGCAAATCCCACTATTCAGAGTGTTGTGCTGAGTTGTTTATGTCCCACGCTGGCACGGTGACAATTGAACACATCACAGGCACGGCCAGGCCAGAGCTTTGGAGCCCTGGAACAAGGCTGGGCTTTGGCTGCCAGAGCCCCCCTGCTCCCTGGAAACCTCAGCCCGGGCTCAGGGCTGATTTTGTTTCCCAACTGTTACCAGAACAGGGTTTATCTGCTCAGTAAAGAGAAAGAGCAGCCCCAAATCCAGCTCTGTTTAATATAGAATTCTTGTTTTGCGTATAAATGTTGTTCTGTGTGAAGCTGCAGGCCAGAGTACAGGTAGGCAGGAGGTGTCACAGGAGCATTAATAAAATATTATATCAGAATATTAAAGAAAACAGGAATAGGAATGGCAGAACATGGAGCAGTTTAAATCACCCCCATTTCCAGCACTGGTGTAAGGATGGCCGTGGGTTATATCAGAATATTATATAAAAAACAGGAATAGGAATGGCAGAACACAGAGCAGTTTAAGTTGCCCACATCCAAGGATGGCAATGTTTTTATATCAGAATATTATAACATGAATAGGAATGGCAGAACATGGAGCACTTTAATTCATCCCCATCTTTTGTTGTGGGGCCAGGATGGCCATGGGTTATATCAGAATATTGTATAAAAAACATGGACAGAAAGGGCAGAACATGGGGCAGTTTAAATCACTCCCATCCAAGGATGGCCGTGTGTTATATCAGAATATTATATTAAAAACATGAGTAGAAATGGCAGAACATGGGGCAGTTTAAATCACCCCCATCCAAGGATGGCCCCTTGTTATATCAGAATATTATATAAAAAACAGGGATAGGAATGGCAGAACATGGAGCACTTTAAACCACCCCCATTTCTGGTGGTGGTACAAGGATAATCATGTGTTATATCAAAATATTATATAAAAACATGAATAAGAAAGGCAGAACATGGAGCAGTTTAACTCACCCCCATCCCGAAGATGTGGGAATGACCGTGGAGGATGAAACATCTCCTGTTTGTTCCTCACCTGACCCTTTAGCAGGACACAGTTGTTTTAGCTCTTTGCCGACACTGCCAAATCAATGTCAGGGAGGTGCCAGCCACTAAATGAATGAAAAATAGGCCTGGTCTTTAGGTTTAAGATGATACAAAAGGCAAAATTATAATGATTTCATCATCACAGAATTGTCTTAAAACATACAGACAATGAGATTCTGAAATCCACTATTCCCATGTCTTTAATTTTCTTGAATTAACTTTTCAAGGCGTTTTTCTGTGTTGTTTTGTACATGAAGTCACAGCATGGGTGGATAAAAAAAGTGTATGAGGAGGAGGAGAGAGGCTCCTGTGCCCCTGAATCTGCTGAGTTTATGGAACACCCAAGCCAAGCAGCAAAATGCTGGGATGAGCTCATTTGGGCACAGTGTGGCTCCTCTCCTAAGCTCTGTGTTTCATTCTGCTCTGTTTTGCAGTTTGCCCAGCTGGTGTCTGTCTACAAAACCTTGGGCCCAGAGAAGTTCCCTCTGATCGAGCAGACGTTCTACCCAAACCACAAGGAGATGGTAGGTGCAAAGAGCACTGCTCATTCTGCTTTCTGTGCCTGTGAAACATGGATTGGGACACACAATTCCTTTGCCCCATTTACTGTCTACTCCAAAATCCATTTTGGCAGCTTTTGGGACTGGGCGACCACTTGAAAGCACAGTGATTAGAGCTGGAGGGTGCTCAGATGGAAGGCGGGCATCTTCCAGTTGTCCAACCTCAGATCTCAGAGAGATTAAATGCCTACAAAGACACTGAACAACTCTGAAAGTGCAGGAGTCGCTTTCATGGTTTGTTTTCCCCCAGCCCATTCTGGTGTGTTCAGTGTGTTTGTTGTCTTTGGTCACTGCAGAGCTTTGAATTCAGCCAAAATCAGGGTGGTTGTGACTTGTGATCTTCAGGTAGCTGTGCAAACACTGATTCCCAGTGATTTACAAAGATAAAAATACCACAGATGAGTCAAAAAGCACCTGATGGTGATTTCAGGGGTCTGGTTTAGTTTGAGGCAGGAGTGAGGGGCAGGGAGTGGGACACAACAACCCTTATGGGATCCTTCCAACCTGAGACTGGCTATGATTTTATTGATAAAGCAGGACTTAAGGGTGCATTGCTAAATTGCAGCATACAGAAACAAAGAACATTTCATTTTGGGGCAAAAACTAACATGTCAGACTCACAAGTTTATTCCATGGCAGATTTTTCTGAGTATAGCAACCCTGTGAGTGCTTTTCCCTGCCTTCATTTCTCTACATTGCTCATTAAAGTCAGAATTTAAAAGTGATTTCTCATTTGTTTGAACTTTTGTATGTTGTTCTCCACAGCCAAGCAATTTTTTTACATATTTCTATGGTAATCTAGAGAAAATGAATCCATTTGGGTATTGCATTGCCACTGAGAACCACTGCAATAGCTGCCTGTGATGACACTCATTTGTTTGGTTTTATTCCTCCTCAAGAAAGCATTTGGAACTTTGTGGCTTGGGAAATAATCTGGGAATGTGGTACAAGACAACATTTTGTTTGAATTTCTGGAGGGGGTTATAGGATGATCTGGAAATCAAGAGTCTTCTGATGCTGAACTGAATCACAGAATTTTGTTTTGGGTTTTCAACACTTTATCTACAGCTGGCCTCATCTGCACTTGTTGATGTAAAATTTGGCAATTACAGTTTAAAATTTTGGTTTTTTTGAGTTCCTTTTGCCTTTTCTCCTTCCCCTTTTGTTCTCCAAACGTGAACCTGGAGCTGTCCCCCCTCTCTAGTGCAAACTAGCTCAGGGGGGACATGGGGAGAGGGAAAAAACCCCAAATCTCTGGGAACTGAGGGTCAGCTGAGCGTGCCAGAGGTGCTGCTTTCATCCTCTGCTGATCATTGGTGCTGAGGCTTTAGACAAGACAAGGTAAATAAACAAAAATACCATTATTTTGTGTAAAAATGGAGCTGCTTTAATGAAAACACTTTTTGGAACAGAAACACTCATCCCAGACTGATCCCAAAACGCTGTAAGGCTTTTGAACTCCTTGCTGGTTGAGTCATATCTGCAGCCTTTCCCTCAGTAATTAGTTCCTTTTATTTCACTGCATTCCCACCTCTTCTGTTCTCTGCTGTGGCAAAAACAACACAGCTTTCCCAACATAATTGCTGAACAATTTAATTAAAACTAAACTGCAACGTTGAGGAAACACCAGCAATATTCCAGGTGGGTTTTTTTTCCCTGTTCACCTGTACAATCTCCCTTCTCTCTTCCCCACTCTTATCAAAAGTCACATGAGCCATTTTTAAATTAAAATCAAACGTTGTGCCAGGCTGTATTTCTTCTCTAGCCCCTCATGTAACACAAACACAGTTTTAAGAAGTAAAAAAAAAATGTTGTAAGAAGAATCTGCTGTTGATAAGACATCAATGCCACTACAGTAAAAATCCTGATAGGAAAATAAAACATTCCAAATGCCATGCTGTAGTCAAGCCTTTGAGAATCCTCCTCAGGGAAAATAAAATCTCACTCTGGAGGGGTTTTTGTAAAGCTTTTCTTGCTGTATTTATTGATATGAGGGGAAAATAAATAACTTTTGTAGCATCCATTGTGGGAAGTTTGGGCAGATTTCTGCTCAGCCAGAAATCAAAGCAGACAGACCTTCATTGTGAAACACCTCATGTGGGATATTTTATGGCAGGAAAAATAGAAAATGTTTTTAAAACTAATTGTGGCACGCAGTTTGTATTACAGTGTGTCCATAAATATCAGAGAATGTTTTTATTTGTGCAGGGTGCTGGGTGAGGTAAGGTGGAGTTACTGTAAAACTGGAGTGGGAACAGAGCTCTGGTGAGGTAAAAAGCAGAAAATTCCTGTTTGCTGCAGAGTGTGACCCAAAACATCAAAATGGATTTGGAGACAAATGCTGCAGGACTGGTATTGAATATTAACCACTGAATATTAACCTTTGAATATTAACCACTGACTTTGAATTAACAACTGAATATTAACCTTTGTGGTTATTAAACTCTTGTGGGCTTCTCTAGGATTTGATCTGACACAAGAAAATAAGGCCTGGCTTTGAATCTTTCTGAAAATTAGTAATATAAATGCACAGCAATGTCAGTAAATAGCTCTGTCAATATTGTCACTGCAGTATCGATCCTTTTTTTGGAAGAAATGTAGTTTTTTTTATAATTTTTATTTCCTTTATGTGAGTCTATGGTCCAAATAATTGGTGTTAGGAAATTTTTGGCTTGTCTTGAGTAAAGCAGAAAACAAGCTGGGCCTTACATTTGACAGCACATAGATATGGTTTTAATTTGGGGTTGCAAATTAAAAGAGCCAGGCTGGTTTATTGTAAATCAAAAGGGGCTGTTACATATTATGGGACATTTATTTTTCAAAGGCATATTCCTTGCTTTCTTATGGCCTTGCACCATTTGAATTTCACTGGAAATACATAAACTTAGTTAAAAAACAGTAATTTTTTTTCTCAGAAGAGCGTTTCCAAACCTGTCCTTTAGAGAGTAAAGTCTGTCATAAAAGGCATCTACAGGAGATTCCCATCCTGCCTGAGAGCTCTCCCCATTTTCTGGGGCACAAACAGCCTGAACTTTGGCATTTGCACTTCCCAAAGTTTCACCACTGTGAATTGAATTACTTTTGTAAACTTAAATATGTCTGTGAAGGATTAATTACTAACTCCAGTCATCAATTTATGAAACACACTAAAAATAACAGGCAAAATGTGTTGTAACCCTTTTCTAGCCTGAGTTCACAAGTAGCCAAATTCACTGACAGAGTACAGTGGGTGTTCATGAATAAAAAACAATTAAATCCTATTAAATAGGGTAAAATATCTGAGAGCTTCCAGAGATCATTGCAGTGGAAGTTATGCAATATTTATTGCATAGATTTTCACCAGTTGTTAAAGTTTTAATAATGCTGGGGTACAAATACCTGGTCATGTATTTAGGGAGGTGTTAAGGGCTGCAGCTGCCATGAGGATGAGGATTATTTTTGTAATTCTGGGCTTGGAATTTGTTCCATGGAATGCTGAAGCCCTAAAAATCTGACTTTTCCTCCAGCAAGGTGCTGCTAGTCCATAGAAATGCTGACTTGGGATGGGAATTTTGATTATCAAGGCTGTTTCTTAACTTAATCATCAATGGGAGCTACATCTCTGTGGATAAAGGAAGCTGTGACATAAGGAACGTACAAGACGTGGAGCACAGATTGTTTTAATCACAGAAGTGTTCAACAGATAAGGAAATATTTGTGAATCTTTTTTTTTTTTAATAGCACATTGTTATAATACTTTACATATACACTGTACAATAATCCTTTCGTATCCAAGACTTTCATACAGAAAAAAACCCCAAAAATAGTTCTATAAAACATTCCGTCGTTCGTCGGAAAGATTTGGAATAAAACACAGGGGGAGCTCTTAATCTGCAGGTTATCAAACAGAGGGGCAAAATTGTGGAAATTCTTTTGTTCTTGTACATTCATATTGGCAAAAAAGGGAACTTTTTATGCCTTGGAGGACGCAGAGCAGGAGGTTTGTCCCTCGTCCTGCGCCGGTGCCAACCCCACAGACCCTTTACAGGACAACTGGTGTTTGCTCTAAGCACAAATACATGAGGCCTTGCAGTTCAAAGCTGTGAGGGTCGGGGGGATTGAGCCTCCCGGGGTGGTGTTTTTAGGAACAAGGAGCATTTCAAGGTTCACTGATGTCGATGAACTCCTTCTCGGGGGGAGGCCCCCCTCGGTACCAGCTGCAGGTGCCGTCGCTCCTCTTGATGCAGGCGTAGTGCTTGGCCTGGTGCCCGTAGAGCTTCCTCTCGATCAGCCAGTCCGTCCACAGGCACTCGTTGGGGGCCGTGATGGAGCAGGGCACCATGTAGCACGTGGTGATCTGGGGGCAAACAGCTCAGTCAGCACCTCACACCTTCCTTTTGGCTGGGGTTTATGCTCAAAAATACAAATAAACCATGTGCAAGACAACAGGAATTGTCCTGCTCTGCACGCACCTTGCAGCCTCTTTTTAACTGGGGTTTATGCTCAAAAATACAAATAAACGGTGTGCAAGACACCGGGCATTGCTCTGCTCTGCACTCACCTTGCAGCCCCCTTTTGAGTTGTGTTTATTCCCAAAAATGTGAATAAACAGTATTTACTCATCTTGCAGCCTCCTTTTAACTGGGGTTTATGCTCAAAAATACAAATAAACGGTGTGCAAGACACCAGGCTTTGCTCTGCTCTTCACTCCCTTTCCAGCCTGATCACTCACCTGATCTGTTGCCTCCTTCTGACTGGGGTTTATTCTCAAAAATGTAATAAATAGTGTGCAAGACATTTATCTGTTCTTTATTCATCTTGCAGCTTCCTTTGAAACGTTTTTTATTCTCAAAAATACAAATAAATGGTGTACAAGACACCAGGCATTGCCCTGCTCTGCACTCACCTTGCAGCCTCCTTTTAAAAGAGTTTTTTTCTCAAAAGTGTGAATAAATGGTGCTTATTTGTATTTATCTGCTCTATACTCACTTTGCAGCTTCCTTTGAAATGTTTCTAATTCTCAAAAATACAAATAAACAGTGTACAAGACACCTGGCATTGCTCTGCTCTGCACTCACCTTGCAGCCTCCTTTAGACTGGTTTTCATTTTCAAAAATACAAATAAATGGTATTTATTGACATTTCTCTGCTCTGCACTCACCTTGCAGCCACAGCCCATCTGGTACCTCTGGTTCAGGCTCTTCTTCTGAGACAAGGATAAATCATCCCACGGCTCGATGTAGTTGCACAGGTGGATCAGCACTTTGCCATCACTTAAAATTTGGCCTAGAGCAAGGAAAACACAAAAAAGCAAGGCAATAAAAATGTTTTCTAAATATTAGAAGTGCAAGAATACCTCAAGTTTTTTACTAATTGCATCAAATTAGTCATACTTTAATTTTTTAAAAACTAATTTAATTATAACTGAGAGAATATTCTTCTGATTGCATGCTGGATAGGTGTAAAAGATTGAAGAAGGATATTTCTCTAAAATAATCTGCCAGCCAGGGGTGGATGTGAATCCAGTTAAACTGGATTTTAGGACTGTCTAGAAAAATCTGTAATTACTTTGAACCCCAGACCTGTAGACACACAGGCAGGTGTTGTCTCATTATGGATGTTTACATTCCTGGGAAAATCAGTAATGTTGGTTTAAATCAAATAATAATGGCAAATACGGAATCAAAATTCCTTCTATTTATTAATTATATCATCATGGACCTGACATTGAGCACTTCCTTTGGAACTGCTCTAAAATTGCTGGAGGAAGGATGGAAATCATGTAAAATCACACTATAAGTAAACCTGATCACAATTTTCACATGCCACTGTATTTAGTACATAAATACATTTATTGTTAGCATATTTTAGCAAATTCACTCTAAGCAGCTACTTCTGGATTTCCAGGAACATTAATTTTGGTCCATTTTACCTGTTAGAAGGTACTGTTTTTTGTTGTTGGCTTCTAGTTTCACTCCACAGAGAGATGAATCAAAAGGGGTGTAAACATACTGGACATCCTTGAGCTTTTCAAACCCTTTAAACATCTGAAAAGGATCAGAAACAGAGAGTCAGTAGTGGAAAACAAGCAGGAAAAAACAGTTGCAAACAAGAGCTGGAAGAGATACAGGATGAGTCTCTTTCAAGAAGGCTCCAAAATCTGAATTAATGTGGGAAAACATCAACAGCTGGACTTTTTCTCTCCACTTAATGAAACATATCCAGTAGTTTTAAGAGGAAATTAAGTAGATCTTAATTTTTTTAATTATAGGTTTTTTAAATGTGCTTTTTCAGGGTATTTCATGGATGGTTAAAACTTTTCAATTTATATTCTACTGGCATCAGCCATTCAAAGAGCAATGCAGGGATGAGCATTCAGCTCAACCAAAATGCAGATATTTCTCTGTGTGTTCCTATGGGGAATTTTCTCTTGATCACTGCAGTTGTTGGGACCTCCAGGGACACAAACTGAACATTTTCTGAGCATTGTTCTCATATTTGGTCACTCAACCAAAGTGGTTTTCCACATCTAAAATTCTCCCCAATGGGACCTTCTCAAATAACTGCTGGAAAATGTGATCCATCCCTTGGGATTTCCACCCTGCAGCCCCAAAATGCAAAGATTTGGGATCAAAGCAGCTTTCAGGCTGGCTACCTCTTAACCAGCAGTTCCAACCCTGAAAAAAAATCCTAAATGAGGCATTAAAAGATGAAAACAAACTTGGCTGTGTCCAAAGCCAGCGAGGAGGGAGCAGAAGGTGCTGCTGTCACCACCTCGTGTGCCACCAGCAGCCCGGTGACATCATGCCACGTGTTGACAGCTGGGGACAATGGCAGGGCCTCACAGCTCTCCCACTCGCAGCTGGTGGCACTGGAAAATGTGTTTGTGTTCCTCAAGCCCTCCCAGGGGATTTCAGTCGTAGCAAATACTCTGTAATATGTTGGTTTTTCTGAAGCCTTATTTGTGGAGGGGGGAAAAAAGCCAACGTTGTTGTCACCGCGCGGCCGATCCAAAAATACGGGCTGGGATTTGAAATGCTTTGGAGAGAAGAAAAACCAAACAGACCCAGGCAGAGCAAAACACAAACCAAACTGGCACCCTGTCCAGAGCAGCAGTGGGAATCTCAGAAAAGCTCCAAAATGATGAGGAAAATGTGTCTGGGACAGGGCCACCACGTGAGCTCTGTGAGTGTCCTCTGCCTCAAGCTCCCTCTGCATTCAGAAACCTTCAGGGTATTTTAGGGAACACCTTTTCCATGGATGTCTCAGCCCTGGGTCTTTTCAGGGGCTTTATGCAGACAGCACACCTTGATTTAGCGATAAAAAACCCTAAATATCCATAGTAATTAATGCATAATGGAGATTTAAATCATATTTAAATGAGTTTGGTGTTTGTTTTGTTGCAGAGTTTTGGTCGGTTGGTTGGGTTGGTTTTTTTTTTTTAAATTACTCAGACTTATCTCTGGCTTTGACCTACATAATTGTTACAGCATCTCTAAAGATTATAACCTTGGGTTTAACTCAGTAAATCATTCTTAATCTTCTCATATTCTCCCTTCTCTTAAAAACATGAATATTTCTCTGTAGGGGATGAGATGGTTGGATTTGGGTCTGCAGTGATGCAGGTCCACATTCACCTAAGCTCCTGGTGGGACTTTATTGAAATAGGGAAACAGGGGGAGGATTTGGGGGATAGAGAGATGCGAACCATAAATTCTGTATGGACACTGTCCCTGTCCTGCTGAGGAGTGGAATCAACACCAGCACATGGCTTTGCTTTAAGGTTTGAGTGTGATGACCAAGACAGTTACACTTCAATTTCTTATAAATCACATATTATCTTCTGTCTTTTATATAATCCTGTAAATATTGCAAGAAAAGAATAATAGTGGGAAACATTCCTGGCTTCTTGACATGCCAACCCGTTCCTATGAAATGAATAACCCTGTTGGTTACTATTTTTTATTTCTGAAAATGAATATCAAATATCTAATAATGTCAAAAATAATACCTAATATTTCCATCTAGAATAGCGAGGTTTAAATGCTAAGCCTAATGCACTGGATTTAAAATGAGAGAAACACAGTTTAAGCCATCACATTAATGGAACAGCTCAACAACCCTGAGAGCAACAGAGCAGAGAAGCAGCAGCATTGTGCTGAGTTTTACAGTCCAATATAACCCCCAAAGGTTCTGCATTCCCTTTCCTAGAGGGGAGAATTGATGAGGGAAATGTGAATATCTGAATGGCCTAAAAGGCCTCCCCAAAACTCACACTGAACTGATAATTTTGGTGGATTTTCAGTGATAATTTTTGAGGAATTTTTGAGCTCAAAGGAGATGATTGGAGAGTCTGTTCTTCCTTGCTGTGTTAAATAAAGCAAATTCTTGGCCTGTGCCCCACCCTGTGCTTGCTCCTGCACTGGATTATCCCGAGCCCTGTGGTCAGTGCCGCTGGACATCCCAAGGACCCTGCAGTTTGTAGGGCTGGAAAAATCACCCCCAGCACTTGAGAGAAGATCAGAACAGTGAGCAGAGAATATTCTCCCCTTTCACACACCCTGTGGAGTTAAATCCTTTAACATGCTGTTTGTCACCTGAGGTGAGACGTGGTGTGACCGTGCTGCTGCTCTGTCCTCAGGTACTCAGCAAACTGAGCAATTGTTCAAAATGTTTAATTTTTACCTCAATTCTGTTCCTGGGGTGTCACAGGTGACCTCCCTCCCTCTCTGTCACTCCTGTGGGGTTTATCAGGCCTTGCTGGGTTTATTTTGGTGCCACTCTGGGTGCACAGGTGACCCCACGGAGGGTGGGCAGCTCACAGAGCTCCTGTTTTCCAATCAAAATCCTTCCTTTCCAAAAATCCCTCCCTCCCTGGAGCAGGGGAAGGTTTGGTCCCAAACTCTCTGATCAGAAGGAAGAATTTGAGGGGTGGGGGCTCTCATAACACTTCTGCTGTTATTCTAAGCTTGTGTGTGATGATGAAGAGCATCTTGTATTAAAAACCACATCTCTGCTTTGTCCAGGCGTGGCTGATTTGCCCTCTGAACCTGAGTGGAATTAAATAAACACCTCTTGCTGCTGCCTGAGTTTTGACCAGGCCTCCACTGGTGAAAATTAGGGAGAAAATCCAAAGCAGCTTCGACACACAAAGATATTTCAGAGATTTCAGTGTGCTAAAGAATGGGATTACAGACTGAAAATAATTACTCAGATTAGACTTCTCATGCTCCTTGTTTGTGCTGAGGTAGAAGATGATTTGCGTTTCTATCAAGTTACTGAAGTGCTGCAGAGTAGCAGCAGAACATTAAAGTGCCAGTGGGAGGAAAGGGAATTCTCTGGAATTGATGTCCTTATTTCTGTACAGAAACATTTAAATATATCCTTAATATTTAAGAAGACAGAAAATGGCAGATGGTGAAGAGCTTTGGGTTTGGTTTTTTTTAGCAAGGTAAAGACTTGTAGAAATTGCTATAAAACCCTAACAGAAATCATGTGTGATAACCATCCTTGTGAGTATTTTGAGATATTCCTGTTTACCAAAGACTTTTTTGTAGTTAAACTCCTGTGGGGGGATTCTGTCAGTGGGGACAACTTGAATGATTGAATTTTCTTTTGAAAGCACGTAGCCATTCAAAATGACCTCCTTGAATGCTCCCAGTAAATATAAAAGTGCAAATATTATTATAAAATAATATTCAGTGAAAAATGACAGATGAAACCAGCTGGAAAACTGAACAACCAAATCAAACCACCTGTGCACACTCAAACATTTTAATTTAGAGAGATCACCTGCTGCTTGTGTATTCCAGAAAAAGGTAAATCATGATCATTTTAACATCAGTGAGAGTTTGACAGTGACTTGAACAGGATCAAGACATGTCTTCTTAACTTATATTAATGAATATTTCTCCTTATTGGAGCTGAAAAAATAGTGGGGAAATCCTGTAAGATTCTGGATCTGTGTCTTTGGCAGCATTCGTAGAAGTGGATTTTTATTTATGTGAATATGAGGGGAGGACTCCTGGCAATGCAAATATCCCTATTCACAAAGAACAAAGGCTTTGCTCTCTCAGCTGGAAATGCTCCTCTCTGTTTGGGAAGTTTGGATCATGAAGAGCTGCCAAACCAGTGCACAGGTGACCAGGAATCCCCCTAACCCAAATGTACTGACACCATTCACAGACTGAAGTACATTTTTTGGAGCCTTCATAAATTATCAATAACAAAACTTTTAATCAAAATATCATTATTTAGCAAAAACCTCCTGAATTTCAGAGCAGCTTTCTTTGCTTTTTTTCTCTCCCCTTTTTTAATCCCTCCTGTGATTTATTCCATGTAGTTCATCTGGGTCTAACTGTGGGGGCAGCTGAAACCTTCTCCAGCTTTCCCAGCATTTTTGGGGCTAAATTATTTGGGGCTGAAATATGCAGAGGTTATCAGCATTGAACTTCAAAAAAGCTGAGTGATTCCATGTACCTTTATTTGTTTGATTTCATACCGGATCATTTTGTGGGTGTCGAGGGGATCATCACTGGCAGGAACCACCTTTTCACTGGATATTTTTGCTCGAATCACTGGAAGAGAGAGAGAGAGAGAGAGAGATTTAAATGCAAATGAGCAGGTGCCCAATTTTACAAGCACAGAAAATGATATTGATGGATTTTAGCATTGTTTTGACACTTCAGCTACGAGTAGATTTTAAGGATTTTACCATAAGAATGCCAGCTGAGCTCCTGAAAACAAAAGTAAGTGGGCTGTCTGTGATGTAAATGTGAATTCCCAAGAATCTGGGAACCTGATTGATGTTACCACTCAGTTTTGACAAAAATTGTCCATCAAAATCTCTGGGAGACTCGAATTCCATAAAATTTGACAAAATACCCTTCATTATAATCAGTGAGCAGAGGAAAGGGACACTCCTGTTGATGACAGAATTGTTGATCAAATCAATACACTTGAAGTAATCCGCTGAAAGCCTGTGCCAGGTGAGATGAAAGCATTGGTTTCATGCATGAAATTAGAAGAATAATCTTATATTAATTTTTCTGAGGCTTAACAGAGCATGCCATTAGTTGTGTTAACCTGTAGAAATCAATTACTTCCTGTTTGGAGTAATTAATTTCTTTCATCAAGGAGATTTTATGAAAGAAGAAGTGGACTCTTTTCTCCTCTCTTTGTTTGAAGCATCTCTCTTGTATTTGATAATTAAAATACACCAGGACTTTTTGGCACAGCGGTTCTAAGAAAATGGGGCATGGCCAAAATTCCTCTGGGGGTTTTATCCTCCAAAATCAGTGGGAGCCCCATTTTTGCTCCATTCTTGATGTCCAATGCTGCAGCTCCTGGATCAGAACAATCAATCTGTGCCTGTGGAGAGACACTGGCAAAGGCCAAAATTTTGTGACATCAAAATCACATTTCCCACCTCGAAAATTCTTTGCTAGATTGACCTCATTTTTATCATATTTAACATGAGAAAGAAAAGGAATAGGAAACCCAGTCTGAAATGCAGCCAGGTAGAGGTCAGTCCCACCTAATTCCCATTTCCTCGCTAATTAGCAGAGCAAATTGGATGGGATAATCAAGGTGACGCAGATGCCTGCAGCTCCCAAGCCCCAGCAGGATCCTCTCTCCTCCTGAGTCATTTAAACCCTTTTTGAGGAGCATTTTAGACTCATTGGGAGCAAAAAGTTCTTTTAAATACCAGCAGCAAATTCCTCATTTCACATGGAAAGTGGCAGCATCTCTTTAATCATCTGCAGATGTGAGCAATCCCACAAATTAACTGAGTGTCTGCAGTGCTCTGATCTCCTTCCAGGGAAAAAATATTGTGGGTTGTGTGTGCTCTGCACTGCTAGTAGGGACAAATTAGGATGGTGTTGCTTTGTTTTGAGATGCTCTCCTTTGCATCATTACTTCCTAAAAAAAAACAAAAAAGGGTTTTCTCATTAATGAGTCCATTAAATTCTGAAGGAAAGGGCTGAGAAAACAACTTTATTTTCCCAGTACCACAACATAGATTTTGTGCAGGAAATCTTCCTGACTACTCAAATTAGGATAATTAAAACTTTCCCCACGTGTTTTATGTTGAAACATTGTGCATTTCCATATTTTTATGAAATTCTACTTGTTAGCACAGGAGAGGAATGTTATGGATGATCCCTGGTAGCTCCAGGGGTCTCCATGGAGTTGTGCAAGGCTGAAAGTGTAAAGTCCTGGGATTTGCCATGAAGAGATTTTTTAGTGGGTGTGTCAATGAAAATGAAAAGTACTTTTGTGTTATTTGTGTTTCATTTATTTATTTGTTTAAGAGAGAGCTTGCAGACGGCAAAGGAGGATAAATTGAGATTTATATATTTTTTAAAACAGTGAAAAGGTTTCACTGTCTAAACTTTTAGCTGTTTGGGTTTTACACTTCTATTCTCCTGGAACCAAAGAGATCTTTTGGGGCCTTGTCATCCTCCTTGGTTTTATTTTTTCTTTTTTTTCCTGTGCATTAATATTTTTTTGCAATCAGTGTCGTCTAGCTGTCTCCTCCAAGCCCTGATTCATGTGGTCGCTTCTGTTTTTAACCACAAGCACTTCCTGCAGGAGCATTCCTGGGCATCTCCCTCTCCTCACTCGTGGTGCCTCAGGATTCCTCCGACTCTGCACTTCTTTCTCGAGTATTGCACGGCTGCCTTGGCCTCTCTGAGAGTGAGAACAGCCTCTGGTTGTTCAGCAATAATGTCATTTTATCACTTATTGCTTCCTTATGAGGAATTTGCATCTATGGAATGCATATGCACAGAGCTCGTGTTCCAGCGCCAGCGATTCCGAATGCCTCGGATTCGTTCTGCACTAAAAATACAGGATTTAATATTGCAGCAGGAGGATGGAGCTTTTCTGTGGACTCAGCTCGGAGAAAATGTCATTTTTTTTATCCCCACTTTGCAGCTGGAGGTTGTCTCAGGTGACTGAACTGAAAGGAAATGGATTTGAGTTGTAGCAGGACAATGCTCAGCCCTTGGGCACCCAGAATTAGAAAAGTGTTAAGAATATATTTCATTCTTTCCTGAATAGTAATGAACCTCTCCCAACCATTTGTACATCAGTAGAAGAACATTTTAAGTGGGTAAAAGTTATATATATATGTAGTATATATATATGTGTGTGTGTATATATATATATATATATATGTAATATATTTAGTTTATCATCTGATATATTCATGTTTATACAGTCAGGAGAAAAGCATCAGGATTTGTACAACACAAAAATGTTCATATGGAATAGGATAGAAAATTAGGCATTAAGAGCATCTTTCCCAAACCTGGGTGATTTCCTGCTGGAATTAGCTACACTAATTAATTATAAATTTAATAATAATAGTAAATAAACTGCGCCATCACCTTGTGTGTTAGAGATTTTTATGATCATGAGGAACTACTTTTATTAAGGGTACATTTCCTTACTCTGGGGAAATTCCCTGCCATGAGATTGATTTTACTCCATCACAGTGACAAAACAATGAAATGTGAAGGGCCCATCCCAAGGCACAGATCTGGACTTGGATAAACCAAATCCTTGCACTTTGTCCACTAAAATTCACATATTCCCAAGAAATAATGCCCTTGTTAGACTCTGAGTTATTTCTAAGGGAATTCAGAGGGAAAACTGTCAAGTGAAGAATTATTTTCATTGTTACAAGTTGGCATTATTAAATAATATCTTCTATATTGCAGTATTTAATATTTTATATAACATTACTGTACTTAAACAAATAGTAAGATTATATTCAAGCTGCTTTTCACAGTCCAGGTGTTTGAAGACAGGCAACTTTACTCAGCTAAAATAATCCATTTTACCACTCCTTTAAAACAAAAATGAAATTGGAGTTTATTCCCCAAATAAACTTCATAATCCTAAAAAAGAGAAGGTAAAAAACGGATGAACAAATGGGATCTTTTGCCCCAGTATCTTTTAAGTACCAGCTACTGCAGAGTGAAAAACAATTATCTAGGAAGATATTTAAGATATTGCTGGACATCAGAAAAAGAAATTAGGTATTATATATCAATCCTTACATGCATTCTTGCTTTAAATACATAAATATGTAAATACATAAATGTATAAAATATAAAAATATAAAAATATAAAATATAAATATATGAATATATTTATAAACAATATATAAGTATCTAAATATATAAACATCTAAATTTTTAAATACATAAATATATAAATACATTAATATATAAATCTATATAGGCATCTTGAAGAAGAATCTCTTTTAGTTGTGCCTCCAGTTTACTGTAGGTTTTTCACAGGCTACACCATAACTCTGTGAATAGAAATGTAATCTCCATCTCTTCTAAGCAATCTTCCTCTCAAAAAATCAGGGAAGTTTAGTTCCTATCTCAGAAGTTTAGAATCAGAATCAGCTTTGCTACAAAAACCTTGAAACAAGACTTCAAAAACTACATTGACAGGAAAAGATGTAAGCTACTGAAAAGTTATCAAGACTCATGAAGCTCTTTTTTCTCTTATATTTTATAGCCTCAATTTAACCTTTTCATTTAATTACCTAAAATATTAGGAGTAATTTTTGAGCACTTCTTTCCACCTGTTTGATGTCTGACACTTCAGTCAAGCTGTTCTTAGATGTTCTTGCTCTTGGAGGGACGAGGAATAAAAGGCACAAGGAGGGGGATCTAAATAAAAGTGTGTGATTTGGCTGAGGATGGTATCTAAATATAGATAAGAAGCATCCAAAAAGTGTTTTTCTGAAATATCACATCAGTCAGTGTGAGGTATGAAATGCAGCAGGGCTGTGGACACAGAATATGGATATGCCTCATTTTGAAGGCCCTTAAATTCAAATTATATAAAATTCTGTCCTTTCACCAAAATGCAAGCACTTTCACACACGACATGCAGCATTTTCTGCTGTAAAATTAATTCATATTTCTATTATCTATCATCTATCATAAATTTTTTTCCTCTTTGGGGTGCAGTAGCTAAAGAATTTCCCCATAAATGTCTCCAATTCCTAGAAGATCCCACCCAGAATTTTGGTGAAAGGGAAATCCCACAGTGACAACTGCTGGAGCCCCAACCACAGAGACCTTGGGTTTAGGCAAACTCAGCTCAAAAATTCTTCTTGTCCTAAAATGATGATTTTTGGGAGGTGGGGGAGAAGAAGTTCCTCAAAAATGTAGATGTAGACTCTTTTTGTTTCCCTCAAAAGAAGTTATTGAAAGAGGATTTTGCCTCATTGTTCATTTTGTGAGCTCCAGCACTGTTTTACACATCCAAAGGAATCCAAATAATTCTTGTTCCATTTTCCCTTTCCTGCAGCAGTGCTGATCCCAGGCCACTCAAACATGGCTGGAACATGACACTGAGGTGCCTTGGGTTTATAAACTGGAAGAATTTGTTAAAAAAAATGTTCAGAAGAGTCCACGTGGGGAGTTTGGAGCTGTGAAGGTCAAGTTTCCAAGTTCTGTGATTTAGAATATTAGAATTTAGAATAATAGAATAATTAATAGAATAGAAAAGAATTTAGAATAGTAGATTAGAATTTAGAATATTAGAATAATATTAGAATAAAGCAGGGAAGAGCTGAGCTGGCTCAGGGCTCTGCAGGCCAGGTGGCAATGGCTGGCCCTGTCCCTGGGGTGACAGGCTGGGGTGACTTCCAGGTGTGCTGTTTTTCCTTTTTTTTCTGCCAGTTTAGAAATCCCTTCTCAGTTCACCTGTGGCAATACCTACAACTTTACACCACCTGAGAAAGATGTGCCTGTTTATTTTTTAGAACTCGTTTAATTAATTGATCACTTCCTAAATTTCCTATTTTATATATCCTGATTTATTTTGCAGTCACTTAAAGGAAGCTTCCAGAACCACTGCATTTACTAATCAGTGATGTAACCTTGATTATTTTCATTTGAATATTGGGATAAACCACATAGAAATACCCCAGTGCAGTGCTGGGGGTGCCACAGATTTTGTTTCAGCCAGAACAAAACTCAGCCGAGAGTTTTCCATGAACAAATTTCTCAACCAAAGGATTGGTGATTTCCTTCAGGGGTTTGCTGTGGGATTAAGAAAGAAGGGTTTTATTAACACCCTGACACTGCAAGTGCTAAAATCTTCTGTATTCTGTAAGAGAAGAGTGGGGACAAGCGTGATAATGAGATTTTCAGCAGTGCCCATCTTCAGTTCAGGAGGTGAATTAATCCAGAGGGTTCAGTATGAAACTGGAAATCCCAGAATCCTGGAATTCATGAGGAAAACTGCTCCAGGGGGAATGTCTGAGTGCAGCCTGGCCAGCAAACACCCCTGCAGCTCAGATTGGCCTCCAGCTGAAGTCAGGCACCTGGAACTGGCCAAGAATTTAAACGTGGACAAGCAGAAAACAAAATAACTCCAAGTTTGTGAGCAGAGCCCCATCTAGTGCAGTCACCTAAAGTCAAGTTATGGTAAAATAACGGAAGAAAAACTCCAAAATTAGGATGACCACATTATTTCATTGACCCTCTTTGTGTCTGGAGGCCATAGAAGCTCACCCCAATGTATTTTGGCCCACTCTTGGTATTTTGGAGGGGAATAATAGTAAGAAATTCTATCAGAGCTGCCAAGGAACCCAAAAACAAAGAGAGGAACTCTTGGGTTTCAGGAGTACAGAGAAATGACAAAAAATATTCTTTAGATGGGAACTTGACATTTGAGACACTTCACTGTTCTTGCACAGAGGGAATGGAGTCAGCATGAAAGGAGAATGAATAATCAGCCTCAAAAAGTAAAGAGGAATCTGCACAGAATTTGTCAAAACAGACCAAAATTAATGAACCCCCTTTAAGCAACACTGCACAGGATAGAAAAGGTAGACTAGATATCAAGGATAGAATCCTAAATGAAACATGGTTTATTAGCTGGTGATTTATATTGCTCACAAAACCTATAAAGTGTACAAGAGGTTGTAAAATCTTCCTTCATAATTTATAGCAAACGTCCCATTGCCACTCTCCCTTTCTCTGCCTTTTTTAAACTAAACATGCTGGGTTGTTCAGTGGTGTCAGAGATTTATCTGCCACTTTTTCTTCTGGTAAAGCTTTGCTCCTCACCACTGAAGAGAGCAAATTAAATTGCTTAAATATTCATGTATATGAAAAATATTATCATTTCTCAGACTACATATGAGAGGAAGAAAGAAGCGTTGGTAACACAGATTGTAACTCTGATTGAAGCTCACAGGTATCACTAATGCTGCCAAAAAGAGGCAGAAGTTAATGACTGATTGACATAAAATAATATTTTAAAAGAAGTAATTTAATACCCAGTGTTTACTTTTACATACAGATTGACATTTTTAAAGCAGATTATTTTAGAGATGATTTTGAGAAGAATTAAGGGTTTGTTTTCTTCATGTTTCAGCATTTGATTTGCACATTGGCTTCCAGCAGGAGTGGCTGTGGTGCCATTTGAAATCTCTGGGAATCCCTGCATGTATTCCACGCATCCCTGGGAGCAGGGACCTTCTCTGCCATGAGAAACCCTCCCTGCCAGTGCCACCAGGGTGATGCTTTGGCTCAATAAATTCCCCTTAACCTGAACTCTTTGAGACCTTTCCAAAGCAAGTCCCTGAGCAGCAAATATTCTGCTTTTATCTGCTTGTGTTGAAGGATTTGCCAGCTGCACTCTCATGAAAATGCCAATATTTTTTGTCTTGTTCCCACTTAAAATTGCCTTCATTTTTCTCTAGTCTGAGTCCAAAAAAAGGCTCTGCTGGTGCTGTAACTCCATCTCACATATTGTGAGTTGAGATGGTCTGTATTGCATAAAAAAGGTTTGTACTGTGTGTTTGCCAAAGCTCTCCTACTTTTTACTGCTTCAGGTATTTGCTCTTCAACTTGGTGGCATGTGAATCCTTATTTTTATTTAGAATAAGTAGCCTGAGGTGAACTCAGGCAACCCTAACTTTTTCAAACTAATTCTTATTTAATTGGATCTTTCAGATTCTGGTTGTTATGAATTTACTGGGACACTTTCAGTCAGCTCCAGACCACCCCTGCCATGGGTGTCCAAGTTCTTTACCTCCAATTGGCTTTGTTGGGGGTGTTTTAATCAACCATCACCACCTCTGGAAATGGTTCAAAATATTCATTTTAAAAAGTTCTTACACAGAAGATTCCCAGTGTTGGGGCAGGGGAAGGTTGGAAGTGGAGTCTGGGCACTGGATGAAGGCTGATGTGTGTCAGGATGCTTCAGGCAGTGTTTGTGGGAGGTCAAAAATGGCTCCTAAATTCCCACTGGAGTGCTGCCAAGTTATTGATGATACTGCCAGGTTGGGGATGAGATGGATACAAACCACTGGCATGAGAAAAAATCTGGGAAAACTTTCCAGTGGCTCCTGTCAGAGCCTCGGAGTGCAGGTGTCCCACACAGGCTCTGCCTTTGATGCTTTCAACATCCAGGACACTGCAACCCTTCTTTGGCAGGGCTGATGTCTGAATTATTGCACAGCTTTGAATTGTTTCAGACTTCAGTAGAGACATATGTTTACTTCAGGATCTGCTGAGGTGCTACTTCATCCTGATCCTTTCAGGAGTGGAAGCCTCACATTAAACCCCTGCATTTTTATTTCACTTTTGAGAACAAGTCAGTGTTGAATGTTCTTTGAATGATCTTCAAACAGTTGAAAAAGAATAAATGTGTTTAGCAAATGGCTCATCTATCAATTAATCTTTCAGCAGGACAAAGCAGCAAACAGTAGCTTCATTTCCAAGCTGTAACTCAACTCAGATGTTTGGAGCTGTGGGATGAGTTCAGTTCTAGGTGCAAACAGAATAAGCAGCAGCAAAACTGAGTGAGGGTGAAAAAAATCTCCTCTGGGTTTGCAGGATGGATTTCTTATCTGTAAATCTACATTGTCACTCTTCCTCCACAACTCCCAGACCCAAAATCAAGGAATCTTTAGTCCAAAAGATGTTTCTGCTAGTTGAGATATAAAGGCAGTTTTAGTTTTCCTGCTTTGTATCTTTGTTTCCTGGTATTCCATCAATAAATGTTTACAGCCAACTGTAAAATAATTAAATCAGCACAGTACTCAACTGAAGCACAGTTTCTGAAATCATGAGAAAGAAAAATTGTGAAGCTTTCTGGACTATTTGAACAAAAGTGTTTTGGATCTGTGAGCACAGAGCTTGTTGAAGAATTTTACTGTAACTGGAGCAGGATTTTCCCCTTATTCTATGGAAAGCAATATATAAAAGAGCATTTCTTAGTCTTGGTGAGGCTTCCAGTTGCATGAGAAGATAAGGGTGGTGAGATAATCATATCTGTAACTGAGAAATCAGTTACTATTACAGTGAATTTCATGACTTGGACTAAAACTCCACGGAAACTTTTGAAGATTAAAAACCCCATGAAAAATCTCAAAGTTGATAAAGCAGATACCAAGGATTTTCTAATTATTATTTGATATGGATATTAAATTGCACTGTGTTGTTTCTCAGTGTAAATGCTTTGCAGAGTTTGGTTTCTCTGCGGGGTTTTATTCACAGACCTGTTCCAGTCTGCATCCAAACTGCATTTCCAGTTCAGGTTTTCGGGGTGTGGAAGGCCAATATTTCAGCTCATTAGGACTCTCAGGTAGGGCAGCATTTTGTGCATCTCTGTGTTTTTGACTCAGGATGCAAAAATTCCTTGTGCTGAAGGCAGGAGTTGATGGGGTTTGGCTTCCTTGTTGAACCAGAAGATTATGTGGTTTTTTGGGTTTTTTTTAATTAGAAGAATACATTCAGTTGATGAGAGTGAGGTCTTAAAATCTCATTTTCATAAACTTTCAAACAGAAGGATTTTTAACAGAAGTGTGGGATTCTTTTAACTTCCATATCACCTAAAAACTCCCCTGATTTCCTGATGTAGTTCAAGGTCAGCTTTATTTCCCCGCGCTGTTTTCACAGCTGCTCCTCGCGTTACCAGCGACACTCACGAGCCTCAGACACCACATCACTGGGCTGCTGATCAACATCTGCCTAATTTCAGCTGCAGAATAACACCCCCTTTATGCTCCAAGCACCATACATGATGTTATTGTGCATTTCCATTCACGAGGACGCGGCTCTTCCTCGGGGCGGAAGGAACCCCACATTGCCGAGATCGTTCCTAATGAGAAACTTTAGGATTCAAGTTGGCACATTAATAGGATTAAGAGTTTGGCAGCCTCTCACGGGCTCTGTTTTATATTATTTAATCTTTGTTCTCCCCTCAGCGTGTGTAGAGTGTTGTTTTTCAAATGATGTGTTTTAGTTTCCCAGAATTACAACTTTTAAATAAAAGTAACTCCGTTTTTTTTAGTTTTCTTCTCCTGAATTTAGAGCACTCTCAGCAACAAGTTGGTGTGACTGAGTTACTTCTCAGTCAGCACAATTCTTCTGAAATTTCATTTTACTACACAATCCCCAACTCTGGGAGTTTTTTTCACTAAAGCTAAATTATGTTACAGTTTTCAGCTATGCTAATTGACAGGAATGTTGTGCTCAGTGGGTTTGGCTCCTTAAAACCCCGTCCTGTTGTTGAGTTTTGTGATGCCACCTCATTTTACAGCCACAGCTTTGAAGAGTTGGGAACTGTGCCATGAAAATCCAGCGAGGGAAGGGAAGGAAAACAACTGGGTTTTCCCAGAGTGAGCCCCATTTTCGTGCTGAAATGGCAGAGCTCTGAACAGCACTCATCTACAGAATATTGGGAATAATTCCTTAGAGCTGCATGAGGTTGGCAGTGTAATTCAAGCCTTGAATTCAGCACTGAAAAGTGAGTTAGGAAAGTAACTTTACATGGATTTTTGAAGTTTTAAAACTGTTTGCTCCTATCCTAAACCCTCAAGTAGATGGAAGGTTATTTATAGATCCTATTCAAGTCTTAATCCTCCCATTCCCAAACAGGAAATTCAGGCACGATCCTAGGAAGAAGTTTCATTAATATTTTAGTGAAATTTATTGTCACTATTTAGCTGCAAAAGGAAGGACTCAGTGCCTTTCCCACAGCAGCATTCCAGGAATTCACTGAATGGGAATATTGAGGTTTCTCACTGGATGTTCAGGTACAAACACCCAGAATTGCAATCAGTGGTGGACACCACAGCATTCCTGCAGCCAGGTTTTTTTAGGACTTTTGCATTTTTAAAGCATTTAGAAGTTTCAGGCTGTGATACCAAGCAATTTATATGTACTGCAATTATTCCTGAATTGCCATCCAGGGGTATTTTTACCAGTGATGGGCCTTTGCAGGGTGCTGGGTATTTTTTCTTCTCTCTAAATGCATCAGCAGCTACTTTAAACTACATGATTTATTAGAATTCATATTGTCCAGTTCTTAAAAAATTTTATTCAAAAGTACTATTAATATGTATAATATTAATATTCTATGTATGCATAAAAGACAGCAAGAAAAATTAATTTCTATTTCTTTTGTACTTAGAGAAGTAAAGAAACCTGGTCCTCTTTTCTGTAACTGAGTTTGACAGGGCCAAGAGAGGTTGAAATGTCTATTTCTCAATAATTTTTGTTAATGAACCTAACATTTGACATATAACTAAAAGTGGACAGAGGGAAGAGTGATTGTTAATGATTGTTAATGATTTCTACATCCCAACACTGGTGGGACACACAGGACTGAAATTCTGCTTTTCTCAGCCCCTTGCTAAGGAAAAGGCTGAGATTTGCCTCATTTTCAGCCCCTCTGCATAAACCTACCAACATTAGTTCTGAGATTAATATAATTCTAGCTGGTTTTAAGAGGATTCATTAGTTCTGGAGATGTTACTGGCAGAATTCTCCTCCAGAGGCACCAAAGGTCCCTCCCCACAAAAATCCTGGCAGGAACCACGCTCAGGTGGTTCTTTGCCTGTTCTTTGGGACAGAGCTGGAATAGCACGACCCCAGCACAGCATTTCTGCCTCCCAATTCCCAATTTTTGGAGCAGAATTCCAGCTCCTACTCCTGTGTGAGCCCTGAGGAATGGCAGCTGCACATTCCTTCCTGGCTGGTGACAAGTGCCTCTGGAAATGGGAATTATTGGCAGTGATTTGCACTCTGGGGGAAGGAGGTTTTGTAAAGCAGTGGGATCTGCCTCTGCTTGGCAGGGCAGGAGGAGAAATGAGTTTTAGAAATGAGTTTTTCATGCTATGGGCAAGCCCAAAAAGCTGTTGGAACTCCAGGATTCCATGAGCCCAGGTCAGGGCGTGTCATGAGCCAGGACCCTGCCAGGAGCTGCCTTGCCCAAGAAACAGCACCAAGAGCCCAGATTTTTAATAGGATTTTTTAACTAGGATTCATAAAATCCTTCACAGAAAGCCAAGGTTGGTCACAGCACAGTCCTTTGGGGTGGTGGTCACTGCTTGGATGGACACTGTGCCCCCAAGGACACGAGGGGCAATGGCATCTCTGCTAAATTTGGGGTCAAAGCTGCCCTGAAGGGGCTCAGCAGCCTGGACATGCAGTGACCACACCTGGCCAGCCCCACTGCTCACTGGAAATGAGCACAACACAATAAAATAACAATACAACATTGAATTTCATCTTTCCTCTGCTCACTTGGAAGAAGTTCCATCCCCATTTCCAGTACATTTCCAATACATTCCCTAACACTGATTTTTCCCACCAGGCAAAAATGACTTGCCACTCTAATAATGTATAAATTAATCCATTCCAGTACAAAATTTTATATTTTTATATAAAATCCAGCAGTAGATTTTATATGGCAGAGAGGCAAAAGCGTGGGACACTGAGCCATGAATGTTTTCATTTGAAACTCAGCAATAAAGAAACAGCATATTGTGAATATCTCCCAGAAGAGCTGACTCTGAAAACTCAACTCTGGCATATTTAAAGAAAATTTTTACTGTTGTGTTTAAACGTGATTAAAATTTAATCTCTCATCTGGCACATCTTTACAATGCTTGATCTCGTGATCTTGGGAGATTTGAAGGGGCTGAAAATGCTGCCAAGCTCCAGCTGTAAAGTTTCCATCGTATTTTGAAATGTGCCACTCTTCTCCAAAGCTGCAGAGCTGTTTTCTGAAGCTATATGAAATATATTTGTATTCAAGACCTGTTAGTCATTGCTGTTCAGTAGCAATATAATTTTCAATTTATTTTTAAGAGAAAAAACCAATAATAAGACAGTTTAAATCAGAAAGAATCTAACTTTGAAGGTAGGGAACTGGTGTTACACAGCTAAGAACTGTGAATTATTTACATATTTGTCAAAAAAATAGCCCAGGGAGAAAAACCAGCATGAATTTAAAGTGCCAGACTTTAGAGAGGAATCAGTGCTGTCCATACCCCATTTCTGCCTGATTTGTAAAGCACATTGGTTTTTAATTGAGGCCGGGAAGACAAATTCAGTGGCAAAAGGGAAAATCTGTTACCTTGGCACTATCTGGTGAACTCAATTGCATCCATGTTTCTCTCCAAAAAAAGGGCAATTATGCAAAGAGTTTTCATATCTTGGCTTGGCACTCCAGGGCCTCGCTGCTTTATTTGTTATCCCAAATTTTTGTGAGGAGAAAACCTGGGCATTGTGGTCAGCACTGATAATTAACATGAATATCCTGATTAATTAAACCCCTCCATTCCCAGGGAAAGTCCTCTGGGAAAATAAAGATGTTCTCTGGGGGCTGCAGGAATTCAACACATTTTAGGAGGGCCTCACTGCTTTATTTGTTATCCCAAATTTTTGTGAGGAGAAAACCTGGGCATTGTGGTCAGCACTGATAATTAGCATGGACATCCTGTTTAATTAAACCCCTCCATTCCTAGAGAGGGAAAGCAGAGGTGTTTGCTGGGGGCTGAAGGAATTCAGCACATTTTAGGAGGGCCTCAGCACCATTTAGAAGAGCACAAGAGGGATGTCTCTGGTTTTTTATATAAAAGGTGTGTATCTCATGGTGCCAGGCCCTTCCTACAAATGAGGAGTTACCTCACTCTGAAATTTAAAACTGAGAAACTCATGGCAATTTCTCCAATCTGTACAAAATCACATCCTCCAAAGGCTCTGTGGGAAGGTGAACAAGCCCAAGGTCACAGCACTCCTGGCAAATCCCACTGCTCTTCCCATGGTGTCCAACCCTTAAGGCCTCTCCACTCATCCCTGATTTCAGGCAGGACCAGGAGCTCTCCCTGACTCCAGCTCTCTCAGGTCATTCAGGTTTTGTGCTACCTGTGGGCATTTAGAGCCACAAAAACGCCCTGGCAGTGAAGGACTGAGTGTCACAGCAACAATCATCTTAACAAAAGGCAAAGCAAAAGAGCTTGTCCAGACTTAATTAATTTCTCTGCTTGTTTTTCCCTGGATCTCTCAAAAATGCTGTTGCTGAGCAGCTTCACACATTCAATGAGAAATTCAGGTAACATCAATTCAATCCCTCCACCTCCATCAAAGTCATGCTGAAGGAAATTAAAAATATTGCATTTACAGAGTGGCTGAAGGACACGTGATGGTTGGGCAGCTCCATGAGCAAGTGCGGGATTTATCTCTTCTTCTTCTGTGGAGTTTTGGGTCAGAGCACCTGTATTTTAATAAGATGTGCTGGGAAATCCTGCAAGGAAATCCTTGTGTTTGTGAGTGCATGGGATGAATTTAATGAATTGATGAATTTAATAAGTGAGGAACTGGAGCACTTTCAGCACACAGCTGGGAGCCAGGTGGCCCTGAGGCCACAGGTGTGTCCCCAAGGCCACAGGTGTGTCCCCAAGGCAGCTGTGGAGGCCCAGCCCTGATTCCCAGGGGATGGGCAGTGCCTGGCCAGGGCTGCAGCCCGGGGTGCCCCTTTCCCAGCTCCTCTCCTGGGCACAAAGGCTGCTGGCACCGGGCAGGGGGAGCTGGCCCTGCCAAGCTGCTCCCTGGAGCTTCCTCTCACACAGGACAGGCAGCTCCTCTCCACCTCCTTCCAAGGGATTCCTCTGGGTTTATGCAAAATCTCATGGCCAGAGCATCTCCAGTGATTCAGAGCAGATTTTATGCGTATGTCCGTGCAAATTTACACACAAAAATATTATTGATACAAAGAATTCCCTTCATCTCTGCTTTATAATATACAGAAATGCCATTTTAAAACTATAAATAGTGGACAAAGGGATCCTTGACATCAACATTCCTCA
Source organism: Eopsaltria australis (assembly GCA_034509425.1). NCBI lineage: Eukaryota > Metazoa > Chordata > Aves > Passeriformes > Petroicidae > Eopsaltria > Eopsaltria australis. The sequence goes on from JAVTVJ010000566.1 coordinate 1,462,370, forward strand.
GGCAAAAGAGGAAGTTTACTTAAATAGGAATATTTATAGGAGTGAGAGCTTGAGCATCAAGTTCAAACATTGTAACATAAAACTATCTTCAGTATTTAAATAAAAAGTAGCAGGATATAGTTCCTATTTGCAAGATACATCTAAGAATTGAGCAAACATTAATCTATATCATCAGAATGGCTTCCCTATGAATGAAAATATTCATTAAGGTGGCCCATAATGAATATTCTGAGTTTCCTCCATTCTGTAGAATAGTTAATTTTGGAAAATCTTTACGTTAAGTTTGTTGAAGACCTGTCCCACATGCACAGGAATGCAGCAGATTATAGCAGTTAAATGCACGTATATTTAATTGCAGCACAACTTCAATTCCCTTTCACCCCTCAAACACCCCCACGCGTGTAATGCCTGGTGGAGGTACCCTCATGAAAGAGATTGCTGAACACGGGCAGATTAAAAACCAATTTAACTGATGGCCACAAACAGAGCTCCGGGTTTGTCGTGGCCACAAAGATTTTCTGTCAGGCCATGAAAGCAATGAATCAGTATGCAGAGGGCATTGCCTGCCCCATAGAGATGCTAATTCCGGGCCACTTTGGAAACTCATGTTCTACATTTACTGTTCACACCCCGTGGAAGCCAACCAGCCTCAGCCTGAGCTCATGGAATCAAAAGGCTGCAAAATGTCACTTTTTCCCCAAAATGTCACATTTTTGCAGCCTAATTTGGGGATCTTTAGGCTCTTTCTATGACTTGTTTGACAGCCACGGTGCTGCCTGGCTGTCATGAAGCACAATTCTCCCAAAACTGGGAAGTTGCATTCACACAGAGCTGCTGTAGCCAGTTTATCTGCACAAAATAAAGGCCCTATCACTTTCCTGCTCCAGAAAATGACAGAAAACCATAAGAATAAATCAAAGAGAGTATAGGATAGCAGAACAAAGCTCAAAAGTTTCAGCAAGTTAGCACTGGGGACTTATACTTCGTGGTCCTTTGTTTTTTGGGTGGTTTTTTTTCCTCTGAATTGCTATGAAAGTATCGATAGGAGCAGTTTACAGATAGGAGGTGTATTTGCATAGAATATTTTATATATAAATATATATATTTTTTTATATGTAGCAGATAGAATATTTTATACATAGCAGACACTGCTAAGAGTAGATATTTGAAAGGATAGATATTCTCTAAGTTAGGGCCTAATATATAAATATATAAAAGATATAAAAGATATAATATATATAAAGTATATTAAATATATAAAATGTATAAATATATATAATATACAAAATATATAAAATATATAATATATATAGTATATAAAATATATAAAATGTATATATGTATATATAAACATATAAAACATATAAAATATCTAAAATATATTAAAAGAGGTACAAATAAATAAATAAAAACCCACTCTCCAACACAGCAATCCCAGCAATTTATAACCCCAAACCCTTCTGGCAACGCACGGGAAGAGCAGCAACTCCTGCCATCCATTCCCCTGCGAAAAGGGCAGTGCAGAACAACTTCCATCACCCTTTCCCCGCACCCCTGGCTGCCCGAGAGTCCCGAGAGAGGCTCCGCGCCCCGCGGACTCACCGAGCGCAGCATCGCACAGCAGCTGCTGCGGGTGCGCGGGCGCGCAGCTACAGCCGGACACGGCCGCGGGCAGCGCCGCCAGCGCCAGCCCCAGCACCAGCGCTGCCGCCCGGCTCCCGGGGCTCCCGGGGGTCCCGCTGCCCGCTCGGCTCATGTTCCACACCGGGAAAGGCTTTTCTGGAGCTGCGAAGCCGCTGCGATGTCCCGGCCGCGCTGGGATGCTCGCTCCGGGATTGATGCTCCCCGCGATGCTCGGCCCGGGATTGATGCTGCCTCCGAGCGCCGCCGGTGCTCGCTGCCTCCAAACTGCCCTGACATGGGACCCTCTTATTTATGGCCAAGCCCCGGCTCCGCCTTCCCGCAGTTCAAAGCTCATTTATTGGTGACATCGTCCCAAAGAAGCTCGGCCGCCCGCGCGGGAGTGGAAATGTTAATCGCCAAAAATCTTCTACAAAACCAGCTTTTACGAGGATCTGAAGCTGATTTTCTGAGCGATTTATCTCGTTCGAGGAAGTTCGCTTCCAGTTTGGATTTAAAAGGCAGCTCTGCGGTCTTATTTTGGGCGAGTAAACAAAGCTGTCCTGTTTTAAAGCATTCGCAGCCCCCGATCTTCCCCTGCACTTCTGGGCATTTTCCTGAACCGCCGTCCCTGTTCGCAGCCCGGACAGAACTTCATTCATGGAAAGAAAACCTCTCAATGCTCCGCTTGTGAGCCTCCAACAATCGCTGGTTACAGGCAAGAATGAATTACAAAGAAAAGGCGTTTTAAACAAAATAATTTCATCGCAGATTTAGTTTGAGACAGCAAGGAAAAATTAACCCAGCGGTGAGTTTTGGAGGCACGGCTTTCCCTGCATTCCTTATTCATGCAAATCCTGCTCAGCACAGATCTGTGCTTCTATTTCCTGATGCTGGAAGAGGAATTCAGACAGAAATGCAGAGTTCAGAAATGCTTTTCACCTCCAGGGCTTTGGTTTCTGTGGCAATCTGGATGTGTGTAACCTGTGGGCACCCTCTTTTTATGGAGAAAAACATTTCATGAGGAAGCAACCCGAGGTGTGATTAGAGAGTAATAAAGAACATCTCTGGATTGTCATGCAGGACAGGGCTGCTTAAACAACTCTGAATTTTGTCACATCCCAAATCAGGCCCAGAAATTCAAAATTCATTTACGTGACCTGAGCCATTCCAATCCAGGCTCATGAAAATGTATTTTGTTGAGGCTGAGGTTTAGGTGTGCCCAGAGTAGCTCGTTACCTTTAGAGAGATGTACACATGTTTTACAGCAGCAGATTTATTTCATTTCTGAGCAGTTATACAAATATTGCTGCTCTGACTCTTCTTCTTTTTAACTCCCATCCCCCTCAAGACTGAAAAAGTGTGAAAAAGTACACAAATATTCAGAATTATCAGAATTGGGTCTCGTTTGTAGCCTTTAGATCCACACTGAACACTGAGCCAGGAGTCCTGTACAAAATGTCCTGATTTCACACAGCCACACTTGGATATTTTTTATTTTTCCAGCCTGAAGTTTTGGCTTCGAATCATAAGGTTGGATCCAATCCCAGGACTAACACCTGAAAATAATTTAGACCTGTTAACATCTCTGTTCTTACCTAGGAGAAACTGAGTTCTTTCATGTGAGGGAGAAGATGAAAAAGGCTGGGAGCTTGCACAGGGAGTTCAGTGAAACCCCCAGGCAGGTGTGTCAGGGCCTCTGGGATCAGCACCTCTGGGACTATTGATGAAGGAATTCATTGGGAGCCATTGATTGATTTCCATAGGACATCACAGCGCTGCTGTTATGGATGATCTAAATAGACCAACTTGAGGGCTATTTCCATAAAATTCAAATAATTAAGAAATATGTTGGGCAGACACTCTCCTCTACCTGTCCCTAAGGCACATTTTGTCCAGGATTCTCCAGAACAACACATCCAGCCATGTTCTGGGTGTCCTAAAGACTTTTATACCTACTACAATCAAACTAATTATATAATCAATAGGAGCATATCATGCTCAGAACAAAATTTTAAAATTTCATGACAAGTTACAAATTAGTTGTCCACTATCTTCTAGGTATAGAAGAGAATGAAATACTTTCAACTGAATGGGTAGAATGCAGAAATGCTAAAACTAGATCTAGATATTTGTCAGGGGCCTTGTTACTTTTTCCTGTGAAGCATTAGCAGTGTGGCCATTAATTGCCATCACCCTTTGTCTTCTAACAGCCCCCAGAGGGCTCCTGCTGTTGAATGATTCCTCTGAACCCCAGACCAAACTCTCACTGACTCTGGGATATTTTCATCCCTTGAGGTGCCAGGGGGTGGCTGTGGGGCACCCCCTGAGAGCTGGGCTGGGAAGGGGCAGCTCTGCCAGAGCAGCTCTGCTCCCTGGTGCTCTGCTGCCCTTCCCCACCCTGCCCATCCCCTCCTCTCACCCTCAGCCTTTGGCAGGGCAGGGGAAATCCCAGCGCTGAGGAGAACGCAGGGATGGGGATAACCCAGAGCTGGAGATAACCCAGAGCTAGAGATAACCCAGAGCTGGAGATAACCCAGAGCTGGAGATAACCCAGAGCTAGAGATAACCCAGAGCTGGAGATAACCCAGAGCTGGAGATAACCCAGAGCTGAGGATAACCCAGGGCTGAGGATAACCCAGAGTTGAGGATAACGCAGGGCTGAGGATAACCCAGAGCTGAGGCTAACCCAGGGCTGAGGATAACCCAGAGCTGAGGATAACCCAGGGCTGAGGATAACCCAGAGTTGAGGATAACGCAGGGCTGAGGATAACCCAGAGCTGAGGATAACCCAGGGCTGAGGATAACCCAGAGCTGGAGATAACCCAGAGCTGAGGATAACCCAGAGCTGAGGATAACCCAGGGTTGAGGATAACCCAGAGCTGAGGATAACCCAGAGCTGAGGATAACCCAGAGCTGAGGATAACCCAGAGTTGAGGATAACCCAGAGCTGGAGATTACCCAGGGCTGAGGATAACCCAGGGATGGGGATAACTCAGAATTTCAGAATTACCCAGCGCTGAGGATAACCTAGAGCTGAGGATAACCCAGAGATGGGGATAACCTGGAGCTGGAGATAACCCAGGGATGGGGATAACCCAGAGTTAAGGATAACCCAGAGCTGAAGATAACTCAGGGCTGAGGATAACCCAGAGTTGGGGATAACCCAGGGGTAGGGATAACCCTGGATTTCAGGATAACCCAAAGCTCCAGGATAACCCAGGGCTGCAGGATAACTCAGGCCTGAGGAAAATCCAGGGCTGAGGAAACCCCAGGATTTCAGCATAACCCAGGCTTTCCAAATAACCCAGGGCTGCAGGAAAACCCCTGTGCCTGGCTGTGCTGGGATTTTCTCCTACCACTGCTGCCTGCCCTCCCCAGTGCCCTTTTCCAGAGGCAGCACTGCACAGTCAGTCAGTGCATCCTGGGCACTGCTCCCCAGCATTCCTCTGGTGTTTGAGGCCACACTCAGGCTGTGAGCTGTGCCAAGGAGCTCTGAACTCTGCTGCACAGGGATTGTCCACACAGCTTTTTCCAGAGGTTTTCCATTGTCCTGGGACGTGCCACAGCCACCTTGCTGTCCCTTCCAGCTGTCAGGCACTTTGAGTCTGCTCAGATTCTTCTCTCAGGCTGCCTGCTCTGTGCTTTAGCTCCTGGCAGTGCATAAAGTACAATTTTTTATCTATATCAATCTGATTTTCTCTTCATTGTGGCAAATGAATCTTATTTGAGAATGGTAGCAGGCAGGATTCTCCACAGAATAATTTATCTGTTGTCCACTCAATGCTCTGCCTCGATTCTTTCCTCCCTAGTTCTCATTTGGTGTTGCAATTACCTCAAAAATCTACTTTATGTTCACCTGATGAAGTCACACAACACATCCCATACCAAACCTGTACAATCATGCTGAAAATCCAGAGCTAAAACAGTTTTTCATAAAATAGGTGAGCTTTCATGGATTTTAAATTCCAGTCAGCCTGCTTCAAACAGGAGGGTATTTATAGCTGTCACCTCTAAATCTACAGTAAAAACCCCTTACAGTTTATAGTCACAGCAATTTGGGTAATTGTTTTGTAAGGTGGCAAAATGTTCCTTGACTTTGGAGGCAGCAGTTTTCCAAACAGTTGGTAGAAAGATGAATTAAACACTTGACACGTCAGAATCAAAACAGAATTTATTTCTGCAGAGGTTTTGTCTTCAGAGTTTCTCCCTGAGATCTGTGGGAGCTGCTCTCATTGATTCACTGCATTTACATTTTGTGTTTTCCTCCTTAATGACAATTTCTGTTTTCCTGCTGTGCAGGAATAGAAAACAGCAGAATTTCTGCCATCACATCACTTGGTGTTCATTTAGATCACTGGGATTTTTAAAAAACAAACCAATTGTGGGGATGAAGGCGTTTTAGGTGGCTCTCCTGGTGATCAAGTGGAGTCACCAAAGATGATCTCCAGCCTTGCCTGATTTCAGGGAGCGCATGGAGCTGCTTTGTGTAGCTCCAGCCTCTCCAGGTGGCAGTCAAAGGTGCCTCAAAGGGAGCTCAAAACTTCCAATTCTCCAACTGAGGAGAATTCCCAATTCCCACTGATGTCCCTGGGAACTGAGGTGGCCCTGGGACCTGTATAAATCACTTTAACCTTCAATTTTGGGTCAAGGACTCACAATTAAGGCACATTTCCCCCTCCCACTAATAAATTAAAGCTCTACCCTTTTCATCCCCTTAAACTTTTAGTTTCTTTACTGCCCTTTCTCAAAAGACAGCACAAATCACCTCAGCTCCCCCTTGGCCTGAGGGTGTTGAACCTTACTCCTTGCAGAGAGAGTTTTACACCTCCTTTTAGCTGGAAATGGAAAATGTGGCTGCACATCCCCAAAATTGTGCCTGTGTTTGTTGAGGTTTGCTGAGAGGCCAGTGCTGGGCTGGCCCTGCTGGTGACGGAGCTGCTGCCTGGCTGAGCCCCCACTTGATCTGGGAATTGTGTTTTCTGCAAACCAAACAGACCAGAGAAAGTACATCTGCTGCTTGTTTATTGATTTAGGGCTCTTCCTGCCTGTTTCTGGGAAAGAAAGGAAAAAAAAAAAAGTGAATAAAAGGCCACCTTCATTATTTCACTTTTAATTTCCTTTCTCCAAAGTAAGCAGAGCAAAATTAGATTTCGGCTGATGCATATTCCACAAATAAATTACATGGAACTAGAGTGGTTAAATGAACTTTGCTTGGGGATTATTGGAAAGATAAATATTTGAACACTGATCTTGAGGTAAGTCATGTTTATGCAACATCTGGGGTTTTTTTGTCACTGCTTCTCCGCCCCCTCTTTTTTTTCCCCATTGTGGCTTTTCTAGACAGCTCAACCCCGAGGACATGAAAGCAGGGTGAACACCACCTTCAGGAAACTCTCTTGTCTGTATTGTTGCCAGCAGAGGGCTTTTTTTTGGCTTTTTTTTTTAGCAGATGATCTTTGCCCCGTTCTATTTTTATAGAAGTCTTTGGTTGTATTTCACACTATGTCTCAGGTAGGAGAATTCCAAATCAATTTAGAAGAATTCAAATTATATCTCTTGGAATAAAAACAAGCTTGTATTGAAATTGTTCAAAAATATTTCAATTGCAGTAGAACTTATAAACCTTTGAGCATCATAGTGGATGAAGCTTAAATTCAGAGGATTTATTTTAAATTAAGATATTTTTAATTGCAGCATGGCACTCTTAAAACCAGAGTTAGAAACTCCAGAAAATTTTGGCAGTAGGAAAGGATTGGGATTTCCATTCCACATGGAAAAATGCAAACAACAATCCAGATGGGCACTGTGCTGGTTAGTTTTATATCCACTGTATCTATCTATATCTGTCTATATCTATATCTATATATCTATATCATCCATATCATCTATATCATCTGTATCATCTATATCATCTATATCATCAATATCATCTATATCATCTATATCATCTATATCATCTATATCATCTATATCATCTATATCTATATCTGTATCTATATCTAGTCTATATCTGTATTTATATTCTGGGTCGCTGAACTACCTGCACCACAAATTAGCCAAGGTGATATTGGAGGTATTGTGGAATTTTATCAAACCAGAATATTCCTTTCTATAGTAAAAATAAATCAAAATACAGTTATGGAATCTTTACGAGGCCAGATACTGAGGATACAATAAATTACTTGTCTTTTAAGCTCACAGTACAAAAAAATCTTCAGTTTTAAACAGTTGAGGCAGATGAAAAGCTAAGAAACCGTAATTAATAATAATTATCCTTGCTGTTGTGACATCAATAAGGGAATAATGAAATGAAGTGGCTTTTTAGATTTTCATGCTCGTCTAGAAGGGAAATGTATCCTCCCTGGAGTCTGTCCCTGGGAATTAAACACCTGAAATGATTGGCAGGAGTTTGCAAATGGCATCTCATTTTCCAAACTGAACCTCCTTGAGTGGATGGGTTTCATAGGTGGATAAAATAAAAAAGGAAGCACTTTCAGTGACTTTTTATGGTGTTTTTATGCAGAAATCCCTGTTACCTTCCGTTAAATTGTCCTCCAGTGCCAATATCCCACAGGATTCCCAGGGATACAGAACCAGGAATGGGATGTGTTAGAGATCCCCACAGTTCTGGGATCTCAAAGCTTGAATCAGACAATTCCTTCCAAAACTCTTGTGGAAAAACCACATCACATCCTGCAACTCACAGGCAGTGGGGGGAAATATAAAATCATTAAGTAGAATTTGTGACCCAGAGTTTTGGGTTTGGTTTGAGGTTAGAAAGAATACCCTGAGCATGTTTGTGGGAGAGATGTCACATCTCTGATGGCCTCACAAATCCTAAAAAGCCACCCTGCATCACCAGAGCAGCCCTGCCTCCACTGACAGGGTGAGTTTTTTCCTCCTGGAAAACACCAGGGAATCAGGTTGTGACTCTGGTTCAGGTAAAAAGAGTTTTTCCCTGCTGCTGCTGCAGGAATTGCATGCCCAGAACCCAAATCTCACTTAAAAGGAGGTGGATTCAGGAAGGAGAGAAGAATTTTTTTGATATTTCTCAGCAAGAAGTTCCATGGCACACTACTGATTTTTCTTTTTATTTTTCATAGACATCCCTGAAAATAAAGTTTAATATCAAAACTGGGCATTTCTTCATGGGAACATCATTAATGTGTGAGCTTCCTAATTTTATTAATTAACTGCTCAGATGTCAGAATTGTAGCTTTTCTTTCCACACAGCAGCTTTTGGTGGGGTTTTTCTGCCCAAATTCCCTGGCACACTGGGGGTCCTTGGCTGTGGACCAGACACGGACTGGGGGTTCCTGGGCAGAAATGTTGGTTTGAATAATGTCAATTCATGTTGACAAACACTCTTCATTTGGATAACTAATTAACTCTCACAAAAGAAAAATATGAATTCTTTCCTTTTCTCAACAAGAAACAAGTCCTCCACAAACTTTTGAGAAATGAGGAAAAGGGAAATTTTATGTTTTAACCGGTTTTCCTTAATTTTTGGCCGGCAGGAAATGCTTAGTTTTGCATGCTCATTATTTCTCCGTTCGAAACTCAGGAATCAACTTCTGCTACCCAGATTTTTAAAGGATTCTGCTTCAAAACAGTTTTTTAGTAATTCCCTTTATCTGCAAAACAAAATCTACTCTTTGCTCAGCTAGGGAAGGTGTCTTGATCAAAGTAGGACCTGCTACCAGTAGTATTTAATCATAGTAGTGAACCACCCAGTTTATCCAAAGTCAAGGTTCTGTTGGAATAAAATAACAGCAGGAGAGGCTAAAACCACAGAAATGAAAGTGCATTTACAGAATCCATCTTTGTTACTTTTAGGAGCTGATAAAACAGATAAGATTTGAATTTTCACTGATGTTATTTTGATTAATGGCGTTGGATTAGCAAATGTCAGCTTGTTCCTCAGCTGTTTGTTCATGTGCTCCCACAAAGCCAGGAGTTTTTCCAGTTGCTACCAGTATTTATTACCAATCCAGTCATATTTATATATGGCTGTAAATTTTGAGAATTTTATTCCACATGTGCCAAATATTCTGGTTTCTGTCTAATCAATAATGGGATTTTATTGCATTGCTATTTAAGTTAAAATAATTTTTTATTCTGCTGTATTTTGTGTGTATGATCTGTACGTGGAAGGGTTCATGAATTACAGACACTTCCATCTCTTACATTTATGAACCTGGCAGATTTCTCAGTTTCTCTTGTTGCTCTTTGGGTTTTTCCCCTCAGTTTTGAATTGCCAGAGTAGAATTTTTACTTTCCCGAATTTAAGAAAGCTTTCCAAAAAAATCAGCAATATTTTTGTAAAGTATTTATTACCAATCCAATCATATTCATATATGGCTGTAAATTTTGAGAATTTTATTCCACATGTGCCAAATATTCTAGTTTCTGTCTAATTAATAATGGTATTTTATTGCATGGTTATTTAAATTAGAATCCTATTGTTTTATTTTGCTGTATTTTGTGTATATGATCTGTACGTGGAAGGGCTCATTAATTACAGACACTTTAATCTCTCATATTTATGAACCTGGCAGATTTCTCAGTTTGTCTTGTTGCTCTTTGGGTTTTTCCCCTCAGTTTTGAATTGCCAGAGCAGAATTTTTACTTTCCTGAATTTAAGAAAGCTTTCAAAAAAATCAGCAATATTTTTGTAAGATGGCCTTTTCCCCTTAGGGATACTTTTCAAAGCAAAGAACTTTTATATCAGTAACTATAATCTTAGTTATACTATAAATATATATTATAATTATAAATAAATATAATTATCAGTAATTATAATGTAAATTTAAGGGAAATCCATGGAGATGGTAAATTTTCACCGTCATTATCATGTATTATATTCACCAAATGAAGGAATAGTCTGGGGAGTGCTTGTTCTGCCAAAATGACCAGAAAAGAGCAGACTGGGATTTGGGATGGGAGGATTCAGCTCAAGTTTTCTTGAATTTCCATGGGACATTTCAGGGTTTTTTGGCAGAACAATCCCCTGGCCGTGGGCTGGTGACAGAGAGGAGCTGCACCATGGCAGAGGGAAAACTGGGATTATTGAAATCAGAGCAGGGATAGAGGAAAAGCTGCTCAAACCCCAAAATAAAAACGGCTGAACTTCATGGGCCTGTCCCAGGGAGAGCTACAAACAACAGAAGTGCTGGGATTGTTGAATTCTGCCTGCCTGGTTTTATCCTCCCTGAAGTTTGAGCTGCAGCATCCAGAGCCTTTTTCCCTGGCTGCCACCTCTTCCCTCAGTCTGGGCTGGGATGTGGTGGAGCACATGGAATTTCAGGATCAGAGCCCAGAGAAAATGATATTACTGCATTTTTCTGAGGGAGAAAGCACAGATTCTTTTTCTTCTACCTTTTCTTTTTCTTTTCTTTTTCTTTTCTTTTCTTTTCTTTTCTTTTCTTTTCTTTTCTTTTCTTTTCTTTTCTTTTCTTTTCTTTTCTTTTCTTTTCTTTTCTTTTTTCTTTTCTTTTTTCCTTTTCATGTGAGTTGTGTTGGTTGCTGTGGCCCACAGAGGATTCCACAGCTCTGGGCTCACAGGAAGATCCGTGGTGCTGTTAATTACAGGAGTGCTGTTAATGACAGGGGTGCCATCTGTACTGCTGTGCTCAGAGCTCTGCCAGCATTTCCATTACAAACCCCACTGCAGTGGTTTGCAGCTCAGTCACACAAATGTGGTGCTGCCCTGATGAATCTTGAGTCTGGCAATGATTTGTTCCCCTCCTACCCCAAAAATGAAAAAAAAACCAGCCTGTTTAAAATGTGAATGTGATCCACCAGTGACTGGATGTTGACTAAGCAGGAACTTTGGTTCCTGCAGTTTACCAAGTACTTAATTCCTAAGTTCCTCTTGACGTGACCTTCACTGTGTAATGCTTTTGCAAGTGCTTTTGGTGATTCTGAAATGATTCAGTGTCTCTTAAAACCTCTAACAATTCTTAGTTTATGTTCTGGAGCATCAGCTTTGTCTCTGATTCTGTTTGTTGGGTTGGAATGTGGCACCAAAGGGAGGGTTTGGAGCCTGTAACACTGTCCTGCTGCTGCCCAGTTTAATCACATGTTGAAGGTGTTCAGGTTTTTATTTCTAGGCCTAAATCTCTTCTGTGAAATATCTATGTTTATGCTTGGGTGAGAGAGGTTCAATATATGCACATTTTAGGTGGAAAAAACCATACCCATGACCGGGAGATCTAAAACTTCTTCAAATGAATGATGGAAGTAGAAGTGGTCATTCACAGATTCACAGCGCTTTTTGAGAGACAGAAACATTCCCATTTCATTGAATAATTGTTTTAATATGCTTCTGTACATTTGATTTCCTAATCAGTGATTGGATTATTCTGAATTATTCCCTGCATTCTATGCAGAAGCTGGAGCCTTCCCTAGGATGTTCTGCATCATAAGCTAGCACCTGCCTTTAAAGCAAGTTTTTGTGAATTACACATCACTGCTTTCATAAGTGGTCAGAAAACGTATTTACAGCCCTGCTAAATAATGGAAATCAAGGGGGAAAGGTGGTTAATTTGGCATCATTAATTATTATAACCTTGGAGAGTGTGAGTTTGTGGTTCAGAAAACACAGAAGCAAAATTTAAAATAGCAAACAGCAAAAATTCAGTTTAAAAAGTGAAAAACAAAAAAGTTAACATTAAGAAAAATTAAGAACACCACTTGGCTGCCTTAGGAATAACACTGTGCTCAGAAAACACACCCAGCAAGTCACCAGAGCACAGAGGGTGAACAGTTTGAGGCACCACGTGGCCAGAACAGCTTTGGCCACATTCTGATCGTGCTTAAATAATTCCCCCAAACGATGCTGTTTAATCATGGAGCTCGTGGTCGCTCTCTTCTCTAATGTGCCTGTTTTGTTTCCCCCCCAGCTCACAATGCCAACCTTTCCTGTTGTTGTGAAGATTGGACATGCTCACTCAGGCATGGGAAAGGTGCAGATGCTTCTTGTTGCATGTTGGGAGCCTGGGGTCTGTCCCTGACCTGTGCATGCTCAATTCCTCCCTGGATATTTTACCTTTTATCTGCCCAGACTGTCGCAGATCCCCAAATCTCTGCCTGTCCATGCTAAGAAAGCATCTCTCTCTAGGAAAATAAAAACCTGCCCAAAATATATTTACAACAAGGCCTTTGCAGTTTGAGAGTTGCCCTGTGTGGGATGTGCTTTGAAATGTGCTGAGATGCTTTCTTGAAGCAAAACCTTGTTTATTAATTTCTTGTCTGCACTGAAACCCTTCAAGAGTCCAGGTCTGTTGCACAATCCAACTTTTTGGAGCTGGGAGTGTGGGAAGGTTTTGCCTTGGTTCTTTGTTGGTTTCAGCTTGATACTGAACTTTGATTTCCTATCTTGATGTGTTGTCTGTGATTGTTTCATACCCCTGTATAACTGCTGCTTTCTTTCTCCAAAGTAATTGCATTTCAGTGGTGAGTACAGATGTTTTGGTGTCACTTCTCTCACAGGGCAGGGCAATGGGAGAGCATTTAAACCCCATTTTCACTGAAAGCAGTGACAATTTCTAGTCCTTGCAGAGTAACTTCACTCCCTGAAAAACACTTCAGTGCTAGAAGTGGTTTAGAATTTAAAACAATTAATCAGAGATAGTTACATTTATCAGCTTGAATCTCCAAAGCTCCATATCTGCCACTACTTTCAGACAGAAAACTGCTTTAATTACAAGTTGTACTATGTGTCATTTTTTGCCTATGACTGTTTTGCTTTGTTTCATATTTAGTAAATCATTGGAAGTCCAGCAGCCAATTTAATTGAGAGCAGGATGAACCACTAATTAAACTGCATTTTCTGTGGATTGCATATGTGAAGTGTTAGAATGTTTATGCTGAACTTTGGATATTCGCCTCTCATTTAGAGAAGAGGGGAAATCATACACAGAAATGTTCCTCATATCAAATGTCTAGAAATTACTGTTCTTTTAGCTGTGAAATATTTCAAGCCCTCAAAGATTAAATGGAAAGAGAGCAAAGGAAGGTTCCCCTGGAGCCCCAGCCCTCCCTGAGGGCTCTGCTGGCAGCAGCATTTCCAGAGGTCCCAGTTAGACCCACACAGGCCAGTCAGTTTTCAGAAAATCCAGTTGAAACCAGGCCTCATTTGTAGCTCTCAAATGGCAAATTACTCTGTACCTTTCTCCATCTGAGAGCTGGGGGTAAATATTTACACTTCAGGCTTTATCTCCACCAAATTCCATTTATTGTACCCCATCCACCTCCAAGCCCTCAGGTTCCCTTTTCAGCCCCAGGAGAAGGAAAAGCAAAGGAGATGCTGAGCTTGCAAAGAGCTGCAAACTCTCCTAAAATTGGGAAATTCTGATCCCTGCCTGCTCCTCACCACTCTGAAATGCCCTTTGGATCAGTGTGGTGGAGTTTCATTTTCCCATTTCCCACCAGCCCCAAGGCTTCTCTCCTGAGCACCTTTCAGCCCTGCTTCCCTGAGTTCCCCACAGAGATTGCCCTCCCTGCCTAGAGGTGATGTCTCTGTCCTCCCTCTGCCCCCCAAAATCTCCTCCTCCCTCTCTCCCAGACCAGCATTCCCCAATTTTCCACCCCCCTCTTATTTCAAGATGTAAAACCTGATGGTTTAGCACCACTCACCGCCTCAGCAGAGCGTTCCACCCCTGGGAAATCCCACCCCTGGAAAATCCCACTCCTGGAGAGCCCAGCTCCTTCAGAGAAGAGGGGAAAATGTGAATTATGGTTCTGCTGCCTGGAGCCAGCCCTCTGAGCTCCCTCTGAACCTGCCCTCACCAGGATTTCGGGATCCTTCAGCTCCTCCCTCATGGGTAAAGCTGTTGGGATGGTGTGAAAATTCCTGCTGGGCTCCACATACACTCAGTTAACTGAGGAATTTACAGAACCAGCAAGAATCTGCATCAATCAATTGGAGCTGTATGTCTCACCTAAAAAAAATTCTGAGGCCTGCAGATCTAAAATTGACTCACATCACTGCAAAAAAAAAAAAAAAAAAAAAAAAATTAAAAAAAAAGTAAAATTAAAAATAAAATTCCTCTGTCCACAAATTGCTTTTTCCTGATGAGCAGGTAATATTTTGCCTAGAAAAAATAGATATTTTAAAGCAGGAATGTTACAGAACCTAGAAATCAGATAAAATAAAATCAGATAAAATATCAGATACAATTTTTTTGATGCTGTCAAAACCATGCTTCTCACTGATGCCATTTGCAACCGCATTCTGCATTTTATTCCTAATTACTCTCTTTTTCTCTTGTCTGTGCTGTGTTCTCGTGGCTTGATGGCTCCAGATCAAGGTAGACAACCACTACGATTTTCAGGACATAGCCAGCGTGGTAGCACTCACTCAGACCTACGCCACCACTGAGCCCTTCATAGACTCCAAATATGACATCAGGATCCAAAAAATAGGCAGTAACTACAAGGCATACATGTGAGCCAAATCCTTATGTTCTTTGCTGCTTTTGTTTCAAAATTGGTAACACCAGCGAGGTTAAAGAGGGTTGGATGAGGCTCTGAGGTGATGCCTCCCCTGTCACACTCTCTGGAAAGAGTATTTTAAACTTTTTTGATTTAGCAAAATTCTTTTTATTCTGGATTGTGGCTGGGAGGAGAAGAATGAGACACCAGGGTGGATTTTTCTGCTAACTTGTGTTCATTATTTTTATTTAAAGAAAGGAGCAGTTGGAAGGGGGTTTGGTTTCATAGAGGACTTGTTAATTCAGATTTCTTTGTATCTTTCCATCAGTTTAAGGACAAATTTTCTTCGAATTTTTCCTCTTGCCTCTGAGGATAAGTTGGATGGCATTCATCCACACAAACAAACCTGAATTGTCACACTTTGATGGAACAAAGTCCTCTCCTTTCAACAAAACACGTTAAAGAAACAATCCAATCCTGCAGCGACCTTCAAAGAGATGCGTGAAAACCTCTTTAATTTTAGAGCCCAGGTGTTTGTTTAAAGGCCATGGCTAAAGGAGAGGCTCAAAGGATGTTTCAGTCTCACAGATAGCATTAAACACACCAGGTTGTGATGCAGATTTTTACTCTCTTTTAATTACCAGGCAGTGTAATATGACAAACACTCATTTAATTTCACATTTTCAGACAAGTTAGATCATTATATGCCTTTGTTCCCTCACACTTACAGTCCTGAGGCAGGGAAAATATAACAGAACACAGATAAAAATACACATTAACATATTCACACCCACATCCAGACACAGGGATATTTCTCAAGGAACTCCTGAACATTGGAGGGATCAGAGAATCCTTGTAAATCATTTGTAAGGTACAGTCAAGTTCTTTATCAGTGAACAACTGCAAGCAAGCCATCAATATTGAGAGAACCTAAAGTTGGGACTGGGTTAAAACAAATCCATATAATGTTTTATCATTTAAAAGACAGGGTTGATGTTAAGAATCAAATAATTTAGAACAGCCACGATGAAATAGAAACTTTGCTCCAGGGTGGGAAAAGGGGAAAATATTTCTCCTTAGGCTGATATTGGAGGTCACACACTCCTGACTTCTCACCAAGACATTGCTGCCACAGGATCTGCTGCTCTGTCCTGTCAAGGGGAATTGAGAAAGAACATCCAAGGTTTGGCCTTCCCAAAACAGCTCAGAAATCCTTCCACTGCTCCCGTACACGTGAGGGGCCTCAGGAAAGCACAGAGCTGGTGGAAACTCCGTTCCCATGGGCCACATCCACCCTGCAGTGTGGGCACTTCTGCTCCGTTCTGAGCCCCAAATGCACTGAACATCACAAAAACAACACCTTGGAAATTTGAGTTGTACACGGTGACCAAGGCAGGACACTCACAAAGCTCACAGGGGTTCTGAGGTGTCTGGAATATTCTGATACTCAGTGTTTTCAGTGATACAGGGCTGAGATTTAAGAATTCAGGGATGTTGGGCCTTCCCCACCTCTCCCTACAGGCTCAAGGATCTTCAGCAGATGATACAGCTTTTATCCCCCAGCTTCTCCAGGAGAGTTAATTCTAATCCTGCTTGTTTGACACTGGTGCTCCAGACCTGACTTTCCTTGGCCTTCCCCCCTCTCTGAGGGAATTTCCATCCTATTTTTTCTGACAGAAACACATCCCTCCACCCCACGTCCCCTCTCTCTGGGCCGTGCCTTGCTCCAGTCCTGCTGCTCTCCCATAACTTCAACATTCCCATCTCTCAGTCCTTCCCCCTCACACCAGGGCTGTTCCCAATCCCCAGGATGTCCCTGAGAATCCCTTGGATTCTCCTCAGGGCCATTCCCCAGCCTTGCTCTGCCCCCACTCCCAGTCCCGGCCTCCTTCTCCACCACAGACCTTTCCTGCCACTCCACAGGCCTGGATGGGGCTTTTTTTTCTCTCTTTTCCTCTCTTTTCCTCTCTTTTCTCTCCTGTTGGTGCTTTGACAGGCAGATTCCTCATGTTGTGGTGCCCATCTTTCCCCTTTTCTAACAAACAGAGCTGATTTTTCCCACTTTTACGGCTCCCAAGGCAGAGTTTTAGGAACAAGGCCCAGCTCTTGATGACTCCAACACACGGCCAGGGCTCGTCCCCTGCGGTAGAAATTGGGCCACAACATTTTGTAGCAGAGACCCCCACTTTTTTCCCCCTTTGGCATGAAATTTAAATGCTGTTCAGCGTCAGGAATAATTTTGGAAGAGTCAGCCACGGTAAATTTATCATTCTGAAACGTAAATGTTTCTTCTTCGCCGAAGAAGCAGTTGGCCTAAGGGACAGCAAAAATAAGTTAAAATGACAGCCTGTTCCTCCTACCTTTTATTTATTTTTAAGTTTCTCCTCAGAAACTCTGGGTTCATCCAAATGCTAAAAGCCTAGCGATCATTTTTTTTCTCCAGATCCTTTCATACACTTAAATGACACACCAAAAAATGAAATACGGATTCGTTATTACAAAGCAGCGTGGAAAGGAGAAGATTTACCAAATGTCTGAAGAATCCTTCATGTGCACATACATATACATGATGTCAGAAGAATATTGTCCTCCAGCTGGTTCTCATTTTGCTCTGTGACACAGGAACAGAGCACTTAGAGAGCCACCACAAAAAAATACCAGCTGAACATTTGTTTTTCTAGTTTAAAGAGAGTTATTAAGAGCCTCGGTTTTATAATTCTGTGGGAAATTGTGGTTTAAGTGGATCCATGAGTCACCAAACACTGGTGCTTATCGTCTGGCAGTGGAGATTATGGGCAGAAAAGCAGGATTGGATCCCTGTAAATACCACAGCCCCTGTGGAGGCTGTGTGACACACACTGAACTGCCCTGGGACTTCAAGGAAATCCACTTTAAAAGGGTCACACACAATGGAGGAAAACACAAATACAAAAGCCCTGTACCTAAATCTCCCCTCCGAAAGCAGGGCTGCGAGTCCAGGGCTTAAAGTGCTTTGATCCAAAGGGTCAATAAACCAAAAGTGAAGCACATCAGGCAAGGGAATGGTGCTGGAGGATCAAACCACAGAGCAGGCTGCCTACCCAAGAATAGCAGGCAGACATTTCTACATATTTTTCTGATGACAAGTCCCTGTCCCAGCCATTTGGATTGGGTACTGTAAATGCTACTAAATAAAGCAGGAAGGTGTTGGAAAAGAGGAAGCTCAAGTTACTAAGAATTGTTTAGCAATTCTAAAACAGCTCTTCCTTCTTGCAGAGGCCAAACCGAGTGCAAACATGTTAAGCCCAAGTGTAAAGCACTTAAAGGTGTAGGAGTTGTTTTATTTATTATTCAGTGTTTGGTTAAAGAGAAGGAAATGACGATGTGAAAGACTCTTTGCAACTGTCAGAAGTAAAGAAGGGTGGGAAACCTACAGATTTCATCTCTGTAATTACAGAAATCATCTCTAGGGCTTCGGGTGTCTGGTTGGGCAGTTTTGGGTCAGTTCACCCTGATCTCTTGTTCTGGAGTTCATCTGTGTCAAACCCACAGTCTCCTGAGCTTCCAGCAGTGAATTCTGTGTGCACAGCATTGCTCAGCCCTGCTCTGGTCCCTGCAGCATCCTCACAGCCAGCCAGGCATCCACGGGGAGACTCCTGCAGGAGCTTTTCCCACTGTGCAGCAAAAACAGGGCCTAAAGCAAACCATCTCTGCCTCTCTGGTCAGTGGTGCTGGGGTTCCACCACTGCAGATGAGCATCTGGAACAAAATACTTGCTGAAAACCTTCAGGGTAACTTTTTTCCCTCATTTGGTCGCTTCTCCCTTCCTAAAAGACACCTAAAAGAGTCCATTCCATGAATTCCCATGAGAAATCTGTAAGAGAATTGAACTGTGATTTGTGGGATTTTCTCTCTGATGCAGAATGAGTAATAAACCTAAAATCATTCACTTTTAAGCAGGCACATGTGTATAAACATAACCTTAAAAATGGAACAGAAATCACAAGATAACCTTATTGCTGGGCAAGGTTTCCTTACACACAGCACTCAACAAGCACCTTCTCTTCTCTTCTCTTCTCTTCTCTTCTCTTCTCTTCTCTTCTCTTCTCTTCTCTTCTCTTCTCTTCTCTTCTCTTCTCTTCTCTTCTCTTCTCTCTTCTCTTCTCTTCTCTTCTCTTCTCTTCTCTTCTCTTCTCTTCTCTTCTCTTCTCTTCTCTTCTCTTCCCTTCCCTTCCCTTCCCTTCCCTTCCCTTCCCTTCCCTTCTCTCTCCTCTCCTCTCCTCTCCTCTCCTCTCCTCTCCTCTCCTCTCCTCTCCTCTCCTCTCCTCTTTCTCTTCTCTCCACTTTCTCCCACAGCAACAACAGCACCACAGAAGAACTTTATGCTTTCAAACCCAGCAAACTTTACGAGGCTCCCAGAGAAAAGTCAACATTCCCCCACAATTGCTACTGACCCTCATAATTAACTTAATGGAAAAATGGAGAGAAAGCTCTGGCTGCTGCCTAATATACTTTTAATACATTGCAGATGTTCCCGTGATTTTACTAACTGGAAACACTTCATAACTTGTGTCCGTAGCCTATTCCCAGTCCAGCATTCAGCTTTCATGAAGCAGGAATCTTCTCAGCCCTGGTAGCAGTCCTAAGGTCTGAGGAGGAAAAAAAACAACTTTACATGGATTTTTTTTTTCTTAGAGATTAAATAGAAGAAGGTGAACTGACACAGAGTGTTTAGGTTATATCAGTAAATAGCAAAGAGTGAAAATGAGAGGAGAAACCAAAATCCAGCTCCAAAATAATTTCAGAGGCGTTAGAAACAAAAATATGCTGCTTTTCAAGTGTTGGGATATAACCCTGCAGTGGGGTGGATTTGAAAGGGAAAGTTGAAGCTTCTTGACATTTAGCAGTGTGCCACAGATAATTGAGTGTGCCACAGATAATTGAGTGTGCCACAGATAATTCAGTGTGTTACAGATAATTCAGTGCCTTTGTAGCTGGCACCAGCTCATTTCTAACACTGCCCCTTCATCAGAGCAGGCTGGGTTTTTTTAATTTTTAAATCTGAAATGAATAAATGGGGAACACAAATTTCACAGTCCTTCTTTGTACCTGCATTACAAAATATTCCTGACCATGCTCTTAGAACCCCTCACAGTTCAGATGTTCATGCTGCCAGCGAGGAAAAGGGTGTCAATATTGCTGCTGCACTCATGTGAAAAGCAGAGTCATTTGATAATGAGGATATGAAAGCACTGGCTGCCTTTGTAATGTTTTCCCCCTTTCAGGAGAACTTCCATATCCGGGAACTGGAAGACAAACACGGGCTCTGCCATGCTGGAGCAAATTGCTATGTCAGATAAGTAAGTGGAGTCTCGTGTAAAAGGTAATTAAAAAAATTAATGGTGTTTTGTTTTATTTGAAATGAATTTTTAAGGAATCCCATGGTTGGTACACAAGTCACAGTAAGTGCATGCATTGGGTTCATTTTGGGGAGAAGGAATCTCTCAATCAGGTGAAAGAGCAGAGTTCCATGTGGCTTCAGAGTTACCTACCCACACTCAGGAATCTTGGGTGTCCTGTGAGCACTTGGGTTCCCACATCCACATCTGCACCCAGAAAACGACTGGGATTCCCCTCAGAAAATTGAATTTCACAAATTCAGCCTGGCAGTCATTTCTGGTTCATTTGCCCTCTCTTACCCACCAGTCTCACCCCATGCAGACTGTTTTAAACCTTCCTCCTTCTCCGTCCTGTAGCATAACCAAGCAATCCAGTCTCCACTTTGCCTGTTAAAATCCCATTTCTCTTTTCTACTTTTAACCCCAAATTCCTCACTTTTCATTTTATAAATTTCCACTGAGCTGCACTGTGAGGCTTTTTCCCCTGTTGCTGGGATACACTGAAGCTTTATTTCCCTCGTGCCATCATTCCAGCTCTGTGCTTTGCTTCGCTGTGCTTTTCCTTTTCTTTCCCATTCTTATCCTGGATAATTCCTGCAGTCCAGTTGAAAACATTCATGCAGCACCACTTTGAAGCTCAGAACTCTTTTCTCAACACTCCTCATTTGCTCCACAACACATAAACCCCTTTTCCCTGCACAACAAAATCTCAGAGGCTTTTGGATGGC
The DNA here is from genome assembly GCA_034509425.1 of Eopsaltria australis. Classification (NCBI taxonomy): domain Eukaryota; kingdom Metazoa; phylum Chordata; class Aves; order Passeriformes; family Petroicidae; genus Eopsaltria; species Eopsaltria australis. The sequence goes on from JAVTVJ010000566.1 coordinate 1,483,536, forward strand.
TGTGAATTTTCTGTTGTTCAGCTTCTCCAAAAGGCTGCCACCAGTGGAGGCTGAAATAAAGTCTGTACAATGAAAGTGTAATTTAAAAGGTGTTGTAAAGTTCAACAGTAGTCCTGTTTTGGAGGGTTGTTGGTTTTTTTAAAGCCTGGAACCTACAACTGTGCTGAGGGAGACACAGGAACTGAACCGTGGAAAGGTGAAAACAAGAAAGACGGGAATTCCAGCTCTCTGCTGTCCAACCCCTGTCTAGACTGTGTCCTCACTGATCTCCCCTCTGGGGATGGACTGGAGCCACATTATTTTCTCTTTCTCATTCCCTCCCACCTCCCTCTAGAAAGTGAGGTTATGTCTTGCCTGGGAGGGAGAGGCAGGAGTGAGCTCTGGGTGTGTAATTACAGCCCATGGGCTGTGTGGAAACACAGGAACTGCAGCTCTGCCCCAGGAAAGCAGTGCCAGAGGAGTGGGAAATGCTCCCCTCACCCTGAGCTTTGCTCCTGCTGGAAACACTCCCTGGGCTTTGCTCCTGCTCCCCCTTTTCACTGAAAGTTAATTAGAGCACAATAGGGATTTTCCCATGAAACCAACAGCCAACAAAACAAAACTTCCTTTTTTCTGATGAGGCCAAAAACATGGAAAAGGTGAATTTTGGGTGTGTGTGACACAGCTCTGCTTTTGTGGGATTGCTCAGAGCAGAGCAGGGCACACAGGGGGAAAGAGGCTGTTCTGAAGAGCTGGAGCAGTTTCCCAACGCAGCAAAACCGATCAGATCTGCTGCATTTTGGTTTTAATACACGCCGTGAATGAGGAGGAAGTGCCTTGAAAGCCCTGCCTGATGGGCATTGTTGGCTAAATGCAAATCTCAGTGCAGAAATTCAAAGAAAGAGGAGTGTGACAGTGAGAGGCAGAGGAGCAACACATTTCAGGGTCCCAATTCCTCATTTCCCCCTCTCCCAGAGCTCCTGCTGCCCAGAGAGCTGTGCCAGCTGTGCCCACCTCACCTGGCACACCTGACATTCCCTGGGAGCCCCCTGGGAGCAATTCTTTATTCTTTATTCTTTATTCTTTATTCTTTATTCTTTATTCTTTATTCTTTATTCTTTATTCTTTATTCTTTATTCTTTATTCTTTATTCTTTATTCTTTATTCTTTATTCTTTATTCTTTATTCTTTATTCTTTACTGCTGCTGCTCACACTGGCTCTGGGAAAAGAGGAACCGTGACCTTTTTTCAAACCTACTGTGCAAGCCTTGGGTTTCAAACACTCCAGGGCTGCTCCATCCAAAACCTCTCTTTGCAAATGGATTTTTTCAGCTCTGTGTTTGTTGGCAGAGGATGGGCTGTTAAATATACTTTCATAAATCTGATTGATATGGCGGTGTTTTAAAGAAAATTTCCTCATTTTTGTTTTCGTTTCGAGTCCAGATATTTACTGCTCAAGACAAGTTTTGTTATCCTCGGGACTTTCTGAGATACACAATATTTTAACAGCAAAGATAAAAGTTATTTATAAGCAAGTGCATGCAAAAAGTCTGGTCAGTCAGTGCATCTACAGATGTTGAAATTGTCAGGCATCCAAAATTCCCTCTTATATTGGACAAAAAACATGTTTCTCACAGGAAAAAAATTATTTTCATTGCTAAGATATTACCATCAGGATCTTTTCAAATCAATTTCTTTGTATTCTGCTTAAAAAGAAAAACTTTTCCACTGGAACAGATTGGATATAAGAAAATATCAAGAATGTGACTTAATAAGTTTACTTGGAAAGGATGCTGTTAGTGAAGATATTTATACATGAATCAGACTCAGCCCAGCAATGAATTTCCTTTGATCCCACAATGAAATCAAATGCTTTGTTTATTACAGCAGGGGTTTTTTTCAGTGGAAAATGCTATGAGGTGGCAGATCCATCATCAGAGCTCCAGGGCTGGAGCAGGAGAGGGGCTGCAAGAGGAAATAACTCTGCTTTGGACTCAACTGTGAGCCAAGGAAAGAGGGAAATTCCTGATAAATGAATGATTTTAAAACGGGGGTTTTTAGGAAATCCTTTCCTTCAGCTGGTGACATCACCCTGCATCATTGCAGCATCATTTCCTCCCTACCCAGCCCTGCTGGGACTCACTGAAAACTCCCAATTATTTGGTGTCCTGGAATTCAGTCCTTTCCTTTGGGCTCAGAGCTCTGTGATGGGGTCACTGCAGCTTTGCACTGGATCACAGGAGTTGCCTCACTCTTCTTCTGGTAAATCCCTCCTCATCCCGTTCTTGGTCAGATAATCTCTTTATTCATAGAGAAAAAAGGAAAATAAATCATATTGCTGCTTGGGTAAAGAGTCCACCCTCTGTCTGAGTCTCTTACCATGATGTCACAAAATAAACTGAAGGATTTTTGTACTCAGCCTGTATGAAATAACCTTTTTAGGAGTTGTAGGATTCCTTGGAATTATTTAAATTCCACGTGAGTTTTGCTGTAGCCGTCTATATCCCTACATGAGGCACACAATCCTTGTCTGCATGCTCCATAACCCACATAATGTCATCTTTTTGGCTCTCCTGCATCACCTGAAGGGTTGTCCTGGCTGGATTTCTCCTTTTGTTCAGTGGAATAAAACCAGCCTGGCCCCTTTAGCAAACAGCTGGGGCCAGGATTTAGGATGGAATCTCACACTCATTTTCCTGACACAGGAACCAAACCTATCCAATGTAGTGAAAATTCCGAATTTAGGGTGAATGTTGTATTAAATACATTATTAGGTGAGCCTGTGGAAGATCAAGAGCCTGATGAGACACTCACAGAGCGAATTATCTTTATGAAACAGGTACAAGCTTTGGGTTGACACCTGCTCTGAAATATTTGGTGGCTTGGACATCTGTGCTGTTAAAGCTGTACACGGGAAGGATGGAAAAGATTATATTTTTGAGGTAAGAAATCCCACTTTGTCCTTCAATATCTGCTTTTCCATATTACAAACAGTCATGGAAAGAACGTTTCTGATAGCTGGGCATTGCTTTATTTGTGTTTCAGGCAAGGCTGGGTATTTTTAAGCCCTGTTTAAACCATGATACAAAGCCACAGGTCCAAATTAGTGGCAGCACTTGCTGGAAAACGCAACCCTATGGATGGGAATGTCTTTTGGTGTTGGAGGAAATGTACACAGAGTGCAAAACAAAACCAAATGTGGATGGCACATTTTGGCAGCCCTGATGGTTTCTTTCCTGAGCAGGCTCAGCAGCTTTTCCTGGAAGGTTTATAGATAGCACCAACCCCAAGGGAACCCCAACAAAATTATACCTTGCTGTAGAAAGGGAGATTAAGGATGAAGTGGAAACAACTTGACTCTTTTTTCTAGCCTAAATATTGCCCTGAAGATCTGAATCCTCATGAATCAGAATGTTTCTGCTGTAGGTAATTTTGAAAAGTTGAAGTTTTTCATTCCCTTTTTTATGGGGAAATATCACTTTTTTTGTGTGGCCATGAAACAAGTTGTTATCACTTTCCTATCACGCAATTTCTTCAGCATCTTCGACATCCCTAGTACTTTATTCAGGAGGAGGGCAAAGATCTCCAGAACCTCTCCACTCCAAAAGCTGATAAAGCAAAAGGGGAAAGATTTTTAAAAATTAAATAACCACTGCAAATTCTGTAATGGACCAAGAGACTGCATCGCTTCCTGCTCCTGAACAAATCCCCTGATTTTCCACACCACAGACATTTCTAAACCCCAGGATTCTAAGAACTGCAGGATCCATCAGGAGCTGGGTTCACAGAGCATTTTAATCAGGGTGCAGAATAGATGTTGCAATTAAAATTAGAAAAAAAAAAAAAAAAAAAAAAGAGTGGTTGGAAGCATGATAATTCCTGCTTCTGTTTGGAATCAGCTGAATTGTCTGGGAGATGGGAATGCTCATCAGCAGGGATGTTTAGAATCTGTAAAAGACATTGAAATGTGGGGCTGTTTGCAGAGTTCACATCCACCAGAACATCTGGAAAAATTACGATATCAACAGTTATTACACTGCAATTTTAACTGAGTTCTGGCTACAATGAGGAGTGAAAAGCTGTCTGCACCAAGATAGGGAGAATTTTCTCCTTTTGTGTCCTTTCAGCATGAGAAAATCAATGTTGTTAAAGCTGGTACGTGCATGCTGCACTCGAGGGGGCTGAGCAGCACAGTCAGAGCACAAATCCTGGGCTGCACTTCCATCCTGGGGGCTGTGCCCTTGTGTTTCCGTGGGGATGCCACACCTGAGGAACAATAAACACCTTAATCCTGCAGGGATCACCTGACAAGGAGCACACAGGCTCCCTGAATGGATGAAATGATGTTTTATAGTTTGTTTTCACTTGGAACATTCAGCCAGTGGAACCTCCAAGAGGAGGGCACAGGTGTGTGTCACCCACCCTCCCAGGGAATGGGAATTGGGGGAGAATTCTACTGAAATATCATTCAGATATGCAGACCAGTTTTGCTGAAGACAGGAAGGACAAAATATTGAAGTGATAATAATATTCAAGCAAAAAAACCCCATGTTTTTCTGTGGAACTTTGGGCTCTTTGCAGATTTTTAGGTGAAGGATGTAAGAGGCAACTTTGCTTAACAGAACAGGTTTTCTAAACGTGGTTTAATGGGAAAAAAAGTGACTTCTCCAGAGGAACACAGTGATTCTTCCTCTGTCACTGCCCTGCTCCAAGGATCTGGCTCCAAACTCCTCCTAGGCAGGAATGAGCTAATTAAAGGATGGCTCAGCTCAGCAGAGGGGCTGTCAGGTTGATCAGGATCAGGGCCAAGCTGTGACTCTGTAACAGCCTCATCTCTTCATTTTCTGTCTGTTCTTTCCCCCTCCATGGGAATTCTCAGCTGCCAAGCATTAGACAAGCTGCAGAAACAGGATTTTTATTAACACATCACTATTTAACTGCCTTCCCTCTTTTTCCTAGTAAGACATCAAATTAATGTCCATTAAATTTTACTTCTTAAATAAAAGCGATTTTTCCCTTTTTAATCCACACTTCTGATGTTTCAATTCTGGAAGGAGCAGAGCATTGTTTGTATTTCTGACCCCACTGGATTTTGTCTTTCCTGTTTCATTCTTGGAAAACCAAAGCTCTGGGAAACTAAACAAAGGCTCAGAGCATGGTGATGTGAGCAGTCAAAGAGAGCAAATGCAAGAGAATCCTTTCCCAGTGGCCTCCCAGAAGTCTCCCAAATTTTGCTCCAGATTAAATGGGCTGCTGCAGGTGCCTTATTCCCACTTGCTTCATTTTGCCCGGAGCTAAATTAAAATTAGCTCCCAGGTGGGTTTTTTGACTCAGAAAGATACAAACTGGATTTCAAGAAGAAAACTTTCAGCCACTGAAAACCAATGCAAGAAATGAAGAAACAGTGTTTGTGCACAGTCGTAGGAAAATTCTGCTTTTAGGCCCGAATTCTTCCTGCCAAGTGCTCAGAAACTCAGCTACTTCTTCTCCTCCTGTCTGCCCATCCAGTAAAGATTCTTCAGGTCAGGCAGGGAGCTGAATGCAGCTGTAAAAGCTGATAAACTCAGCAGTCTCTCATGATTTCTGGTCTGGGACATTGCTCTACTCACAGAGCAAAGGGAATGGGTTTTGTTCAGTTCTCACCCTCCCAAGCACAGACCTTCAAAATCACCCTGATTTAATTCCCCCTCCCTCTGAGCTTACCAATTATCCTATTTTCTCCTGGAATTCCTGGATCTTTTCCCTCAGGAGATGCAGATATCCTGCCAGCCTCCCTGGGCACTGCTGCCTGAACCTCAGGCTGCTCCCTCATGTTCCTCTTGGATTTCAGCATCCTGGGAAACACCTCTTTCTCCCACTTTATCCACAGGATTCTTTACCTTTGCTCTTCCTTTAACCTCCCCAGTGCTTCCCAAAGCTCTGCCCAGGACATCCCACTCCTTTGGGGTGAACTCAGCAGAGCTGGGTGTGCCCAGTGGGAATTCCTCCCTCAAACACGAAGATCCCTTTGCAGTTACTGATATCTTCTAATTGCTCTGGCTCCTTTGGAAATCCCATCCCATTTCCCTTCCTAATTACAGAATTTCTCTTCTTTTTCTTGCTCAGTCTCTCTTGTATCCCAAATTTTAGCTGTTTACCTTTTCCACAAATATATTCAGTCAGTCTCTGGGTGATAAGAGAAATTCATCCCAAAGAATTGGCTACTGAAATGAAAAATACATTGATTTATAAATGTGAGTTCACAGTGATATGAATCAAGTGACTGTAATTCATAGGGAACCATGTTTTTACTGGCATCTGCAAAAGTAACGTATTTGATTTTAAAAATTACAGATGTCCTTTTTTTTTTTTCCCTGTGAAATCCTCTTAGTGGGAAACTCCAGTGTTTTAAATAGCTGAACTATATGCTGAACCAAAAACTGGCTGGGTTTAAATGGGATTTTAAATCTAGCACAGGCTGTAAATAGACTATTTATAAACAGGGAGCTTTGTGTGTGTTGAAACTTTGTCAGATCTTCTGAAGGGGGGGGAAATGCCAGCCTGACATTCCTGTAGTCACTCACAAGATTTAAAAGCTGTCTGTGTTGCCCAAAATATTCTTCAGATCCATTTCTATAAAATGCACTGATTTCTGTTAGTTGTCATTAACTCTTGGACTGGGAATGAAAATAGACTTCTTTCTCTGAAAGGAAAAGAAAATACACCAAAAACCACCCTGTAAAGCATCCACCTGGATCTCAGCTGCGCTTAGGGAGTGGCAGAGGGGCTCTCTTGCCACATCTTTGGCCAACAATATTTGTGCCACTGTGGCAACAAACCCAAGGATTTTAACAAAATCAAAACCTGTCCAAGTGATAAGAGATTGATAGGGGAAAATGGTTCTGGTTTTATGCCAAATCTGTTTGGATCTGCCTCAATTTGTGTCTATGCCTGAAAATTCTGCATTCAAGGAGTGCAAGAATTTCTCTACATGAAAGTTTGACACCTCAAGGTTCCCTATTTTCACTTTTCCCACAAGTTCTGCCAAACACCACAACAGCATCTCCCAAAGGAAGCTGATGTGTGAACTTGCAGTTGTGGAAGTATTTAAAAGCAGAAATTCAGCCCAAACCCAAACCTCCAGATCTTAATCCTGCCTAATCCTTCAGCAGGACCTTATTGGAGGCAATTTATTTCACAGTCATTCCAAGTAATTGTTTTAATGTCAGTGGATGGTAAACAAAGGCTTTCTTGGCATGATGGTGAAAATTTTAACTGATCTTGGGTAAGAGGGGGGTTCATCTACACCCTAGAGTGCATATTTTTAAAAATAGCTCTCATTAAAGGAGATTTTTAAAGCCCAGACATCTGAAAATCAAATAGTTTGCAGTGGACAACCAAACATCCAATGCCCTTCACAGCAAAACATTCCATATTCAGTCATTATTAACACTTCACAGTCCTGGCATTTTGGCTCCTCCAGGCATGATCCAAATTCCTCTTGCAAGAAACTGCTCAGGGTACAATGAAGTGGATCTTTAAAGTGTAAATACAATTTTTTAAATGGCAGTAAGTGATCGGAAATTAATATTAAAGCAGAAATTAATAATAAAGAGCACACAACCTGCAAGGCTACATTTCACCCCTTCAGAAATACCAGCTCTTACTGGTTCAGGGCTTTTCTCTCAATTATTTGAAAACATTGGGATGTTCCACTGAAAATTATGATTGTTAAAAAATATGGGAAGCTTTAAAGAACTTTTCAGGGTACTCATTAAACATTTCTTCAGTTCTGTTGATGTGGCCCTAGAGTGGAAAACCATTCATTCATTTCTGAGGAAACATTTGTTCTGGAGTTCAATTATTATTGCATTGCTTACTTTGGGGTTATTTTAAACCTTTTTGGCCATGAGGAAGCTCAGAGGAGATCTCCTAGATCTGAAAATCCCAGCACAGACATTGCCAACATTTTGGCTGCCAACACACAGTGCCAGTGAATCTTGTAAATGAACAAACAGAAGAAAAACGGGAATTATTTGGGACTTCAAATCAATCCCATTACTGGGACAAAGTAGCCTTTGTCACTAAGGAAGAATTTTTGTAGCACTCACCATATTTTGAAAAGCTCAAGGTTTATGTTATTTATAATGCAGCTCCTTCCAAACTACTGCAAGGTGCAATGATCTTTTAAATCCAAATATCTCTTTAAATATCCAACTTCCATGTCTCATTCCTAGAAACCCTTGAATATCCAAAATAAGGGAGGCAAAACTCTGTTCCTTGTTAATAAAGGAGGTGTTTTGTGGAGTTTGGGGGTTGAGAAGAGTTTTGCTGCCACTAAATCCCTTCCACTTCAGGAGGGATCCATCCAATGTGGGTGTGTTCGTGCTCTTCAGACTAAACCTTGTTTCATCCCTCAGAAAACAAAATCCTTCCACGCAGAGCTCTGACAAACACGAGTGCAGCACTGCAGGTGACATGGACACGCCCTGATGCATGTGGAAAAAAGGATTGCAGTTCCTTAAAAGTGAATTAAATCCTATTATTTTTTTTAAGTAGGACATCCCAGTACCATTGTGAATAATAGTTGGGGTTGTTTTTATTTGCCGTGAAGCAAACACAGGTGTGGCAGGAGTGGATACATTGGAAAAGTAGCAAATATTCAGAAGAAATAACAAACATCCTGGAGAAATAATAAACATTCTGGAGAAATAATAAACATTCTGGAGAAACAACAAACATCCTGGAGAAATAACAAATATTCTGGAGTAATAATAAACATCCTGGAGAAATAACAAATATTCTGGAGAAATAGCAAATATTCAAGAGAGATAGCAAATATTCTGGAGAAATAGCAAATATTTGGGAAAAAAAATATTCTGAAGAAGTACCAAATGCTTGGGACCCACTGAAGTGTCAGGATTCAGTATCAGTTTTATTCCTCAGAATGGCTGCAGTAAATAACCACTGAGCATTATTAACCTGTCACATTTAGAATGGAAATGTGCCCATTTTTATCTGCCTCTCTGCCATCCTGCTTGCTTTGTAGAAATTCTTATTTATTCTCTGCGGCCACGCTGCTTTTTGAAAAAGGTTATCAATAACAACAAGGTGTTATTTCAAGTTTTTCATGAATCAATAAGGGCCCAGATTTCCTAAGCAAAATTCCACAAAATTTTAGGAAGCTGAAGTTTTACTTTGCATTTCCACGTTGGAATTCAGCTCATGAATTTTGTGGTGTGAGCCGCAAAATCAAGGCAGGAGAGGAAACTTTCAGCTGAGACAGAAGAACAATTCCTTCAGATCACTGGATGGCCTGAGAAATCTCATTTTCCCTGTCAGCCCTGCGCTTCCCATTCCTGTTCTCAAAGTGTGTGCCCAGGTGAAAACCTGAAAATTGAACTGAAATTGAAAAAATGTTCAGAAAAAATGAATTTTTTTTTGAAGGTTCTTTCTCTTCCCATTCGGTGGGAGGTTGGGAGGGGCGGGCATTGCAGAATTGCTGATCTCTTGTTGATTTTCTGACCGAACACATTTAATTCCTACAGCTCCTGGTGTAGGTGACTCCTGCTAAAACCAACCCTGTAAATCCATGTGCTGCTTTTCTGCAGGGATGAGGAGGAATTTCCTTGCCAGCTCTGATGCCCTGTTGCATTTTGCAGGTGATGGACTGTGCCATGCCCCTGATCGGGGAGCACCAGACCGAAGACAGGCAGCACATCACCGAGTTAGTCGTAAGCAAAATGAACCAAATGTTGTCCAAAACTCCTATTCCATCTCCTCAGAGACCCACTGCCACTCAGCAGCCTCAGGTAGGATAAAATCAAATGAAAGTTCCATTAAAATAGAGCACCTTGGTCTGTCATTTTAAGCTCAAAGTTTTCCTCCGAGAATTTGGACACCTGTGGCACCTCAAGGATCCGAGAACTTCCCGACACATTTTATAATTTTTTTATATTTCAATGAGGTTGTCTCCAGATATAATCAAGAAGTGAAAAAGTTGCTGTGTTTCTACCTGTGGGTTCAGGGAATTACCAGGCTTTGTACTGTTTCCTTTCAGTCCCATATATGAAATATCATGGAAATACTAAGCAGCTCTGTTATAGAAAACCTTGCCCTGAGTTTTACAGAAAGAATCCTGGCAATAATTCTTGTTCTTGTGAGGAATTAATAACATTATAATCTGGTTTAATGTGCTGCAATTCACAAAAATACCTTAGAAATCGAGGAGGCTCCTGAAATATTTTCAGCATAGTAGAAAACACGGGCCAAAGGTTGCAAATAGATGCATTTCACTTATTTTATCTTGCTTGGCCTGACAGTTGAAGGGTGGGGACGAAGAATCCTCCTGAATTCTTGCTACCAGCTGGAATTCAGGAATCACCTTTGTGTTTCCATTTCCATGTGGGGTTTATTTTACTGATCCTTTAATAACTTCAGGGAGTGTGGCATTTTTGTGAAAGGCTCTGAGAATAGGAAAGTTGGGAGAGGTGTGGATTTTCTGGGTGGAATCTGATGGGTAAGGAATTGGGTGGAGTTTAAACAGGAACCAGTAACAAGTGGTGACTTGGGGGGGTCTGTACCTAAAAGGGGATCATAAACTCCTTTTTTCACCAAGCCTGGGTGGCTGGGGCATGGTTTTAAAGTGAAAGAGATTTAGATTAAACATCAAGTCTTTACAATGACGGTGGCAAGGAATAGAAGAGTTTGTGCAGAGAAGCTGTGGGTAAAACACATAAATAAAATATAAAATAAAATAAAATAAAATAAAATAAAATATAAAATAAAATAAAATAAAATAAAATAAAATAAAATAAAATAAAATAAAATAAAATAAAATAAAATAAAATAAAATAAAATAAAATAAAATAAAATAAAATCCACCCTGCCCATGACCTGTGCAGGATTTTGGTGCTGTGCTGGACCTCTGCACTCCATGGGCATCAGCTGAACACCAGAATCAGCCAAAATTCTCTCCCATGAGACAGGAATTTCCAAGCCTAAATCAAGGATCTATTTTTGCTCCCAGCAGGCTCCACACCAGGTAAACAATTTGAGAACAATTTTGTGGCCTACCTCAGACAGAGCAGCTCTTGAGGCAGAGTGACTAATTTGTTCTTCAAATATCTCATCGTGCTTTAAGACACAAAAATACCCCATCCCACATGAAAAATATAAAAAAAGTGGTGTGGCTTCTATTTATGCTGCAGCCACTTGAAACTAAGCACAAAATTGTTTCAGCCACAGAACCACACACAATGGAGAAGTTTCCATCCAACTTGACTCAAGTCCATTGTAAAGGGCACTGAGGGAGAAAGAAGAAGGGGAAGAGATAAATCACCTTTTGCCAAAATAGTTCCTTTTAGATCTAGCAGATTATCCAGATATTAAATTGAACCAAAGACTCAAATTAGAGTTATCCAGTCAGCAACTAAATCAAAATTTAAAGCAGTAACAGGCATTGCTCTCACATGAATAGATTCCCATTTGATATTTCACCTTTGGGGGGAAATATGTAAGGTCTTGGGTAGGCTTTCCTGGATTTCAGAGCAGCCAGGGGAGGAGGAGTGTTTACTGTCACTGGCTGCCTGTTGGGTGTAAATAAAGTTTCCAAGCATTCCCAAAGAAATTACTCACCTGAGTCCAGGATGAAAATAGGATCCAAGGAGCATTTTTGGAAAGTTCCTAAATTCCTCAGTCATTGCTGTTGCTCAGCAGGTCCATGGAAAGGGTTTTTGGCTCTTAAACCAGAGTTTTGGATGAATGCAGAGATAATATTCTGGGATGGTGAACTTCTGGTAGGTTCCTGTTTAGTTTGGGTTAATCCTGAAAGATTCAACCTTTACTGATAGCAACAGGATTTTATTCCACATTAATCTTCCTTTCCTTAGCCTATCTTTACATTATGGATTGCAGTTGACCAAAAAAACCCTGTGAAAACCTGAGATACCCCCTCAGAATATTTGCAATATCTGTTAGTTTTCCTCTCACTTAATCAGACTCTTAAAACTGGCCTTGTTCTACCAGTTTAGGGCAGGTAGAGGGGAGCTGACTTTCTGCTGAAGTTTCCATTTGCAAATACCCATTAATCTCCCCAGCTTTAGGGGGAAATCATGAAATACATTTGTACAATTTAGAGCAGATAACTCCTCATGTGTGGTTCATTTTTAGTTGGGTTTTGCTAAGAGTAAAATCTGTCAAAACAAAGCTGCCCCTTTCACTTTTGAACAGTCTTCTCTTTTCCTAATGTGAGAAATTATTTCCTATTCTTGAGAAAAACCCAGTTCATCTGCAGGGCAGGGGGCACTGCCCATTTCTACAGGTGACACAAAATGCAAAGCCATTAATTAATTTATCCCAAATCGTCTCTGTGAATGTGTAGAAACCAAAATATTGGAGTAATTCCTGAGTTTTGCTACTTCTGCTTTTAAATCAGCAGCCTGTTGTCAATAACACAGCTCCAGATGTGCCAGGTCCTAAATTTCTTTATTATTTAAATAATAAAGTCTGAAAGTTTTTAAGTGGGGGTTTTTAAAGTGTTTCTAATCTAGGATTGGGACTGTACATATAAACATGCCTCAATTTATAAATGCCCCCAGTGCTCAGCCCCGCTCCAATTAAGCAGCCATCAGCAAACAAATCAATGATTGGGAAAATCACCTTTTGTTTAGCACTGGGCAGCCAAGTCCTGGTGGGGATGGTTGGCTCTAAGGGCTGGCAAAGCTCTGCCTGTCACAGAGCCAGAGGGAGCAAATTCCAAAGGGAACCCTCCCAGGGGCAGGGCCTGAGATTGTTAAACCCATTAAATCTGAGATATCTGCAGGGGGAGATTTTTTAAATAGAAGTTTTGTAGTTTACCTGTTTATTTATCTGCAAACACTTGCCCAGACTCTGTAACAAAGTTCTGCTGGTGCACGGAGGGCAGAGAAGGAGACTTGGACTCACAGAAGTTCTAATTAAATTTGGGTCCAAAAAATCCTTCAACAAATGAAGTAGTTTCAATTATTTAAAAATACGGCTTGTTTTACCCCAAACCATGTTGCAAAAAGAACTTTTTCTAAGAGTATGATTTAAAAAGTTTTCCATGAACAAACCTGCTCCACTTTCAGGCAATAAAATTGTGGAAATCTAAATTTCCATGTTGTCTGACGTCTTTGACTACTTTTGACAGATCTTTAGAGAAGCCTTTTTAAAATTTTTCCTAAAAAATCAAGCAAATAGGTTCAACTGCCCAGTGAATCTGGATTTGCAGAGCGCTGCAGGAGGTGGCTCAGTGCAGGCTGCTTCAGGCTCGTTTTATTTGTGTATAAAACAATAAAAAGGGTCAAACATCCACTCTGCGCTGCCTGTCAGGTCCTGAGGTGAATTGTTCTGGAGTAAATTCCTCAGAGAAAATGACATTGTCCATGGGAATCACCATAAAATGCAAATCTTTATGGGTGTGGGAGCAGCTGAAGCTGAGGGAAATCCTGTTAGGAAAATGTTCCTTCAGCCCTGTTGCGTTATCCACGGAAGAAAAAGGAATTTATTTCCTTGATGGGAGGGAAGGAGGAAGGAATTTGGGCTCCAGAGGGACAATATCCATGACATGGTGACATCACAGAGAGCAGGGCATTCCCAGCCACATCCTGGTCCTGGTTGATGTCAAAGGAAGGAGTGGCACAGTGCTAATAAACCAATCATAAAACCAATGTATTCTCCATTCCCTGAGCCCTTATATGAACAATATACCCAGTTTGATTGTTCCATGGCCAGAGAGAAAATTGAACCACTTGTGGCCATAGTGTAAATAACAAAAAATGTGAATTGCAGAGAGAAAAACAATCTCCCGATTCCTGGGTTTCCATAGGAGTGGCCACAATTCTATTGCCTTTCATATCTTGGATTTAGTGGGATTTTTTAAAGGAAACTATTTATGATGAGCAGCAATTTGCTTCAAATCACTTGAATTTTTATGCTGACCAGAAAATGCAGTTATTTGGTTTGATCTGAGCTGGAGGGAACACATTTAATTGGGAAGGATCCCCTCGTGGAGTTATGTGGAAATGGAGAATTCAGCATTCATCCACTGTCCATAAAAGTCCTTTTAAATCATAGTCCTTAATAAGATAAATTACATTTCTTATTAAAATACCTACAGGGTTCTTGTAGATGCCTTCCTAAATATATTGGTGAAGAATCTGAACCATGTGGCATCAAAACTCACCAAGAGCAAGGAAAAACATCACTGGGGCCCAAAAATCACAGAGCAAGGAATGCAGCACCTTCCAAAGGTTATTTAAGACAAAAGCCATTCTTAAAACTGGCATTTTTGCTGGAGATGGTGCATGAAAGTCCTTTTAAATCATAGTCCTTAATAAGATAAATTACATTTCTTATTAGAACACCTACAGGGTTCTTGGGGATGCCTTCCTAAATATATTGGTGGAGAATCTGAACCACTTGGCATCAAGATTCACAAAGAGCAAGGAAAAATATTGCTGTGGCAGAGAAATCACAGAGCATGGAAAGCAACACCTTCCAAAGGTTATTTGAGTCAAAAGCCATTCTTAAAACTGGCATTTTTGCTGGAGGTGGTGCTCCCTTTACTGCAGTATTTTGGTTATTTGCCTCCCAGCGACACCTTGTGGATTTTCTTGTGGAATAAATGATTTGATGATTTATCTATTATTTATTTTACAAGGTTTTACATCCTATTCCATAATTAATCACATTAAAAAAGGTATTTTCCATCTATTTTGCAAATCGGAAATGCTCCCTGCTCCCAATTTTTTCATAATATTATTGTATTTCTTTCATTTATTACATTAAATTTCTTTCATTTCTTTTCATGATTTTAATATGGAATATATTTTAATAGACTACATTAATGTGCACATATATAAATATAAATACAAATATAAATATAAATATAAATACAACATAAAATTAAATATAAATAAAATATAATATAATTATAAATATATATAAATATAAATATAAATATTAATATAAATATAATATAATTAATATAAATATATTAATATAAATATAAATATAAATATAAATATACACACACACAATGTATATCTATGTGTTCTTATTTGAATCAAAAGAGGGTTTTAAACTTTTATTTTATGGTAGTGAAAATATAAGAGCAGCTGTTACTCTTTTAGATCCCAATATAAACATATGGAATTAAGAAAAGCAGCAGAAAATAAACAAGCAGGAGCCTGAGCTCACCACATCCTTGTAAAAGGTTGCATTTGGGGCACAGTTTGTGCAGTAAAATTTATTTATCACAAGTAAAATTATTTATCACAAGGATAAAATGATGGGGATTTTTTTCCCCTACAATGAGGTTGTTTTGTCCACCTTTGAACACGAGCCCTGCTCAGGGCAGATTCTGCATGTGAGGGACACAACAGAGGCAGGAACAGCTGGAACTGCTGGA
This sequence comes from Eopsaltria australis, assembly GCA_034509425.1. NCBI lineage: Eukaryota > Metazoa > Chordata > Aves > Passeriformes > Petroicidae > Eopsaltria > Eopsaltria australis. The sequence continues at coordinate 1,498,927 of JAVTVJ010000566.1, forward strand.
TAAGGGATATTTCCATATTTAAAACAGTCCCCATCTCATTAAAAAAGTTGGATTTATTTTAAACATTTCAGCTCGCAGGTATTTTTTAAAAACATTTATACTTATCTATCAAAACCACAAACTTCATGCAGGAAAATAAATCCTAAAACCTTTACTATCCATAAGGACACGACATGTAAATATTGGAGCAGGAGTTTTACTGACAAAGTGATGGTGAGAGTGAAAATAATTGGTTTCAAATCCTTCCTGAGGTCCTGCACCAGCAGATGGAGTGAGAGGCAAGGCAGGCACAGATGAGCTGCTCAGAGCTGGTTTTGTCTCCTTCTAAACAGAGGTGCCAGGTAAATAATTGGGGAGAAATCTGCACAAACACTCTGGGATTTTAGCTGTGAATTTCTCCATCAAATGAGGGTGATTAAATCACAACACTGATCATGGTTATCCTGCTCAGCTCAGTTCAATGTGCCAAGAAAAAAACAAAGGTACCTTCACAGGGCCCTTCTGAAGGCATCTGATGGCCTTTAGATTATACAAAAATAAAGGTTTAGGGTTATTTAGTCAAAATTTCTATTGAAAGCAAGAGAAATTTGCCCAAATTAAATAAAGTTTTCTAGGTGTAGCCTGATTTTCAGGTTTTTTTCAATTTCTGAGTACTCTGCATTGAATGCTCATCACCAGCAGTGTACCTGGAAAAAGAAATTATTTCTGCAGACAGGCCTAGCAAAGCTTGGTGAGAGAAGGATTTGCTCACTAAAGTGCTCATTAAAAGAAAATCCCAAAGGAAAAAGCCCCTGACAGGGTCAGGCTTCAGGCCCAGCAGGATTTGGGTGATTCAGTTGTCTGTAGAATCCAGTTCTTCAGCCTTAATGCTCATTCTGTAACTCAGAAAGACACAAAGTGCTGCTAAAACTAAAAAACAAAACAAGTATTACACTTATAGATACTTTCCCACCTTTATCTTAAAGATAATAGCATTCATGTTCTCTTTTTGTCTTCATTCACACAACAAAATGATGCTTTTCTTACATTTTTATTATCCTGATCATCTCCCAACCTGCCAGTACTATTGGGAATTCTGACACTCCCTGGTCCCTCCCCTCAAAAAGAAAGAAAATATTTGGGGTTTAAAGTAATCCTGAGCCCACCAGGATGGAGTGGCCTCTCTGTTCTCCTGTGGGAAGCAGCTTTTTGGTGCCACAGGGAAATTTTGGTAACTACAAAAATTCTCCTCATTCCGTTCTGGAGCAAACCCCATCCTTTTCCAAATCAGAGCCAGGGAAGCAGAGATCCCATCATTCCAGACCAGGGAAATCTGCCAGGAACAGGACAGGAGAGCCCAGGTTGGACCTCTCTGTTTTGTCTCAGAGCTGTAATTACTATCCTATATAACATCCTTTGATTTTTAATCTGATCTTTCATCTATTTTTCCTCTCTGACCTTGTTTGTTTAAGCTGAACCTAAGAGAAATATCTTTTTTTTTGGAGGCTTTTCCTCCATCTCCCTTCCTTTCCCCACCATGGGGGGTGTTTCCTCTCTACTTTTATTTTTGTTATAATTCCCTGTCTCCACTTGATTTTTCTGTTTGATTTCTCTGCCCTTTCAATCATGCCCTGTTAGGCAGAGAGGGTTGGTTTTTCTCCATGTTTAACTTGCAGGAATTCTGCCCCTCTCCCCAGAAATCCCTGCCTCACTTTATTTTCAATAAGAACCACGTGCTGAATGAGTGTCAAAATCTTTAAACAATGAGAAGCACCAAGAGAAATGATGGAAGAATCCAAACCCAGAGCAGCTCATTTTTAACTATCCTTGATTTGTCCGTAGTTTAAAAAAAAAGCAACCCTCACACACAGACACATTTCCAACTCTGGGATGTGGGGATGGACTTTGGAGCTGCCAGCAGAGCAAACTCATCTTCAGCTGCTTCAAAATCCCCCTGCAGGGTCTCTCAACTCCTAACTCCTAAGAATTTTTCAGAGCTCAGGGCAGCCCCTAGAGCTCCTGTGGGTGGCTGAGGGCAGCAGCAGCACCACGAGGAGCAAGAAGAGAATTCATGGATGGTTGCTGTGTGTGGTTCTTACCAGAGCCTTGGAAATCACTTCAATTTGGGGAAAGCTCAAGTGTCTCTCCCAGTGCCTCTTCTCTGTGCCCACTCTCACCCCATGGCTCTGTGACCCTAAAAACACAAAATGTGGCGTCTCAGACTGGATTTGAGGCTCTCCACCAGCTTTTTTTTCCAGACTCTCTCGTTTCCAAGGATAAACTTCAAATCCAGTAACAATGGATTTCTGTACCTCAAGGTGGAGTTCTGCAGACTTTAAGCACCTCCTGTTCATGCAGAGATCACTTCCCATCCCATAGTTCAGAATAATCATAAAAATAACTTTCATTTTGTCCAAACTGGAGGAGCACACACAGCACAGCATCACCCAAAATCCCTGGGCTCAGGGGTCAAAACCTTCCCTACAACTTCAACCCTCAGCACAGGATTTTGGAATTATCAGTCCAAATTATCCACTGATATGTGGATATGAATGTGGAGGTTCCTCTGTACACTGGGAAAGGTGAGAGGAAATTCACCTTGCCAGTCATAGGATGTTTTCCTGCATCTCCTGTACCTTTTTTCTCTGTTTTTCCATATCTTTGAGCTCTTCCCCTGCTCCAAACTCCCATCCCACTCAGTGCCAGCACACGGGGGAGCTCGCTGCCATCCAGAGTCCTCCCCTGCCTGTGGGGAACAATCTTTTCCCTGGAAAGAGCTGCCTGAAAGCTGCTGTGCCACTGAAATATTTCAATATTCCCTGCTCCAAAAGCAGGAGTGGAAATCTGACTTCTACAGGCAATAAAAGAGCTGAAGAAGAAATAAAAAAGCATCCTCATCTATTGGAATTACTGCCTGGCAGTGGAAGGGAGCAGAAAGCTTCAATAATTGATGGCACTCCAGAAATTCATTTTTGATTAATCAACATCCTACTCCTTCTCTAGAAACCTCATCAAATTGAGAGGTGGGGTTATTTTTTGTTCAGCAGAATAACAGCAAATAGGGCTGGGATGGACAGTGGGAGTTCAGCTGTTCCTGTATCTCAGGGAAAATGCTGGAGTGCCCATGGGAACAGCACTGAGTCCCTGCTCACCTTCCCTGAGCCACCTGCTCTGCCTGGAGCATCCCTGCCCAGGTGGGACTGGAAAAACGTCATCGTTAAGGTCCCTTCCAATCTAAATTCTATGACTCTATGATTTTTAAGACTGTGTGTAAAAATATTCAAGAAGGTAGCTATTGTCTGGGGAGTAATTAGTTATCTAGCAATGGAAACCAGTTCTAAGTTAGAATAATTTTAATGTTAAAAAAACCCACAAACCTTCTCAGTGAATTTTTAAAATATTATTCCAAGTAAAAAATTCATTATTTAGCTTGTTTTCTGCTCTGAGCAGTCATTTCCTACCCATTCAGGGGAAGACTCTCACAGGTTTTGCAGAGGTTCTTTGGAAAATTGGTTGGGCAACAACAAAAACTGCTCTGAGTTTTTGAATTCTCTATCACAACTCCAAGGTGAAGAAATCCCAGGCTGGCCCCATTTTTGTTGAGTGTGTTTTGCACCCAGATTCCCTCAGTGCAGAAGGGCAAGGCTGGACAGGGGCACCCCAAAAATGTGTGAAAAGCAGAAGAGAACTCTCCTCTTGCATAGGCAACAGGAAAGTGGATTTCTTAAACTCATCTCTCCATTGCCACTGTTTCTCTCAGCCCACAGGGAATATAAAAAACAACAAATTAGCAAAATCTTTGGAGTCCTGTTCAGTGCCACACAATGGGGCAGATAAATCACCTGAAACAGGGGGATGTCTGAACCAGCAACCAGGAGAAATCCACCAGCCACACAGAATGGATAAAGCAGGAAGCAAAAAGTTACTGTAAAGTTTTGTATTTTTGGATGCTCCACCTCAGGATCTCACTGCTTTGCTAAATTGTGCAGCATGGGCTTTTTGCAGCCCAGTTTTATTCCATTTATACACATTTCTGCTCGGTTTGCCTCTCCTCTGGCTTGGTTTTTGCCCCCAGTTTCTGTTTCTAAAACTCCTTTATTTCACTAAACTGAGCAGACAGGTTCTTCCAAAGGCTGCCCTGAGCTGTGATGAGATTCTGGGGTTCTCACTGCACAAATCTTTCCCATTAGATTCCAGTTAGTGAGTGAGCTCTGCCTTTGGACAGATTTATGTCATTAGTCCAAAATTTCTTATTTTATGTATTTTTTAACTCCACTGATCAATTTCATTCTTGCTTTGGGATATTTTGGCCCTACAATCTTCCATCTCTCTATCACCTACAGGTTTTAGTAGCACACACCAACTTCTTTTGTTCCAGCTTAATTAATTAATAATCTACTCAAGTTCTGCATTCCACTAAAGTCCTTCCCAGTAGTTTTTGTCCAATAACTGCTTTTTCCCCTCAGCAACCACTTCTTTACCCTCGATGTAATCCCTGGAGTATTTGTGCTTTACCTTCTCCAGTGGAACTTGGCCATTCCCCATTTTTAGAGTGACCTGGCATGATTCAGCTGGTGTTTCATGATTCAGCTGGTTTTCATTTCTGGGATGAAGAATGTTTGATTTTTACCTGCAGCTCATTTTAACTTTTATCCCACCTGCCACCTTGCCCTTGCTCCTGTGTTTATCACAATCTATGACACTTCAAATATTCATTTACTATTTACTCTCCACTTAGACTCTCTCTCCTCAGCAATCCCATTTTTTCTTAGTTCTCTTGTTACTTCAGTGTTTTACTATTTATTCCTTGTTCCTTTATGAGCTCTAACTCAGCTCATATTCTGGCAGCTCTAAATTGATCCCTCTCCATCTTGACCTGAAAAACATGGCTTTTCCCCTCAAATATTGAAATACCTATGAAAAGCTCCTGTCCTTGCGTTACAAAGAAAACCAAACGAGACCCAAAAACAACTCTACGTGCTCCAACTGCAGTTCACAAAGTCTTCAACCTCAGCCAAATCAAAATCAATTTTTGCTGGGACTCTGTTTAGCATCTCTTTTGCCCAAGGGCTATTTCCCTGCCAAGTTGCTGCTTTTGCTCCCACCCATTTCAACATTCTTCAGACTGTTCAAAATTCAAGTGTGTGTGAATCCAATCTGCATTTATATCAAGGTAGGAAAAGAAGTAATGCCCTGATCGAGTTTTAATACAACTTATTTGAAGAATAAACAGATTTTTCCTCCAGTTCTACCCCTAAGGAGAGAGTTCCAGGTAAATGTGAAAGGAAGGAAATGCTACAAGGACATTTTTATTCTGGAAAAGTTGTGGGGTTTGTGCTCTGGCTGTAATTAGCCAATATTCCTAAATGTCATTATGCAGCCAAATCCTCACTTGTACCCAGAGCTGAGAGCTCCCCAGCATGTATTTGCAGCATTCATGTGGCTTGGAGGCTCCCCCAGGTGAAGCTGTGTTTTTGGGGGCAGTTTTATAAACAGCAAAGCCCTTGGAGCAGGAGAGAGCCTTTGGGCAGCCCCACAGAACGTTCCTGTCACCATCAGCAGCTCCCTCTCCCTGGGAGTTTGGGTGGGATGGGGAAGTTGTGTTCAAAAATGTGAACCAAAGGGGCTCCTCCTGCCATCAGACACCACAACTCACTCAGGTAACCCTGAACCATCCCAAAAACACTTCTGGACTGTTGATCCTGCTCTTCAGTCCTAAAGCATCCCAAAAACACTCCTGGACTACTGATCTCTACTCGTTAGTCCTAAAACCATCCCAAACTCACTCCTGTATTCTGCGCTTTAGTCCTAAAATGATCCCAAACACAGTCCTGTAACACTGATTCTGCTCTTTAATCCTGAACCATCTCAAATACACTCCTGTATTCTGCTCTTCAGTTCTAAACCATCCCAAACACAGTCCTGTACCACTGGTTCTGCTCTTTAGCCCTGAGCATCCACATCAGGACCTGTGCAGGGCCAATTTCCACCATAAAATCCTGTATTTAATCCTAGTTCCCTGCAGAGTTTGAACCATGTTTGCAGATCAGAACTGCAGCACAGGAAAACATGTTTGTGCTGAAAGAAGGTGGCAGGAGGGTGAATTTATAGGCTGGGCAGCAAAGGAACACAGAAAATCAGCAGGAGGGGTGAATCCATCTGCAGGACAGGTCTGGTCCAGCAGCTCTGCTCAGAGAGGAGCTCCCACAGCTGCTCTGGCACCACCTTGCAGAGGTGAGAAGAACAGTCTGACTATAATTTGCCAGCAACTGGTGTTTTAGGAGCCTGGATTTTATTAAAGGCCTTGGCTCAGGGCAGCAAACAAGGCTGGTTCAAAGCCTGCCTTTAATATCAAGTATCAAGGTTTCTGACTGTCTGAAAGAAAGGCTCTTGAAAAGGGCTGGGTTACTCCAGACCATTGAAAAACCATGAGTAAGATTTCTCAATTAGGAATGTAATGCTAATTAGACTTTTTTGGGTCAGCCTGGGTGGGTTGGCTAATTAGCCAAAGTAATATACCCATGTGATTGGCCTGGAGTGTGGGTGAGGTTCCTGGAAGCACCAGGTGATATCTGGTGGAAAAAAAAAAAAATTAAAAAAAAAAAGGATGTGTGGGTGGTAAAATCAGGACAGCTGCAGTCAGTGACTGGAGAGGGGGAAATAAACCTTCAACAGCAGATGCACAAAGACTCCCAACTCTCAGCAGAGCTGAGGGAAGGATCAGTGAGCTTCTGTAATGTTTATGGAAAGCTGGGTTTGGGATAAAATCATTTCTTTGGGAGATGAGAGATCTGCAGATTGCGCAAGGGCTGTGTCGAGTCAGGGCAGTGGTGTGATAAAACCTGAGACGTTTCAGAGCAGGAACAAATGGCAGATTTGCTCCAGCCTCGGGGCACAGGGCACACAGAGGCTCTGCAGATGTTGTTCTAACATTAGAGATGTGAATTTAAACTGCCAGCCTGTGTTTCTCAATAAAACACGAGTTTTACCTACAAAATCTTTTGTTTTAGTGGAAAAAGGATGATTTTTCCACTCACATCCTCCCTGGCCACCCTGAGCCACTGCAGAGAGGGATGTGGCCCTTGGGAAGGGTAGGGAACCCAGCACATGCTAATCATGGTAATTACAATTATAAAATATTCTGGGTGCTTTCTAACAAAGTCACGGGGTTTGGGCCTGCACAAAGAAACTCTTGGGGTTGTTGAAGCCCCAAATTTTGGTGGGCTGCATCCCAGAGCTCTGTGCACGTCCCACTGCCCCAGGGGGGTGCCACGAGCATCCCAGCTCTAGGACAGGGCAGGAGCTGCTCCTCCAGGGCAGATTTTCAAGTTTCCACTCTTGCTGATTGCCCTGGTCTCCCTGGAGCTCCTGGTGCCACTGCAGATGTTGCAGGGAGTTCTCCAGAGTGGATATCACGAACATTGAGAGTGCTGAACGTGCCCAGGGGAGCCCAGCAGCTCCTATGTGGTAAATCAAAAAATACCCTGAAAAATCACAGCAAGGAAGAAAACAAAAAGAGAGGATTCTCCCCCACACTAAAAGCACTGCGACATTTTCTGGTGGCTTTGTCTTTCCTCACAAAATTTTCTTGTTTTCTGCATCTCCTCGTCCCTTTAGCGATGCTCAGCAGGATCTGGGTAACTGGGTCAGGTAAATCAAGGAGCAGAGTTTGTGTGGATCATTTGTACTCCTCCTTTGGTCTCCTGCAGGTTGGTAACGCTGAACCATGAGAGTTTTAGAGCTGCCCCGAGTCCTTTCATTGATGCAGCTAAAGCAGCCAGAGCAGCTTGCAGCAGCTGCATGCACTGGAGAGCTGCTGTGCCATTCAGAACTCTGACAGCTGCATTGCTGGGCAGGAATTCAGAGCACTGGGAGCAAGATTTATTCTGGAAATAAAACACTAGGAGTGAGATCAAATACAAATCTATCAGGAAATAACCCCAGTAAGCTCTGCAAGAAACACATTTAATCGATTTTGCATTTGCTCTTTAATAAATTCTGCTTTTTTTTTTCCTCTTGACAGATGGCAATTTGATTTCTGGATCCTTAAAAAAAAAATCCTAAGCTATTATGTTCAATGATTTAACATCTTTCACATTTCAAAATATTAGAGATGGGCCTGAAACAAGGTTTGGACTCAAAAAGTCATGTTCCCAGAGGCTGCTCTGCTCCAAGGTTTTGGTTCAGGCCCATCTTTTCCTTTCACAAGCATCCATGTGAAAAGGATGCTGCCAAACAAACCTCCTGTTTTGAAAAGTGAGCTATGACATGTGTTTCTAATAATGTGTCAGATGGAGAGGCATGAAGTCACTTCAATTATTTTTATTATTTGTCTGTGGTTTTTTGCTTTCTTCTTTCATTTTGCTCAGCAAAACAGTGAAGCTGGAGCAGCCCCTCTCCCTCCCCACTCACAGCCAGCAAATCAAAGTGAAACTATCACTGGCAAAGCCCCTGCTGTGCAAACGTTTCTGGATACAAGTGAAAATAGTTAAAAATCAATTATTCCTTAAATTACACCGAGGTATCTGCTGAAATCCATTTCCTATTCAGTCTGTCCTAAAAAAAAAATAAAATAAAAACAAAGAGAGCAGAAGAAGAATTGAGATACAAAAAAATGGTTCCTGGTGCTGGGAGCTGAGGATAAAGTCCTTCCCCAAATGGAGGTAAGGTTTGGGAAGGCACTCCCTGCATCCTGATCACATGCTGCAAAGGGAAAACAGTTTTTTTATAAGAGCTCAGCCTTGGACTAGGCCAGGATTAATTTATCATGTCGGGCAGCAACTAAATTGAAAAACGGTCTCTGGAATAAATTTAAAGTATATGTTCAGCCCCACCAATAAAGAGTTTTCTAATGAAAATAAAGACAAATTAGTGGAAAACTGGAACCGAGCTACTCTAATTTTATTTTTTTTTTCTCTTTCTCTTTTGTTTTCAAATGTATTTTCCAGAGTGGATCACTAAAGGAGCCAGAGCCAAACAAAATCCCACCTCAGCGACCACCACCTCAAGGTTGTTTACAGTACATTCTCGACTGTAATGGCGTTGCAGTAGGACCAAAACAAGTCCAGGCTACTTAGATAATTGAGACCAAAAACGAGGGTTAAAGCAAAAATGAAAAATTAAAAAAAAAACAAATTGAAAGCAAAGAAACAAACCAATTTTAATGCAATCATCCCAGTTTTGTTCAATTTGCCATTGTTTCAGTGCTGACCTGGACTGTGTTTTTTCTATGCAGTGTCAACTCTCCCGTCTGGTTGTTTCCTTGTTCCTGTCTGTGCGTGTAAAGCTTTTTCCAACCTTCCTCTGTAAAACTTGTGATTGCAGGGCTGCTGTCAACAGTGTACAAAGAAATGTGCCTCTCTAGAGCCCACTGTACATCCTGGATGGTTAGACAGTATTTTTGGAGTATTTGATATCGTTCAGTAAAAGCAGTGAAACCCCCCCCGAGGTGCAAACTCCGTCCCTTTGCTTACTCTGTGAGTGTGTGCACACTGTACTCATAGCCTTTATTTTTTTCTGTGCGTGTGCATGACCAATAGGTAGGTGATCCAGAGATATTTTTCAAAGCCTAGATTAGGGTTTGCTAGTGAGGCTTTTTGGTTTATAGTTTTATAAAGTTTATGAACCTTTTGAGTTTTACTTATAAGCGAGTGGAAGTCTGCTATTTTGGTGACTCCATAAAATACGGTTCTTCCCAAGGAATATTTAAAATATCTTCTATTTTACATACTGGTATTCATATTTTTAGTAATTCTGCATTAAATTATTAGCTACAAAGCTATGTAAATGGGCCACCTATGTGCAATATCTCAGTGAAAGTGTGAGTATTTAATGTATCCTATTTCAATTAAGTAGTACCTTTTGTTGTCATTCTGAATTAGTAATCTATGGAGATTTTTAATGAGAACCAATGCAAATATTTTCAAAAAAAAATCTTATACTTACCTAAGATTTAAATCCCAGGTTATTTGGTGAGAAGTACCTCAAGGACTGTTAAACTTCCTGTAAGAGCTCATTTCATTGCAAATACTGAGAAGTGAGGGGATGGCAGCCCAAGGTACCTTTAACCAGCTGAGGATCCTGGGGTTAGAAAATGCAAGACAAAAAAAATGTCAGTGGTTTTCTTTACCAACTCAGGTCTCCTATTTTACACCTACAAGCATCACGAGAGCTGTAAAGAAAATCCAGTCCCGACGTTATCCACATAAAAATAGGGTCTCTAAGAACTGCTTGACATCAAACATGCAAAAAGGACTTGAGGTGCCTGACAACTGCTAGATTTGCTGTAGGTAAATTCTTTGTGATTTTTACATCAGTGATCTCTAACTGTGCTCCACAGGCAGGCAGTTAATCTGGTGTGGGAGATCTAGCCTAGAATCACAAGCTGCACGCTGCTGGCATACCAGAAAGCTGAGTTGCAAGCGAGCCACAAAACTCTAATTTTCATCTTGAATCTGTACAAAGATGAGTAGTGGCCATTAGTTTAGTGCAAACAATTATGTTTAAAGGGAAAACAGCCTGATGTTCTACCTCTGTTTTCCCTACAAACACTGGAAAAAAGTTATCAGTGAGTCTCATCATTCTTAGTGTTTCTTTTATTTGTACGAGCTGGCTGGTGAGATGAGAATTAAGGTATGCATTATTAGCTATTTAAATGTTTGTGGTGAGTGCTACTGTTTACTACCTATCAGTAAATTACATGAATATTTTGCTTTAGTGATCAGCATTTGTCTGGGTCAGTGATCATTCCAACGATGGCATTGGCTGTTTTGTTCCATATCAAGGAAATTCCACCTAGAAATCAGGTTCACAAACCCTTTCCTCCTCCAGACACCCTAAAAAGCGACCAAACCACACTGCCCTGGGGTGGAGAACTGAATCTGACGAGTGATTTTCCTTGCAAGCAGTTGGTATTTTTTTTGCATGGAGTAGTGCCAGTATTCACAAGTGCTTTCCACACGACATTTGTGCGTTGTGTGTGTGCGTGGAAGAGCTGGGGTGTCCCAGCCAGGATTCCAGCCCGTTCCCTGGGAAGGATTCGCAGGGGCACACACAATTCCTCCATCCCACAGCCAAGAAAACAAGCCAAGATGTCTCTCTGCATGTCAGCATGCTTAGGTGCAATATTGTGGGTAACAGGGAACAGATGTTTTACAGTGTAGGCTTAATGTTCAGTTCTGTTGAGTTATTTTTGGTAAAAAAAAAGTTTCTTTCATGATTGTTGCCTTTTTGTACAACCCAGCTGCAAGAAAGTGAGCAAACGCTGGAAATGTGACAGCAGTATTATCTTTTCTGTGAAATCTCTTGTACAGCTTAATGTGCAATAAAAGAAAGTTATATCTGTCTTCAGTGTAAAGTTTCTGGCATCCAAGCCTGTACGTACAAGTGGGGGAAAGAAACCTTTCTGGTTTTCAATATTGAGTGAAAGGAGACTAATAAGAAAGTGCTCCTTATTAAGATGTTGCAAGACCATGTTATCACCTTCAAATATTTCCTACAAAAGTGGTTCAAATTAAAAAACAATGAAGGCACATTCCTTAGCATTCAGTACGTGCTATTTATCTTTCTGCACCACAAAACACTGCTACAACTGAGTTAAAATTCACTGCTGAGGCATGGGCACATGCTGTCCTCACACACACACACTGGAACCTCCTCTAGTAAGGGGAAAGTTAACTCTCAAAGCAATTTTAAAACAACCAAAAAATCATATATTGCAGAAGTACATACAGATATGAGGTTTGCTTTTAGAGACCTGAGCAGATTAAGTGTTCTGCTTGCACTATCCATGCAAGAGTAAAAATTCCCAGATATCCAGAAGGTCTAGCTCAGTTATGTTCTGTGATATTTACAACAGCTCCAGACAAATACTCAGAACTTCCTCCCACCCTTTCCTCCCCTAAATGCATTTTCACGTGCAAGAGTTAAAATTCAGTTCTAGCAACCAGCAGTCCAGAAAACCCCAGTCAGACCTGGGAGCTGAGATAAAAGCAGCAAGCCCTGGTGTCTGACACAGCATTATTTCAGACAGAAAGCAGAAAAAACCCCACAGGATGATGCTGTGGCATCTTTCAGCCGTGGATTTCACAGCCTGAGTCTCTCCTGCACGTTGTAGTTTCACACTTCACGCAGTAGTTTGCCAGTAAAATGCCTTCCCAGTGAAAAATCATCCTGGTAAAGAATTATTAGTGACTTTCTTGTGTTTCTTGCAATGTTCTTGACATATTTCACTAAGGGGTTCAGTAAGCTCTGAAAATAATTTCAATTAGCCAGAAAATTTCAGCATGAATTTGTTTTACTGCTGTAAGAATGAATCTTAGAGGAATATTACAGAAATAATTTTAAGACTTTGGAGGAAGAAAACTGCAATAACTCCACAGAAAATAGTGAATGTGTTGCTGAAATAGATATTAATGCTGTGCTCAGCTATCTCCCAGCCTCTCCTTGACTTGGGCCAAAACTATTCTGGGGGTAACTCCATTGGTTTGGTTTGAAATCAGTGCCTGGGATGAATTGGGTGCTATTTAGGAATTTTAAGGCTAGTTCATAGGGGCTCCAAGCAAGTTCCTAATGTACCAAGTGTGAATTTTAACTATTGCCTCCATGCAAGCCCATGCGAGTAAAGCTTTTGCCTCGAAAGTAGCGTTAATCACATTGGCGAGGATGATTTTTAAAGTGTTGGGTATGAAGTCTAAATAAGGCCTCTTTGCAACGATAACATGATGAAGTTTCTCTTGTGCTGAACCTAGGGGGCCCAGTGCAACCCCAAGGAATGCAATCCCAAAGCCAGGAGCCATTGCAGCCCCAGCGCGTGTTCCCCGCGGGGCAGGCAGCGAAGCCCGCAGCCTCGCAGCCCCAGCGCCCGCCCGGACCCACCACCCAGCAGCCACGGCCCCAGGCCCAAGGTCCTCCCAGCTCCAGGTTATCAAAGGAAGCAGAGCCACAGCCACAGCCCCAGCCAGAGCCACAGCCTGCGCCGCAGCAGAAGCCGCAGTCGCATCCGCAGCTTAAGTAAGAGTCGTTTTATCCGTTCTTCTTCTCTCCTCGCAGCACTGATTTTGTGGGACTGGGGTTTGGGGGTAGGGAAAAAAATGTGAGTCTTGTTCCCGAGTTTTAAACGAGGTTAAATAGCTCAAAAAGCCTAATCTCTGTTAATGGAGGGAAGCGAGCCACCAGCGTTAGTTCCACCCTGAGCGCGGCGCAGAATTTTGGCTGCCAGTTGTGCAATTCCTGCCCCAGCCAGGGCTGAAAAGGCATCGTCTTTCTTGTCTTTGTTTCCTCCTTTTGGTGCCACTGACTCATGGGCTGGGTGTGCTGTCAGCCTGCCCTTCAAGAGGAAGTCTTATCTTGTTCAACTTTTAACCTTGCAGTCACTGAGACAACAGATTCCGTTTCCAAAGGCACAGTCCAGGGTGGAAAATGTTGGACAGTGGCTGCCAAATTGGTTCTTTGTGCTGTCCTTGGCTGTGCAGTGGCACTGCCTGAGTGCTCCTGCCCTGCCCAGAGAAGGCTGCACAAAACCCAAAATAAAGTGGTTGTCCCACTTCTGGAAGGTTCCTTAGTGATTTACCTGCCCCCAGTAAGGAATATGGAAAAGTTCCCCCTTAGAGCTCAAACTCAGCCAACAGAAAGCTCAGGGAAGCATCCGCACAGGGTTTGCAGTTTTCCAGCACAGCAGCCCTGACGCAACCATTGCCAGGAGAATCTCAGACACATCTCCTTAGTCTGAGACGTACAAAGACCTGCACAGAGTCTTTGTTTCCTCCAAGGAACACAGATGCCCTTGTTCCACCCACTCCTGTGCTCACACCGGTGGGAAACAACCCTGGGTCCTCCCCTGAGCCCAGCTCAGTGCCAAAGAAATGCTGCATGACAATATTGTGCAAAGAGGACAATATTTCCTTTGCCTCCCTGGGACAATGTATTCCTTTATTCTGTTTTAGAATCATAAACCTCAAATTGATTCATCCATTATTTGAATACACATAGAGAATAGAGAGGTGGATTTTTTTAAGCAAGATGGAAACTAGTTTAGAGTTTGAAACTTAACTTCTGACGTTGAAAAAAAGGAGCTAAGAACAGTTACAGGAGGACTCTGCCACATGCTGCTTCCCAGCTTTCTCCTTTAAGTTCTTTTTTCCACATCTAGATTCATTTTTCCCTTCTTCAAGTGGAAGAGTCTCTCTTTAAAACAAAATAACAAAGGAGAAATGAAAGTTTTTAATAAGAGCAGCCTTTCTAACTTTCAGAGGCAGTTTTAAGTGCACACCAAGGCTCAGATCTCCTGCCTGTAGGATTAACTCTATTTGCATGTGTATGCTTTGTATTCACCCACATGCTGTTGCCTAACCTGTATGTACATGTTATTAATCTGTGAATAAATATTTAATTAGGCTACTTATTGTGTTACTAATCAAGTCAAGTGCTGCTTCCCACCCTCCCTCTTTCAGTGAGTACAAACAAACATTTATCAGTCTATTCTCATTAGCACAACTATAATTTATGAAAAACCTAAAACGCCTGCAGCACTGTTTGCTGTACATTATTAGTTTAGAAGGAGAGGAGCTGCAAACCATGAGGAGTCTGAGACAATCTGAATAAGGAAAGTGCTTCAGTTCTACTGGAGCCAAAACTGAAATCTACTGTACTGAGATAAAAATGAAAGCAGGGAACTCCTTTTACCAATGTAGGGACTTCATAAAAAGCTGGAACTCATTAATGTGTTCTGTTTCAATTCAAGCCTATTTTTTAGATGTTATTTTATCTGCCAAGTCACAAGTTAAAGTTTTAAACTTTAGCTGTTTTCCTTCTTGTTTTCCTTGCAATGTTTTTCGTGCTCTTGGGAACTTACACAGAAGTTAGATGATAGTATGGAGTAGCACTGCCAGGCACTGCCCATAGACAAGAAGAAATGTATCTGATTTGAGGCATTTTTTTAAATATATAAAATGTCTTTAAGCCTCCATTAAGGATCTAATGTTCAATACATACAGAGAGAGGGAGAGCACATCACAATTTAGTGTTCAAACTCTCGTAAAACACCTGATTTTCCTCCGTGCACAACTGTTTGCAGCCTTACCAAAACGCCATTCTTAATCATCCCTGTTGGGTTGTGATTGGGATTTGGTTGGCAGGCCCACATTTTCCTCAAGCCCTAATTGACATCATCCAATTCAGATCTGTAGAGAGAAAACAAAACACCCGTGTGCTCCTTGAAAGAAATGTTATCTTTAAGTCTGACTCTCAAGTTGGGGTGCAGGAGGAAAATGCTGTGTGGTCGTAACTCTGTTGCTGGTGGTGAAAGCCCATTTTTGCCCAGTCTCGGGGACAATTTCCCCTCTTGTCCCCACTGATCCAAGGGGGCGGAGGCTGGGGCAGCATGACCATGCAGAACCTGTTGTGTTTGTGTCTTGCAGCAAGTCGCAGTCCTTGACCAACGCCTTCAGCTTCACAGAGTCCTCCTTCTTCCGGTCATCCGTGAACGAAGACGAGGCCAAAGCCGAGACCATCCGGAACTTGAGGAAATCCTTTGCTAGTCTGTTTTCTGATTAGCCAGAACCCTTTGCAAGTCTGTTTTCTGATTAGCCAGCTTCACATCCACCTGAGATAGTCCGACACCGCCGTGAATGTCCCATAGGTTTTGTTCTCCCCGTGCCAGTAACCTTCTTCTCCACTGTGCTCACTGTTGTACCAAGCAATATGTTAAACCTACAGAAAACACCAGGAAATAGCTGGAGGACTTTTGGTGAGGGAGATCCCATCCAGGAACATGTAAAAAAAACCATCTGGAAAGCAGGAAGGGTTCCATTGCTCCCACAGAATGTCCGATTCCAAGGTCCTTATCCATTGTAATTTTGTGGCCTTACTGTGACTGAAGTATATAATCCTATTTGAGACTCCTTTGTAGAATTGTGTTAATAAAGCATTGGGGAATGGGTTTCTCCTGGCTCTGCCCGTTCCCAATGCGTTGCAATGCATGTGTATTTCGTGTGTAAATGTTTTGTACTGCAGGAGTATAGTCTTGACTTGTTCTTGCCTCCCAGATCCAGGGGGCCATTCACACTGACATTCTCGTCGAGCCACATGAATAATGTGAGAAATTGAAGCAGTTTCTTCCTCCTTATCCAACCCTTCCATCAGCTGGTTGTAGACTTCTGATGTATTGCTGGGAGTTATCAGTACACTAAATGTCATAAATAGAGTGTAAATGTACTACTGTATCTCCATATGTCTATTTAAAGAATTTATTTCCAAACTGTAACCATGACTGGGTTTAGTTGCAAAGAATATGCATGATGTTACCCTTATTTTTGTGAACACCTTCTATTAAATGTAAAGTCCCATGCCTGATTTAAAAAAAAAAAAGTCTTCTACAAAGCTTGTTTCGACATCAATATATATATTGTCTATTTTGACTGATATCAAGAGGGTAACTTTATGATTATAAAAATATTTGGACACAAACTACAGCTGTAAGAAAATAAACTATCACAATGAATTCCTTTGTTGAATCAGCATTATGAAAAAAAACCCCTATAAATTGTAGGAATCACATTTACATTTTCTACTGAGTTACGTGTTTTAAAAATATTCCTCTGACTTGTGCAAACAGAATTGATTCCAGACTTTGAGGCAGTAGCAGCAGTTTTTAACAAAAGTTATCTGAATCAAAGTGGAGCTTGTTAGTAATCTCTAGATTACCCTTTTCTACACAACTTTCATGTCACTCTGAATCTCTTATCATGAATTACGTGCAACCCTTGCCAGGAAACAGCGCTGACAGAGGAAACAAGAAAAAAATAACTGTAATATTAACGTGGCTGAGGGAGAGAAAGAGCAACACCATGGTCACTTAAAAACCCGCTGGGATTTGCCGTGGGTTTGTAGAGACACCTCTGTTGGCCTCAGAAATTTGGAGATGTGGTCGTTTATGGAGCCTGGGTAATTCACAAGCACCTTTTGATGACACAAATCCTTCCAGCACTCTTGGGTTCCTCTGGGTGCAGGGCCCGGGGGGTTGGCAGGGAAGTGTGGAAATTTTAACGTGCAGAGGTGTCAGAGTTGAGCTCACCCAGGAGCACCTGGTGGCTCTGTTTGTCAGCAGCCTCAGTCAGTGATCTCAGCACACCTTTTCCCTGGAAAGTGGGCAGCTCCAGGTTCCCCAGGAAGCACAAACGGCCTTTGTGGGACTCTCCACAAGGACTGGCCTAGGACAAGGCCTTAGGTTAAGACCAAAATGAATTTCTGGGTGATTTTGCACTGCAGCGATGGAAACCTTGAATCACTGCCCTCTGTGAGATGGAATCTCAGCCCCTCGCCTCTGGAACAGCCCTTGGAGAAGCTCTCAGACTGAAAATTCTCATTTCTTTCAGGAGGAGTGCACTGCGGACAGAAATCTGTAGCTTAGCTGATGAATTCCATGGCCAAACAGAACACTCTAATTGTTTTTATTAATTATTAGTTCACAAATATCAGCTACACTTTGATTTTTAAGCTTTGTCCCCTTCCTGCCCCGCACTAGATTGAAACACCCTCCACGAGGCTGCAACAACAACCCTGAGAACTTGGAGGGCCTTTCATGTCTGAGAAGCACTTTGCTTTTAGATTAGAAAGATTAATCAAAGTTGCTAACGCAAATTAATTACTGCTACAGAGAAAGCATAGTAATTATGCATAGTTTGGCACGGTTCATGATTAGCACATGCCTGTTTTCAGCAATATTTAGCACAATATGAATTACAGCCACTTCATTAGTCCAGGCCCCAGATTTCCACTCGAGGCAAAGTTTCTTGCTCATATAAAAAATTCCCTCCCACCTCTTCCTGGGAGAAAACGGGTTTCACTACAGCCTTTGTTTTACCATCTGGAAGACAAAAAAGAAAGAAAGGGGAGAGGAAAAAAAAAGAAAAAGAAGCCAGGGGGATGATGCAATCGGAGGTGGCTGGCGTTTCCTCCCACGCCGTGCGCGGAACACGCTGCCTCCCCGCAGTGCCAGCGTGCCAAGGGCTGTCACACACAAGCTGCTGCACGCTCCCCTCCCCGGGCTCTGCCTCTTGGCCAAGGCACTTCAATCTGGAGCACACCTCCGGAACAGAATCGGGGGAAAAAGGAGATTTACGGAGGGCTGCTCAAGCGTGGATTGGCCGTTTCGTGTGGAACGGCCGTTTTGTCTCGCCCGTTTCCTCCGTTTCTCAAAGGGGTTGAGGCTCAGCTTGGGCTGAGCACTCAGTTATCCCATGGGATGCTGGGGAGGGAATTCCAGTGGGAATTTGGGTCATTACTGTGAGCCCCAGCCTGGGAGCACCGTTCTGTTCTTCACTTGCTCCTTTCCATGCAGATACAGCTCATGGTGCCACAGGTTTCTGTGCTCAGCACTGCATCTTTATTCACCTTTCACCTAAAAATCAGGAAAAAGCTACAAGATAAATAAAGCTACAATAAAAAACTATAAAAGCTATGAGAGCTACTAATCAAATTTAGTCTTGAGATTGAGATGGAGCCGTTCTCTGACCATTAGCCCGAAGCCAATTTGAAACGCTGAAGGAGATTTCAAGAGATTGCAATTATGGTCGAAGTGACTAATCCAGCTTTGAAACAACCACTGGCTCTCCAGCAAAAATTAGTCAAAATAGCACTGAGGTACTTTGTAAACACTGTGTGTGCTTTGCATACTTCCTACCTCACAAAAACAAAGCCCCTGCTGCGAGCCAGCGTTGGCTCAATGAACACATCACGTACGGGGAAGCTCCATTTAGGAAATTGGGAAAGGCCTGCAGATGTCTGGGCACTGAAAGGGCTCTTGCCACTCTTTGGCTGAATATTACAAATAAATTGTGCATCAACAGCAGCTTCCAGCAGGGCTGCAGGGGGCTGGATGTGTCAGGAACCAGGATCCACAGGGCTGAGGTGGGATCTGTGGAGGCCTGGGCTGGATGGACAGGGGCACTTGCCAGTGTCTGGACACTCAGCTTTGTGACACAGAATTCCAGAACATCCTGAGCTGGAAGGGACCCACAGGGATCATGGATATCATGGATCCAGCTCCTGTCCCTGCACAGACACCCCAACAATCCCACCCAAGCATTTTCCAACCGTTCCTACTCCAAATTTCCCCATTCCCTGGGGAAGTGCCCAGCACCCTCCTTTCCTAATTTTCTTATTAAGAAAGAATCCTTTCCTAATACCCAACCTAACCCTCCCCTGACACAGCTCCAGCCATTCCCTGGGTCCTGTTCCTGGTCACCATTCCAGCATGGACTCAGAAACAATTTAATTGTGCTTTTCTGCTCCCCTGGCAAAGCAAAGCTGCGCAGCAACACAGCGCTGCAAACAAAGAACCATTTGCAAATTTTGATCTTTAGCAGAGTTTATTTTTCCACACCAAAAGTAGCTAGAAATTATTATTGACTCAGAGCAATTTAAGAGATTTCACCTGAACTGTCACAGTGTCACCACAAATGGATTTCAGTTCTGAATGGCAATACCTGTCTCCAACAGGGAAATGCTTTTTCTTAGACACGCACCTCTAAACAAGCAAAAAAATATTTAAGATGTTTTTTAAAATCTCTTACCAAAAGGTTCAAAATGGGTACCTAAAATGAGTGATTCATTTTCAAAATGCAAGTTTTCCAGATATGCAAATAAGCAGCCAGATTTGCAAAATCCCATCAGTTTCTCCAAAATTCCTCCTCTTTTTCACGGAAGAACATTCCACCTTGAGATGGTACTTTATACCAAGTTTCAGGAAATATTGATTTACTCCTCTGTAGTTAAATTATTGCAGCCCAAAAATTAACTCAAGATTAAGAAAGATAATAAAATTAAATTTTTTTTTTTTTTAAAGAGAAAACATTCAAATAATATCTTAAGTATCAAATAAGCTCGTTAGATTTGAAATAAGCCAAGGAGAACAACAGAAACAACATCCCCCTGTTTCTTATTAGGATAGCCCAGGAGAGACATGTTTGGAAGTTTTTTAACCACAAATTACAATACAAAAAATTAGAAAGATTTTAAACAAAACAAAATAAAATGAAAAGAATTTGGGCTTTTTTACTGGGCCTGAAGTTTTAATTTATTTTAGCTGCGGCTCTGCTCAGCGCTTCCAAGGGTGGATGTGGGGTTTAAAGGCTGATCCACATCACATTACCTGACACTTGAGTTTCCCAGGAAAAGTTCTACTTCAAGGCTTTCTTATCTCTGAGGAATAAGCTTTTTTTTTTATGTAAAGGCAAAATTTGGAGTTGCTATTATTGCCTTGCACTGACCTGTACTTCCCAGCACCGTGAAGACAGCTACAGTAAGCAGTAAAAAATTAAAGCTGCTCGTGTTCTTCTCTTGCCTTTATTCACTAGGAATGAATTTTTGGTCAAAAAATAATGCAGATTTACAAAACACTGGAAATACAAAAGAACTGTTGTGTCTCCAGATGAGGAAGAAAAGAAACAAGCAGTGAGTGTGGGCTGGGATTTAACTGTTTTTCATTTTGGGAGCTCCTTCTCAGAAGTCTGTTACAAGTGTTTGAGTGGCAGGCACTTTTCAGAGGTGATGTAGTGAAAAGGCTTAAAATTAAAAATTAAATTAAATTTTAAAAATAAAAAAATAAAAAAATAAAAATAAAAAAAAAAAAAAAAAAAAAAAAAAAAAAAAAAAAAAAAAAAAAAAAAAAAAAAAAAAAAAGCTAGATCTGCTCCATCACTCACAGAAAGTCTGCAGTGCTGAAGAAACTCCGGGTAGCACTGAAATTAAAATTAAAGAGAGCTGTGCTTCATTAGAGTGACCCCCTAAAGAAGGGGCTTCCTTTTCCTGTCACTCAGAACAGTCAGGGTGATCCCCCAAAGAATTCGTGTGGATTAACAGTTTTGTTTTAAGGATAAGCAAGATGCTGATGCTGCTTTTCCCCTGTCCCTCAGGTATTTCACATCAAATTCTGCCACTGAAATCTCCTTTTGTGGGGACTGGAGATACTGGGCAAAACTTTTTCAGGTAACCCAAGTGTGAGAGAAAGAGACATTTACTTAGTTCACACCTGCTGTCATAAAATGTGAACATCTCACAGCCTCTCTCCTTAAGTGCCTCTTCCCCTGAAATCAGGAGTGGTTTTAACTCACAGAGAAAGCAGAGGGGGCAAAGCATCCTCACTCTGAGTGAGCCAAACCCCTCTGCCAGGGCTGCTGCAGCTGGAGAGCTGCTGAACACAACTCTGCAACTGGGGATCATGGAAATCCTGCAGGTGGGCCCTTAAAACAGGAAATTTCAATCCTGGCTCTGTCTACCACCACTGAATACTTCAGATTTTGAGCTGCTTCAAGCCCAGCTCCTGCTTTCCCCCCCCATTTTCCTTTCTTTGCACCCCACATGCCACGAGCACGGGGGATTTTTAGGCAGAAGTGATTAAAACAATGATTAAAAATAATACAATTATTTTTTACCTCAATCCCAAACTGCAGTGGCCTCGTGCAGTAAGAAACAGGATGTGCCACAAAAACCCTGCCACTGGAATTCAGTGTGCAAACAAACGGTGACACATCAGCTCCCAGCGCACGGGAGATTTGCCTCACACAATGGATCCACCAAACAGCTCCCAGGGCCACATTTTCGGCTGAAGAGAAAGGAAATGTTCTTTTCCTCGTGGGGAAATGGAAATTAGTCACTCCCTGCCCACCAGCTGAACCAGGGCTAATTGCTGCCCAGAAGTGATGGTAATTTGGAGCTGTGCTGAGCTGCCGTCGTTTTGTTTGTCCTGGTGACAAGTTCAATAAATGAGCTGGCACTGAGGGCTGGAGGAGCTGGGGGGTGTTTCCTCTCGGGATGGATTCCACCTGTGCTGTTGTTACCACACAACACCAGGCAAAGCCTCACTTTGAAGGCCCCTGAAATCGGGAGTTGCTGCCTGCATCCCCAGGGAGGGCTTGGCTCTGCCCAGCGCCCGACGGAGCCGCAGCGAATCCGGGCAGATGGAGGAGAGCTGTAATTGCAAGGCCTCTGCCCCACCTGCTGTGGGAATGCCTCTGAACTAGGATCAAGGAAGCATTCTTCTTATTCAGATGGGTTTTGTCTGTTTGCAAGCCATGACTGAATCTATTAAAAAAGTTTCTTTCACAAAAGCACGACGATGTCTCAATCCCTTCTCCCCTCACACTGAGGTTCACTCCCAGGTGAGCACCACGCTCCAATAAATATTCCTTTCCTCACCTCTGTCCCGGGCTACATTTTGGAAGACATTAGCATTTTTCACACCTTTTTTACTAGAAAGGGAAAGCGTGTGCCTTGACTCGGGGCCACGGGGAGCTGATGTAATTTCGTGGCAAGAAGACTCCTGCTGCCCTTAAGAATGTCAGTACAAGTTCTGAACTGACTTCCCCTCCTCTGGAATAATTATGCATTCCTCTCTGGCACATTTGATCATGCAATTCTCCTGCTTTGTAGATTACATGTCTCGAGGAGGTACAAAAGGGAAGAGCAAAGGCTGGTTTATTTCTCTACCTGCATCTAACAAAATTATACACACACACACACACACAATCACACCTCGAGTGGGGCTTTTAAATGGAAAATTATGTGAGAATTTACAGGCTTGTTTAATATGTACATTAAATACAGGCATCCTTTCATGCAGCGAGCATCTCCTGGGAGGAACACGGCGAGCAGGGGGGGAAAAACACATTGTTAAATTACAATTGAACAAGCTGAAACTTGTTGGGGTTAAACAGCCCACCCTCAAACTGCAAAAAGCCCGATTTTGCCCCCAGCAACTTCTGAAAAGCAGGCTGCCTTCAGTGGATTTGTGTGAATTTAACTGTCTAGAGGCTCCAGCCACATCAGAATTCGTCTCCCTGATCTGGGAGATAGCAGAGCCCAGCCTAGGAAGTCTTTGGAGAAGAGACCACTTGGCAACCCCACAGAGCATTAAATGTGAGCACAGGATGCAGCTGGAGAGCTGGGATGGGATGGGATGGGATGGGATGGGGTGGGATGGGATGGGATGGGATGGGATGGGATGGGATGGGATGGGATGGGATAGGATGGGATGGGAGGGTGCTCACAACACACAGACACAGCAAATGTCCCCACCAAGAAGCTTTTAGGATGCATTTGTCAGCCTACTCCTCTCTGACTGCAGCAAAAGCCTAAAATTGGTTTAAAAAAAAAACCCAACAAACAAACAAAAAACACCAAAACAAATAAACAAAACAAACAAAAAAAAAAAAAAGAAAAAAAGAAAAAGAAAAAACATCAACCCCAAAAAAGCTTCCCCCCAGCCAACAAAAAAGCCTTAACCAAAACAGACAAACAAACAAACAAATCTAAAATGAAAAGAAAACCCAACAAACCAGAGGCTTAATTGGCCTCCGTTCTCTTTACAAAGAGCAGATGATAAAAGCTGACTGAATAAAAACTGAATTCAGTCTGAATTCAGTTCTGAAAAATGGGGACTAAAATAAAATTATGTTTAAGGCTCCAGAGCAGGTCAGTTTTTAGCCTGAAGACACAAAAACGGGTGCTGGGAGAGGCAGCAGCAGAACCTGGGGAAGGGTTAAAGTCACCTGGACATTTCTTCCTTAGTCCTAAACCACGAAGAGGATTTTTGCTCTCATTTCAGAAGTATTTTGCTGCATCCTTTTGAGGTGGAGATATTTCAAATCAATTCTTTCTGACCTTCAGCACATCATGCAAAGAACTTGGCAGCAAGGGCACTGAACTCAACCCAGTGACACATAAAGGACTTAAGTGTTTAATTTTTAACTCTCCTGGAACATAAATTCTACTATTAAAAAGTTCTACCTTGTCCTACAAAACACAAAGCTTTTTTTTTTTTTAAATATATATTCCTATAGCCTGGTCAGTGATGCTGAGGTGCAAAGTCCCTGTGTGTTCCTGTGGGATGAGGGTGATGTGATGGAAAACCTAAAAATGTTACAAAAGACACACAAATGTCTTCAATCCTCACCTAATTCTGAGGTTCAGATAAACCAATAATCCCACAGTAGTAGAGGAGATAATTCAGACTTCTGTACCTGTATTTATATCTGGATTTCCCTGTTTAAAACTTGCAGATTTAAAACCAAAAGTCAGATTTTCTACGAGTGGCTCGGATTTCTGATGGGGGCAGCACACAGATTATGTCCACAAAATACAGATCTTCCTTATTTTTAAGGTTATTCTCCCAATTTCCTCTCTAAAAGCCTCATGAATGAACATTTTAAAAAGGCCAAAATTTCCATTAAACTGAAAAACAGAGTGTGGAGCTGTTAACAGCGATGGGTTTTGTGCTCCCTCACACAAATGGCCAACTGAGAATGCGGGGCAAGTTCAAGCTTGAAATGCATTTTTTTTTTAAGCCACCAGTACACAACACTAAACACAATTTAATAATGGAAAGACTGGCACAACCTTAAAGGAATCTCATGGAGTAGGCAAGGGATGCCTGTGACTTCTTATGAAACAGCTGAACCCAGTCGGAACCATAATCCAGATTCTTTACATAATTATGGCAGGAGGGTGTGGGAGAAGGAATATCAATTTTTATTTTTTTAAACTGGGGAGCTTCTAAAGTAAAACAGGCAATGCATTGATCTCCCATTTCCCTCAGCTCTCCTGAAAATGTAATTTTTCATTTGCATTAATGCTGCAGCCAATTTAAAATCCAGCTTAACATTTTGCTAGCACTGAGGGGTTTTTTTTGGTTTGGTTTTGGTTTTGGTTTTGGGTTTTTTGGGTTTTTTGGGTTTTTTTGTTTTGTTTTGTTTTGTTTTGATACAGAAATTAGAGCAATTTTTATCACAATTCTCACCAGGTCCAGCTTAACATTCTTAGGAGAGTTTCTTCTCTCCTTAAGCAAGCTGATCACCAAGTAAATGAAGCAGCATTGCTGGTCCTCATTCCACTGGTAACAAAACATTCTCAACTCAGTCACACACAAGAATTACTTAATTAAAATGATACAACCTGTGGACAAAATTAGACAAGTGACTGAAAATGGAGAATTTGTTGTTTTAAATAATTTCTGCCACGATTAAAAACTGGATTATTTTGTGCTGTTTGCAGTGTTAAGAACACACACACATCCAAATATTGGAATAGCTTTCCACGCTTGGAAGTGCTTTTGCTCTGGATTTCTGCGCAGAGCACTGACATTTCCTTCAGCCTTCCAGGATTTTAAACCTTTATTCCTCGCGATCGGGGATGAGGAAACCAAACAGCGCTGGGTGAGGTGTGGGGAATGGAGAGCACTCAAAGCTATTGAAACAAGAGGTGTGGCTGCGATTACCCGGAGATCTTCCGGTGATAAAGGCAGGATTGCATCAGCTCCTGGCTCCGGAGCTGCGGTGACTCAGCAATCCAGAGGAATTTGTTTCCATCTGCTTTCCGCTCTCGGGAGATGCAAAAACTTCAGTGATGCTTTCTCCTAAAATTCCCCCAAAAAACGGTGAAGCCGGGGGTGTTTTGGTTCTCAGGAGCAGCACTCCAGCCTTTATCCCCTGCAGATCCCAGGAGCAGCACTCCAGCCTTTATCCCATCCCTGTCCCAGGAGCAGCACTCCAGCCTTTATCCCATCCCTGTCCCAGGAGCAGCACTCCAGCCTTTATCCCATCCCTGTCCCAGGAGCAGCACTCCAGCCTTTATCCCTCACAGATCCCAGGAGCAGCACTCCAGCCTTTATCCCATCCCTGTCCCAGGAGCAGCACTCCAGCCTTTATCCCATCCAGATCCCAGGAGCAGCACTCCAGCCTTTATCCCCCACAGATCCCAGGAGCAGCACTCCAGCCTTTATCCCCCACAGATCCCAGGAGCAGCGCTCCAGCCTTTATCCCCCTCAAATCCCTACTCCCATCCCAATCCAGGTGTTTTCTCAGGGAATTGTGTGCAGGGCTCAGCAGCTGCTCCCCGCTCACTGCTGCGAGTCAGTGCAGCACAGCACAGGAAACTCCAAAACTCAGATTTGGAACCAAAATGGAATTGGGAGAGCAAATATTCCTGGTAATTCTGGTGATTCATTAGTCCTTTTTCTAATCTTTTTTCTCCTGTGATTTTGGCAAAACCTGGTTTTTCCTGTGATTCCTCAAACCACAGTTTTGTCCATTCTGTACAAGTCCAAAGAGAAAAGTAGAACACATAAAATTCTCATTGATCAGGAGTCTGTGTTTTGGGAACTACACCAAAGCAAATATCCTTGGCAATTATGGTGATTCATTAGTCCTTTTTTTCCCCCCTAAAATTTTGGCATTCTTAAACCAGAATTTTGTCAGTTCTGTAGAAGTCCAAAGAGAAAAGAAGAACACCTCATAAAATTCTCATTAATCAGGAGTCTGTGTTTTGAGAACTACACCAAAGTAAACATCCCTGGTAATTCTGGTGATTCATTAGTTTCTTGGGTTTTTTTCTGTGATTTTGGCATTCTAAAAAAAACAGAATTTTGTCCATTCTCTAGAAGTCCAAAGAGAAAAGTAGAACACATAAAATTCTCATTGATCAGGATTCTGTTATATTTACCATGGTCAACAAAATTAACTATGTCAAATATTTAATTAATGTAATAAAATATCTTTTTTTGTTTGGTAATTCTCATTGATCAGGAGTCTGTGTTTTGGGTCCTACACCAAAGCAACCATCCCTGGTAATTCTGGTGATTCGTTAGTCCTTTTGTTTTTTTTCTTCCTGTGATTTTGGCATTCTCAAATGAGAATTTTGTCCATTTTGTAGAAGTCTGAAGAAGAGTAGACCTCATAAAATTCTCATTAATCAGGAGTCTGTGTTTTTGGTACTACACCAAAGTATCATGATTAACAAAATTAACTATGCAAAACAGTTAACTAAAATAATATCTTGTTTTGTTTGTTTGTTTGGTAATTCTCATTAATCAGGGGTCTTTGTTTTGGGTACTACATCAAAGCACCATGATTAACAAAATTAACTATAGAAAATAGTTTATTAAAATAGCAAAATATCCTTTTTTGTTGTTGTTGTTGTTGTTGTTGCTATCCTCTCCTATTGCCATTAGAGATGGAACATTGAATTATATTGACCATTGGGTGGACCCAGCCCGAGAATTCAGGGGGGTTTTCTCTTCTTCCCTCCAAGCAATGGGTTTGCACCCATCACTTTAAGCCAGCCCAAATTAAAGCTGCTGTGGCTGGGCTGCCAAAATTCCTTCTGAAATGGGACTGTAGTTGTGTGAGCAGTGGGAAATGAATGTTTCTCTTCCTTTCCTCACAAGAAAACCTTGTGCAAAAAGGAGTATTTGTGGTGTTTTGGGTTTGGTCTTCACAGAATTGGTCAGTTTGGGTTAGAAAGAGTAGATTCAGGAAAATTTATACCTGTTCCTGGCCTGCCATTGAGCACAGGCGTTAAGACCAAATTTCAGGGAGTTCGTAGCTGAGTTTGGCCTTTACCTGCATTTCTGCCTCCCTTCTCAGCATCAGCTCAGGCTCTGCTCTCAAATCTAAGCCCTCTCTGGCTAAAACTGAGCCTTACTTTCCGTTCTGTCCCTGCTTTCCAATATTTCAGTCCCTTCCTTGAGCGCTGACAGAAGCTGTAACAGGCTGTGCACACTTCAAGGAGACATCACAGGGCTTTGATTTCATCATCAGGCTGTGACAGAGCAGACACTTCCTTTGGGCTGGGGGACGTTCAAACAGTGGCCTCCAAGAAGTGGAAAAATCTAAAAGTTCCATTTTCAGTTAATCTCACTCTTAGAAAAAGACTCTGAAAAATCCTGAGTGATTACAAACATATGGGAATAAAACTGACACAGACAAGAAAAAAAACATTCCTTTAAACCAATCAATCTTTGTCACTTACTACACAGTGCTCCAGAAAGTCTGCTCCTTCTCCTGAAACAGGAATTGCATTTTCTAGCTTGTACTCATGAAGTTTAGGAGGCACTTTAAAACCAGTTTTGAAGTCTGCTGTTTCCTCTGCATGGAGCCCAGCGAGTCTGGAGAAGGCGATGAAATGATGATGAAGTCAAGAGCAACTTTGGTGCCCAGTTTGCACAAGGCAGCTCCAGAATCCAATCCATCATCTCATCCAGAAAATATCTCCATGCCAGCTGTGGCTTTCAGCACCAGGCCCTTTGGAATCAGCACCCAAAGTGATTTAACAGCACAACTGACCAAACTCAGTTTTCACTGAGCTCCTGACACGCTCACAAAATCCAAGTGGTTTTCTGCTTATTTAGCTGATCTCGCTGCAACAGCGTTGAAAGTGGTTTTGCAATAATTAAGCTGATTTATGTCAGTTTTGGAGGAGCTGGTCACTTTTTTGGAGCAGAGTGGGCTTTGAGGAGAGTGGTTTGCTCTGTGAAATGTTGGCACCCAATCTTCTGCTAAGGCAAACATCTTCTATTCATAAAACCCAAACCAGGAGGAGCCCAATGCATTCACAAGCCAGTTGCCCTTTAATATCAATGAAAGCTAAAAATCCTGTGTGTGTGCTGGGAGGAGGATTGGAGCCAGAAAAGGCCAGAATGTTAAAATGGATTCCTGTGCAGCACAGGGATAATTCACATTTTAAACAAGTGGCAGTGTGGGTTACTCTGTGCATTAAAATTTCACAAGGTGTATTCATAATGCAGGGAATGCCCATTTCCCAAATGCAAATACTGTGTTCTGTAATTTTCAAGATCTACTGAGAATCTCAGGACTAAAGAGGACCCAAAAGGGTCAAGTCTCCTTTGTGATCAGCTCTGCTTTTTAACTTTTTCTGCCAAAAACTCCTGAAAAGCAGCTGACTGTGAGCAGTTCTGCTGCACAGGAACAGTGGCACTGACATGAGCAGCACTTCAGGACTCTCATTTATTTGTTCTCTTGTGAAAGACACAAACCTCAGGGACCAAATATTGGTCAGCAGAGATCAAGGGGCTCTGGGACCCTTCCCAGACAAGCCCTGGAGTGCAGCAGGTGAGCCCTGAGGGGAGGTGGGGACACTTAAACTGGGTCCCTTTGTGGCATCCTCCATCCAAGAGAACAACACAGAACCCCACGTCTGAGCAAGCCCCTCCTGCTCCTGGAGAGGAAGAGAATTTCCCTAAAACAGATTAAAAAAATAAATAAAAAATCACTATGAGTTTTTAAAGTCAGAATGACTTTTTTAAAATCAGCTCTCTGAGCACTGAAATATTTTTCAGCCTTATCTGTGTATGTTTGCCAGTTCTGTGCAGCTTACTCCAAAACTTAATTTTTGATCCCCAAGAGAAAGGAGAGCTCACACCTCCCAGTGCACACAGTATTTGTGATCCCTCTGTCACTGCACTCAGAGCCCTCTGCTATTTCTCACTCCAGCACATCAGCTTTTATAACAGTGTACAGCAAATGAGAGCCAAAAACTCCCTTCAGCAAAGGCCCACCCTGTCCTTTCCCCAAAGCAGATTTTGGGCAGGTTGGATTTTCCAAGCCTACTGCCATTTCTCACTGGAGATGCTCTGTAACTCTCTTTTGGCTGCTGCCTCCTGATATTCACAAAATTACCACGGATTTGGAAAGGAAAACTCACAGTGAAAATATGTGTAAAAACACCGAGTCACAATATTATCAAAAAAAAACAAAGAGGAGAGAAATTAGAAGGATATATTAATTAACTTGTCTGCTGCCTTATCCCTTGTGCAATGCCCAGAGCTCCTGGAAGCGGTGCTGCAGGTGTAGAATTAAGGATTTGTCACTGCCCAGCTGTTGCAGCCACTCCACACTGCCTGGGATCTTGGGAATGCATCCCTGACGTGTCCCAAGCTCCCTGCACTTGCGTTAATCACCAAACTCCAGGCATCTCACCAGCCCAACAACTGCCACCACACCCAGCCCCACCAACGCCAGGCAAACATCTCCTGCGATCTGGGTGATGCAAGCAGCAGGGAGATCAATTTTATTGATTTTGAGACGGCTGCTCACTAATTTATTTGTAATTATTTGTAAAACTTTTCCACCTAGGTTTTGGATTTGAGCTTGTGTTACCTGTTACTTCTCATTGTTGTACCCAAGTGTAAAATATTACGGGAAAAGTGAAATAGGTGCATTTTAGGAGATCAACACTGAGGATACATGGAACAAATCTCAACAAGGCAGCTTTCAGTTCTCCTTTAGTTTTTAAACAACGCTTCCTCTTAGTTAACTGCGGGGCAATCGCTGCTGTTAAATTTATTTCCTAAGCTGGGTTTC
This sequence comes from Eopsaltria australis, assembly GCA_034509425.1. Taxonomy (NCBI): domain Eukaryota; kingdom Metazoa; phylum Chordata; class Aves; order Passeriformes; family Petroicidae; genus Eopsaltria; species Eopsaltria australis. Next base: position 1,529,058 of record JAVTVJ010000566.1, read on the forward strand.
AGTGCCGAAAAGCGAGGCCGCTCCTCATTTTGGGAGGGGGGATGTGTCCCCGATCTGTCCCCGATCTGTCCCCGATCCCGGTGGCTCCGGAGGACGCGCGGCTCGGGCGGGCGGCGCTCCCGGCCGTGCCCAGCAGGCGGCGCTGGCGCCCGCCCCGCGCGGCTCTGCCGGGACCGCTCCCGGAGCCACCGGAGCCCCCGAGCCGCGACCAGAACCGCATCCCGCATCCCGCATCCCGCACCCTGCATCCCGCATCCCACATCCCGCATCCCGCATCCCACACCCCGCATCCCGCACCCCGCACCCTGCATCCCACATCCCGCACCCCGCATCCCGCATCCCACATCCCGCACCCCGCTCCCCGCATCCCGCACCCCGCACCCCGCACCCCACATCCCGCACCCCGCATCCCACATCCCGCATCCCGCACCCCGCATCCCGCATCCCGCATCCCACATCCCGCACCCCGTATCCCGCATCCCACATCCCGTATCCCACATCCCACATCCCACACCCCGCATCCCGCATCCCGCACCCTGCATCCCACACCCCGCACCCCGCATCCCGCATCCCGCATCCCGCATCCGCACCCTGCATCCCGCACCCCGCATCCCGCACCCCCACCCGCACCCGCATCCCACACCCCGCATCCCGTATCCCGCATCCACATCCCGGCACCTGCATCCCGCACCCTGCACCCCTCCCGACCCCGCACCCGCACCCTGCATCCCGCATCCCGCACCCCGCATCCCGCATCTGCATCCTTGCACCCCGCACCCGCATCCCCATCCGCCCCCGCACCCCGCCCCCCCCGCATCCCGTATCCCCATCCCCATCCCGCACCCGCATCCCGCACCCTGCATCCCTCACCCCGCACCCCGCACCCTGCATCCCGCATCCCGCACCCCGCATCCCGCATCCTGCACCCCGCATCCCGCATCCCGCATCCCGCACCCCGCATCCCGCATCCTGCACCCCGCATCCCCCACTCCGCGCCCCACATCCCGCACCCCACATCCCACACCCCGCATCCCGCATCCCGAGCTGCATCCTCCATCCCGATCCTCATCTCGAACCGCAGCCTGGATCCCGAACCGCATCCCATGCCCCATCCCGCATCCCGCATCCCAACCCGCATGCCAGTCAGTATCCCGAACCGCATCCTGCATCCCGAACCGCATCCTGAGCCACTTCCCATATCCCGTATCCTGCATCCCACATCCCGCTCCACATCCCGTACAGCATCCAGTCCCGCGGGACCGCTGCCATTCCGGTCTTGGAAGCCACTGGGGAGTCCCCTCATCTCGCACTGCATCCCGACCCCCATCCCGACCCGCACCCAGCCCCGCGGAGCCGCTGCCATTCCCGTCCTGGCAGCGAGCAGGGAGTCCCCGCATCCCGCATCTCCCTGAATCCCCGAACCTTCCCGCATTCAGCTTCGCATCCCACCCTGCAACCAGCCTCGTGTCCCACACCTGCATCCTGCCCTGCATCCAGCCCCGCATCCAGCTCCACATCCCACCCCACATCCCAACCTCATCCCACCTCCATCCCACCCTTCTCCCACCCCACATCCCGCCCCCGCATCCCTCCAATCCCCCTGCCCAGAGCCACGGGGACATCTCGGGTCATCCCAGTGTCACACAACAACAAACTCGTGTCAGTGCTTGTTCCAAGCTCACTTAAGAGCCCCAGTGCTATTAAAACTGAAAGAATGATCAAATTCAAACACAATTAATCATTTCCTCATTTTTCCTCTTTTGTTAGGCTCAGATTGGGCAGTCTTAGCTTGGAAACTTCCGTGTGCACACAATAAGAAATCATATGAAAAGGGTTTGCAAAAAGAGGAAATAATAAGTAACAGAGAGAAAGCTACAAATAACTGAATGACCTACAAAAATATTGCCAAATCATGCACCATGTCTTACCTTTGATAACAAATTCCTTTTGAAAACAATTGCATTATTTTTAAAGCCTGCTGTAAAGGGAAAACCTTAGGTAGAACTCTAAATTTAAAAAAAAATACTCCCATCCAATTAAAAATACCACGTTCAGCTCTTTGGCTGAGCGCAGGCACACAGCACATTTCACTTTCTTTATTGCAGCTGCAGGAAGGAGATTTTTGGGGCTGTTCCTCCGGCCCTGACCCAAGAGCACCTCGGTGCCAATTCCCCCTGTTCCCAACAGGGAGATGGGAGGGAAACGAAGGAATGGGAAAAGAGAAACAAGGATTGGGGTTTTTTCCACCCATGGGCTCTGAAACACATCTTGGCCACACCACCAAGTTACAACTGCGGCTAAACTCAGATTTCAGAGCTAAAAGGAACAAACCCCATTTTTGTAACTTTTCCCCTGCAGTTTTGTCCATAGATTCTGCAATCCCTGCTTTAAAAGGATAAACACTTTCAGGAGGTTGTGTAGAGGGAATAAGTCCCCCTGGGGATGCAGCACCGCTCAGCAGGGGTAAAGCTGGGCTTAAACTGGGACTACCTCAGTAATGTACATTTTGTGTTTTAAGTGAAGATCCACATTTGGCTTCTTTTGGGGCACAGAGAGCTTAAATCTCATTGTGTTAAAGCTCATTTTCCTTCCCTTTCTAAAACTGAATTACCACTGAGTACATACCGCAATAAAATATTTTCATCTTCCACGTGTCTTGAAGAGAGCATAATCCAGCCAATCCCATCACTAATGTAGAAAAGTGTTAAGGGAAAATTGGTTTGCTCTGTCCTGGGGAGCTCAAATGCCTGTGTTCTGTACTTCAATACTCACTGGGGTGTCAGAAAACTCACACGGAATTTGCAGCAATCGTGTTTAAACCATCAGAAGAATAAAATAGTAGGGTCCATTTCTGGTATTTTGCCCCTAAAATTCATATAAAAATGAAGATGTAAATATTTGATTTCAAGCTCTGGCACTGCTCACACTCGTCCCTCCACCAAGGAGTGAAAGGGATCAGCAGGAGCTGAAAGGGAGTTTGATCTTTGTTCCATTGGGACCAGGGAACCCGAGCAGCAGTTTTACAAGGCATCGTAATTGTTTGTACTTGCAAAACTGGATGAAGAAATCGCTGCTATTCTTAAAGCACATTTATCACATCCATACAAAAGTCAGCACATTTCCACTGCGAGCACGGCCCCAGCCAACCAGAGAGAGTTCCCGTGTTCCGCCCACGCTCGCTCTCTCATCCTCCCCTTCCCCAGAGCAATCCTTGCATCTGGCCACTGCAGCCTGGAAAAATCCCCCCTGTGCCCCTCACCTGGGCTCTGCTGGAGCTGCCACCCTGCCCAGGCTGGTGGCTGAAACACCAACATTTGAAGCTCTGAAAAAAAGGAGGTGAAATTATGGAAGGATTTCGAGGCGTGCAAGGCACAAGCCCTCTGCTGTTCCAAAGGCTCTGGGAATTTCAAGCAGTCCTGCTCAGGGTAACTGAGATGAGGAAAAAAATGAGGTTATGTAGGGGGTGTCATTGGAACTCTAGAATTTGTAAATTTGGGGCTCTACTGAACTTCTCAAAGTTTCACGAAATGCGTTTTCCTGTTACTTAAATGCATTTGTTCTTCGACTGAAGCTTAATTTAAAAAACATGTCTTTTGAGCTGAGTGCAAGTCTGACTAATTCTGCTGTAAATGCTGCTGAAGATGAACAAAACTAACACTATCATTTAAAAAAAAAACAAAACAGAAAAGGCCTTGTGCCTGCAGAACAGCCACACTGAGGCTACTGCCCCAACTGTGAGAGCACAGCTCTCGTTTTGTTAATTGAGTAAAAATCAACACCCATCCTGCTAAATTCTGTACCAGATATAGGGAACCCCAAATGACTGAGAATCCAGAAGCTGGAGTTCCTCTACTCATCTGTTTTCTCTTTCTGTTTCTTTCTGATATGTTTGGCTCCTCTGTTTCCCTTTCCCAGTGAAGTGTCCTTGTTTAGATTTCATCCTTCCAGCCCTTTCCTGATTCCCTTCCAGCACAAACCAAGTTCTTTAGCACTTTTATCTCTTCTCAGAGCAGTTCTGGGTGCTCTCAGTGGCAGCTGGGCCATTCTTTCCCCACTCTCCAGGGAAAAGGAGGAAAAAGAACCATGGACATCATCCTTGCTTCTCACCTCAGCCCTGTGTCCATCTCCCAAGCAAGAAAAGGATTCTTGGGAACCAGATCAGAGTAACAATGCTGTGCATTCTGGTTAATTCTCTGTGTCACACTTCCAGAACCATCTCATCAGCATTCCCAGTCCATTCCTCATGTTAGAACTTCTGTCACTGATGTTTAATAAGCAGTATTCGAACTCAGGAACCAAAGCTGCAGCAAACAACATTTTTATTCATTATTTTTGGTTCGGGAATGTCTGTTTTCCAGACACACTCTGCCTATTTGCAAGGTGCCCTCACATTTCCCACAGACACTCGTAGCACCCTCTATTTCAAATTTCTTGCCACTTGTGGTCTATGAAAAGTTGAGAATTGAGCTGTCCACAGTTCCCTTTCCCTTAAATGTTTGCATTCCATCTTTCTCTCCTCTCCGTAAATAATCTTGAGCACAAAGAGTCATTCTACACTCCTCTTGTCCAAGAAAAAATGGTTTTTTCCTCAAATGAAACTGCATGGGAGCTAAAGGAGTTGTTCTGCCCCCCTTGCTGGCCAGGGCTGCTGTGCAGCCTTACCTACATCCCACCACTGCCAGAGGAGGAAGCGGATTTTTTTCTTCCCCTCTTGGCAACTCCTGGGGAGGTTCACTATTGTGTTCTGGGAGTCCTCGTCCTGCAGGGCTATTGTGAGCAGTGTAGTAAACAGAACTTTCAGCACCAGGATGCGAGGAACAGGATCCAAGGCTGGGAGCATTTGCCAAGAGTGGATGTGACCGCTGCCCCATTCAGCGGGGACGGTGCAGCAGCTCACCCCAGCTGTGCTGGGAGCACACTCTGTGACCAGGGGGACAAAGGTGGCAGCCACTGACGAGCCAGCCCAGCCCGCACAAAACACCGCCAGGATGTTCTGAAAAATTTCCTTCCCCATCAGGAGAGGGAAGAATGGATCTCAAGTGCAGATCGGGGCTGCGGGGCTGCGTTTGTGTCAGCAGATTTCCATGAACTGTTGTGGAGCTGATGACAACTGAGAGTTTGGCTGAAATTTGGAGCTGAAGTGCTCAGAGAATTTCAATGAGTTTCTCTGCTGTTTGGCAGGGTGCGTGATGTCAGACAGGCCAAATGGTTCACATTTATAGAAAAGCAGATAAGGGGCACAAAGCAGTAAATGTCAATGTTTAGGGAGCTGAGATTAAATGCAGCTTCACAGAACTGAACTATAATGCAGAAGTAGCATTGCATACAGCACAAAATAAAATATTTTATAATAAATAAATTTTGAAATAATAAATATTGTAAAATAAATCAAATAAATTTTAAAACAATAAATATTATAAAATTAATCAAATAAAACACTGTGAACAGCTATGGAGTTAAGTATTCTGTGTTAAATTCAATACAGGGACAGCGATGTTCCTTCTTGTAGATTCTGACAGGAATGAAGGAAATGCGATGATAAATTTAATGTTTAGGGAAAGATTACATGGATTTTTTACTAATCATGAAATTATTCAGCACAGAGGAAAGAAAGGAGGGAAGCAACTCCAGCTGAAGGCAAAGATTTGCTTGGTACAACCAATCTTCAACATTCAGGCACGTAAAGAAAGATACTGGGGATGTTAAAGACAGAAAAGGTTTGATCTGATCTGATCCCAGTCAATTGACCTTCACCTTCTCCGGGCCAGCCCGAGTCCCTGGTGCCTGCAGGTCATAACAAAGCTGTAAATTGCTTTTAATTTCTTCCAGTCCCACACACCATTAATTACCCTTAGGTTGTACCAACAGTCCTGCAGTGGCCTTTGCAATGCAGAAACCCATTCAAATTGCAGAGTAATTCAGAAAACATCACCTGTTTTCACTCACATTTCATCACTTCTCGTATCACTGTTAATGGGATTCTGTGCTGGTGTTGAAGCCAAACATAAAGAAGCTGCTTGCCACGTCTGAAAGGCCATTCTGGCATCCTCAGAGCCCTGCATCAACCAAAACCTCTCTGATCATGCACAGGTTCTGTGCAGAACAATGCCAGGGACTCTCCTCGCTTTTAACACTTTTAACACTTTTAACATCATGAGCCACGAGCAAAGCAGCCAAGCAGAAATATTTGGCTCAGTTATCCAGGGAGAAAAGATAAAAGAAGAGTCAGGGAAAAGATGCCCATAAGGACGACAAGTTGAGGGTCATTTTCAGGCATAAATTTAGGCTGAGGGTCATTTTCAGGCATAAATTAACCCTTGAGCAAAGCAAGTGTGTACAGAGCATCTTTGGAACTTAATAACTTTGTGGAAGTTTCTTCTCTCACCTCAGGAGTTTGTCACTTTCTAGCACCTTCCTCGCCCTCAGGAAGGAATCAGGTGCTTGGAAATCAGAGGAAAAGCTGTCTCTCACAGTTCCTATTTTTGAAGGTGTTTTTTTCTGTACAAAAGAAGTGGTTTGGGTTTTAGTGGGAATGGATATTTCTGTCTGCTCACCAGATTTCATCCAGGCAACTTCATAGGAGTTGCATGGGAGTCTGAAACAGCTTTGGGACCAAAGTTGCAGAAAACAACATTTTTATTTGTTATTTTCAGTTCAGGAATGTCTGTTTTCTGTGAGGGGCTGCAGAACACTCACCAAAGCAGAGATTTGGGGCAAAGAAACCCCTCAGAGCCTGCCCACAGCAATGAGAAAAGGAGCAAGAGCCGAAATTCCACTCATCTCTCTGAGGGGAAGCCTCGATTCCTGCAGTCCTTGAGAGAAAAATCACCACATGAGTATCAATTATTCCATGGTAGTGTCAGCACATTGTGGGACAAGCACTGATGCTAAAAAGGTATTTTTAAAACTGACAGAAAGTACAGAAGATCTTTGCTGACAGAAAACTTCTGTAGCACTCAAAGCGCAGCTGTGTCCTTTAAGGAAATCCCTGAACAGGTTAAATCACCTCGCTGATTTAAGAAGCTAAAACAACAATAAAACCCGATAATTTATGGAAATGTCTTTATTCACTCATATTCCAGGAATAACTAAAGCCACTTGGTCAAAAGGAATTTCCCAAATTCTGCTTTGAGCAGAGAACGTTCTGGAAACTTTCACAAAGCTTTAAAAATTACCCCCAGCCTAATTAACATCTGCTTTAAGGAGCTGAACTTATTACAGGGTCATTTATCTGCTCCCAGGATCTTGGACACAACTGAGCAGATTTTTAATGTTTAACATTTCTGCCCATAAAGCACCAGTGAGGGCCACTCACCTCAGGGAGTCTGCAGTGGGTAATTCAGGGCTGGGTTTCTCTTCAACATTTCTCACTAATTCCAGATTTTCCAATCACAGCAGAGGTAACATCACCCATGAAAAAAGTGCAGGTCCTTTTTAGAAAGCTCAAAGAAGACTTAAAAATTTTGGTACCAGAAGACCAACAAAAAAACAAACAAAAAACCCCAGGGGGAAAAAAAAAAAACAAACAACAAATCAAAATTAAAAACCAAACTGGGTATTCTATAACTGAGAAAACTCTTTTGCAAAAGGCCTGGTGTGAATGGTCTTAGATGCAGTATTAGGAAATTAAATCTAGATTTATTAGGAAGATAAATCCAGAAATATCTCTTGGAAAGGTCCTCTCCAAACCACAGCTTTCCCCACCTGCAGCTTGGCCTTTCTGAAATATGAGGGTAACCAAATCTTCTGCTGTCCCCATTTTTAGGGGAATTATTCCTCTCATTCACTTCCCACTGTTAGATTGGCCAGCTGATTTACAAGAGAAATGGGATTTTGGGGCACATGTGGCACAGGATGCACCGTCCAGGCAGGGAATAAAATTCCAGAACTTGAGAAGATTCATTTCCCTCGGCTCAGGCAAACTGCAGCACATCCATGGGGGTCTCCAGGGCTCACTGAGTCCAGGTTTCAAATTTAAGAGATCTGAAGTCAACCCTTCTCCAATTAATTTTGGCTTTTCTAAATATTCTTCTTAATCAATCTAAAGACTTTGGAAAGACTTTTTGATCATTATTCTGAGTTATTTTCCTTTTGGTTTGGTGCTTGGGGTTTTTGTTGTTGTTACAGTTGTGCCCTACACAATAAGTATGAATTTCTAGATTAAGGAAGCATTTCTTCTACCTGGTTTGTGTTGGTCTGTGATCCCCCACTCAAGCTCTTGGTGTGGCCTTTCCAAGAGAAATAAAGAGTAAAAAGAAGATTTTTAAAAACCTTGCTGATGTTCCTGCAGCTGAAACCCAACATATAAAAGGAGCTGGTTAAGCAAATCAAAAATCCTAAAACAATTGCAGTCCTGTCTCACTTAAAAGGGATTTTAAGCCTGGCTCAGGTCCAGGGCAGCTCTCCACCTTGAATATGAGTCACAAATTTGAATTTGAAATGAGCGCTGGGGAAGTTTTATAACTTATTTAAATGGTCATTCAGAAGAGCTTCAGCAGCAGCTCAGTGCTTATTATTGAAGCTCAAGGGGAGCAGGTAATTGGCTTCTGGAAAAGCAGAGCTGTGGGAAAGAGGGAAGGAAAAAAAGTGTAGCTGGAAGCCAACAATGCTCCAGAGGGAGAAAAATCTGCAAAATGGGGTTTAGGCATGTGAGGGAATTATCAAATATAGGCTTATCAATAACTCAGCCAGATCTTGGAGAAACACAAATATAAAATATTTAGATAATCATTTCTAAAAGATGGAAAGATAATATAGGCAAAAAGAGGAGAATTTAACAAGTGGATTAGCTGCCATCCCCAAAGCTCTCAGAGCAGCTTGTGCACATCCCTGGTCTCACCTGGCTACTGGAAATCATTGTTTATTTCCTCAATTTAAGTGATTTCAGAGTATTAGAAAAGCAAATTAATGTCTCTGGGAAATAAGTTATATTGGTGTCTGTTTGAGAAAAAAAATTCCACATATTTTTATAATATTTTATATTTTTGTTTCTCAGAAATGCAGACATTAATTTACAGAAAAGTTGGAGAGCACTTTAAAACCCGAGCTGGTAAATGGATGGGACCAGAAGAGATCACAGGTTAAAAAATAGGAATATTACAAAATGCAAAAAAGCTAAATAAAACATGGTAAAATATGAATGGAGCTGAGATTTCCAACTAAAAAAAAACTTGAATAAATTTTAAAAGGTACATTCATGATTAAAACTCCAGACAAAACCAGCCTGGAGCTGTGTGATGAGGGAACAGGAAACTGGAACCAGAAAATACAGAATGGAAGGAGGCTGCTGCCATGGAGGAGAGCAGCTACCCCAAATTTTTTCTTTCTTCTGAGTTAAGATGAGCAAGTTTAATTAACTCAGTTCCTTAAAAGGCTGAATTCTTAAAATCAATAACTTTTTCCCAATTTCTAGGCATTTTCTGGAGCTTTATCTACAGACAAAGGCAATTTTGTTACTTTTTTTTTCCTCCTGATCATCATGGAAGTTCAAATCCTGCAGAATTCTTGCTCTGCATTGTGTATGGAATGTTAAATCTGAAATTCTGCTTTTCACTTCTTGGGTATTTATTGTTTCTTTGAATTATACACCACTGCAAATTCTTGTTGTTTTCTCCTGCCTGCAAAAATGTCCTTGAAGAGCAAAGCTGCCCAAGTCTCAGGCCACTAAAAAGCCATTTTTTCCCCCAAAATCTTTCCTGTTGCAACGTCCCTCTCCTCTCTGCAGAAACCCTCCTGTTTCTAGGAGGGAAAGTAAGAACTGTCCCCAGTGAGCTGAAACTTCTGTAGTGTGTCTGGAAGAAATACTGAGAATTTTTAAATTTATATTTAAAGTGATGTTTTGCTCACTAGAAGCAGGTGTAAATTCTTCTTTAAAAAACCAAATTACAGAAATCCAGCTGTTACCAAAAAAAGTGACTTCAGCTGTGACCTGATTTGAACTGTTACACTCTGAGGAGAGGGGTTATGATAAGATAATCTTGATTTCTTATAGACTTTATTATCTGTATTTTATCCTTTAAGAAATTAGCTTTTCAGTGATTTATGATATAAGCTGAATTAACTATAGAGTCTATTTAGAGGGAAAAAAAAAAATCAGCAAAAGGTCAAACTCCACACAACAAAGATAGGTTTTTATAAGTGGACATTTAGTTACCAAGCATATTTGAGCAAGAATAAATAAAATTCTAAATAAATTCTAATATACCATTAGAATTTCCCAATTAAATCAGATTTTCTGTCCTACCATTCACTCCACTCCTATTTTTGTACTTTGCTTCCACAGGTTTGGCTGATGGAGCAAAAAATGGTGCACAGAACAATTACCAGGCCCAAATCTCCCAAATTTTCAAATAAAACTAGGAGAGTTTATATTAAATTTACTTTCGTTCACTGAAACAACACTGGGCTGCCAGGTTCTACTGAACTGCTGCATTTTATTATTTATTGCTTTATATAAAACTCAAACACCAGAAATCAGCACAAGGTCCTCTGCAAATTCCCAGCATTGCATTGTTTTGCTCACACAGCCACAGGGTAAGAAAATACTCTTAATTTTAAGTTCCACAAAGTAAAATTTTCTGTAGAAAAAATGAGTTTGACAAGAAAATAGCGTTAATGAAGTTCCACAAAGTAAAATTTTCTGTAGAAAAAATGAATTTGATAAGAAAATGCCCTTAATTAAGTTTCACAAAGTAAAATTTTCTGTAGAAAAAAAGGAGTTTGGTGACATCTGCTCCACGTCCTATTGAAGGGATGCTTCTACATTAACTTATGCAAATGCAAGTAAACATTCCATAGTATGCAAATGAGCTGTTAATAAATCATTACCATACCTCACATGTGTATAAGGGACTTTTTGAAGAGCTTTTTCAGCGGTGCCCTGCAAATGCTGAGGACTCAGAGCCACAGATAGCAATCACAAGTGTTATTAAAACACAAAAAACACAGATTGCATCCTGAAAAACACAAAAAATGTTATTTGCGTTATCAGCTAGTTACAATCTGAGAGAATAAAAAAATCCCAGCAATGTGTAAATATTTTTAATTAGTATTTGAAACATATTAAAGCCATCAACCAACACAACCCCCTACTCGAAACCTGCCTTTTTTAAAATCAATTACATCTCCTAACAAAGAGATTTTTAGCAGGGAGTATTTATATCCTAAATTAGAAATGCCAGGTTTCTGGCTGCTTTGTGTGTTGTTCCTGACCCAGTGTTATTTTTCCTCCATTTCTGCTCCAACCAGCTATTTAAATTCACCAGGATGTTTGCACATGCTTCCTAATTCACTTTATATTTTAGCTAGCAATTTTTTAAACATTTTTTGGGTTTTTTAGGGGGTTTTTTTAGGTTTTTTTTTTTTGGCTTTCAACCCTCCACGTGTAAAGGCAAATCCTATAGAGCCCAGGTTGAGTCAGCAGAAGGGTTTTTGCTATAGATTGGCAAAAAAAAAAAAACCTCCCCAGAAAGTGTCACATGTCCTGAGAGAGCAAAACATGACAAAGCCAGGAGCTTCTCCAGTGATGATGAGGGGTTTCGAGCACACAGTGGGCAGAAGTCCTAAAACACTTGAAAAATATTTAACTGAACAATAATGGAGCCGTGCCAAAATACTAAAAGTTACCAAAGATAATTTTAATTGTTGTAGATATAATGGTGTTCAATGACAGCTGTTTTGGAACAAAAAGGTTATTTCCTGAAAATTATTGTAATATTTTTTTCTCCCAAAATAGCCCCTGATTCACTGCTAAAAGTTACCTGGCATCCTCCAACGCTCAGCACAGGCTAACACCAGTTATTAACTTTATTTTTTAGGAGCCTTCAGATGTTAAATGAAAATAATGAGTTATTTGAAAGCCTAACAGGAGTCAGCTCAGAAGGGGAGCAGACAAACGCAGAGAACAATTTGCATGGCTGGAACGTGATGCCTTTAATGGAACACCAGTTCCAAGCTGCTTTGCCTGGCCACATTTTATTTTCTTGTACTCCTGCAAAACATGGTTCAAGGAAGGATTAAAGTCACTGTTTGTCTGCCCAGCAGAATTCCATGCACGTTTTTATGATGGAGGTTTCATCACAGAGTAAGGAGATTTTTATTACGTTTAAAAACTCTCATCTGAGGCCTTGGGGTTCAGCATCTGGGGGTGCATTTACACAAAACAACACCAGGAGAAAGGACACCCTAATAGGACAAATATTGGGGTAATTTTTCACTCTGTTCTGTCTGGATCTCACACCCTGCCTGGGCAGAAGTCAGGAGGAAGGGTTTGGGGTGTATTTTGTTGGGTCACAAGATCCATGGGAAAGGAATCTCTGCAGCTCAGTTTGTGAGATGCAAGAGAAGGATGCTCCCATTTTATTGTTTTGCCACTCCTGGTGATTCTTCCAGAACAAACACGACTAAAATGACACCATTTTAGGGTGTTCAGTGTTATAATAATGGATATTAATAACAACGACAATCAAAAAACTGCTTTATTCAATCTTTGGTCTTTTATCAAAAGCCATGCAACCCATTTGCCCTACAGACTAATGAAGGTTTTTCAGCAAACATCATTAAATCTGTAGGAGAATCTGAATGTCACCTAATTCTCTTTCAGTCTTTACTATCTATATCCATCCTAAATAATACCAAAATGTTTAAAATGTGGTTAAGCTTTTAAGTAAATTAACCTGATTTGCCAGATATTTGAAAGAGATACCGATCTCCTTGGTTTAAAACCTCTTTTTCAATAGAAATAAAAGTTGGGAATTGAAATCCACGACAGGAATGCTGAGAACTGATCCTCAGGACAAGGAGATGCTCCCCATTCCATGATTTTCACTGGGACTTTGGAGCTGCAGTGTGAGCTGTTATTCTGCAGCATCATCACCATTTAATGGATCAGCAGCATTTCCATCCGAGCACCCTGGAGATTTGGGGAAAATATGTAAAAAGCAGGGCTTTTAAAAATAGTGCTTCAAGTGAACTCCATCACAACAATGTATAAAAACTATAAAGCGGGACAAAGGTTATAGGAAATGGAAGTACCAAGAGATCTTCAAGCAGTCCTCCAAAAGAAACAATGGGAGGGGGGGGATTAATTATTTTTTCACAATTATGAGGGAGCGAGTACCTTTCTCATACTCCTACAAGGAAAAGAAACTCTCTTCATGAGCTTGTTTAATTGGAATCTGGAGGCAAAGTTCTCGAGACATTTTGAATTACAATTTGCACTTTTGAGGCTTTAGTCTTTACTGGAATCATTGAATTGCTGTGTAAGACAGCACACTATCCCAGAGGAATTACTTTAGGAATATAGTTTTATAACTGTATATATTCCTATACATTTAGGAATACAGGTGTGATTGGCTGATACAATTCTACACAAATTATGAGCATAAAATGATTTTATCGACAGCAATGACTTGTCTGGCAGTGCTTTTGCAATGTCATATTATTTCTGTTTTATATATGAGTAAAATGAGCAGCCCTCCAAAAGAAACAATGGGAGAGGGGGGGGATTAATTATTTTTTCACAATTATGAGGGAGGGAGTACCTTTCTCATACTCCTACAAGGAAAACACAGTTCTCTTCATGAACAAATGTTTAATTGGAATCTGGAGGCAAAGTTCTTTAAATTAAAATCTGGACTTTTGAGGTTTTTTGGAACCTGGAAGCAAAGTCCTTGAGACATTTTGAGTTAAAATTTGCACTTTTGAGGTTTTAGCCTTTACTGGAATCATTGAATTGCTGTGTAAGACAGCAAATTATCCCAAAGGAATTATTTTAGGAATACAGCTTTATATATATTCCTATAACTTTAGGAATACCATTGTGATCTGCTGATATAATTCTACACGAATTATGAGCATGAAACAACTGTACAGACAGCAATGACCTGTTTTAGCAGTGTCACATTATTTCTATTTTATTTATGAGTAAAATGAGGCAGAGCTCAGTGCCTTCAGTGACCCACAGGAAGTCAGTGACACAACCAGGAATAGCAGCGAGACCTCTCAGCAGCTCGGTCCCATGCTTTAACCACAACCCAGCCACCTCCTTCCCATCTCAGATTAGCACAACTCCCAGCCTTGGTTGCATCAGCTCCTCATCTCAGATGTAATTGTAGAAATCTGGATTTCTGAAGTTGAGTTGAGTTCATAAATCTGTCTCAGTCACCCAAGAAATTTGGATAAACTGGTTTTAAATGAGGCTCAAAACGACCTTTTGGTTGCTTTCAAAGGATTCCTTCAGAAATAAATTTTGGATGGATTAACACATCTGACAGATAGGAGGATCTGCTTGATCTTGAGCTTTTTATTGCTATATTTTCTTCTGCCTGCTGACTGTGAGTGCATTTTGGGCCCATTTGATCAGGATGGGACTGGAACACGAGTATCATATCCAAAAGAAGAGCCAGACAGTCCTAGAGAGGAACTTATTCCCTTCAAGATGAAATCAGAGAAGTCAAGAGCTGGGGGGAGACTAAAGGTCAGGAAGAAAACTCATTATAATTAGAAGTAGGCAGGCTGGTGTGATCTGTAGTGAACTTAAAGCAGGCATAATTTGGATTTTGTTCTGTTTTTATCCAAGTCTCGATGTTCAGGCAAAGGAGGCTCATTTTCAAGGGGTTCTTGTTTTGACCCGCTCTGCAGTTATCTGGAAAATCTGCATTGTGCTGCTCCTATCCCTCCTGCTGGATCCCAGCAGAAATTCACCCAGTCCTCCACCAGCACTTAAAGGAATGCAGTTTATACCCCAGGTTTTGCCATAAATCTGTGTAAAATGCCACTGATAGCAGCTGAAACTTGGAATTCCCTTCAGCTCAAGAGTGTGTCCATACAAAATATGCAATCTGGAGATAGCAGTGTGGTGTGATATTATGACTTGCTTTTTAAAAACATGCCTTCCCAGACCAAAAACTGCCAATAAAGACAGAATGAGATATGCTGAGGCAAATAAGATACGCTTTTTTATCAATAAAAGGACACCAGATATATGAATTAAAATATTGCATTACCCAAGAGAAAGAACACGGGGTGACTTTCAAAAAATAAGCAGCAATACAGTGGGTTTTTAGCTAATTTAAAGGAATTTTAATTCCTTTAAAGCAATGCAATTTGCACCATCAGAACTTGCTGCTCAGGCTGTCAGATTTGTGGCTGCACTCTCAGGGTAGGAGATTGCCCTCTAGATGTTGAAAGTTTGGCTACTTCTTCATTCCATCCCACAGCACCAGGATGGGACTCACTGCGTGAGGGCTCATTTTAAACCTGAGACTGAGAGCACAAACTCAGGGGAAACATAAAAAAATCAGTTAAAGGTGGAATTTGTGTCTTTGCAGAGATGGGGAGGGGTAGAAATCTTTGTTAAGGTTTCCAATTGTAAAAATCAAAGCATCACCTCCAATAAATTTGTTTTTCTAACCATAAACGCCTACCTGAAATTCCTTAGGAATTTCTGCACAGAAATTCCTTCATTAAGATGGAAAAGAGAAGTGGAACTGCTCAAAGGAGGTTATTTTGTCATTGCTAACACCCTTATCCATCTGGAGATCCCACAAAGTACTCATTTCAGCTTCTCATCTCACTGAGAACTATTTTTGCCATATGATTCAATTTAATCCACTTCAGATTTTCTGAATAATTGCAAGTCAAGTCAGTAATAAGTGCAGGCAGAAATAATATGTTTTTTCAGATGCAATAAACGCTTCAAAAAGACTCGCCACGAAAAAACTGACTGATGGAAATGAATATAAAACACAATTCTTTCACATGAAAGGAATTAACTAATGCTTTTGTGCCCAATAAGAAAAACAGAGTGTAACTGATCTTGTGTGAAGGCAAATTATCTTCTAATTTTAAAAGCAGAACTGATGCTCTGAGAGTCTTTTCTTTTTCTCTTTGAACTCAGGGAAGAACTGCGCATGCTTCAGGAAGGCCTGAGCCTGACATTTCATATTTGCTTCATAACTCTCAGAGGTCCCAGCCAAACTTAGGAATTCTCTCAGATAAGCAGGGGAGAAAGTCTGGATCATCAAAAACTGCATGGCCAAACAATGCAAACAAAAACTTATGAGAAACTGATAAATGCCTTTATTATGACCTTTTCAGTGCTGTATAAAGCAGCTTGATTACAGAACAGATAATGTATTTGTAGCCTGTTTTATTTCTTTACCAATGCAGAAATGATTGGCTTTGTCTGAAAAAAAACCCACTCTTTGTTAAGGAAAAACAGATTAATTCAAATTGTAAATAAGGCATGCTTTTAATTAGCAGAGAATTGTGTTCTTCACCTCTTGATTCTTCAAATTAAGATTAGCTGTCTAAAAGAAACATTTAATGAGATATCAAATCCTACCTAAAAATCTGTGTTAAGCAGAAAATCAGACTAATTTTTTCCTTTCCTGTCTCAATTTCCTAAAATGCATATTTACAAAAATATATATTTACAAAACCTGGGTAATTTGTATATAAGTTATCATTCTGTTTCTGCTTTATATTTTATGAGTTCTGTTCAAGAGGTGAACTTGCTAAAGAAAATAATGCTTAGAACAGAAATAGACTGATATTGTGTTTGCAATATTTCTGTGAAAGCTGTGTTTGGCTGATCTCTCTGGGCTGAGTTAGGTATGTCTGTCTCACCCGTGCCATTTAATTAAAATTAAAATCCAAACTGTGCTTTGCATTTCTGCCTTCATGAAAAGCCTGGGCTCCAAGCAGGACTGCACAGTCACAACTGGATGTTATCAATACCTGCCAATTTTTGGAAAGCTTCCAGTTGCACGAAATGTGGAAAAGTTTGCACGTTAAAACCTTGATTTTTAGGAGGCATCCTCTATTTTTAGACGCTTAAACTAAATGGGGAATTCTCCAGCAGCTCACACACAGAGCAGCAGTTCTGTTCTCACCAGAGCTAAATCAGAATTCTTTGGAACGTCCAGCTCAGATCCTTCTCCTTTTAACTTTCCACTGAAACTCTACCTCAGCTGTTGCTGTAAAGTGGTAGAAATATTAATAACCGAGGTATTTAAAACCTCTTATTGTTAAGATTGTTTTACCCACATTTGCCTCTTTGTTCATTCATGGTAATTCTGAGGGTTTGTTTTACTTGTTTTCAGGACCTGGCTTCTAATTCTGAGCCAGGGTGTTACTGGAATAGGTTATTACTGCAGTATGTTAAAATAATTTTTAAAACACCCAACCCAAACAATAAAAAATAACCACTTTAAAAAAAATTTCCACATTTCCAGGGCTAAAAAAAATTCAGATGAAAAGGAAAAAGCAGGAATTGAAAAAAAAAATTCCTTGATCTGTCAAGGCAGAGGTAACATCTCAAGCCTATACAAATAGACAGATAATTCTCATAAAAATTAACAGAAGGTTTCAAGCCTCTGCAGACAGAGAGATTGTTCTCATAAACAAAAGGCTGGAGGCAAAGTTAGTATCTGTAGGTAGTCCAGGTATTTTGACGTGTTCAACCCTAATCTATAAATTGCCTTCAGTATACAAATAATAAAGCAAATGTGGGCTCTCTTTCAAAACGCTCGATGACTAAGAACCATAATGAGGCAAATTTGGGATGCTCTCAACCTTCCAGTGATGTCCAAGGGATCAGGAGTTTTTACAGATAAGCTGTTGTATCCCGGGGCACCTCGAGTTCCAGGATGACTCTCTAAAGCCTGTTGATCTTTATGCTTTTTTTATTTTTTTTTTTCCACATCTCACTTCTTTTTCAAAGCCTCGGAGGCTGAGATAGAGGAGGTGACAGGCTTGTTGGGGCTTGCACATCTGGAGAGGCACCGAGCACAGCCTATACCGCTCGTCTCTGCATTCCTGGCACGGGGGGAGAGTGCTCAGAGATAATCTCTAGCGAAAAAAAATAAAATAAAATAAAAGGAAAAGAAAAAGTGAAAAATAATTTGCTTCAGCGCTGTTACTGCTTTTCAGAAAAGCCTTTACTCCTGTCACAGGACAGAGCCTGACGTGAGGCCACCCAGCCAAAGCCCTCAGCGCAGAGCGGAGCTGGCTGGAGAATGGCGAGGCGAAAGAGAAAGCAGCCGGCAGCCGGAAAAAAAAGTGAATTTCCAGTTACGGGAGATTACAGGGAGCAGAGATCAAATTCCAGCTGCGCTGCGGGGCCCGCGCTCTGCCCTCAGGTACACGCGGCCGATTCCGCTCGGCGGGCCCGGCGGGGACGGGCCGGGCTGCAGGGACGGCCTGAGGGGACAGCGAGGAAGGACCCGCGCCGCCGCCTCCTCCTCCTCCTCCTCCTCGTCCTCCTCCTCACTGCCCCGCTGCCTCTGCCATCCCTGTGGCCGCGCTAGCCCCGTTCCCGTCCCCTCTGCCATGCCCTGCCCGCTCCCTCAGCCGCTCGCTGCCCGCGCCCGCCGTGGGCCGGCGGGAGGCGGTGCCGGCGGGGGAGGCGGGCCCTGCCCGGGAGGCTGGCCCGAGCGGGGGAGTTTATCCCACTCGAAGGGAACAGTTTCTCCCGCTGAGAACTGACAGCGCCAGGTCAGTGCGGGCTGCGGGGAGCGCCCCCGAGGTGAGGGGCCGGCGGGGCGGGGGCAGCGCGGGGCCGAGGGAGCCGCGGGCTGTGCGGGCACCGCGGGCGGGCAGCGGCCGGCGGGGCCGGGGCTGGCGCGGCTCGGGGCGGGCAGGGCGCGGAGCCCCGGCCCGGGGGGATGCTCGGGGTGCCGGGCGGGCCGGCGGCTCGGCGGAGCAGCGGAGGGTGTTGCGGAGCGGGCGGAGCGGAGCGCTCGGCGCGGCCCCGGCGGCAGCGGAGCCGCGGAGCCGCGGGCGGTGCGGGCGGGATGCGGTGCCCGGGGCAGCCCGGCCGCGCTCCAGGTGCGCTCCCGGCGCTCCGGCCGGGGCTGCCCGGGCGCTGTGTCCATGGTGCTGCACCGGCTCCGGGCAGCGGAGGATGCTCGGGGCTCGAGGGGCCATGTCCCGCCCTGCAGAGCTGGAGGGGACGGGCACCATGGATGGATGGATGGATGGATGGATGGATGGATGGATGGAGCCGCTGCTCGTCTATTCCCGCCCCCCCTAGGGGAAAGCACTGCTGGGCTCACCTGGCTCCACTCGTAATGAATGAACAGCTGCTGCTTCTTTTTTTTTTTTTTTTCCGTCCCCTCAATTTCCCAATCGCAGAAAGTCGGGGAGCCTCTCAGAGCCTGCAACAACCGAGATACTATGTTGAAATATATTGTGTCTTGATGGCATGCCTCAGGTTCGCAGGGGCGTTTTGTAATCTTCCTGGTGTCATTTCTCCCCAGGGTATTCTGCAGCTAGAGAGTGCAAGTTCCTGTGGTGTTGTAACTTTGTGGCCCTGTGTACACACGACAATGCTATGCTGACTTAACAGGGATGCACGTATTAATATCAGTGATGTAAGGCTGGTATTTATTGCGATTAACAGCTCAGGGAGTTTTCAATTTCTGGATGTCCTGTGGAGTCAAGGTTCCTTTAAATCAGATGGATCAGTTATAATTCTCCTTGAAATAACCGGGGGTTTGGGTTAGATTTGTATTTGTTACTTGCTGCCCCATCTCTGAACAAGCTTTTGCTGTAGAACATGATTCTGACATTCCATTTTTTAAAAAATATCTATTTTCTGGTAGCAATTAGTCCATAATTTAATAAGTAAGTTACCTTTTAAAAGGTTACTATGATTTGTTACTAGTTAACTAAAAATTCCCAGTGTACACCAAGCAGCTGTGACATATGATACTTAGTGCTCTCCTTTGAAAAGAAGTTTTCTGTAGTGTGCTTTCATTTATATCAGAATTTGGTCCATCAAGTGATGTGTTTGACATCATTATTCTCTTTGGCTGTCACAAAAAAAAAAAAAATTGCTGCAAAAATCGCTTGGAGATTTAATTATGAGATTACAAGAAATCACTCCTAGAAGTGTGTTAAGGCTTGTGGCACAATATAAGCATGGGCTTGTCAAGGGGAGAGAGAGCTGAAAAAAATAGTTGGCACTGACTTTGAATGATAACCAATCAGAAATATAATATAAAGGTGTTTTTACACCGACAGCTTTTGAATTTGAATGTTCCTAGGCATCAGTTTTGTGAAATACCTCACTAACTTGTGGCTCAGAGATTCTGTACTTCTAAACAGCCTTAAGATGGTCTGTGTTTCTTAGAAATGCCAGATTCCAAGATAACACAATATAGTTAACATCAGCATTCAACGAAACTTCCATTACAATGCGGAATATACAAACTGTATTTTTTCCTGATATGAATTTGTATTTCATGTCATGAATTCTGAGATGAAGGGGGTGAAATATTAGAATTTAATTGAAGAAAGTTGAAGCTATGCCTTTTAACCTTCCTTATGGGACTGATAAAGGGACCCACTATCAACAGTGCTTCTCAATCTGACTCTTCTGTGGACTTTCTTAAATAACCACAAGTCCATTCCTAAGTCAATAAAATAAATTTAGGCACCACTTCAACTACTGTCAGGAGAATTTCCTACTTAGAGTAATGGCTAATAAAATGAAGTTTGAAAACAATTTTACTGTAAAAACAAGAGAAAGTTTAAAAGTAGAACAAAAACTCTCGTCTAGCTGGACTAAGTAATGAAAAGTAAACTTACTACTTTTTTTCACCTTGATTGGTGAGGCCCTCTTCAGGTTTTTTTTTTACATTTAACCTGCTCAGAGTGGAGCTGAATATCTTTCTTAGCCCTTTTTAGTATCCTAATTGTGAATCACTTATTTGATATTCAGAATCTGAGCTTTTTACAAGCTTTTTCACAAGGATTATTCCCATGTCCTCCTCTGTCACGCAGGAAAAGTTTCCAGTGCAGTTACTCAAGAGGGATCATCCTACAATTACAAATTCTCCATTCTGAGTTCTTTTGAAGTCATGGATACCACGCTTCCCATTTGTTATTGCTCCTAGTTTAATTTTTTAATCACTAATAGGTTTATTAAATCCAGCGTGATATTAGATGATAAGTGCTAATTATTTCCATAATGATGTATAGTTTTCTAACAGCAGGGATCTGGTTTTCAGCTACTTTATGCCAAATGTTCTTTGTGTGCCAGTTCAGTTTTTGTGAATTAACAAGAAAAAGAGTTTAGAAATAATCCAAAGATTATTAGAAATAATCCAAAGCCAGAGAACATTGTTGTACTCAAGTCCTGCTCAAACAGAACTTGCGGGTTCCCATTAGCAGGCCAATTTTAAGGACTTCATTTACAGAGTACTTGGGGAAAAAATCTCCTCCTTGCCCCCGTCTTTTTCCCTGTGGAGACTTTCCCAAGGCAGAATGAAAAATGAAAGAGCCGTAAGATTTGCCTTCTGATTCCCAGGACTATGAAACGTAAATTGATTCCTACATGAAATGAGAAATCTGTCATATTTCTTTTGTCTGCTCCCCCCTCCACTTTTTATTTTCTACAAAGGGAGTTTTTTTCAGTTGTGCTTTGTTTTAAATGTAGGATAGTCCACCTTTTGTCAGTGGTGCTGCTCTCAGGTCCCAGGGACAATGCAGAAAATGCTGGTGCTAATCAAATTATCACCCTGGTACTCAGCCCTGTGGTGAGTGGGGCTTGGGATACTCCCAGGTCTTGCAGGTACAAGGAAATAGGAAGGAGAAAATAAATGTGGCAACCATAGGAAACATTAAGTTTCTACTTCAGCATCAACTCTTCTGCTGCAACCTGGGCTTTCCTCTTCCTCCCCCTACAAAGTTGTCAGCTCTTCTCACACTGCAGGGCAAATTACAGATAAATCTGTCATGGAGTTTTGCTCTTTAAATTTAGAGGGGAGGGAAAAAAAATAAAGCAAGGCCTATTCTGCAGTCTCCCTATCTGGAAACTTTCGCAGAACTGAAGTCAATTTGATGATGTTCACATTTTTCTCCCACTCCACCCACACCTTCCATTATATTATTTGGCCTGTTTGCCCTCTCATAAACCACTGTATAGAACTGAACTAAACAATGACATCATTCTCCAATTAAAATTCATGATACATGAACTATATAGATATTTTTAATTACCTGTGTTGCAGTAGTAGCGAGCAGCCTCGTCAAGACTGGGGCCATCTTCTTGCTCAAATGAAATAATTGCCCCTGTCCTCAATATTGTGTGATCTATGGCATGAGAATGCAAAGAGATCCACATTTGTAATGGAGACACAGTGCAGAAAATGATATTTGAAATGTCAGTGTGTCCATTTGTGCTTACAGGAGTAAACGATGCTTATGACGGTAATGGATTCTAATCAGCATTATGGCAAAAAAAGTTAGGGATTTGTGTGATAAATCCCCAAATTTGCAGAAAAAAACACCTCAACTCCTAAGCAGTATCATCTTCTCTTTACTTGGCAGTTTTTCAAGCTTTTTTTTTTTTTGGGAATAAGAAAACTCTCCCCCTCAGACAGGGAAGGATAAGGAACCACCTCCAAAGCAGGTTGGGAATTTCTGGAACGGAGCAGCAGGAGATGCTCTGTGGACTTGCACAAGCCACCCCCTCTCCTCATGACTAAGCAGATCTCCTCCATGCCATGCAGTCTGCACATTCAGGACAAAGTCTATGGATTCAAGTCTCTGAATCCCAAAGTCTACTCTGCTGGTTGATAATTAGCAATTTACAAAACACAGAGCTGACGGAGCTCTGGGGATGTATGTCCAGCCCTGCGTGGCTGCTGGGGTGAACACACGTGTGTGGTTATGGACATGCTTATAGGGGATGTGTGTGTGTAGGGAAGGGATTAACCCTATATTGGGAATGGTTTCCTACATAATCAACAGTGCTGAAAGGCTCTGTGTAATTTCTGATAACACAGGATCATAAATATTGGGTAATATCCCAACAGAAAATACACAGAACGCTGCACGCTAGCAAAGAAGCTCCTTGGTTTAGTGGAAGATGTAGAGAATCTAAAAAAAACAATAAAAATCCCAGCTTCCTTGAGGTCAGTGGTGGATGTGCTGTTTCAGTAGGATCAGGTTTGCAGTGATAAAAGTTTAGTTTTTTGCTTCCATGCAATTACTGCTGAATTCCTGCGTGGCTGTGGGTTTAGCATGCTCAAAATTGAGGGTCCGGCTCTGAAGGAATTGCTGCTTGCTCAGTGAGACCAAATGCCTGAAATTAAATAACCATGAGTACGTATTAGAGCTGAAGTCCTACATATTTTTCTTTCAAACTTGTAAGAAATGCCAGCATAACGGGAGGAGTGGATTTATCTGCCTTTCACGTGATCAATTTCTTAACGTATTTCAACTCCGAATGAAACGCCAACGTTTCGGTACAGACCTTGCAGTTGGTATAAGTTTATTCTAGACTTCAAATTGGGCACGAATTCTACTTTTGGTCTTCTAACAGCTGTTTTTATGCCATTATAAAATCGTCTGCTTCGTGCTGCTTTATGGGCTGGTGGAATTCCATGAGCTCCATGGGGATTGATGTCTTTCTTCTTTATCCCAGATGGGATTGTGACACGTTTTAGATTCCCTTTTGCCAGAATCCTATAGTTTTTTTTATGGACCTCCAGCTTACCTGGGTGTATAAAATTCTAAACACATGATTTGCATCCAGACACCTTCAGCTGTATGGAATATTTACGTAGGATAAAGTGGAAGTTTTCTTACTGCATCTTGTTTCTTTTTCCACCAAGTTTCAGCATTTACTTTGCAGAGAATTTCATATTTGCACAAAGCAGTCCTGCCCAGAATTATGATCTCGCCTTAAACTTTTTACACAACGCGTGATTACACGGCGTTGCATAAAATGGGATTTTTATGTTATAATGTTGCATGAGGAGTCCATAGTACTTGTGTGTTTGTTTAGATTTATTGAACAGAGAGATTGTGTAACTGCTGTTACTATTTGTGGCCGTGTAGCAGCCATTTGGAAGTTTGAGAGGCTTTGAACTCAGGTTGCCATCTGTATCCAAACTGATGAACATTTTCACTCCCTGTGCTTGGGGAATATTTAAATATTGCTGTGATTAAAGTGCTCAACCATGGTGCTGTGGAAGAGATGTCAGGCTACCAAAGGACTCACACTGTTCCACCAAAAAAAGGAACTCTGGAAAGAAAAATGTTAATTACAGGCTTTAACACTCACACCAAGATCTTCTTGTAGGGGTGGTCAGAAAAACAGGTTTTACTACCTGGACCTGGTGCTTTGTGGTGCTATCTAATATGGGGGCTTGTGGAAAAATGCAGCCACTTCTATTTACTGCCTTTCATAATGTACATATTTCCTCATGAGAGGTTTAGGTCCTGACTTTTTATGTCTACAGTAAATAAAACTGAGAGTTTATCCTTTCATCTTGAACGTGTTTTCCTTGGAGTTGCTGTTCCCTACAGTGGTATTTCAGCTACAATATTTTATGCTGAATCTCAGTTTTTGAGCTTCACAGAGGCGTGTTATTATGTGGTGCATTGCTAAATTGATTTTTTACTCCTACCTATGAATGTAAAAAAAAAAAATGAGAAACCCAAATTTTATTTTCGGTTACACCCAGAGAAATCTATAGATAAGCAAGTACAGGAGTACATGAGGGCAAAAGGTTGCTTTATTTGCTCAGAGTTTATCTGTATTCTCTAAACTTATTCAGGACCATATTCAGGGAGAAATTTTGAAGAGGCTGCAGCTGAGGGTCTCATTCCCTTCAGGAGGAGTTAAAAATATAATATTTATTTGCTTTCTAGCATGTAGAAGGTCTAAAACAAAGTTATTGCACGGAATTAATGATGCAGCTACTCCTCCAATCCCCCTAAAGTTAACCAGTGATAGGGGATGGATTTATTTCATGGAATCGCAGAAGTTCTGCAAGGATTTCACTGCTTTTCTTCCTGTTTGTCACTCCCAGATGCCAACATTTGCACTTGAACTGCATATCTGAGATGCCTTGTGTTTGTATGATAACGCATTTGAAGTTTAAAATTATTAGAAATACTAAGAAAAACAGGCCAGTGTTTTATTTCTCTTAAATATCTCATAGTACTGGCAACATTAATAGAGTTTATAAATAAAATGAGGGTACTCATATGGAGGTGCAGAATTTTTGGGGTTTGCCTAGAACAGGATTAGAGACAAACAAAAGTTCTGCAAATGTGCTTTCACTTTCAGAATTTCCAGCTGTTGCTGAAGATGGTGTGAGATGACAAACAAGATGAAACTTTAAGCTTTATTTAGAACAAAAGGGTTTCACATTAAATCAGTTCTCTGAATGAAATGAGAACCATTTAAAAGGTTTATTTCCCTGGATTTGGGTTGGGTTTTTTTAACATTTACATGACAGCTATTGCCAGAATTGCTGAATTGGCCTAGAGTGGATTCTTTAGTAAAAATCTCATCTAAACAGGAGCTGTTAATTTGACTACAGAACAAGTTTCCAAATTGGTGCTACAAAAATGTCAGGTGTTGAATATAAAATAGGAAAAACCCACATATCCAAGAATTCCATTGAAAGGCTCAGGTTTTTTTACCAGTAGTTCCAATGTATTTTCATTAGTACGGCAGTGCAAAATAATTTTTAAAAATCTGATGGAAGTTTAATTAGTAGCTCCTACCTTGCTTCTTTGGGTTATCATTATTATTATTAGTAGTAGTAGTAGTATATTCATAAATGCTACTGGAAGCAAATTCCAGCTCTGCTTTGGCAGCTTCTTGGAGCATTATTTGTGCTGTGAACTCCCCAACTGTCCCAAACTGGTGAATTGTTTTTGTGACACAGGGAAGAACACCAGGACATGATGAACAGGAAACCCATGAGGGTTCCTTGCACAGCTTCCTTTGGGCAGTGCCCAAAATTTGTTCCCTGATCCAACTTTACCAGGATATTTACTGTGTTCCCAAAATCTGCTTTAGTGTCAGGATATTTATTATGCTCCTTCTTGCAGGAATCCAACCCCCTGGATAAAACCCACCCTTGAAATCATTGCACTGCTGCAGGTTTTTAGCCAGGGTAACACATCAGGTTATGCAAGCTGCATTCTGACACAGGTAATGACATTTGAGGAATTATTTTCTCAGATCAGGATTACTGATTTATTAAGAAATAGTGATTACAGCACAGCTGGCGTGGGCAGGAATTCTTGACAGTGCTTGAAACCCTTCAGCATCAAGGACCCATTTTTCCTACAGCAAAGACATTTTCTTGCAGAAGTCTTCTTGAAAAAAAAAATTTAGCAATGAAAATCGTAATCCAAAAATAGAATATTAAAGATCTACATGCTTCATTTGTATAAAAATAAGACTTAGCAGTCGAATGTCAGAGGCCAGAGCAGCAAGTCCCATTATGAAACAAGTCCATCGCTGTTTTCATTGGTATCTCTGTTTTTTCATGAGTCACAGTTTTGTCGAGAAGGGCATTTTTTATGCAAGGAAAGAGTTGCACACAGCACAGCAGCACCGTGAGCTGTACACAATCTGCTGGTTCATCCTTCGTGATGTAACTCTGAGGATATGGAAGTCATGTGCGCTTCTTTCCATTCTTATTTTTGCTGCCAGCTTCGAGTAGGTGAGAGATCAGATGAAACCCCAAAAAACTGCTGTGTGTTCTCTCCATCCTGCTTTGAAAAGAGAACAACATTCCCAGTGCCCTCCTCTTTTACAATATTCATAAAAGAGAACTTATGCAGAATAGGTGGAGTAATGTGCAATGTTAAGGCTGGCTCTGGCTCTTTTAATCTTGTGAAATAGCAAGATTATCTTTAATCTTAATAGAGGCTACTGGTGTGCAGTGTGATTAGATTAATTGCAGTGGTGGATTAGGGCAGGGATCTAAGGCCAGTGTGGGACTCTGGAGGCCCAGCAGAGCAGGGAGTTAGTTGGGGAAAAAGGGAAGAACTGTCCACAGTGAGTATCAGGAAATGAAATTAATTAATTAATTAATTAAAGGAAATTTCAAAGGAAGGCAGTGGGAAGATTAGCCGTGCCTGCTGGATTTCTTTATTTATTTAGCCTTTTTTTGTTGTTGTTTTTGCCAGTGAAAGTATTCAAAAACGGGGGAATTATTTAAAAAAATACAGATGTTCAAGTTTCTTTCTCAAAGCTGAAAGTTTATTGTTGGAACCCTCTTGATTTTGAATTCTTCCCTCTGGTCTCTTATGAGATTTTCAGCTTTTCTTGGTTTCAGATATGCTGACAATGCCATAACGTGGTCTTGCACTGTATTTTGGCATCCCTGCTCATTGTTCTTTTTCTGCCCAAGTTTGCTCTGTTTTTTAAATCTAGCCTCACTTATGGCTCCTCTGAGAGCAGGAACTGTCTGATTTGCTAACAGCAAGTGACAGCTTTCCTGTCACAGGGGACAGCAGAACAGTGAATATTGCAGCAGCCCGAGGTAAGTTTAGAATAACAATAACTCGTCCATACACTGAATTTGCTGTGCTGGAGGGTGCCCACGTCCTGTGACGCAGGCTGGGCAGCAGATTCCTGTCCCCTCCCCTCCCCAAGAACAGGAAGGCACAGCACAATGTCAGAAAGCATGTGGCAATTTTGAATTTCTTGACCCTTAGACACGAGGGCAGCTCTTTTGTTGGCACCGGTGATAGAGCTGGACTGGGGATCTCCACAGAATGGGAGTGGATTTAAATGTTAAAAAAAACCGCAACAAATTGCTGGATTTGGAAATAGCAGGACCATCTCTCCCTTTCCTCCCCAAAATTTTGAAGGGAGGATGTTCTGGTTTAGGAATAAAGGGAGGAAAAGGGTTGAGATAAATAAGGGAAAAGAAAGGAGAGAGAAGCTCTAATTGTCCTGGAAGGAAAGCAGGGAAAAGCAAGGAGCAAGAAGAAGTTGATGCAGGCATGGTTGCCACTTTCCTGACAATTACGCCAGGAAAGGCTAATGAATGTGGTAATTATACCTGGCAGTTGCTCTGTGGAGGAAAGGAATTCTCTGGAGTTCAAAACAGCCCGAGTGATAGAGCACTCATTTAGCTCTGAATATGGAAATGGAATAAAGACAGTGTGGGATAAATACTAAACAGCACTGTTGTCTGATTGCAGGATGTCATTTAAAGTGTTGTTGTACGGCTCCTGGAAGAAAACATCCTCTGAGTAGGAATTCCTGAAATTAAATCAGAGAAAAAATGGGAAATCTCCTGCAGAGAGAAGTGTAGCAGTGAGAAGAGTTACTGACAGAGTCCATAGGATTTTGCTCTTTGCATCTTCTAAAAGCCATCATGAGAATGGGTTCCCTTATTTCCTTTAGTGCTGAGCAGCAAATTTGATGAAAAGGGAGTTTTCCTCATATCCCTGGAGAATGTGGATTATCCTAAAAGCTGGGAGTGATTTTGAGGTGCCGGTGTGTTCTTCACTATTCTCAGAGCAGAGGATGAGATAAATATTAATAATTATAAATTCTAAGAATTATAAATATTAATAATTACAAATATGAATACTTACAACTGCTTTCCAGTTTGCTGCAGCATTGCCATCCTTAGACTGTAGAGTCTTGAAGCAGCAAAATATTTCCTGTGTTTTTATGAGACACGAAGATGGATGGATAAATGGCAGCTACAGGGATTTGATCTTTATCAAGAGTGGAACTTGAATTTTAGAGTTTTCCATCTCTGCAGGGTTTTTTACACTGATGTTTCACTGAAATGAACTTCAAATTTGGGAAAAAGAGGGCAGTGCCTTTATTAGCGGTCAGTAAAGGGGTGTACAAGAGAAAAGCATCTTTGGTGAGATTTAGGATCTGGACACCTCCAGAATTGGGAGATATTCCTGGAAACTGGGGCCACAGGTAGGAAGAAAAGCTGCTTCACAATTAGACAACTGAGTGGATTTGAGGAAAACCAAAGCAAAAGCCCAATGCAATGATATTCCCCAGTCTCACTGAACACAAAGGCTTGAACCCTACCCAGTATATAAACCACAGAGTGCTGGAATTTGGGCACAGGTAGAGGAAGTGGAAGGTTCAATGGATGAATTCTTAGAATGTCCCTGCTCCAGTTTTAGCTCAGCTAATTAAGAGCCATTCAATCATTTCCCTGAAATACTTTGGGAGCCAGCAGGGGCCATGGACCATTTGCAAGAGGACTTTTACAAGTTTCCACCCAGTTTGGGAGCAGGACGAGCATGGCCAGAGTGGGAGTCCTGGCGCTCTTCAGGTTATTGGGATGGCTGACATGGAATCACCTGAAATGCCTCCCAGATTTGTTATAATTCCTTTCAAAGTTTCTCCCTGCCCTCAGAGCAAGATGATCGGTGCTTAATGCTCCACTCACAGATTTTTAGCTCTAAAAGATGAGTGATTTCTCATGAGGAGATAGTTCTAAGAAAGCTCGTGGCACACAAGAAAGAAATCGTAAATTTGGTAAAGCAGAGGTCGGAATTTCATGAAAAGATAAATCTCTGTAGGTCATTTTAGGCTGTGTTGTCTGTTCACTTGGCTGCCACGTAAATAAATAAAAGAACACAATTAAATAAAGCCCCAAATCATTAAATAAACTCTCAATTTTTTCTTTAAGCCATGGTGAAAGAACAAGTTATGTGAGCTTGTGGCGTGATGGCAAAATTCTTTCTCTCTTCATACATCTGTCCTGAGCAGATGTCAGTACAATACTTGTAAATTATATATTCAATGCTCTGAAAAATAATTTGAGTTCTTTTATTGGCCCACTGTCTGTTCCAAGAACTACAGACAACATTGTAACTCACCTGTAAAGGATTTATTACAGACTGTTTGCTCTGAAAACTCCTCCTGGCTGGAGAGAAAGCGCAGAGGGCAAGGAAAGTTCTGAAATGTGTGCACAGGGTGTGAGACAAGGGGGTTGGACCTGGGAATAATTCATATTTTTGGTCCTTCAGGGCAGCCTGAGCTCTGCTCACCATCTCCCAGCAGGGCCAAGCCAGAATGACTGATTGGCCCCGAATTCTGTCAGCAAATAAACCGTGGGATTTAAATTTTGTGCTAATTAAATAGAAAGCATTTTATACAGAAGTGTAAAATCTAAAAGGTGGCCGTGTATTTTAACACCTGAAAATCTGAGAGTTAAAATATCTGACAGCATAGCCACTAATTTAAACTTCATTTCTGTCATAAAAGTTGATAAATATTTTAACTGTTAAATTCTCTGTGGTCATTGATTCAATTAAAGGAGCAGAAATTCAGCTCTGTGGTCATTGATTCAATTAAAGGAGCAGAAATCAACGTGTTTTGTTGAGACTTTAAAAAGACATGTCAAGAACCTTTTCTAGGTAATTAAACAGGTGAAGCATTCAAGAAGAAATACAGAATAAGATTTTTCCAAAGACAATGACTTCCTAATAAAAATTGGGCTATTCAGAGACTCAAAGCACAATTTCAGGTGAAAATTGTAATATTTTTGCTTCAAATATTGACTGGCAACTTCAGAAGAAGCTCTGTTTACTTTTGAAAGGACATTGTCTTGAATATGGGAAACTAAAAATGGGGATAGTATTTATTTATATAGGAAAAATACCCCAGGGCCCCTCAAAAAGCCCTTTTGTTATTCTTAATTAAAGAGTAATTTTAAAAGAAATGTTTAAAAAACAAAACGGTGCCATTTAAGATCTTTCCGTTTTCTGAACCTTTAAGGCCTATTTTTCAAATTTTCTCCGCCTTGGAAAACCTTTGGTAAAACGGGAATTCAGCCATAAAAATGGATAGCTGGTGTGTTAGTATCAAATGAAAATTATTAAACTTAAATAAAATGGGAATTAAACCATAAAAAATGAATATTTGGTGTGTTGATATCAAATCAAAATTTTCAAACTTGCCTTAGCTAAAATGGGAATTCAGCCATAAAAATGGATATCTGCTGTGTTAATAGCAAATCAAAAAATTTAAAGTTACCTTAGCTAAAATGGGAATTAAACCATAAAAATGGGTATCTGGTGTGTTAATAACAAGTCAAAATTTTCCAACTTAAATGGATTGTAATAAGACTAACACAGAGAGAGAAATAAAGGAAATAATGTGGGAATTATTGTGACTGTTAAGAAGTGTCACTCTGTCTTTATCCAAACATTTCGTTGAACAGTAGAACCAATTCCCCACGTTTCCTATGGTTGTATCTTTTTGAAGTTCTTCATTTGTATTTTTTGATTATTTTTTTTACAACTTGAGCCCAAATTGTTGCTCTTTCAGTGGTGACACCAACAACATTTTCAGCCCTTTGTGTTCAAACTCCTCTACATTTGGAGCCAATTCTGGCTGAAAAAAGCCAAGAGTTTCCAAAGCCCTTGGGATGAAAAGAAAGAGCCCCACAAAGACATGACAGAAAACAGTGAATATTACAACTTTTTGTTTCTTTACAATTACATTATCAACTGAAAAATGATTTTTTAATGGGCATTATATGAATCAATCTGTTAAACAAATATTGATGTTTTAGAATGCGTTCCAAAATTTGGAGTATTCCGCATACCTTGGGGATGTGCTGGCCAAATTCTGGAGCCACTGACATGTGGGGCTTCTTAGAAGTTCCTCATTTTAGAATTAAATATCTCAGTATTTCACTACAGGGAACTGGAAGCACCAGAAATCCCACAGGGAAACTTTTCCCTTTTGGTAAATTAATCGTGGCTTCCTGAGCCGAAGGCCCAGAAGGACATTTAAGATTTTCAGTTTAGTCTCAACTACTTGGTCAGTCTTTTGAAATTTGCTTCCTCTGTATCTGAACCACGGGCTGTTACTGAAAAATGGTTTCAAATCATCAATTCATAGAGCCTGCAACTTCTCTAAGAGAATAAAAAAGCAGTTTGTGGCCTCTGGGAGAGTAAATTCCAGGGTTAATTTATAACTAAAGCAAATGTATCTATAAAAAGAAGAAAAGCTCCATAAGAAATATGTTAACAAATGACAAGAAAAAAGAGGCTTGATAAAAGATATCGGGACTTGTTTGGCACCAGTGATTTTATGACTGAGGAATTCAATTATAGGTGTGTTGGGAGTAGCAAATCACAATTCTTTAAATTACTAATGGGAGACAAAGCTCTTTATCATGGCCTGAATGTGTTCGCATGAAATGTTCAGTCCTGCCCTCTGTAAATAAACTTTTAGTGCTCACACTCTGCATCTGCACTGGCTGTGTGTCACCACGGTATAAAAGATCCTCAATGTCTGTTGAATCACTCTCCAAACACTGCTGGGTCAGAAATGATGTTATTATCCATTAGATTCCTTCCTGTAAGTGTGCAGTGCTCAGCTGGCCATTTTTTTTCCCATTTTTCTCTTCTGTATTGTGAGCATTTTTGTGGATTTATTGGCAGGAAAGTTCAGCCTGAGCGACACCAGGGTGCTGCCAGCGATAGGCACTGAATGCTATCAGTGGGGATTTGTTTGCTCTCTTGTTGGACACATGAGTGTCACAGAGCTCTTGGGCTGCTGATGCAGATAATGACTTTGTACTTGCCCAGGAGACGCAGATTAGGCCGGGATCAATTGCAGATTAAGCCCTGCCTAGAGCCTGACACCGTGTGAAGGCTGTCTGCTACCTGCTGTGGGAGCAGCAAACCCTTATCTCCTGTTTGGAAAGAGGAAGGGCTGCTGCTGGAAATGCAAATTGAACTGGTGGGGAGATCCCCCAGCTCCCAGCTGGGGCTGGGAAGTGCAGAGGGCTGGTCCTGGGTGTTCCAGAGGGCTGGGCACCGCTCCTGGAGAGCTGCAGACACGGAAACTCGTAAAGGCAGCGGGGCTGATTCAAGGTTCCTTTGAATCTTTGTAGGGTTTTGTTGGTTTTGTCACTGCTGTGACCTCCAAGCACTCACTCATTGCTGTGGCATCGTTGGGTGAATGTTCTGTGCGCAGTGCCCACCCCAGCTATTAAACCAGCCAGTTATACAGAAAGTAATTCACTCACTTTATTTCATCATCACTTCCTTTTCTTCCTTTGGTACCTGTAGCTGACAAAAAACATTGTTTGCCTAGCAAAGGTTTAATGCATCAAACTTTCACCCTGAATATCAAAAAAGCAGAATATGTAATCTTTTTGGTCCCAAACACTCACTCTTTGCTGTGGAATCGTTGGGTGAATGTTCTGTCCGCAGTGCCCACCCCAGCTATTAAACCAGCCAGTTATACAGAAAGTAATTCCAGTTAAACAAAAAGTAATTCACTTTATTTCATCATCACTTCCTTTTCTTCCTTTGGTACCTGTAGCAGACAAAAAACATTGTTTGCCTAGCAAAGGTTTAATGCATCAAACTTTCACCCTGAATGTCCAAACAGCAAAGTATTTAATTGTTTTTGGTCATCCTTTTATGGAGCGACTGATTTCTCTTTTAGTGAGAAAGTTATTCTCTCCGAAATCAAAGCTTATTAAGAGTTGTTGGTTTTTACCACCTTGACCATTTGGAAATTTTAAAATGTAAGCAACACCATTCAACTTCTAATTATTTAATGAATTCTCTTTGTTGGTTTCATTGACGCAGAGGCAGAAAGACTAAGAAGTGTTGGAGTATCCCTGTCTTAAACTATTAAAAGTGTTCATTATATATAAGTATTTAACCACTGTGATTGGTAGCTGGTAATCAGCCCATAGCACTGATTTTGAGAATTGATTTTTCAACCTCCTGCTTTTAGATCAAGTTATGAAATCCCAGGGAAGTGTGTGAATTTCTGAGACAGAATCTATATTGTGAAGAGGAAAAAGGAGTTCTGTAGAAGTAGATATTCCACAAAGGAATAGGAATGTATTCCAGAAAGCTGCTGCTGCTCTGAATGTAGGAGTCCACATGCCTTAAAACTCCTCACAGTTTACTCTCAGATGACACTGAAAAAAAAAACCCAAAAGGTGAAAGATTTAGAGAAATACCTTTGTTAAAACTATGGGGCTTTTTCGGTTAATTCCCTGTCAGCCTCTAGGAATGCACTGGATGTCTGTCAAGCCCACGGGGCTGCAGAAATGTATGAAAGTTGTCTCTGTATGGAGCTGCCATTGCTCTTTTCCTTATCTGTGAAGGAAACACAGCAACTCCCACTGGGGAAATTTCATCTTAACTCGATCTTAAAATAAAAAAATCAAGGGAAAGGTCATATCCTAATAAGCTGTGCAAATCTAAATTCCCAGGGAGCTTCGAAATGACATTGTATGACTAGGGCATTAACAATTTTCCAGCGTGTATTTTTGAACTGCTTACAACAGTGCTTTTAACATCCCAGGACAAATAGTAAAAAGCAAGATACAACTGGCAAGATGCAAGATCCGGCTGTGATTCACAGCACAGGGCCCATTGATAATCCAGAGGAGCTGACAAATAAAACTGGCAACTTTCTCTGCTTTCATTGAGATGGAAATCTTGGAGGGAGCTTTTTGTTGTGATGTCAGGATCAATAGTTTGCACTTTTTCCCTCATCTCAAACTATATTCCCTCAGATTTTCTGAGGAAGGAGGAGGTTCTGTGTGGTGCCTGAATGATCTGAATGTCTGTGTTGGTGGAGATTTTGGGTTTTTATGGTCAGATATTAACCAGGAGGCTCAGCATTCCTGTTCAAAACAGATGCTGCCATTGCTGTCCTTCAAAAGGTAAATTAAGTGAACTGATAGAAGTTTTACAACCAGTTAAAAGCAGCCACTATTTCTCTCCATATTATCTTGTCTGACTCAGTGGCCACCACATATAGAGAAAGCTCTAAAAATAACCCATAGCTCTGAAATGAACCAATTTCAGTACCAGATTACACCAGAAACAGTTCAGAAATCAGAATTAGACCAATTTCTGATTGAAAAGAAGCCAGGATTGGTCTCCGAATTATCTTGTCTGACTCGGTGGCCATATGCATGTAGAGCTGTAAGAAATAATCCATAGTTCTGAAATGAACCAAGTCCAGTACCAGGTTACATCAGAAACAGTTCAGAAATCAGAATCAGACCAGCTTCTGATTGGATTCATCCTGCACACCACGCCACAGAGGTGTCAGTAGCCCATCCCTTATGCTGGGAAGGTTTGCCATGAGATCAACACTGACTTCTGGGAGCCCAGTGAAAACCAGAGCCTGCTTTACAAATATTCTGGTGTTCAGTCTAATTTGTGATGCTGAATTGATAGGAGTGAAGGTGAGAGATCAAAGCCAGGCTCTAAATTCACAAACTCTGCCATTTTGGGTGGGTAGAATGGAACTGGATCATAGTTGTGCTTATTTCCATGCTGGTCATGTCCCTCCACACCAAGCACATCACTGCTGGTGAAGGGTCACCTCAGCTGCTGCAAAAGAATTCCTCAGTTTGGACAGAGTGTGAGGATAAGGTTCAAACCATGTTCACACCTTTGTTAGCAAGGGAAGGGTGTGGGAAGCACTCAGCTGCTGGAGACCCCTTCTGATTGTGTGGATTAGAGGTGATCCCAAGGGCTCCAGGGGGAGCTTTGCATCAGGAGTGTCTTACCTGATATCCAGTGCTCTGTTACACTGCACTGCCTGGAATCCAGATGTCCCTTCACCATTTGCTTTCTGCTGATACCCTCAATAACATTTTAATACAATTCATTTTAAATCCAACTGGATCTTTAAAGAGATGGGCCATCAGCACACAGGAACTTGCAACTATTGAGATTTTTTTAGTCATTAAAGAAAAAACTGAGAACAGTAAAAAGTGCCAGGAGCTCACCCTGAGTCCAAGTCAGAGCCACATGTTCAGATGTTCACACGCCTGCTCGAGGGGTTACAAAAAGTCACAGAAGTGACTTTCAGTTCCTCACACCAAACTTACTTGCCTAGAAAAGGAATCTCCTTAAAAGAAAAATGGGGGTATGACAATAATCACTTATTGCAAAGTTACCTGTTGGTATTCTGGCCTAAGTGAAGATAAATTGCTGATTTAAAAATAAACCAATCCAGTTACCGAATATCCCTGAGTCTGTGGGCAAAATTGCAGTGTGTGACTGTGGCTTGTGTGTGAGAATGGCAGATGGATTTAGATTAAAGAAATATAGTTACACATAATTATTCAAAACAGCACTTCTCAGGAAGTTAATTAATATGTTTTTCAGTAGGAAAAAAAAAAGCAAGAAATTGGCTATCAATGTTATCAATGTTAGTATTTAACTCTCCATTTCTGGCTTGAATTGTGGAGTACCTTTCTATTTATCACCACATGAAACTGAGAGATTTGCTGTTAGCTGCCTTCTTAGGTTACTTGCAGAAGAAATTCCTACAGCAATTTAAATATAACAAAAACCAAGACGATGACAAGAACACATGACAGAGAAGGGAACTGAAATTTTCTCAATCTCTTTCTTCCCCTCTTTTTAATGCTGTTAAAATTTAACACAGCTGCTTTGCTGGTACCACTATTGTTAATGTTGCATAACCCTATAATTATTAATCTTTTTGAAACACTGCTAGAACTTGATTATACACTTTTCTCTTCAAGTGAAAGCAGCAAATGCTGTCAAAGACAGGATGGGAGTTGATTTTTAATGAAAGCAGGTGAGTTTCCATGAGCTGGGATCTCTGTGGACAGTTTTCATCTCATACTCAGAGTTTCAGAGGATTCCAAATCCATAGGAACAGAGGGGCTGGGGCACACTGGGATTTTCTGACACTCCACTCCCTCCACAATATTCTGTTTAAAATACCAAGTGCAGGGTCTTTACTGATTCACTCAAGCATTGGCAGATTCTTTCCAGCTGCAAGCAAATCTCCAAAAATGACTGGTGAGGATCAGCTGTTAAAAATAGCAGAATTGTGAAATTAGACAGAAATAGCTTTCTCCTGAACTGTTCTGAGCTATGGATCCTCCGCTTTCCGCTTGTGTCCTCAAGTGATGTCACTTTAACTCTTGAACATTGTCAAAAATAGCAAGGCCAGTTTCCATCTTGTACGGAGAGACTGGGACAGTGACAGTGGCCCCGTGAGTGTCACTTGTCATGTGCTGACACTCTGGGTTGGAGATCACCAATATTACAAACAGCAGAATAACATCACGCACCGTTTTTTAAATATTTGGTTTACTGCAGAGTGGAATTCTGTTTATTGGCAGCCACAGAAGTTGGTTTAAATCTGAATCCAAACAGCCCCTGCTTTGGGAGTGAGGGACACTCACAAGAGTGACAGCAGCTCATAAATGTGGAATCATTTCCCACACCTTGGCAGGTAAAAATATTTATTCCTTCATGGGCAAAGCAAAGTAATTTCCATGGGGGAACTGGAAAAGTTTTACTTCAAAATAGACAGGCTGACAGAAGTAGGACCAAGTCATATCAGCCATATTCTTAGGATATTAATAATAGAAAATAAGATCAAAGAAATTTCTGCCTTTTACTTTTCAGACCCATTATAAAATCTAAACCATGCCAGGTACCTTATTAGAAAATACAGCAGGTTTTTGAAACTGTGACAAAGTCAGGACTTTGTAGAATTTCACATTAATGCAGGTTATATTTAAGTTTCTTTTTGAAGTGCATTAATGATTTTGAAATGAAATAAAAGATGGAATCGTGTTCTTTCGCCACAAATATTTTGTCTTTTTTATTGTTCTCAAAGGGCTGCAGGGGGAATATTCATCTTTTAGTTCAGGTTCAGACAGCACTCACCCATTGTGTTTTCAGTAAGTTACTTCTGTGTTCTCAAGAGAACAGGATCTTGAAAAGTACATTTGGAAAAGAATTAAATATTTCCACAGAATTAAAAATTCTGTGCTGTGTTGGGGGAGCTTTTCTCAGAAAACTCTGAGGGGTGGGAGGATTCAAGTCTCCTTCTTTAATTATCACCTAATTAATCTCTGATAATCCCTTACCTGAGTCATGGACTGTGGTACTTTGTTTTTGAGTGGCAGAGGGAGTTGAGTTTATCACTTTCAGGTGGCAGGAAGGAAAATGACATCCCTGAAAATAATTTGATTTGCCCAATGTATAAAGTCACATCCAGGACTACTTAGAGTTTGTTAGGGAGGCTCTTGGCTCATAAATTCACAATATTAACTCATTTTATTTAGATTAGGACTTCTCTTCTGGGGCTTTCTGGTATTTTTTCACAGTAGCTCAGATCCCAGGTGCTGGATCTGAGGCTGTTTGGGGTTTTTTTTCTTTTCCTCTCCTATAGATTTAAGTACCACTTTGCACAGAGCTTTTCTGAAGTGTGTAAAAGAGAAAGTAAAAAATACAGTAACACAAAGGGAGGTACATTGGTGCTAACTTAATGCTGAGTTTTTATAGTGGATGCTTCAGTATTCTTTCTCCCAGTTTGCTATTATTTAGTCAAACACAGGCTTTAAAATTAGTATTTAAAATAACATTTTTAATGCTAAATTTCCTTCAGAAATTTCCCACCTATTTCTTTTCTGCAATAAAACACTGAGCACGACGTTACACAATATTGTATTTTATCCTAACCCCAAAAAGACAAGAATGGGGAAGATTTCCTCGAAGCTTGTACTCCAACAGAAGCCTCACACAAGTGAAACTGTTCAAGTTAACTTCAATTTAGAGCACAACTCCACATTAATTTCCTGGTGTTCATTAAATGCTTCTCAGTGTTGCAATTGCAGTTACAACAGCTCACCCTCCCAGCCTGAAGTCACCTTGAGCTTGAAAACTCCCTGGAAAAATGAATATTTAGAAAGATGGAGCACACGAGAGGCAAGGAACATTGATCTAAACCTGTGATAAGTATCTTGTACTATTGAGAGCAATCATTATTGAATCACATGTGAAAACATGTCAACATCTTTCAGCTGGGAAATTTTTTGGAGGGTCAAAAGTACAGGAGTCAGGTGACAAGGGATTGCTGTGGTGCTGAAAAAGTGGCTGAGCAGGTTGGATGCTTTGCAGTTGAGGAGGTTAATTTTTTTTTTCTAATTTAAAAGATGAAAGAGATGCGTTTGTGCAACAGAACAAAAGTTCATGTGTCTTTTATTATTGCATTATTTAGTTGGGTTCTCTCAGTGGAGGGTAGAAAACCTGCTCGTGGATATCATCAATTTTGTTGGAAATAATACATTTTTACTTTCCTGGTGTTTTTCTTGTAAAAATAATTTTGGGATGTCACCTCTGGTTCCCCTCCAAGCTTAGGAAGGTCTGCTTGAAGAATTTCAGCCCCCAATGAAAACACCCTTCAAGAACTGTGTGTAAATAACTGCATTCCCCAATAAATCTGATGATCCCCAATAAATTCCCCACAAAATCTGATGATCCCAAATAAATCCACAATAAATTCCCCACAAAATCTGATGATCCCAAATAAATCCACAATAAATTCCCCACAAAATCTGATTAATTGGGGGGGGGGGGGCAGCTAAAAGGGAAGAGTGGTGAATGTTCAGCCCTCTTGGCTTATTTTATCTGCTTTCTCAGGCTTTGGTGTTTGAATTATCTTGACATCCCAGTGGCTGTACAAGCATTATTTTATACTTGCATGTACCAGAAATTAGATATACAGAAATTAGATTTATTTCTATATAGGAAAGTGTTTCTGGTGTTACCCTGAGCTCCCTGTATTTAATGCAGAAACAGTGCTCAGCGTGTTCACGTTCATGAATGAGTTTTGCAACATGGTGCTCTTTCACTTTTACAACTTGGGGGTTGTCCAACATTAAAATATTTTGCCAAAAACCAGCACTCAGTCAAATCATGTGGGCCCTCCATGCAGTCTTGCTGAATTCAAATGTATTTTGCATTTTTAGTGTTTGGGAGATGAGAATGTGATGGAAACGACTCATCCCGATAGGAGAGAAGCATTTTTATGGATTATTTGCAGAGTGTTTGACTGCCAGGAAAAACTTGAAAAGTGGGATTTAATTCAAGGAATGAGTTTAAATTCATATGGCATTTTTTCCTCCTCCTCCTCCTCCTCCTCTTCCTGTGGGAGTATTCAGTATTCTGCCATGGCAGGGAACTGCATTTAGGATATTAATGAGTGGATTTCACCCCAGTGCAGTTGTGTGCCTTATTAGCTCATCTCTTGGAAACAATACTGAAGTTTACTGTCTTGTGAACATTAAAAAGCACTGACATGACAGAGAAAAAAAAATCCCAGGCTTCTTACCAACAGCACTCTGCATCCCTAAATTCCCTACTACTGCGGAGTGGATGGAGAAAACTTGATGTGGTTATTTAAGTATTAATATTACAAAAATCCTTCAGGGTTAGTATCAAATTTATTACATCTACAATGTTTTAAAATAAGATTACTGGATATCGTGCACGTAACATCTAACATTCAGTATTATTAACATTTCAAAAACAAACTTTCTATTCTGAATTCCATAAGGGGGTACAACTATTTAAAACTTTGCAGTAAATTGATACCTCAGCTGTTAATTATCGGCTAAGCACCATTTCCAAAGAATGGAGTCTATTATTAATACATTAAACTGCATTAAGAGCCATGCTGATAATGAGCTAATGAAACCAGATAAGCAGTGGGAGCAGGAGATCGTCCTGTACATAATTGTGTGGTGCTCACACATGATCTCTGTGTGCTCTGCCACACTACCTGAAATCCTGGATAATTCAGAATTTTCTTATAACACGCGATAATAGTGAATATTTTTGTGCTGTACTCGAAGGCTTCAGGCAGAGCTGTTTCCTATTGAAACATCAGCAGGCTCCTGGCTGCCAGTGCCACTGGGGCTTCGTGGTGCTGGGGGTTTATTTTATTCACTCTGGGCACAGCCTTGTCACTGGAGCAGTTGTTTTCCACAGGAAATAGGGAGTTTTACGAGACCCTTATTTCTTATGGTTGTGTATTACCACATACATTGATTTATCTGCGTGTACGAGATGTATTTTAATAACATAGCTGAGCTAAAGAAGTCCTTCCTTAGCCAAAAACCGAGTGCTTAACTTTAAGTATTTCAATGCCATTAGCACCAAAGCAATATTCAAAATGAGTGTTTTGCTTAATTTTGAGCCAACCAGTGAACTTCTGTCAAAGCTGGGAAACTTTCTATTGACTTCAAGGCAAGTCTGACACCTGAAAACACAGTCACAAGTCGTGCAGATCAAACTTCTGAATGGCTCATTTGCTCTTAAAATACTTCTAATGGCAAATATTTTGGAATGCTATGAATGTGTTGTAGTTGGTAAAACTTTACTAAACCCAGCAATACAAAGCCTGCCTGGTATAAATAAATGCCAATTATGAAATGATGTTGAGCCTTGGAGCCAAGCACAAGTGATTTTCTTTGAGAATGTTACCGCTCTTATCAATTGAATGGTGTGGTGCTGTTCCAGCTGACAAAGCTCTGCTATCTTGTGTCCCACACGCCGTTTTTGGGGATATTTTCGAATCAATGACTTCCTGCAGCCTCAGGAGGCACCTCCAGGGCTGGAGCAGACCTTCCCCTCAGCTGTTTGCCAAAGGGGGCAAAGGGCTCTCCCAAGAAGAATCAGCCCCTGCTGATTACAAAATCCAACGTGATTCATTGCCTGTCTATCAGGATCCTATTTTAAATCACAATGATTCATAGAGAGCAACGCCCACATTTTATATAATGAGATAGTTTTACAGGGCTGCCAGCACAAGGCAGGGACGTGCTGTTTGTTTCTGCTTTCCTCAAATCCCTCAAAGCCAACAGGAGCCACATCTCAGTTCTGCTCACACTGTAAATGCCAATTTATGGGCTTTGCCCCTCAGAATCCTACACAGGTTTATTCTGATTTTATATGAATATTTTATATTTTTCAGATTTCTTTGCTTCTGTAGGTGTATTTTTTTTGTGTGTTCAAAGAAACGAAATAACAATCATTTCTGTTTGGAAGAGTGGGAGGGATTTTTAAGACGTTTTCGAACAAAAGGCATTGGAAGGGAAGCCTTTCATCAGGGTTACTTTTAGTTTCAGCACATGGTGCTTCACAAGGCATGAGTGGAACCAGGAAAATGCAGTTTTTCTGCTCAAAGTTTTCTAAGAACAGCTGGAGTTTCCCACAAACTTTAAATCTGATTTAACAGAGCAGAAAGGATCTCCTTATCTCAGTGTCCTGCCAGCAGCGTGATTGCAGCAGAACACTTTTATTTCTCCACCAGAGAAATAAATATTTTTGCCACCAGAGCCCAACACTCTCTCACTTCCAGAAATTCGTAATGATGCTCTCCATGATTCTGAAGTGCTGTCCCTTTTAAATCTGACCTATTTGCCTGTTTTTCACATCCATAAATCAGTATGTCTCATATAAAAATTTCCCGTTGTCCAGTATTCTCAATTTCTACTCAAGCCACTTGAGCACAGCCTTGCAATCAGTTTCCTTTATACCCTGGAATAACCTGAATTTCTCATGGATATCTCTCCAGTATCAGAGTGCAACAAACCCAACATTAACAAATTAAAATAGGATGGTGGAATTTGTAGCATATCTGAGTAGCCTGTGGCGTTTTTCAACTTGTTTCTCATTTGCAATTATATTTACAAGGGTTTCTGTTGCTGCAAGGGTATAAAAGCTGCTGTTCTAAATAACCCAGGCCATTTTGTGTGAATTCCACGGAACAGAAAATATATTTAACACTAAACAGCTCTATTATTGCCTGAATGGGCTTTTCTCCCTTGTTTCTATTAACAACTACCTCTTAAACATTGTGGTGAATTTTATGGACTGTGCTTTTAGCGAGCACAGCTTGTAGTTATAACTCAGCTATAGGGATAAAATACATTTCCTACTGATTTATGAGTTGCTTTTCTTTGGCCTTTGTGAGTGTTTGGATTTATACAGTTTCTCCTGGTGTTTTACTGAGCAGCCTTGCTGGGAGGATGAATGGCTTGCCTCGTCCTTTTACCTTTTATTTGGGTTTCTGAAGGATGTGGCTGTCACTGGGTTCTTGCAGAGTGCACCACTGGGATTCCTGAGCCATCCAGCACTGGTCAGACTGGGAGATGGGGCAGGAATGAGCATTCCCCAGCAGTGTTGGGAGTGTTTCTGGGTTTGCTGTCCCACCTTGAACATCCCACTCAGCCCCAGGTCGCTGCTTTTCCTTTTGCTCTGAGAATTTGGGCCCTGTGCTGGTTCTGCAGGTTGGGACAGTGGGTGGGAGAGGAGCCTTTCCTCAGCTCCTGCCCCTCCTACTCAGTGATTAACCCTTGAGGTGTGCCCTGGGCTGACAGATCCATTTGGTGCAGAACCCTCCACTTGTGTTGTTATAAACACAGAGTCTTCATTCCATTCTTTCCAAAGGATGTTCTCTACGTGGCATCTTTTTGGGGATTGTCAGGTGGACACATTAATTTTGGGGCCATTTTCAGATGGCTTCAGAGCCAGACCTGTGGAATGGGGAAAAAAAGAGTTATTTCTTGTCTTGATGTGAAGTCTGGACCTGAGGAATGGAGACAAAAATGTCATGTCTTGGCTTTATGTGCTTGGAGTCTGAACCTGAGGAACAGAGGAGAAAATGTCATCTCTTGTCTTGGTGTCATCAGTGCTTTTAAAGTCATCTATGTTTAAAAATCCAATTATCAGTGATTTGTGAACTCCTTTTTTCACCAAAGAAATTATTTATTATATTTCTTACGGAGCTGTTTTGACACTCAGCATTTCCTAGAGCCATTGGGTATTTTCTTTGTTTTCACAGCTAAATCAAGGTGTGGGGAGCTTTGGTTCAGAGTTCTTTACCTGAAACAAATCCATAAAAATTTGCTTCTTCTGTCCTGCGGTGAGGTCACTTTTCATTCCTGTAAATTTTTTTTTTATAAATTCATGCTTGAAAAGGAAATTTCCAGGTGTGGTGGGGCAGTGATGCCTCCAGGAGTGTGCCTGGCTCTGGGGTGGCTGCAGGGCTACTCTTGTCCCTCCCCAACACAGTCCCAAAAGTGAAAGGCAACACTGAGGCTTCAAAAAACCCTTTAAATTCACAACAAAAAATTATCAATACTTTATCAGTTGCCTGGATTCTTCTCCCACACTCATAGTGGTTTCTAATGTGTCATTTGTTTGGGGAATGACTCCTTTGCATAACAATTTTAATCCTACAATATTTCTGTTCAGTGGGTTTCTTCATCATCACATCACTGAAACATTTTCTGCCCTGAATTCTGACAATGTTTTGGATAAAAAGAAAAAAAAACAAACCTTCACATCTCTCCTTTAAAACAATAAAAATTCTGTAGTGGAATTTTTAAAGCAAGGCTTTAATAGGTTGTTTTGCTGTTACTTTGCTCTTCCTGCTGCTGTTGGCAGAGT
Organism: Eopsaltria australis; assembly: GCA_034509425.1. Lineage (NCBI taxonomy): Eukaryota > Metazoa > Chordata > Aves > Passeriformes > Petroicidae > Eopsaltria > Eopsaltria australis. The sequence goes on from JAVTVJ010000566.1 coordinate 1,573,104, forward strand.
TCTGTTTTTGTCAAACACAGAATTGGGGGCATCAGCCACCGAGGCTCTTTTTCCGTCCTCTTTTTGCTTGTTTGTTTGTTTGTTTAGGAGCATCACCGGCTGTGCCAGCAGAGTTCTTGGAAAGAGGTTTTTTTTTTAGTTACGTTGTGCTCCCTCTGCTGACTCTGCAGCAACAGGACACAGAAAGGTTCAGAAAACGGGGGGGAAATCGGGAATTTGCAGATCAGGAATGTGTGAAACAACAATGGGCAACAGCTTTGAGTCTTTGCTTGAGACACAAAAAAATTCACAAAACAAAACAAAATTACCTCTGTTTTATCCGAATGCTGTCTGTTAGATAAAGTGCATTATAATGGCAGTTGCTATTAGTGAAAAATACGTAATTTTCATTATTGAAGCAGGTATCTCCTGAAGGTTTAAAGCTTAGAGTTCTGGCATAAACAGGAATATTAAAAATCTGTGGAGTAATCCCACACCTGCTGAAGAGGAGTGATGTTTTATGGATTACACAGAGAATGGAGGGTGGGGGGGGAAGATAATGTTCTTTCATTGGACAAATAGAGAAGTGAGACAAAAATCTGATCTTTTTTTTTGTCAGGAAAAAACAAATGCAGTAAGATGTGATTTTTCTCTCACTAACCTGGAGTTCAATAATCCCTCACTTGTGGGACCTGAGAGCAGCACTGATAAAATGCTGGCTTGGGCTGCTTGACCATTGCCACACAGAATTTCTGTGTCAGAGGCAATGAAAGGATTGAGTGATTTGAAGGGGAATGCAACGGGGTTCTCACAAGACTGGCTGCTCTCTTTTTATATTCCTTCTCCTCTGAAAGATCCGTGCAGCTCTTTAACTCAGTGCATGTGCTGCCATCACTTAGGGGGGATGTGTTTTGGGCAGGGCACACATAAAATATTTTGTTGCTCTCCCAAATAGATAAATAAACTGAATTTATGGGGATATCAAGCTGCCCCTTCACCATCTCTAAATTTTTCCTAAAAGCTGAGAATAATTGTGTGATTTTAACCAACTTGTATTATTTCACGTTATTTCTGACCTGCCTTAACTAAATTAATTGGCAAAAGTCCCATTAAGTTCTACAGGATTTGCATATGAGCTTACTTGACAAACTCTGACACATTTATACATGAGAAGAAATCCAAACTATTCCACGAATTTTTCTCATTAAGAAAAACCCACAGCATTATTTAGACCACGTACCTATTTGTCCATATTTACACCTGTCCATGCCGTGTCATTATACCTTGATTTTAATAGCATTTCAAAGCTGAGAGGCTTTATCTATTTTATTTTTTTTTCTTCTGATTTTCTGCAACTCCTTTATCTATTTTTTTTTTTTCTGACTTTCTGTAGCTCCTTTATCTATTTTAATTTTTCTTCTGATTTTCTGCAACTCCTTTATCTATTTTATTTTTTTTTTTCTGATTTTCTGTAACTCCTGTCAGCTGGGATGTTCTGGTTGCTTCATGAAATACCTGTAGGGTCATATTTGGGTAGTTTTGTCTGGAAAGAGCGTGTCCAGAATGCAGCACAACAGGCCCCACAGGTTACCTGAGCACAGGTAGTGTTTATGGTAAAGAGCAGCTCGTGATCCAGGATGTTTTCCGTGCCGTGCTGATCTCCTCTGTTGGATTTGATGTTTTCCTAGCAGGAAAAACACAGGGAATAACAGTCTGAGGAACTGGAGAGCAGCTCCATTAAGGGATGAGGTGATTAATGAGATGAGATTCCTGCCTATCAGCAGCACAGCAGCCAAGGGTGGCTGTGCCAGATGAGTTCAGTGCCTTTTGGTTCCTTGCACAAACCCTGAGCAGCTCTGGAGGAGATTAAACACAGTGAGGGCACTCAGAAAGCTCCGTATCTCACTATTAAATGATATCTCAGAGCCATTATCTCTGTCACTGCTGCTCTTTTGGAGGATTAAATGTCCAAGCTCCTCCATCTGACTTCCTGAATAACTCTGCTGCTGTTCCTCTTGCTGGCTGAGAAGGACTTTTGCACACAGAAATCATCTAAATGAGATAAATACTGACAGATCTGTTACCTGGATGTCACACGAGCAGCTGTGAGTTATAAAAGCACTCTTCATTCTGTTCATTGGACTTGTCCATTGGATTTTTTTAGTCTTGGTTGTTGTTTTTTGGTTCTTTTAAAGCCATGAGAAGATTACAATTAGTTGGGTTTTTTGGTTTTGGTTTGGTTTTTTTCCAGAGGGAAATGTTGTCATTCCTCTTTCCTGGGGATGAAAAAAGACAAACTACACAGCAAAAATCAAGAAAAGCTCCATGAAGTATTTGTAAAATAACCATTAAACATAGGAACAATCTTCACATTTTGGTTTTCAATAGTGCAAGAGTAAAAACAACATGGAAAATGTTCCCTTCATTTTAGTATTTCTGATAGAAATTCGTCTGAAAATTGAAATTGATTGTTTCTACTGTAACAGAAAATTTTGTGGAATTGAATGAAATACCCGTAATTTGCTTAAATCGCACATGAAGATTGGAACTTGAGAACTTTGAAATGCTTTGTGTTTTATACCCAAAATCTGAGCACCCCTGGAAATTCTCACCATTCAGAAATGGTTATGAAGAATATTGCTGTGGGATCCTAGGAGTCATGGCATGTTAACCTCTGGAAGGGGTGGAGCTGATAGGCTTTTGACTAAAGATTTGTAACTGGCTGCTGGCTCCAGACTTTATTACCTTACAGCAGAATTATGATTTGGATAAAGCAGAATTACTCTGTGACCTGCAGGAGCTGATAGGTGCAGCCACAATTCCCTGCTTTTCTATTCACTGTAATCTTGGCATTTTTATCTCCTCTGCTCTCAGCTCATAGAATGTGTGTGATTTGGACAGACAGATAGAAAAAAAACAATTTGCAGGGAAGAAACAGCGTGCATGAAACCAAATCCATTCTATTCATTGATGCTTAAAGCAACAGGTTACTCTTTAATTATTTAATTTTATTTCGTTTCTTCTAAAACATCATAAAAATCTAAACCATCACAGTTCTAGGCTAGAAATGCTTTTGCCACAAAACCACACAGGCATTTTTTGGTAGACTTTGCTGGAATGATTTGGCTGTGCTGACTGGGAAAGCAGATTTCTGATAAGGAATTACTACAAGCTCTGAGATTCGGAGTTTGTGCGTGCCAAGGCAGACCTCTGGACTCACCTGCTTATCTGAGTCTTTGCAAGCTGGGAGATATCTGCACACAGGGAAGTCCATGCACACTCTGGGCTACAGTGATGCAGGAGTTCCACAGAATTTCTCATCTTACACATCACTGGCTTGTCCAGAACTTCCCAGCCATGGGCTGAGTGAAGTGAAACCCAGCTCAGCTGCCAGGTGCTGTTCAGCTCACAGGACTGTGCAAACTGGAGCTTTTTAACTTGAAAAGACAAAGAGATGAGGTCTTGAGATTGTGAGGATATTTTTTCAGAGGTTTGATGGAGGATGCAGAAAAACTGTTAATTTTTCAGTGAGATCAGTGCAGGTGATTGAGTTCATCTCTGCTCAGTGAGTGGCCCGAGCTTGTCCTTGCCTTTAAGGAGGTGCTGAAGCCTCTCCAGGTGCTTCTCCAGTGCAAGAGCAGCTCTGGGGGTGGCTCCTCCTGCCTTTTGATGATTTGGTTTCCTGCAGTTATTCCTTGTCCACATAACCTGGGAATCCCTGGGATGAACCTGGGATGACTGGGAATGTGCCTGTAGCCATCCTTCCTGTCAACCCTTGAGGCACTTGATAAACCTTGATGTCACTTGCTTAAAGGAATATAAACCAATTTCAAATGTCTCTTGATTTTTGTATTTTTTTAAAGCCGTGTCTGGTTATTACAAGAAAAGGGCTCTTAAGGAGGAGTCTGTTCTGGTTTATTGCTTTGTCTGGAAATCTGTTTGGGGAAGACAGTTCCCAATGTTGATGGCAGGGATTAGCACTTCAGAAAATTTCACAGAATCAGAGAATCACAGAAAAAAATCATAGAATCGCAGAATCTCCTGATTTGGAGGGGACCCACAAGGATCATCCAGTCCAACCCCTGTCCCTGCAGTCACCCCAACAACCCCAGCCTGGGCATCCCTGGGAGCTGTGTCTGAACTCTCCTGGAGCTCTGGCAGCTTTGGGAATGTCACCATTCCCTGGGGAGCCTGGGCAGTGCCCATGATTTGAGCCCTGGACTCGAAACTTGACCATTTGGGAGACAAAACACAACACCAAGGTACTCTGCCAAGCTGTCACATGCCTTCTCCAGAGAATTGTCACTTGTGGCAATTAGAAATCCTGTTCTTTCCTTGAGGACAGATCTTATTTTGTTAAGGACAACATCCTTAATATCCCATCTTACTTTCATTAAGGATAACATCCTTAATATTCCATTAATATCAGGGGGTGGCTGGGATGCAGCAGCACCTCTGGGTTCCCACTGCAGTGAGAATCTCTCATTCAAATTTAAGAATTAAAAAGATCCCTTGCAACCTTTGTTGTCAGTGTCAAGGCAGAAGAACTGAAGGGTTGTGCTGGGAGTCCTGAAAGGGGGAAGAACGCTGGTGACATTCCTGAGGGAAGGCAAAGAGAAGTGGAACCATTTCCAGCCACTGGCACTGGAGCAGAGCTGGTGGGGAGAGCAGTCACAGCTTCATTTACCTGGCAAACACAGGGTGAGCTCCAAATTCTGGAGCACCTCTGTTCCAGCAACAGTTTTCAACAGCACTTTTGGCTGTGTGACAGAGCAGTTTTGATTCAAAGCAGGTCAAATCAAAGTTTCTGTTATCTGGAGGTTAAAGGCCACTGGCTTGATTGGGTCTGAAGTCCAAATTAAACAGCCAAAGTGACCAAGCTATTTTAGTTCTGAACCATCTCTTCTATTTTTAGGGTAGAATGTTCTTTTTATAAATCGTGGAAAATTAAACACAGACCCTGCTTATAAAACAGTCTTTGCACTTGCTGTAACTTATAAACTTTTTCAGAGTTGAAATATGTCTAAATTAAGGATTTTGGTTCAGCTATCTGTCAGAGGAGGACTTGGAAAAACATTTCATATCTCAGTCTAAATTCACTCAATTCACAGAAGATTTTTGCAGATAAAAGTTTCTTATTTGTTTACTGCTTTCAAGGTTTGCATAAATATATATGGAATTTGAAAAGTCATAACTTACATTTCCTTGATCCTTAGGTTCAAGACTGGGATTAAACTTTTGGCAAACTCGAATGAGCAAAGATTTCAAATATTTCTGGTTATTCGGAGGAAAACCACCACTATTTAATACCAGCTACTTTGGGGTTTTTTCATCTAAAAATCCTTGAGATTTTCAGGGAAGAATGATGATTAGAATTTGCAAAATTATTTGTGGAAGACTTCTGATTTTATTGATATTCATGCTGTGGAGAGGTGGAGTTAAAGTTCTCATCTCAACCTTCCGGGACGCTTGGACCTCAGCTTGGGGTTGAATGCATTGAAGACAAAAAGCTCCTTTTAAAATGCCTTTTCCTTGTTGTTGTTTGCAGGGATTACAATGGTTGACACAGAAATGCCGTTTTGGCCCATGAATTTTGGAATCAGCCCCGTGGATCTGTCAGCCATGGATGATCACACACATTCCTTCGACATCAAGCCCTTCACCACCGTTGACTTCTCCAGCATTTCCTCCCCGCACTACGAAGATCTTCCCCTTGCCAGAGCTGATCAGTCAGGCCTGGATTATAAATATGATATCAAGCTCCAGGATTGCCAAAGTAAGCTTTGCCCTTGTTTGAAGTGTTTCCCTCATGTCCATGTTTCCTCCAGTCCCTGGAATATGTGCTAGCAGCAAATGGATTTAGGATAATTCAGATCTCCTCAGCAGAGATGTCTTTGCAGGGTAAGAAAAGAGAGAATTCCCACAGCAGAACTGCACTCTGCCAGAGCAGCAGCTGGAGGTTGGGGAAGGTATCATAAAATATCCAAAATTACATTTATTAGATGCATGACCCCCTCCATTGCCTCCTACTCCTGCAGCTTTTCCTTTGGAGCCCAGTGCACACAATGCAGGATAAACACCCTGGATGTTCAGGAATGCCCAGCATACAGAACAAATAAATTATTAATATGTGCAGCTTTTAAATCCCAACCAGCCTAAGAAACGGATGGAGTAGAAATATTGGCTGCCTCTGAGCCCCAGCATTGTTACAGCTCTCATCACTGCTCCTGGATTATTCACTTGCTGTGAAACATGCTGCTCTTTCACCTTTTACACTGAAAAATTACACTAAACCCTCCTTTTAAGAGAGGAAGTGACCTATTCCTAAATAAATTGTTGCTGCATTCCTGCTTAGAGCAGGAATGTGAGGTTGCTGTGCCTGGAACTCTTTTGAGGATCTTTTCTGCTTAGATCTGACATCATTTTTATTTGTAGTAATCTGTACAGGAACTCTTTTAAGGAATTCTTGCTGGGGAAATTGTGGTGTTTAATTTGGGTTGTGCAGTGAAGCAGGTGCTGTGTATCTCTGCATCACCACTGTAATAAATGAATGGCCATTTTTCCACCTAGTAATTTATTTTTCTTTTGTTTAATTAGAAATATTCATGGCACTTTAATGCCAAGGAGTTTCAAAGAGTTTAGATGGCATAAATCTTCCTCATCTTTACTGAGATAATTTCTTCATAATTTATATAGGAATAAATCTTTCTAGTTTGCCTCGTGTATCCAACCTGGAAAAATAAAAATATTCACCTTCTTTAATGCTCTCTTCCATCACTCCTGGTGTAATGTAACTGTCAAATGTTACAGATCTCTTCTGTGACCAGTCATGCTTGATTTAAAGACATCAGATTCACTTGTTTGAGCTCATTCAATATTAGAAATTTCTCTCCTAATTAGAAACTTTCAGAAGAGCAAATCTATCTCTAAACTGCATCCAAAGTTGAACAGTTTTCCCCAGGAGAGAGCTACATTTCTTGAAATATCTGATATTATTTTATCATATATATATATTATTGAATATTATTCAATATATAGCTCTATTAGACACTTGAATATTTTTTAAAGTAGCTTAGACACTCCAGCCCATCTCCCTGTAGGAGCTTTCAACACCTTCAAGGAATAAACCAGAGTAAAGCCCGAGTTCCGCGTACATTAATTTTTAATGTCCATCTTTAAACCATTGCACAGTACAGAGCTGAGAGCTGGATCTGTAATTCACTTTCTGAAGCAGAATCTGCCCCTTCCAGCTTTTCCAGCCAGTGAAATGCAGCTCCAGCTCCCATCCCTTGGCAGCCTTTGTCTGCTGCTGCCTTTGCTGTGGAGCAGACCCGGCAATCCCATCCCAACTTCACTGGGATGCTTTATGGCTATTCCTCGCTGCTTCCCCCATGAATTTAATTGGAGTTTATAATTCAGCTCTTCTCTGTGCACAGGTGCCATCAAGATGGAGCCTCCTTCCCCTCCCTATTTCTCAGAGAAAGTCCAGCTGTACAACAAAGCTCACGAGGAGGCGTCCAACTCGCTGATGGCCATTGAGTGCCGCGTGTGCGGGGACAAAGCCTCCGGCTTCCACTACGGTGTGCACGCCTGTGAGGGCTGCAAGGTAAGCTGCCAAAAAGCCTTTTTCCTGGAGATTTCATGCTCTTTTCCTCTAAATAATCACTTGGTAAAATCACACTTTTGTGCTGTTTTAAAAAAAGAAGTTTTAGGTCTTTACGTCACTTGTCCCGCGTATGAGTGAATTTTCCCGTGTGTCATTTATGGCTTAACAAGCAGGAGTTTTTTGAAATGTAGCTTGCTTTTTTTCTTGTTGATGTTCTTGACCTATTCAAATTTCTCCTTTCCATCATGCAAGCATATTTCATTGCTGTCTTGGGGGTCATGTGCAGAAAATCGGAATTCTTAGGACGCATCAAAAGCAAACTCATGCCCAACTCCAAAACTTTGAACAATTTAAAATTCAGGCTCTGTTATTCTGATTGATTGGAGTTTCTTTACCCAATTTACACATTTTAGGTGACTACAGAGAAGTCTAATGATATTAAGAATGTGGCTTTCTGCTTTAAAACTTCCCTGACTTTTTATCTCAGTGATATTTAGTGTTTATAATGTAAAGGACAAACAAATGGTGTAAAAATTGCAGTCCTCAAGAATGAGAGAGGAAATGTCAGAGGATTAAATTATTAATAATTCAATGAGTTCAAAGAAAAACATGAGAGTTTAATGTGATGTTCAGTATCTTGGGGAAAATAACTGAAAGGAAAGAACCAACTCAGAGCTTAAAGAACATTCTCAGCACTGAATTAGGAACACACATAAAGCAAGAGGTATGAAGTAGATTACTTAAATTGCAGTTAATTATATAAATAAAAGTTGGTGTTATGCTTTTGCTGTCATTATTCCCTGTGAGGAAAAAATAATTTTTACAAGGAAAATAGGGTGATAACTCTGGATAAACTTTGAATTAATTATGACTGATCCAAAAAATCATCTTTAAACTGTAAAAAGAGAAGTGACCCACAACCACTCTCATTTACTAGAAATTGAACTGCTGTTGGCAGAATTTTTCGTTTGTCATGGTTAAGAACAAATTTTCTACAATGGTGGTGAACTTTAAAATTTGAAACTGTGATATTTGGTTCATAATAATTGTCCCACAAGCAATGGAACAAACAGAGCTTTGCTTCCTTTGGAGTTGTGCTCTTAAATTATATCCCAAATATCCTTTAAACCCCACTGATTCCCTAAAGCTTCTCCAGCTTTTTGAGAATTCTACCCCTCTATCAACCTGAGTTGGAAACAGCTGGTAAGAGCAGAAGAGGAGCAGAGAGGATGATCCTTTTCCATGTGTTTTGCTGTTTTCCGCAGGGTTTCTTCCGAAGAACCATCAGGTTAAAGCTCATTTATGACAGATGTGATCTGAACTGCAGGATCCATAAGAAAAGCAGGAATAAATGTCAATACTGCAGGTTCCAGAAATGCCTGGCTGTTGGAATGTCACACAATGGTGAGTGCAACTGGAATTCAAACCAGCAGTGGTTCACCTGAAAAATAACATCAACACAATCACTGAATGTGCTGCTGGAATGCCACAGTCCTCAGCTGAAATACATCTCAGAGAGATTGCCCTGAGTTCAGGTGCCTCTCTGTGATTTGAGATTGCTTTAACATCAAAATCAGAGAGGTGGAGTACACTAAAATTTGCCTCTTCAGTGCCCGAAAAGGCGAATTCGTGTCTTCAATCACTGCAGTGGAGATTTGCTTTCCTTGCTTTAACACACGATGTAACACGAGCTGGTTTTGCTCTCCATCATTCCTGCTCGTTGGTAGTTCCTCCTGAATATATTCCTTGTGTAATTGTTCTTTTCTCCTGAATATATTCCATGTGCAATTGCTATTTTTCACCTCATTGTCTTCTTTTCTGACCAGTCCCTTTTGCCTGCTGGTGCCTTTCCTGAAAGGCAAAAACTTAATTATGAAATATGGATTAGAGAATCTGAAGTTTTGTGAACAACAGCAACTTGAATTTGCTACACAGGTCACTTTCCAAGGGCTGTTGGCATCGCTGAGTTAGCACTTCTCACAATAAAACACAACAAATTTGAAATGAAAATACTCATTTTCATGAATTGTTTTAAAAGTCCCTGTACTCCTTCCTAGCACACCAACAGCTGTGGTTGCTTTCTTTACCATAAGTCATGGCATGAATATCACAATACTGCTCTAGAAGAAAGTCCCTGTGAACTTTAAAATTAACAGAGCAATTCATGTGGAAATACTTATGAATGTTTGGGCAGAAGGACATAATGAAGATTCTTTGTTGCCTTGCTTTGGCAGAGCTGAGTAAAAACAGGAATTAAATGTCATAACATAGAGACTTATGTAATTCTAAGGGTAAAGAATTGCAAACATGACTGGGAAAATAATTTCTCTGTGGTTTTTTTAGGACTTTCATTATTTTCACTCTAAAAAATGAATGTGCTGTCCCCAGGAGGAAAGCTGGACTGTGGTTTGCAAAGTTAATCCATGCACTGAATGTAAATTGGTCTGGGAAATGTTTTTGTTAATAGAAAATACGGTTCTTGAATTCCTGGGATGCGACAGCAACACTTAAAAATAAATCTCATTTTGAAATGCTACTGTGGGTATTTTTATAGTAATCCAGGAGGGGCTTTTATTATTATTTTCAAGGTGCATGCCAGATTCTCCCCTGGCCTGGCAGCACAGCTCCCAGTTGTGTCAGTGGGATCCATGGGCAGTTCCATCAGGGAAGGGATGGCCCAGACCATTCTCTCTGGCTTTTAAATTCTATAGCAGCTTGAAAATTCACATTTCACTGCCATTTTCCCCTCTTCAGCCACTGCCCAGGCAGAAGCTGTGACACCAACAAGGTGGGAGGCAGGAAAAAGGCAAAGCCATTTGCCCCAGGGCTCCAAGGAACATTTTCCTTTGCTCCAACCAGGACTTCTCCCAGCAAGGAGTCAGTGTTTCTAATCAAACATTGCCTTCTGCACTTGCCTTCTTTATTTTGCTCACTCTGCTTGCAATGCCTTGCACTAAACACCCTCATTCCATCGTAATTAATGAACAAATATATTAAAAAGAGCTGAATTTCACCTCTGAGGACCCAGAAGCAGAAAGAAATGCAACACTGGATGTGTTCCTACTCAGTGTCCTACCCCAAGCCAACAGAGCTTGAATATCTTAAATATTCTTTACATTTTATGTAGATTGGAGGTAGAACCAGGGGGTTTCACCAATGGCACTGAGACACATTTTGATGTTCCATCTCCAGATTACACTGGAAATTATCAGCATTTTAAATGCTTTGTAGCAGAATGTGGCTTATTTGTGCCTGAGGCTCCCAGCCTGTGCCTGCCCTTGTGTGGATGCATTATTGCAAAAGGATCAGGACAAAAGGGGGACTGCAAGGAGCCACTCAGCAGCTACAGCCACATTTTTTCACGTAGAAATGCTCCCCACCACTTGGCTAAAGGTTAAAAAAGACACTGGTGTTCTCATGCTTGGAATATTGTTTTCCTTTCCTTCCCCAGCCACAGTGCTGCTCTGGGGTTAACCCTGAGTTGTGCAGATTGTGTTCTGAAGTGCCACTGAGCAGAAGCTTTTTGAGTTTAAAAATGTCATTTATTTTGTTCTCCTCTGCTAAAAGTACTGATTGTATTCACCCAGCTACTGGAATGGGGAAAAGAACTCATGGCAAAGTCTTTATCATCAGTTCTGGGAGCAGGGGATTGCTCAATCTGGGCACATCTCCACTCAAATCACACAGGTATCACCCTACCCTTACCTTGGGTCTTCTAATGCAGGAAATCGTATTTATGGGCTGTTTGGGGTCTCCTTTATTCACAGAAATAATCAGACAGTAGTGTCCTACAGAACAGTCTATGAACTTACAGTTTACATGTTACATTTTACATTTCACATTTCACATTTCACATTTCACATTTCACATTTTACATTTTACATTTTACATTTTACATTTAACATGTAACAACTTAATATTTTACATTTTGCATTTAACTTCTCCAAGCAGTAAACCCAGGGGTAAGGATAAATATTGTAGTTTTTGCACAGAAAGCCAAAGGACAGAAAGCAGCATGAGGGATTGACTGTATTCACTGCTGGCTTTCTTTCCTGACTTTGGAGAATCCTCCAAGTCCAAGGAAAAGGAAGAACTGCCAAAGGAAAAAAGAGAGAAATCCACGTTCCAGTGCAGGCTCCTGCCCAGACCTGCAGAGTCTGGGATTCCTGGGAGAGGAGCTTCCACCTGAACCTTTCCACCCTCTGAGCCAGCTGAGTTTCCAGAGCTCTCCCAGGCTTTTCCCACCCCCATTGATCCCTTCCCAGGCTCTCCTTTTCCCAGCCTGACCTTTGGAATTGGCATCATCAGCCCCTCCTTCTTCTCCGCTCATCCAAAATCCCACTTCCCCAATTTCTCCCAGAAATCTCCCACTGCCTGACTTCCCTCTGATTTTTTTCCCAGTCCCCTGCAAATGACAGTGACAATGATTTGTCCGAAAGGAAACTGCTGGCCTGGTCCCACAAAACTGAATTTCACCCCAAATTTTACCTGCACTGCTAATAAACATCGAACAGAATCTGCTGCATCTCGTATCTCACCAGTAAAATATATTCTAAATATATTTAGAATAATTTATTCAATGAAAAAAGAAATCCTATGTCTGTGAAATTGTAATATAGGAATGCTTGATTCACAGCCCTCCTTGTTGTTAATGAATTGTTACATTTAAAATATAGTTTATAATGAAATGTTACATTTAAAATACAACATGTGAGCCCTGATCACCTTTTCTTTTGATGAAATGGAGGCTTCTCCCAGTGGGATTCCAGATTCTGGACCTGCTTTTGCAAAGCTCAGCTCTTAGGAACAGGCCCACAACAGAATCATTTCCCGCTGGTGTTCAGGATAATTTAATATAAAAACACAGTCATTCTGTGTTTTCACACAGAAAAATTCAGTAATTCTGAAATATCCAGCACGTGGCACTCAGAGACTGAGCTGGCTGAAAGAAAAATGAAGCTCAGTCATAAAAATAAACAACTTTGTTTCTACAGCCATGAAATAACACAACTGATCAATAAATATAAAATATGAAAAATGGAGAGGGGGGCTTATCGTGGCATAATTATTTATTCTTGGAAAAGAATGTCCTGTTTGCCCATCAACACATTGCAGAAAATTCACAGAAAAGGGGCTGATTGTTTCCAAAATAAACATCCCCAATAAAATCATCTCTAGATGATCTTAGCAGCACTTTTCTTTTACCCAAGGAACACACTAATCACTGCAAAAATATTCAGAATATTTCCATTTCCCCCTAGGGCCACAATGCAAACCTTGATTTCTTCCTTCCAGTTTTCTTGGTTTTTTTTTTGTTTGGATGCTCTTTTGTTCTGTTTGGTTTTCATAAAACAAACTAAATTCTGTTTACTGAAACACCATGTGATAAATCAGTCTTGATTTTGATGGCTCATCTGAAACATTCTCCAGTCAGTCTCTATATGAATAAATAGTCTTGGATAGGAAGTGCATGGACGGAATAGCAGGAGGTTCAGAGGAGATTTGAGCAATTTTGAGCTCATATGATGAGGTAGAAGCATTTCCTGGTTTTTCAGTGAAGAGCCATGAACAATTCAGCTTTTTCCAGCTTTTTATTATTCCCTGTACAACTTCTTTCCCCAACCCCTAATTCCTAGGGTAACATTTTATAGCACTTGCTGCCTTAAATTCTGCTAAACTCTTTAGGAATTTATTCCTGCAAGGCATGGGAGGGTTTTGTTTCTAAACAAATGAAGAATCTCAGATCCATGTGGTGATCTGCCCAAAACAATACAAGGCTCAATGGTGGCTCCTGAACTTTAATATCTTAAATATTCTTTCCATTTTACGTGGATTGGAGGTAGAACCAGGGGGTTTCACCAACAGCTGCCAGCAGGTTTGCATTGCTCAGGTGTTGTACTGGGCACAGAGATGATTTCCTCTTTGAGATTTGTTTGTTTACGTTTCTTTAAAGCTCTTTTAATGCCTGAATTCCTGTTGAAACCCCTCTTTCCTTGCTTGCTAATCTTGTTTGAACACAAACTCCAGGCGCTCACGCTGAAAAGCGACAAAAATTCCAATGTGCTTTGTGAGGTGCACTGCAGGTGCAGAAAGGTGGCAGAAAACCTGTTGAAATGTGCTTTTTTGTGATTTTTATGATGTTCCTCAGCCATCAGGTTCGGGCGGATGCCCCAGGCAGAGAAGGAGAAGCTGCTGGCAGAGATCTCCAGCGACATCGACCAGCTGAACCCCGAATCCGCCGACCTGCGCGCGCTGGCCAAGCACCTGTACGACTCCTACATCAAATCCTTCCCTCTGACCAAAGCCAAGGCGAGGGCCATCCTCACAGGGAAGACCACAGACAAATCAGTCAGTTCCCTCTTCTTCTTGTTCCTTCCTTTTTTCCGACTAAACGATTTGCCAAACTGACAGCACAGCTCTTTAAAAATATACAACAAAACACCAAACCTAAAACCATCCCAACACCAAACCTAAAAAAAACCCAACAGCAAACCTAAAAAAAAACCCAACACCAAACCTAAAGAAAATCCCAACACCAAACCTAAAAAAAAACCCAACACCAAACCTAAAGAAAATCCCAACACCAAACCTAAAGAAAATCCCAACACCAAACCTAAAGAAAATCCCAACACCAAACCTAAAACAAAAATCCCAACACCAAACCTAAAAAAAATCCCAACGCCAAACCTAAAAAAAATCCCCCACTTTGCTGTTGGCAGTTCCACATTTCAAGCTGTGTCTGAAACACAGGAAATGTTTTTAGATAGAATGAGTAAACATTATTTGAAAAAACTCCAAGTTCACCTAATAAAATACTTGAAACTGGGACAAGAATTTGAAGGTCACCTTAACCTTTTTGTATTCCCTGATCCTCTCTTCCCGTTTTCCTTCTCCTTGCCCAGGGGTTATCTCCCACACTATCTGTTTAAGGTGGCTCTCCAGCTGTCAGGAATTGCTGGTCCCTGAGGAATATTCCTTTTCCTAAGTGGGAAGTGATTCCAGCCCCGGCAGAGCCACCAGGCTGAACTGTGGTGCTCATTCTTGTGATGCTCTGATGATTTCCTGCTTTTCTCAGGGTTATCTCAGGTCACATCACTGCCCTGTGGTGGTGCAGTTGGAATTTTAGGAGAATGGACAGAAAAATCTTGGAAAAGTAAGGAATAGGAATAAGTGGTTTGTGGGTTGCCTTGGAAACTTCACTTGCAATGCATAAAAATCTTCTGTATCAGTAAGAAGGATAAATAATATCTGATCATTTTTGGTAACAGTATTTTAATACTCAAAGAACAAAATATTTTTCCAAAACTTACAACTCTTAGTTTGATGTCTTTTCTAGAGTCATTGGCAGAAATTTTTTTGTCAGCATTACAACAGAGACTTTTATTTTCCTTAATAATTTCAAAGACAGCAAAGAACTCAGAGTTATTTCAGGCTCCAAAAAGGTATTTCTTCATTTCCTTAAAGGCAGTTAAAATAGAAATTTTAATGTTGTCCAGAAATTGGTTGCACCCCTCAGATAAAAGCTTTAGATGTGATGGGCACTTAGAATTTGAGTAACTTTTCATCATGAAATACAAAAAGTTTGAATTAGGCCAGTTTATTTATTCTGCAAAATCTGATGTGCAACCTGCTCATGCCTGAAAGTTCCACCATTGCAATTCTCACCCAGCAAATGTTTAATTACATCAATTAATTCTCCTTTTTTCTTGGAAGTTTTTAAACTTTGGCACATTAGAAATAACAACAAAGCAGCGGAAAATACCACTGAAAGAGTGACACTCAGTATTTAATGGTTACAACTTTTCATGTTTTTATCAATGGATTCGGTGCTCTGGAGCATCAAACTGTTTACTATGGGCATAGTTTAAATTCATGTTAGTTTTTAGTTGCTGCTTGATCTGAATTAATTCAAAATGTTTGGATATGCTAGTGAGTGTATCAAAACTAGAACGAGTTATTCGTCGTCTCCTGGGATGTACAGAGCTCATTTGACATAAGATTCTACTCACAAGTTCATCTGAATCTTTATATTAAAAAAATCTTCAGCTATTTTGAATTTTTTCTTGGTTTTCATCTATCAGCAGCAGGTCAGTGGTGTAATAGAGGCTTTCTAAAGCACATGGACATGGACATAATAATGACATTTTGTTGTCCTTGGTGCTCCCACTAGAAAGAACAGAAGGAAATTACTCACTCGAACCAAAATATGCATTTTAAAAACATCTTCTGCAGTCTTGTTACTCCACTATTCCACTATCCATATGTGCAGATATGTATTTAATGTTTTTGCTGCTGCCAAAATGTCATTACCTCTTGAGTAATCCCTTCTCCTCCTGGCTTTTCTCAGTTCACTGTGTTTGTTGTTTCAGTTTCACACCGAAATCCTCGGTGCAAGTGGGAAAATGATTTCCTGCCTCACACTGTCCCTCCTGGAATGTAAAATCTAAATGTAAATATAAAACCATGAGAATGGTTTTGGGGAACCCCTGTAAGGCATTAAAATCTGCATGGCCTTACATTTTTAAAATTACTTCTTTACTCCAATTGTTGGAGTATAAACCCTTGTATTTTAATTAATTAATTTGTGTTAATCAACCTGTTCGTATCAGTGGGTGTTTATTCAGTGCAGCAATGAGCAATTCAACCATTAATCCTCTGAGAGAAAGATTCTTCCAATAAATTGGAGAAATCCTCACATAACCACTCCTTTAAACCCAGGAGCTTCTTTTGCATATTCTGGAACAGATTGTTTCCAGATCCTAATGAAAGTATTCTGGCACTGCTTTTCCTGAGCTGCTTTCAAAATTGATTTATTCCAGTTGAGTTTGTTTCACAGGCAGCCTCATTCTTGTGTTCCGAATTGTGGTTTGTGTCATGGTATTTGTTTTTTCTTTCCCAAAGACAAGCTGAGTGGGTTTAAATATATCCTAGCTTTGTTATTTTTAAAGGAGTTAGCAGCAAAAGGTTACATTTATCAGCTAATCAATACCATAAAGTTCATATTACCTGCAGTGTTTCTGGATAGAACATAAAAGGAACATGGAAGTAAATAAAGGAATCAAAATGGGAATATTCTCTGTCTTTCCTATGCACTTAGATACTCTTGTATAGAAGCCATTATCATTCTGGTAAAAGATGTATCATTTTAACCTTTTGTTGAACATGCCAAGCTTTGGATTCTGGAATTACAGAACAAAAAGCAAACCAACAAAGGAAAGTGCAAAACTCCTCGATATTTAAAATAGTGTTCCTTCCGCCCCTTTCCCCCCTTGGCCTTTCTCTAAGTCATTTTAACATTGTGAGGACTTTTTTAATAGGTTTAGGACAGTTTAATTATTTTGGGAACCGTTAATGGGTTCCTCAGGGAAAATAATGAGGGGTTGATGGTGAATTCCACCCGTTCGGGTTTTTCAGGAGTCGAACGCTCTCGGAAAGGAGAATTGGGAATAAACGCGCTTCTCCTTCTGTTTTCAGCCCTTTGTTATTTATGACATGAACTCTCTAATGATGGGAGAAGACCAGATCAAGTGCAAGCACGTGTCCCCCCTGCAGGAGGAGAACAAGGAGGTGGCCATCCGCATCTTCCAGCGCTGCCAGTTCCGCTCCGTGGAGGCCGTGCAGGAGATCACGGAATTCGCCAAGAACATCCCGGGCTTCGTCAACCTCGACCTCAACGACCAAGTAACTCTCCTCAAATACGGGGTGCACGAGATCATTTACACCCTGCTGGCCTCTCTGATGAATAAAGATGGGGTTCTGATATCCGATGGACAAGGGTTCATGACGCGGGAGTTCCTGAAGAGCCTGAGGAAACCTTTCTGTGACTTTATGGAGCCCAAGTTTGAGTTTGCTGTGAAGTTCAATGCACTGGAATTAGATGACAGTGACCTGGCAATATTTATAGCTGTCATTATCCTAAGTGGAGGTGAGTGCTCTCTTATTTATGTGGGACTCTACAGCGTAGAACTGACACTTTTAACTGCCGTGCAAACAGCAAAGTGCTGAGCACTGCAGGGGAGGAATGAGTGCATTCACACAGAGGTTTTTTACTCATTTCCAATTGGTTTATTAATTTCAAAATTTTTATTAATTTCCAATTTTTTATTAGTTTCCTATTTTGTATCAACTCACAATTGTTTTATTAATTTCTTCTTGTTGTTGTTTGCCCTTTATTCAGTCTCAGACAGAAACTGAAAATGGAAATGAGCGGGTGTTAGTGATGGAGCTGGAAATGCCTGCTGAGTCATCAGCTCTTTCAGGCAGAACACAAAATCAGGGCTATCTTCTGGAAAACAGGAAGGGTGGAATTTCACTGGCAGGAGCTAAAATTCTGCAGGAGATTTTTTGAAACTTGCAGTTAGGTTGTGTGGCTGCCTAATTGACCACAAATAGCTTTGACTCCAGAACAATTCCAAGGGATAGGTGGTACTGGGCTTACAGGGTGCCTGCCTTTCATTGTTCTTTCATTCATGAAAGGTTTTTATGGCCTTTAAAAGAGGGAGAAATGCATTTCTCAGGAAAATTATGACCTCTTAAAAAAAAACCAGGCATTGTGTGTTCAGCTTTCCTCAGCTGCTCTGCTTTATTATATTTATTCATCCTGCTTTGAGCAAAGCATGAACCTGAAATCCCAGATACCAGACTGCCCACATCCCACCCTTCACTGAAAAAACCCTGAATTTCAGCTTTTCTGAACCTGAAATCCCAGGTCTCACACTGCCCAAATCCAGCCCTTCACTGAAAAAACTCTGAATTTCATCTTTCCTGCACTCAGTCAGTTCTCTCTGTTCCTGAGCTGATGTCACTGCTCTGTTTGGTGAATTACTGATGGCTCCCAGGATTTATTTCCCTGAGACACCTTCACATCCATTCCAGGCACATCGAAGCTCTGCTGCTTCAGCCAGCACTCCAAGGCAGTGATGTTGCACAAATAAAATCCTGCCCTCCTGATTTGTGTGTATTTTGGCCCAAACTGGAGCTGCACATATCCATGGCAGGAATGTGCTGAATGCTCTGGATTCGGCTCCTCCGCAGAGCAGCGCCGAGGATTCTGTTATTAAATTACATTTCAGCAATCAAACACAACCCCGTGCTATTGTTCTAAAAGCAGCCTTGCTGCTGGGAGGGCACTTTCAAATTTTTTTTTTATGCAGGTATAACTGCATTTAAAATCACCTTCAGTTCTTCCTGGCACCGTGTTTCAGTCAGGAGAAATAAAGGGTCACAATTTGGTTTATCCCACTAATTTTGCTTCCAACAACTGCTCCCAGAAATTTCCTTGTGCAAACCTTGGGCTCTGTGATCTCTGAGGACCCTGCATTAATTCAGGAAGGAAAACACCTTGCTGGTGTATTTTTGGTTGGTTTTGATGGGAAATAAGAAATGGTACAAACCTATCAAGGCTCTGCACAAAACACGCCAATATTTTGCATTTTTTAGTGTAATGAAATGTGACAGATGAGAAAAAGGCTTCCCAAAATTCACTGCTGACTGCAAAAAGGGAACTGGAATTCTGCAAAGTCCTGTCCTCAGCAGTGTTTGGTTTCCACCAGAGGAAATAGGAGTGATGTAAGCAATCTCAATTTTAGGCTGCAGGAGGACAGTGATCCCCATACAACAATTAACTGAGTTGAGCCAGATTTATCAGCATGTCTCTTTTTGTTAGCAGAATAATTTGTAAACAAGGATCTGTAAAGAACTAATGAGTTTGAATCAGGCAACTCTGTAGCAAAACTCTGAAGCAAATCTGTAGAGATGTATAAATCCCTGTAAATATAAATCAGTCCCTTCTAGGCAGATCATTGAATTTCTTGATAACAAAAATCTCCCTATCTTCTTTTCAGAACTGGTTTTTTTTTCCAAAAATCACAAGAGCTGCTTGAAAAAAAAATGAGTTTATGTTTTAAAAACAATTAAGCTTTGTTGCCAATGAAAGAAAGCTTTTCTCATGGAATTTACAGCCAGATATGGTATCTGTTGAAATGGATTAAAATGGGATTAAAATATTTTATGTGATAAAAAACTGAGTCCTATTTCCCAGCTGTCTCAGATGTTTCTGTAAGAGCTGTACCCTTGCAAAACTGTGTTTCTGTAAGAACTATTTGAATATAGCAGGGTGATTTCAGTGAGAACAGGATTTCCAAACCAGAGCACCTGGAGGACCTGGCTTTGCTGCAGGAATCCTGCAACGCTTCGGGCCCGTCACGAAATCCTGGGTACAAACACCTTGAACAGAAAACCAGGTTTGAAACCCAAAAAATCCCAGGCAGGGGCTCTGATTGTCACTGAATCTGTTTTTACCTGGTGAAATTCTGCTAATTCTGCTGGCTTCAGGGGTCTGGCTCTTGTGCAGCTCTAACAGAACAGAAAAAGGGAAAGATAATTCCAGCTGGAACATTACACATGGAAAGCTTTGCACTGGGAAGTGTTTGGAATTTGCCACAAATCCTATAAAACTGCTCAGCCTTCTGATAAGCAAGCAGCTGCTTTTGCATGTTATCTGAAAAGGCAAAAAGCCCAAATCACAGCAATAAGGAGCTGACAAATTAACTGTAACAGCAACAGATGGAAAGTGCTCCCACTCCCACAGTGGATTTTACTGCTCCTGAGCTCTCAGTGCAGCCTCTCTCTGCCTCAGCTGTTCCAAATGTTTCTCTGAACTCATTTCTGAGAGCTGCTCTTACTGCTGGTGCTGTAAAACAAAGGAAATGGCAAAAAAAAGTCCTGTATTGTGATTTTATTGCTGATGAGACAGAGAGACTGTGTGTGAGCATAGGATAACACCTTGTCTGTACAAGAGAAATGCTTTTGGCCATCCACAGCAACACCAAACTCTCATTACGACATCCTGGGAACTTTAAAAGACACCCTTTGGTTAAATGAGATTTGGAAAGCCTTTTTTAGGAGATATTCTTCCTCCCTGTTGGATTCCTCTAAGACTCATCCTCAGTCAGTTGTGAGTGCTCTGCTGTACACGGCAAAGAACTGAGGCATCATTAAAAATATCCCATCCACCTGAGCTGAAAAGGAGCTCTGTCACAGGAATGTTTAAGGAGAACAAGTGGGATGTCCTGGGCAGAAAAGAGAATACTCCAAACCTTGCTGGGATAATTCAGATTTGGGAACTGAGCAAATTCACTCGAGCAGGTTCTTGTCAAACAAAGAAAAAGCTCAAAAGGGAATTCTGTAGCATGGATGGACTCAAATTTTTGCGTATTATTTTCTGAAGTGGTTTGGTACAGGAATATTTGGATCCAGGAATGTTTGAATCCAGGAATGTTTGGATCCAGGAATGTTTGGATCCAGGAATGTCTGGATATGGAAATATCTGGATAAAGCAATGTTTGGGGCAGGTTATCCCTGTAAAAACCCACACTCTGCCAGTCCACGTGCAGTCAAACCAGTATTTAAACTGGTATTTAAACTGGTATTTAAACTCAGAGATGTTTCTAAAGTCAATTTTTCTGTTTCCTGTGTGTTTTTTACCCTAAATTTTAAGCCACAGGTCCCTGCTTCTGGTTTAAACACTGCATTCAGTAATTTTGCTGCATTCTGAAATCAGCAAAATCTGAAGTTTAATCACTGACTATTACCAAGAACAAGTTCCTATTTCACTGCCACACAAATCCTGCACTTTGTTAGAACAAAGAAATGCTTTGTAATCAGAGCAAGAACTGCAGATCATCACTGGAGGCTTTGAACCAAAATCCTGGTGACTGCAGGACATGTGACAGGCTCAGAAGACAAACCTCAAATTGCTGAGTCACATCTGCCTCAGCAGAAGCAAAAATAAGGATCACACGTGTTCTCTCAGCCAGATCTTTGCCTGTTGCTTTCATACTGAGATTTTAGAATGTGCCTTTAAACACAAAATGCATTTATTCCAAGATAATGAACTGTAAAGATTTGCAGGTGGCAATTTCATATGTGAGGAACAGGTAAAAAAGGTTGTAATTATTGTTAGGGGTGTGAAAGAGGCATCCCAATAAGGAAGTAAATCAAGAAATAAAGTATTTTCCCCTGAGGCAATATAGAATATCAATTTACACAGAGTGGTACTGCTGGCACTCAGAACTTTGGGGTTATTGGCCTTTCCCAGTCACTGGGAACATTTTCTGACTTAGAACAGTTTCCTGCAGAGTTTTCAAACCAAATGAATGAAAACATAAAGGAAATGTGAATAAAGATACATAAGAAACAAAAGGGAACCAAAAGGGAACCACGGTGCCCTCCTGGCATGGTCCTCATGGTTAAAGGGTAGGCTGGAAAAAGGGAAAAGTTAAATTTGAAACAACAATCTGGGGTATCAGAGAAATGTGCAAATCACTTTGAGTTCTCTCTCACCTTAATAATTTTAATTCTTTGGCCCTCTGTCACCCAATTTTATTGTTTCACAAGAGACTCCTGCTACAGCTCTTTGGTTTTGTCTTTCATTCCCTTTGCAGTTTGCTGTGGCAGCTTTCAAGCAGCTCT
Organism: Eopsaltria australis; assembly: GCA_034509425.1. NCBI lineage: Eukaryota > Metazoa > Chordata > Aves > Passeriformes > Petroicidae > Eopsaltria > Eopsaltria australis. The sequence continues at coordinate 1,595,161 of JAVTVJ010000566.1, forward strand.
TTGGTCTCTGCCAGCCCCCCAAAGGCTTCCCCCATCTCCCATTCCTGTGTTTTCCCATTCCCTGTTGGAATGGCTCTCAAGGCTCACTCTAAATCATTCCCCTGGTCCTTTTTCCTGCACAAAATTCAGCTTTTGGTCCAAAACCAAATTGGTCTGGAGCATGTCTATTTAGAGGCATTTTAACAGCTTGAAATATACCATAATAGCTGAATGTTTCAGCTTTTGCCTCTTATTTCCTTTTTTTTCCTGATTTAGATAAGTTTCTTGGAACAGAAGCAGCATTTTCCTCTGTAAGAGGTTTTTACTGAGCAAACTGTCAGCACCCAAAAAACACTGCCCACATCCTGGAGTTCTCATTCATGAAAAGCCTCTCGCCTTCAATGGGAATTTTCCTTCCTCTTGAATTGGCTGATTTAAAAATAACAACTGATGATCTCCCAGGCTTCTGTCAGAGTCATCTTTTCTGCCTCTGGTTCCTCTGGGTCATTAGAAATCCATCAGATTGGGGTTTTTCAAGGGATTTCAGGATTTTGGTCTCCCTGAACTTCAACTGACCTCGGGCACCCAAATTCAGGGGGCTCCTGATAAATTCCAGACCCTGTGGAGTTTCCTCCTGGACTCTGGGGAGCTCAATATTTGGATTGAATTATTGAATATATTTGAATATATTGAATTGAATTATTGAATATATTGAATTTCACTCCTGAAAAACTCACACCCCACAAGATTCCCACCCCACAGGAGCAGGGGGCAGATGGAGATGAATCTCAGAGGAAATAGAGGCCATGTCTTGGTGCTCTCTGGTTTTTTCTGAGTCATGCCCAGCTAGCTCAGAGTTCAGCTGCAAAGCACAAGGAAAATTTAAAGCTCTGGCAACCCCAGATTATTGCCAGCTTTGGGAAGTTTCAGAAGTTCAATGTAAATTCAATTTTGCAGCTCATGCAATGCGTTCAGGTAATCGAAAAATAAATATCTGACATGGATCAAAAAATTTTAAGTATCGTAAAAAATTGCTTGAAAATATCGCCAAAGGAAGTTAAGAAAAAGGAACCTTTTTTGTTATATTTCTGACCCAGATTTTATGGGGTTCTCAGCTGAATGGGATAAATGAGTGATGTCTGCAGGACAAGCACATTGACAAATACCCAATTTCACATTCCAAATCACCATTATTCCTATCTCTGAAAAACTCTGCCCAAACCTCACCTCTTGGAGAGCTGAGGATCCTTTCCTGCTCAGTGACCTTGCTTTTCATGGCTGTGTTCTCATTTGTTTTCCTGCCAGCTTTGCCTTTTAGTTTACACTGCAATTTTTGTTTTCCCCATGAAGTAAGACCCCGATTTATTTATAAAGAGCTTTGTTTTCCCTCTGCCTTTTTGCCAGCGTGCAGCACGAGTGGAGCTGAGTTAGGAGAACTCTGTGCTCAGAAAGGTTACTGAGATCACAGGAAATAACAGCTTATTTTTGATGTTTTTAATAGAGATCAGCCCCTTGTCCTTGCTGAAATGGAATCATTGCCTTAAGGAAGTGATTTAAGGCACTGCTTTTTATTGATCAACCTAGGAAATTTAATTAATAACCTCAGAATAAAAATTAAGCTTAATTTCATCGCTACACAGCAAATTTTATTTGAATTATTGACTCTTTTCACGTTTTATTATCACATTTGGGATGTGTTATCCAGTGTTAAGTATTTTAGCAGTAACAAATTCATGGTGGTCACTGTCCTGTGTGAGGATTTAACAAACTTAAGCAGCTTTCATTGCTCAGACATTCAACATTTCATTAACTTTCAGTGCTGGAGAATCAAATAAACTGCAGAAGTTGAGCTGATGCCTTTTTTAAAAAATTTTGATGGCTTCACATCCGCCTTAGCAGGAAACATTTTTAGTGGCAGCAACTACTTGCAAATCCATCAGATTATACTGTTTATGCTGATTATATTGTTGATTTTCCAGAAGTGAATTACCTGATGCAGATGTTTATCCCCCAACTTATTCATTCTTCTTTTCCCACTCACACTCCCAGTTTACTGTGGAAAATCCACCATAGTGGAGTAGAAACCTAATTCTAGAGTATAAAACAAGTTCTAAAACCCCTCTGAGCAAATCCCAGTGACGTCTTACAAACTACCTGATGGTAAGACAGCTCCCAGGAAATGTCATCTGCAAAGGCTGAATTTGCTAAGAAATGTGCAATAAATTAATGTAGAAAATTGATGTTATAATGCTCACACACTCACAGCTCTTTTTTACCCCAGACCTCCCAGGGGAAATGTTTCCAAGACCAGTCCTAAAACCCCTCTGAGCAAATCCCATTGAAATTTTACAAACTACCTGATGATCCAACAATTCCCAGGAAATGCCATCTGCAAAGGCTGAATTTGCTAAGAAATTAATGCATGAAATCAATGTTACAATGCTCACAAACTCACAAGTCTTTTTTACCCCAGACCTCCCAGGGGAAATGTTTCCAAGCCCAATCCTAAAACCCCTTTGAGCAAATCCCAGTGAAATTTTCAACTTGACAATCAAACTTCCTGACTGTCACACAGCTCCCAGGAACTGCCATCTGAATTTGCTAAGAAACATGCAATAAATCAGTGTACAAAATTGATGCTTTGATGCTGATCAACTCCCAAGGCTTTTTCTCACCTAGGGGAAATGTTTCCAAGCCCAGTCTTAAAACCCTTCTGAGCAAATCCCAGTGAAATTTTGCAAACTACCTGATTTCAAGCAGTTCCCAGGAAATGGGATTTTTTAAGAAACATGCAATAAATCAATGTACAAAACTGATGCTTTGATGCTGATAAACTCCCAAACCTTTTTCTCCCCAGACTGCCTGGAATTGCTAAATATTTCCAAGCCCAGTCCTAAAACCCCTTTGAGCAAATCCCAGTGAAATTTTGCAAACTACCTGATAGTTCTCAGGAAATGCCATCTGCAAAGGCTGAATTTCCTAAGAAATGTGCAATAAATTAATGTAGAAAATTGATGTTATAATGCTCACACACTCACAGCTCTTTTTTACCCCAGACCTCCCAGGGGAAATGTTTCCAAGACCAGTCCTAAAACCCCTCTGAGCAAATCCCATTGAAATTTTACAAACTACCTGATGATCCAACAATTCCCAGGAAATGCCATCTGCAAAGGCTGAATTTCCTAAGAAATGTGCAATAAATTAATTCATTATATCGATGTTACGATGCTGATAAACTCCCAACCCCTTTTTTCCCCAGACCGCCCAGGGTTGTTAAATGTTTCCAAGCCCAGTCCTAAAACTCCTTTGAGCAAATGCCAGTGAAATTTTAGACACTCCATGATGGTCAGACAGTTCTCAGGAAATGCCATCTGTAAAGGCTGAATTTGCTAAGAAACATGTCAGAAATTGATGCACAGAATTGATGCTTTGATGCTGATAAACTCCCAACCCTGCTTTTCTCCGCAGACCGCCCGGGGTTGTTAAATGTGAAGCCCATTGAGGACATCCAGGACAACCTTTTGCAAGCCCTGGAGCTGCAGCTGAAGCTGAACCACCCCGAGTCCTCTCAGCTGTTTGCAAAGCTGCTGCAGAAGATGACAGACCTCAGGCAGATCGTCACAGAGCACGTGCAGCTCCTGCAGGTCATCAAGAAAACCGAGACAGACATGAGCCTCCATCCACTCCTACAAGAGATCTACAAGGACTTGTATTAATGGGCAGAGCATCTTAATCCCCTGACATGATGTATGTTCTTCAGATTGCACTATTTTCTTTGAGGGAAAACTTTGCATACCTAAGAAATTACTGTGAAACAGCATTTAAAAAAAAAAAAAAAAAAAGAGAGAGCTTAGTATAGTAGATCTATTTTATGCATATTGTTTATAAAGACACATTTACAATTTACTTTTAATATTAAAAAAAATATCTATATCGTGAAATTGTCGGCAGTATTTTCAGAATTAATTTTTTTAAACTATGTTATTTCTTAAAATCGCTTTGTCCAAGTATGATCGATGCTTCACTCGAGCATGCAGTTAAATTTTCAACCAAATAAAAACCTTTCTCCTTGAACATTTCCAGGGAAATGTTTGAAATATGAGGGTCAATTTTGTGCTCCCAAGGCAGCAGCAAAATAAAAATTCAGTCACAGATTGGTGGAACCTCTCAGGAGAGTTTCAGAGGCCAAAGGGAGAAGTGTCAGGTCTGACAATATTTGTGCCTTCCATGATGAGATTTGACACTGACTGAACTTTGTAAAGGGGGCTTGGAGTAAGGAAAAGCCAGGCAAACTGCAAAATTAGGTTTTCATTTTTTTAGGTTGCCATTTCAAGAGTTAATTGAGGCAGGAACATGCACTGCTCAGCACTCTTAGGAAACAGAGTCCTTTTGATTCCTCTGCTCGTGCGAGTTTGGGGCAGGTGGAGCAGCAGCTCCTCCAATTCCCACCCCACAGCAGCCAGAGCTGAGCTGGAATGGGTTGGTAAAAACTCGTTCCCCAATTATTTGATAAATTGCCAATGAACAGTCCAAATATCACAGAAAATTGCAATGCTGTGACAAATTAACTCCTAAACAGAAGCAAGGTTTGGATTAATTCTTGTAAAGACAAAGCTGTGATGGAAACCCTGAGTTTGACTCGAGCTCTGGATGTTCCTCCCAAGGGTGCTGGGAGCTGTTCCTGCTGTGGAGGTTTGGTTTTTTTGCATTTATTGCCCTGTAAAGTCACCTGAGAGTTCCACAGGGAGCAGAGCACAGCAGAGGGAACAAATTTACCAGGAGATAAATTTCCTAGCACTGTCATTTTGGGGTGTTCTTGGTACTGAGGTGAAAGATTCCCATTTCACCTGCCCACATGCGATGGTTTGTGGACGTGACCCCTGACAAAATCAGGCAGGGGGGACCCACACTGGTGGAGCAGCAGAGGAAATATTGGGGAAAAGAGCCACTATTTGTAACTGGGGGGAAAAGCCACTCTTTGAAACTTATATATCAAAATAAGGAGAGGTCTCCAATTCAATATCCTTGGTTTCCTCTCCATATTCATATTTTATTTATGTAGCAAAAAATGTGCCTTAAACTGAGACAAGGGGAGTGGACAGAGAGGTGATGTGGGTGTGAGAGGATCTTCAGGCAGCAGAAATTGGCTTTGCTCCTAATGCAGAGACCTTGAAACTCTTAATTCAATGCAAATTATGCAATAAAGAAGCTGAGAGAGGTAAAAATTAAAATTAATCCTTCAGCTGACGCCTTGCACACCTGGAGATGTTTCCTGGTGCTTGTTTCAGGTAACCTGTGAGCCTCAGGTCAGTGGTGAGCGTTATTCCCACCAGGAAGTTTGGGGAATTGGATCATTCAGCCTCCAGCTCTGGAGCCCACAGGTGGAATTGCACTGAGGTGAAGTCACTGCCAGGCTGGGGAGAGCAGCTCTGCTCCTGCCAGGCTCTCAGTGAGGTCATTCCAGGTAGCTCAGAGAGGATGGCCCTGCAGCAAACACAGCAGTGCAGTTCATGCTCAGCTCTGCACGTTTGCTGCACATTCCAGGTGATTCTGGCAGGAATTACATTCACGTTTTTATGGCTTTACGATGCAAAAGCAAATCATTCTCTCTCTGGTTTGAGTTGTTTGCCACTGTTCATTTGTTGCCATCCATCCCCCAGTGGGAGAATTCTGCAGAGCTCATCCTCTCCCGTGGAGGATGAGCTGGGACTGGGATGGACCCAGCTCCAACTCTGCATTCCTGGAACAGCAGCACCCAGCGAGAACCAGCAATCCCAGCCTGCATTTCTCACACAATCCAATTTCCCTAGAAATGGAAGCCCAGAAGAGGTTCCAAATAAAGAGGAATTCTAGGGCATGTCCTATTCAGAATTCTTTGAATATAAGTGGCAGAGATGCTGTGACAGGGAATTGAGTCCAGTCCTTTCTTAAATTACCAGAAGAACCAGTGTAAGCCAGCAGCACATCAACCAAAGAGCTGAATTCCACTCCTGCAAGGGGTCATATTTTAAAACTGTCCATTCAGCAGTGACAGCGTCTAAGCCACTCAGTCCAAAATTCCCTATATTTTGAGAGTGGAAATGTATCATAATCATGAGTTTTGCAGGAATGGGAGTTACCCTTTCTGAGGATGAAGGCACTGAATGCCCAAGAACCTCTACTTTTCTTTCAACTGTATCAGCTGCTCTAATAAAATCTGTTGTTCTCCCCACACCCTGTGTTCTCTCACATATTGATAGCATTCACCCTGTTCTCCTCCAGCCATGCAAAGTGTTAATGTTTTCTGGGAGTCACTAACCACTGCCATGCTCTCATTCTAAGAGGTTACATCATGGTTAAGAAGTTCTGCCTGAAATGCTTTGCTACAAGGATAGGTCTTAAGGGAAAAATGTGCATTTAATGGACAATTGCTATGTACTAATTTAGAACAAATGACTGTTATGAGGATATGAAAACATCTTCTCAAAAAATAGCATTTTCTCTTGTGAATTATATTCTGAATTTTGATCTCATTGTAAATACTTTCTGTTTCTATGGGACTTTATTTATTAAAAACAAAAACTTGCTAATGGGAGTTCATCAGTAGGTTGTAATACTTTCAGATTCTCTGGAGTTTTGGGCAGAGTGGGCTACGCCATAAATGAACAATTTGGGTTTTGATCTCCAGTGCTACCAAAAGCATTGAACAGCTCAGAAACAGCAGCAGTCAGCTGGTACCTGCCTGCCTTGGAGGAGCTTCATTCTGCTCTTCCTCAGCCATCAGAACATCCTCAGGGATGCTGTGGGATCCTGCAGGCTTTGCAACTTCTGGCCTTCTTCTATTTCACGCAGATCTGCTTTTTCTGGAGAAAAACTGGAGGTGAATTGAGCCCAGAGAAAATTATTTGATGTCCCTGACACATCCAGCCCATTCCCCTCGCCCTGTCAGGCATCAGAACATTCCTGGTGGGAGCTCAAATGTCCCTGTTTGACAGGAAAAATCCCCTCCTTCATACAACCCTGGCGAGCATTTCTCCAGCAGATATTGCTGTGAGGGCCTGGACTGAGAGCTGAGAGGAGGAAAGAGCATTTCCAGCATCCCCATGGCTGTGGCAAAGGCAGCCCGGATCATTTTAGGCACATTGTCCATAGCAGGGAGGAAAGCCCGTTTGTCCCCCTGATGCAGGGGATTCCCCACCCTCCAGCACTCCCTGACAGAACCTTTCCCAGCCCTCAGCACCCCAAAACACTGGGAAATGGGGAATGAAACCCATTGAATGGGAAATGAACTCCCAAGAGTTCCTGTCCCCACTCGTGTGACTGAGCCCCTTCCCTCAGCTCACGCACCACGGGTCCCAACCTCTGTGGGTGCAGAAAAGCCCTGGGGCATCAGGATTTCAGATTTGATTTGCAGCTGCAAACTCTGTCTTGAGGTTGAGGACGTTTTAATGGGACTTTTCACGTTTCAAATGAGAGATGATATCCCTTAAATGGATGGAACATCAGCTCTGTAAACACAACACAGAGCTGCAGCCAGAGATTTATAAAAGGAAGAAAACAAAACTGAGAGGGAACAACCCCAGCAAAAACCTCACTCAGTCAGACACCTGTCCAGCAGTTCAGGTTCTCATTCAAGCACTGAAAAAATTATTTGTCTCATCATAAATCCCATTCCAAGCCCCTGGTCTGAAAAGCAGTGGTTAAAAGTCAGGTGCACAGGGTTTATCCAACTCCACAGATCCCAGCAACGTATTTCCATTCTTCTCAGCACTGCCCAGCCCTGGAAATTAGGATTGTAGGAAAAATAATTTCTGAATTTCTGCATTTTCACTTGGATACACAGGGTATGGATAGGAAATTAGGCAGCACATCTTCACTGGCTTGAAGGAAACACTCAGGAGGCAGCAAAGGAAGAAAGGAGGAAATGATTCCTCAGCTTTGGATGCAATATAACAATGCTATAGATGTTTGTGTGCAGGATCTTACAGGATTTTACCTTTTTTTTTTTTTGTAAGAGCCAAATGCCTCATGGACTTGGTGTTTGCAAGAAGTTTGAGTGTTCCAAATCCAGCAAACAGCATCTGTAAATTTACCTGCTCCCCAAATCGGAGAAATTTGTTCAATTCACAGTCCCTTTCACTTCATCTCTGTATTGCTTAATGTGGCAAATACTGAACTATTGTAGATCATGTTCTCTGGGCAAGCCTCGCTCTGGGCAAGCATTACTTGAGGCAGTGACTCTCAGATTTTGGGGCTTAAATGCTCCAGGGCTTCTTTTGAATGTGAAATTAATTGGCTTCGACGGATTCCTGCGAAAGGCTGAGATCAGTTCCCAGCTCTCCAACGGGACGAGTTCCTAATTAGGATTTTGCCAACTGAACGTGGCTCTCAGCCCTGCTTTAGGAAAGGGCAAAGCCAGAAAAGAGTGAAAATAGCCCTTCTATTGAGACACACACTGGTTAAGGGCTCTCTTTTCAATTACTGAGCTTCCTTCTCGTGCTGGAAACGGGGAGCATTTTCACCCCAGCCTTGGCCAGGAGGAACATCCATTGCTCATGATGTTCTGTGCTCTTACCCAACGGGGTTTTTTTAGCTCAGTGGAGACAGAAAGGGAGAGCTGGAGTCTCCAGAGGCAGGGGAGGGAAGGAGGAACACGCAGCTCCATTGGTTCTCACACTGGGAAGAGCTGGCAGAGCAGGAGGGGATCTTGTCCTGCTCGCTGCAAGGATGATTAAAGCGTTCTGTTGTGTCAGCACATCCTGGGGCTGTGAGTGCTAACTCTCAGCTGGCCATATCCTGCCAGATCTGCAGGCTGAGCCTGCCAAAGCCATCTCGACAAAAATGCAGCTTTAAATATTATAAATGATGCTGCGTTTTGCTGTGGAAATGTTTCCTGAAAAGGCTGTTCCAAAACATCCTTTATTGTTGGGGGAGGGGAGTAAGAGGGGCCTGGGAGAGGGAGGAGGGAGGAAAAAGAGCTACTTTTAATAGACTCTTTTTTTTCTTTTGAGGCCACAGATTCATTTCACATCATTCTGTAAGACCAAATGGATATTTTTTTTCCCAGTGACTATAAAACATTACAGTAATAATTTCGTATGTAAGTTTTGGCAACTGAGCCGGAGTGGGAGGAAGGACAGAGGGCACCAGATTTTCTGAAGGATTGCAGGGAGGGATTTTGCAATTGATCACTTTGTAAAACCTTCTTGGTGAACATCTGCTCGCTGGCGAGGGAGATCTGTCTCCTTCCTGCTGGAATAAATGGAAATTCTCAGCAGAGAGAAGGAGGTGACTCCTGTTGTGAGGGAAAGCTTTGGGTTCCAGACCTTTAAAAATGGATTTGGGTCTCCATTGTTAACAGGATCATATCAGGGTTTGATCAATGAGATCTCCCCAGATCAGCTGTTCTTGGTGAATTTTGGTTGCTGTTCCTGGTGAATTTTGGTTGCTGGGTTTCTGTTCCTGCCCATGGCCCAGAACCCAAACCACGAGCTCTGACCCAGGAGCAGAACCCTGAGACACAAACCCAGAGCTGTTCACATTCCCAATTCCAGCTGGGCTCCTTTTGCACAGGGAGGTCCTTTTGGAAAGAGTGCAGGCTCACAAAATTCCATCACAGCTCAGAGGCTCAAACCAGAATAAATGAAAGCAAAGGAATGATCAGAGTCAGAAGTCCATTAAGATGTGTCCAGTCCAAAGGAATGGGTTTGTTGCTGTGTGCTGGAATCCAGATTATGTTAAATTTGTTGCCTCTTAGCTGAATTTTAATCAAAAGGTCCAGGAGCTCTTTAGCTGAATATTGCCCCAGTTGAATATTTCTTTTAGTCTTCTTTTCTCCTCAGTTTTTACATTTTAATGTGAATAATGGGATTAATTCTAGACTGGAAGGTACAGTGATGTGCAGGTTCCTCTGCATCTGGACTCTGCCTGCACAGCTTGAGTACAAATATTTGATATTTGTACTCTATGGGTTTTTACAACAAGATGTAAATAGGGCTAATAAAGCCAGACTCAAAGATTTCCAAGGTGCTTTGCCTTTGCAAGATCAATTTATGGAATAAAATTCCCTGAGTCCTCCTATTTAACTTGCACATGCAGTTCAGTGGAAAAGGACAATGATAAATGATTATCAGAGGCAGGTTTGCTCTAAATATTAAAAATAAAACCTATTAAGTTCTTAGTAAATTAATAGGATTTTTTATTTTGCAGTTGTTATTGACCAAAATAAATGAACTAAATATAAATATAAATATAAATATAAATATAAATATAAATATAAATATAAATATACCAAAAATAAATGAAGGTGATGGGAATTGAACTGGGAGTTCTTCACCTTCTCTGTGTGGACTCTACAGAAAGGACTCTGCATTTCCCACTGCAATTCCAAGGTGCAGAGTCTGCTTGTAAGTGCAATTCAAGGCTGTGAAATGGCCTTGGAGGCAATGGCACCACTCCAAAATGAAATTACAGGGCATGAGGCCAGGCTAAGAAATGGATTTTGAAAACACAAGAGGGTTGCAAAGGTGGCTTGGAGAGTCTGGAAAGGGCACTTTGGGCACCAGCAGTGGAAGTTCTGTATCACAAAGAGGGGATTTTCTGATTTTTGGTTCCCCAAAGGCATAAATTTTCATTTTCTCCTTGCAGGAGATTGTGAGGTGCTCCCCTGCCAGGTCCAACCTGAGTGGTACCAAAATGAATTGTCAGCAGTGGAAATTCTAAAGTATTTTCCCAGAAATGTCACCACAGAAAGGGCTGGGTTGGAAGGGACCTTCAGGAACATCCAGTTCCAATTCCCCTGCCATGGGCAGGGATAAATTGAGGGCTGTAAAGCACCCAGGTATGAATTTTATGTATAATCTCTCCTCCCTGTTTGCTCTGCACTTCCTTTGGTACACAATAAAGCTGAGCTTAACCAGACCCAAGCCTGGCATGCAATGAACCCAGAGTCTCAGTGGGAACTGCCCAACAAGGGGAGAGCCTCAAATCTGGGATCAGGCTGCTCATGTTTAGAGAAAAATCCCATCTGTGCTCCAAGTGCCACCACTCAGGAGTTCAGGGTCTGGGCTCTGTTCACTCTCAGTCAGACCAGGGTTCCAGGAGAAGTCTTTGAGCCAGGATTTGCAGGATTGGTCTCATGGAATGAGGTACAAATGAATTTCATGGCTCCCACCCATCCCCACATGGGCAGAGGGAGGGGTTTGGGTGCCCAAAGTGAGCAGGGTTTGACCCCAAATGGGGCATGGGGGACACCTGTCCCAAACATGCAGGAGGGATGGCTGAAGAACAGTAAATGCAAAGTGATTTGGAGAGTAAATCAGGCATTAAAAACAGTGAGAAGGGATTGCCATGAGCACTCTGTGAATCCTGTTCCAGCACTGCCATCCTGGGCTGGGCTCAGGCCTCACTGAATTCCAGTGACAGAGAAATTCCTTTCTGGACAGCCAGAATCCTCAAACCTCCCCTTGCAGGAGCATCAATGTTCACTTGTGGGCATTATTAAAACGAGATGGGAGATGTCCCAAGGTTCAAATCACTCCCTAGAGCACAAGGAGCGGTGCCAGGGCAGGGCAGGCTCAGCCCGTGGCTCCTGCTGCCCCCCAGACCCTTCCCATTGTCCCCAGTTCCTGTCCCTGTCCCTGGCCGTGCCCTCACTGTCCTGCTCACAGCTCTGGCACTTTGGTTTGCAGCCAAGGGGCTGAGGACACAAAGCACAGCAGCATTTCCTTCCTGCAGGCCATGGTGCCAGGCCAGGGCAGCCGTCCCTGCCCTCCCCAGCCATCCCGGGGTCACTGGTGACCCCGAGGCTCCTCAGGAAGGAGCATCTTGGCAGCTCCACCAGGAGCAAAAGCTTCTCCCAGCAGCTCTGGGAACTCACAGGAACTTTCCCTGCTGAGTGTGGGAACAGGAGAACCCTCCTGAAAAAGCAGATCCCAACCCAAAGCACAGAACGAGGCTTCAGTCGAAAATCAGACAATTCAAACTTCCACGGCTGCATCAAGGAAAGCCCTTGTGGAGCTCAGTCAGACTCTCATTTTGGGCTGCAGTACTGGAATTTAACCTCCCTCACTCCAGCAGGAATTGGGGTTTCTCTGCCATTATTTTTGCTGATGGAGCCCTTGCACTTTGCACAAATGGACAGAGACAGAAAGTGCCAGTGCTCATCTGGAGGCATTTGAAACCCTGTCCCTCACCCTGCAGGTTTCACTCTTTGGCCTCTTCTGCTCTGGCATTCCCAAGGTTTGATATCCAGCAGTGCTGAGCAAAAATCAGCTGTGCTCTGCACCCTGAAATCCAGATTTCAGAGGCTGGTGTTGAAATGTTTGTGCAATTCCCAGAGGAACTGAGGCAGTGAGGGGACAGCAGCGTGTCCAGGAGACTCCTACAACAAACATTGTCCTTTCCATCCTGCAGGAGCCTTCCAGGAGGAGGAGATGGAGCTCTTACCCAATCTGTCACAATGCTTGCTGCTTGTTCTTTGGGTTTTTATTATTATTATTATTATTATTATTATCATCATCATTTTAAAGACATTCCAAAGTGCCCTCCAGATTTTTGGAGAACCATCTTGTACACACTTGATTTTATTTTTGTTTGTTTTCAGTAAAATGACAACAACAAAACAAACGAGTCCCATGCCACAGATCAGACAACGTTTCTTCACAGGGTTTTAAAGCTTGGTGTTACACAAATACAGCCCCTGCTGCCAAGAGCAAGCTGATATTAAGAAGAAAATTAAGAATATATTTATTTTTGGCATGCCTGGTGAGCCTTAAATCACGGGCAGAGTGGGCACATCCTGCCTGACAGCAAAATTTCACTTGGATGGGTGCAGGAGAAAGAAAGAGCTTTTTGTTCAGAATGGAGCCTGTCCCACTCTGCTCACACACCCAGGGGCTTTTTGCACAAGGACTGCAGGGCACAGGGATGTTGTCACTTGATGGCATCTCCTGGTGCTCTCAGAATCTGCCCCAGCTGGGTTTTAGTGCTGCCCCAATCTGAAATCAGGGATTGCTCCCTGGATTTGGAGCCTGCAAGGTTGTATTGGGCGTTTCCATGTGGCTCCCAAGGGTGGTGTGCAGAGATAACATCCCAGCCCTGGCAGCTGCACCTTCCCCAGAGGAAGCTCCTGGCTCCCCCTGGAGCTGCCTGGGTCTGCAGCACCAGCAGAGACCCAGCCTGAGCTCAGAGCTCAGGATTTGGCTTCCAGCAAATTTCTCCCAATGCTTTATTACAATCAGTGCCAAATTCATTCATTCTGCTGCTGCAGGTGAAGGATCAGCCCCAGATCACCCAAAAGTTCCACACCAAACCTCAGTTCCCCTCTACAGGATCTTCTCCAGGACACCAGAAAAATAATCTTTTTTTCCAAGGAAAAATCCATTATAAAGCCCCACCAGAAACATTTTAATTTGCAAGCAAGGAAGCTAAACTGGGATTGTTCCTTTAAAATTCCATTTTCCCAGCTGGGTGTTCACTGGGGGTGAGAAACTCTTCAAGCTTTTTTCTTTTTTCTCCTTCTGTTTTTTTCTTCCTGGTGATTTTGGGTGTTACTTTCTCAGGTCCTGAGTTTTACCTAAATCCAGGTACCCTAAACCACCTCAGCTCAGTGTAGCTGTTTGATATCAGTAAATCAGAATTAATCTCTCTGGAGATTTATCCTCTACCCTCTAAGCAATGTCATGCCCCCAGATTTCTGGGCTGGGGCCCATCACTGCAGCTTTATTGGGGCACCTTTTTCCACCCTGGCTCCAAAAACCAACATTCCCCTTGTGTTTGTGCAGGCCCAGGGTGGGAAATCCCCAGTGGAGTTCCAATATTAAAGCAGAAAATGACAGCTTGAAAAAGGCATTAAAGGAGATGAGAAAAGATTCTGTACATTAAAACAAAAAAAATCTTTCAAAAACCAAAAAAAAAAAAAGATAAAAATCCCAGTGCTGCCAAGGGAAGATGAGGAAATAACAGAAGAATAAAGATTAATTTTTCAATAGTTTCTTTGCTCAAGCCTTCACAGCAAAAGGTTAACTCCCACCAGATGCTTGGAATAATTAAATTAATAATTAAATTAATAATTAAAATTAGCAACCAGCTGGAGTTCTGAGAGGAGGAAGAGAAGAGGTTCAAGTGTTCAGCTGGGTTAGATCCATTCAAGTGAGTGAACTGCAAGGAAATTTCCCCTGGAGGATTCAAGGAAATAACTAAAACAATCTGAACCATTAAATGATTATCCTAAAGAACTCATGGATCACGGAAAAGTGAGGCCTCAGAGGAGCCAGGGAGGAAAAATTCCTTCTGTTTGTTTCTTTCTTAAGGAAAGACCAAGAGAATTCCAGGTGATTCCAGCCTCAAATAGCTAATTAATTAATTAATCCCTGACTTGTTTCACTGTCCAGCTTAGGACATCCAGCCAATAGCAACATTACAAGCAATTTTTGTCAGGACTGAAACCACGCCGTGTTAATTTAATTTAATTTCCTTTCCTGACAGAATAATTGAGCTTGGGAGTGCAGGGGGAGCAGGGCCTGTGCTGTGCCAGGTAACACTCCTGCAAACAAGCACTGGGAGCTGAAATTACTGCAGGTGCAAAAGTGGATTCAAAACTTATTTTGGAATCATTTTCTTTGACTGATTTGCTGTCAGACTGAGAGATCATCCCAGCTGGGGAGCACGAGGGGCTTTCTGGGTGCTGTTCATGTTCATGGCTGGGATAACAAAATACAGAGTGCACCCAGAAATTCTAAACCCCACCAGAGACTTGGGCGTTCTGGAGCCAAGTTTTTAATTCCAGCTGATGCTGGGATTTTGGGATGAAAGCCTGGAATCCTCACAACAAGGTTTAGCAACCAGAAATGGGGAATTTTACCTGTACAAGACAAATGACAGCCCAAGGCATGGAGCAAAGGCAGAGTGACAGCAGGGTGTGGGGGGAGCAGAGCCCAGTGGTGGCCAGAATTTCTGTTTGGTGGCCAAAACATCTCCTTGGTGGCCAAAGCATCAGCCTGGCTGAGAGCTGGCCCTCACCACTGCCCATCACTGGTTTGTGCTGGGATTTCATGGTGTTTCCAGCCCTGAGATCCCAGAGAAGGAGAACTGGGAAATCCCCAAAGCAAAACCCTTTATTTCTCATGTAGGACATGAATTTCTCTCCTTGGTGAGTGGAATCATCAATCACCTCCCAGTCCTGCAGGAAACCAGCCTCTGGCACAGCCCAACTGGGCTTTTCCTGCTGCCATTCCCAATCCTGGGCCTCCCCAGGATCCAGGCTGTGCTTTGGAGGCAGCAGCTCCTTGCAGAGCTCTGCATTTTGGAGCCCAAATCTGCTTTTCCCTGTCCTGGGCTGAGCCAGCCTCTCTGCACAGCCCCCTGTTCCCACGAATTTCTGCACTGGGAGGACTTGATGTTCCCCAGTTCAAGAAAAAGCCTCAGGAAATTGCAAAAAGTCCTAAAAAGCCGCAGTTTGTTTTCATAACATTCTTTTCCTTTTAGAGAAGTAATATTGGTTTTTATTTTTTCTCAACATTCTCTCTGATATTTCAGGAGTTAATGGATACCAATTTTTTTAACACTGCAGAAAAAAGGATGGCACAAGACACTGGAAAGGTGTCCTGGGTAATTAGCAGAGCTTCATTTATGTAGGGAAAAAAAGATGTTTAAGTTACACCAAAGAGCCTCAGATTTATTTTTTTTTCTGCCATCATCTGGTTCTGAATGAATTTCCAGGTTCCCTCCAGATCCTCTCCTCTAAATTTTTGACTATTTGCAAAGCAAAAAAATGTGCATTTATGTCATGGCTCCATTTCCTAATCCTTGATTTCAGCCTGTCCAAAAGCCAAGCACCCAATTAAACTCAGTTTAGCTCAGCCTGGCATTAACCTCCTGCAGGGATTGATCTTCCAGGCTGGGCTTTGCCTCTTTCTCTGGAGGTGCTGCTCCTTCTGCAGGCTCTGGATGGAAATTTTGGATGCCTGAATAAAAACGAGACAAATCCCCATCTCCACAATCATGTGCCACCCCACATCTCCTTCCCAATCATTCTTTCTCTCATTTAATGCATGAAATTTTAAGGAAATCTGTTGCCAGGACTGAGTAATGCCGTATTTCCATGGAACCCAGCAAAGCTCATGTCATTAATTCATTTTCTCTCTTCCTTTTCACCTTCACATCCACGAGAATTGTAAAATAACCTCGTGCTGGGCAAAGAAAACCTGGGGCACGAGAAATTTTGGGTCTGCCTGGAAAAAAAATCTCAAATTTTACTCTAGTATACAAAACCTCCACTTGATGGGGTGGAATTTGCTGGGATGGGGTTACCAAGGCTCTTTCCAGGCTTTTGGGGTGCCCAAATATTTTGTGTCCCTGGCTTTTCCAATGATCTGGACACAGCTTTGATGGACAAACTGAGATTTGCTCAGTCCCACTCAGTGGGAGATCCTTGGAGGGGAATCTTTGCCATCCCCTTGCTCTTTATTCACGAGAAATTGGCAAAAGGGCTCCCAGAATTTTCAGAAAACAAAATCACTGCAGGATCTGTGAGTCTGAATTGAGAGCTCTCAGCGTGAACCCATCCCATAACAGAGGGTCAGGCTGAGCTTGTGGCCCAGGTGGGATCTGCTGGTGATGTTTATCACAATATCCATGAAACAATGGTTCAAATCTGCCTTTCCTAAAGGCTGACCCAGCCCTCCCTGGGGCCCCATTCCTGATTGCACTGTGCACGTTACTGGGCCCTCTCCCAAAATTCTGGGTGCTTGGAACTGCCTGTTCCAGGTGACAGTTCCCCTCTTTGTTTCCAGCTGTTGCATTTATTGTCAGAGGACAAGCAACAATCCGTGAAATGCTTTCCTAATGTTTGTCTCTCTTAGGCAATTGCCTCTGCCATGGGGATAACACGCAATCAGGGCTGGAAGGAACTGCAGGGTTTGCAAACCTTGGGTGGCTGGGCTGGAAATCCTCACTGGGGGCATCCCAGAGCAGAAGGGGAAGGGGCCACGAGGCAGAATTGTCATTAAAGTGCAGCAGAATATTCGAGATGTGGGAAATTGGGCAGGAATTTCCTTGAGCAGGAGAAAGAGAGAGCCAGGAGCGGGTGGAATTGGGCAACAGCAAATGTCACACCTTCAGCTGCTGCTGCTGCAGCCAGGGCTGCTCTGCTGGGCCTGAAAATCAGCTGCACTTTGTTGCTTTCCAAGAGAGAAATGCTAATTCTATACATTTATGTCCATACTGGTCTCATGTATATTTATATATTTTCGATATATTTATGGCTATATTTATTCTAGATATTTATGTCCATTCTGGTCTCATTAGCAAAGGTTTAGGCACTGAAACAAACATTAAATGCATAAATGTCCTCCATACTGGTCTCATATATATGCAAGTGAAATGGGTTTAATCCAGGTGTGCCTTTAATTCAGCTGAAATGGGTTGTGTTTTTCTATATATTTATGTCCATACTGGTCTCATAGATATATATTTTTTTTCTATCTATTTATGTCTCTATTTTATTTTATAGTTATTATATTTACATCTATATTTTTGTCTATATCTCGATATTTATGTCCATTCTGGTCTCATTAGCACTGAAACAAACATTAAATGCATTAATGTCCTCCTCACTGCCCCTTCATAGCAGGAGCTACAAGTCAAGGGGGTTTAATCCAGGTGTGCCCTTAATTCATCTTAAATGGGTTTTTCTATATATTTTTATCCATATTGGTCTCATATATATTTATATATTTTCTATCTATTTATGTCTATATTTTATTTTATATTTATTATATTAATGTCTATATTTATGGCTATATTTATTCTATATATTTATGTCCATTCTGGTCTCATATATGTTTATATATGTATATATTTTCTATATATTTAAGTCTATATTTCATTTTATCTTTATTATATTTACATCTATGTTTATGTCTATATTTATCCATATATTTATGTCCATTTTGGTCTCATTAGCAAAGTTTTAAGCACTGAAACAAACATTAAACACATAAATGTCCTCCCTGCTGCCCCTTGATAGCAGGAGCTGCAAGTGAAATGGGTTTAATCCAGTTTAATTCAGTTTAAATGGGTTGGAGTTTTCTATATATTTATGTCCATACTGGTCTCATAGATATTTATATATTTGCTATCTATTTATGTCTGCATTTTATTTTATATTTATTATATTTATGTCTATATTTATTCTATATATTTATGTCCATACTGGTCTCATATATATTTATATATTTGCTATCTATTTATGTCTGCATTTTATTTTATATTTATTATATTTATGTCTATATTTATTCTATATATTTATGTCCATACTGGTCTCATATATATTTCTATTTTTTCTATCTATTTATGTCTGTATTTTACTTTACATTTATCATATTTATGTCTATATTTATGTCCATCCTGGTCTCATTAGCAGAGTTTTAATCACTGAAACAAACATTAAATGCATAACTGTCCTCCTCACTGCCCCTTGATAGCAGGAGCTGCAAGTGAAATGGGTTTAATCCAGGTGTACATTTAATTTAGTTTGGATGTGTTGGGATTTTTCCATCTCCCTGGTACCAGCATTTTCACACCCAGAGCTGCCAACAAAACCCCACCTTTGAGCCAACAAATAACCTGGTTTTGTGTTTAACTGCGTGGGAAGGTGCAGGGCACAGAGGTGCCCATAAAAAGCAGGAGATGGAGCAGCAGGACAGGCCACACCTGTACTGTCCAGCAGGGTGGCACACACAGCTGTGTGCTCTGCCCTCAAATAAACCCCCAAGAAAAGAGGAAACTCCACAGAATTCTCTTCTCCAGCAGAGCATTCTGCCCTTTCAGATTCTCTGCCCCAACTTCTGCTTTTCCCTTTCAGTCCACCAGGAATAGCTCAAGACCCTCAGCTCCTGCCTTGAACCATCCTTGAGAATCCATCCTTGAGAATGAATGGATTAGAAGATTCCTTCTCCTATTTTTCCTCTGTTTCTCTGTTCTAAGTGTTGCATTCAGGTCCTTCACCAGCCCCTCTGCCCTCCTTTCCTTCCATCTACCCCTGATATCCCAAGGGTTTTCTAATTCTTTGAATTCCAGTCCTTCAGAGCTGAGAACAACCTGATTTTTCATTTTACTTGGAGTAACAGTGTTCAGTTCAGCCTTGCCACAAATCCTTATTTTACTGTTTCCCACATCATTTCTGTCTTCAAGTAACAGAAAATAAAAGCAGACACTGGACTAGTTTAGGAGAGGCTGAGGGTTTCAGCCTAATAATCACCACAGATTTCCTTTGATTCAATGATTGATTTCAACACTTAAGTGTTGAAGAAAGAAAATAGAACTATAAGAAAAGAATCATTCTTTTGACTCAGTGCTCCCGTAAATCTGTTCTGAAGCAAACCAAGGAAATCAGTGTTTATCTGTTCTTCAGCACAGCTCTTTTCCCTGTTATCAGCTGCCTGAAAAATGTGTGCAATAACCTATAGCTGAAGGGAGTTTCCAATCCTCCCCCTTCAGGTTTTGCTCCCAGAAAATATAAAGATGTTTCATTATTGCTCCCACCCTGCCTGGGCTCTGCTCTGGAACGCACTGAGCCCAACACACCAGAGTAACAAGAGACAAGCAGGTGGAAAAATAAAATATGATTTTAATTTCCTGCCATCCACTAACCTCTCACTGCACCCAAAGCAAAGAGGGATTATAAATAATAAGATCTCGCTTTTTGTTTGTCACTTGATTGATGAAGTGTTTAAGTAATTCTCGCTGAATGTATTTAAAACATATTTTTTCCCTGCCACTCTTGGCGTGCTCTTGGATTTCTTCTCTCGTGTTTACAGAGCTTTGCAGAGCCTCAAGTGCTGGAGCTGAGTTAGCAGAATTCCTTGGCTGGCTCACGTAGGATTGGGCACACAGACAAAACAGAGGAGTGACAATCTGTGAGCAGAGTGGCACTGCCAGACTGAGGGCACAGCCAGCTGATAAAGGAATGACGAAATGCCCAGCCAGGGAACTTTGTGACTTTCCGGCTGTGCTGGTGCTGCTGTGCCCGGGACACCCAGGGTGGGTGAGTGTGCAAGCACAGCAGGAGCAGAACCAGAAACCCAGAGTGGCTGAGTGATTAACTGAGGAGCAGCTCTGCTCCAGCACAGAGTGTGACAGGAGTGGCACAGGCTCTCTCGTGAGTGTTCATGAGAGCTCTGTGCTTGCTGAGCTCCTTCCAGGGTGTTCATGAGCAGCTCTGTGCTTGCTGATCTCTCTCCAGAGTGTTCATGAGCAGCTCTGTGCTTCCTGAGCTCCTTCCAGAGTGTCCATGAGCAGCTCTGTGCCTGCTGAGCTCGTGCCTGTCCTGAGAGCAGTAGGCAGAATATGGGCGTTACCAAAAAACAAAAGCAAATAAACAAAAATACCCAAACAAAACTCAAAAAAAGAGTGGGTGAGTGATTAACTGAGGAGAAGCTCTGCTCAAGCTGAGTGTGTAGTGATGGCACAGGCTCCTTCCAGGGTATTCCTGAGCAGCTCTGTGCTTGCTGACTTCATGGTCCTGTGCCTGTCCGGAGAGCAGCAATGCAGAAAATGGGTGTTATCAAAACACAAAAGTGAATAAACAAAAAAATCAAACAAAAACGCCAAAACTAAAAAAAAAAACTTTTGGTCTAGTGTTTTTTTCAATGGGTTGTCACCCTCCTGTCATCCACACGGCACACACACCCTGATTCATCAGGATTTCTGTGGAAAACCAGGTGAGCACTCAGAGCAAAACCCTGCCTGCACCTTGGATCCACACAGGAGCGTTTCAGCTCTGCCTGCCTGGCTGACTAAGAGCCCCAAGGAGGTAATTCCCTCACCAAACCCAGCCTGGCCACTCCCCAAACTTTAATTCCAGACAATAAATGTGTCAATTTTCTTCCTTCTTCAGGCCCTGGTTGACAGCAGGATTTCTGTGTATAAAGAATCTCAATCCAGTTGCTTTTTCTCTCTGCCCACAAGTGCAAGGTGCAGGCAGCTTCTCACAGGCACCACATTCCCCCTTCCCAGCCTGAGAAAGAACATGCATTGTGTTGTTTGACTCAGCCAAACCCACGAGGGAGAATTGCTCTTAGGGTCAGGAAAAAACGGAGCGAAACAGAAGCACTTCTAATAAAAATAAATGCTGTTTTTATTCCCGCTTCGAAAATTCCCTTCTCCTTGAAGGACAGAGTATTCTGTGACAAATGTTCTCATTCCTCTTTTATTTTTAATCCAAATTCCCAGCTGTGATTGGCCTGGGGTCACATGCTATTTGTTCTGCCTGAACATCCGCGGATGATGGCAGAAGTGCTGGTGAGTCACGCTCTGAGAGAGGCTGCCCTGCACAAAGTCAGAGCGGGACAAACTCTGTGCGGGGCAGCAGCTCCAGAGAATTCCCTCTCCGTGTGATTTGTGCACATCCTTCCCCTCCACACACATTAATCAGGGAGGATTGATGGGGCACTGGCTGCTCAGAGGGGAGAAAAAGAGGAGGGGACAGCAGGGACAACGTGGCAGCTGTCAGGGACAGAGAGGGGGAAGTGGCCCCTCCTGAGGTGCTGCAGGACAGATCTGTAAACAGAGGAGAATTAATTACTGCCATCCTGCCCGAGCCTCAGCAGCGCTGGGATAAACAGCTGCAGAAATGCTGAGCAGGGAAGAGCTGGGGTTTGTGTTTCCATCAGCTCTCTGCAGCTCCCTCTTTGACTTCTGACTGTGCATTTTCACTCGGTTCTTCCAGCTGGGTGACATCTGCACATCCCTGTGCAGTTTTGGTGGCTGATCACTCACTGTCACTTTGTTTTATGCTGGAAAAGCCTTTCCAGCCACTGAAGAGTGAGGAGCACTGAATTCCTGGCTGGATGCCACTGCTCTGCTCGTGAGGATGAGAACAGGAGCATTTACTACCTGAAATATTTGCTATTTTCCCCAATTCAACAAAATGCTCATTTTAAAATTCAACTTTTAACATCCCTCTCTTGACTTCTGACTGTGCATTTTCACTCAGTTCTTCCAGCTGGGTGACATCTGAACATCTCCAGTGGCCTGAGCTGCTCTGATCCCTGAGTTTCTCCTCCTGCTCCCTCTCCTTCAAGGAAGCCTGTGCATTTTTGGTGGCTGATCACTCAGTGTCACTTTGTTTTATGGCTGGACAGGAAAAGCCTTTCCAGCCACTGAAGAGTGAGCAGCACTGAATTCCTGGCTGGATGCCACTTCCCCAGCTTGTGAAGATGAGAACTGGAGCATTTATTCCACAAAATATTTGCTGTTTTTCCTAATTCAACAAAATGTCAGCTCACTTTAAAATTCAACTTTTAAACTCCCTCTCTTGATTTCTGACTGTGAATTTTCACTCAGTTCTTCCAGCTGGGTGACATCTGAACATCTCCAGTAGCCTGAGCTGCTCTGATCCCTGGGTTTCTCCTCCTGCTTGAAGGAAGCCTGTGCATTTTTGGTGGCTGATCTCTCAGTGTCACTTTGTTTTATGGCTGGAAAAGCCTTTCCAGCCACTGAAGAGTGAGCAGCACTGAATTCCTGGCTGGATGCCACTGCTCTGCTCGTGAGGACGAGAACAGGAGCATTTACTCCATTAAATATTTCCTATTTTTCCTAATTAACAACTAATTTCAAGCTTCTTGTTTCTGAGGCACTTTGCTGCAATCATTGCTCTGAGGTAGGGGATTACAGGGTCCCTCAGAATAAAGGATTTGTCTTTGGGACCACGGTGTGGCCAGCAGGTTTTCCAAAGGGACAGGGGAGTTTTGGGGAATATTTTCAGCCTGGTCCTGGGTGTGGTTCCACACCTGCCACCCCAGCAGGTACACAGAGCTCTCCTGGGGTTTTTTTGTGACAGAGGCATTCTGGATATCCAGTATTCCAGATTCAAGACCCTGGCTCTACCTCACAACCACCCAGGAGCTGGGGAGACTTGATAAGAAGAATTTTTATTGTATTTTCCCAAGGAGTAACTCTAACAAATTCAATCAATTGAAACTGAAATTAGGATCAACAGCCAATTTCAGCTGCTTCTGCCATATTCCTGCAAGGCCTTGGGAAGAATGGCTGGATTTATGGAATCCTACTCAGATTTTGTCTAATCCATTCGTTTCCTCCTCTTTTTACAGATGAGATGGATCAAACCTCTGGAGAATTAATTCTGTTTACCTAGAGGACAGTGGGATTCAGCAGCCAGGCTGGTTGAGCAGTCCCTCTCTGCAGACACCAGCCTGGAAAGCCACTTTTGGGGCCCAGGTTAATCCAGAATTTGTACCCATTCCCTCCTGGTCCTGCTGAGCCTTCTGACTCACTGAATTTCTGGTGCTTTGCTGCAAGAACAGGGCTACAAACAGGGTGTTTTCTGTCAATTTGGCTGTGCCATGCATACAGCCCATATTTCATCCCCTGGCCCCTAATCTATAGCTTTGCTGGTGTGGAAGATCTCTTGGTTTGGGTCTAATACTACTATTTTTTTCAAGGAACATTTCTATGGATTTTTTTCATGCAATTTTTCCATTTTTCTCGTAGCATTTGGATGGAGCAGAAATAACAGCTACCTCCTGAAGCAAGACCATCATCTACCTATTTTATAAGTTCTAGAATTATATTATAGTACTACTACTAATAAAATATATATTTTAAAATATATGGTTATGTAATATAACTATCACAATAATATATTGTTATATTATAGATTATATCTGGAATATATTATATTATTCAATATAATTTCTGAATTTTTTTTGTAATGAGCACAGCCCCTGTTGCATTTCCCACCTCACCAGGCTCCTGTGGCAGCCACAGACATTTGCTCTGAATCTGGACCCTGAAGTTTTGTGTACCAGAAGCTGCAGATAACACCAGAGCTGAGCTGCTGCTGATTAGAGATAATTAGAGATAATTACTAATTGTCCTAATTTCTCGAGCAATTTTTAAGCTTTCACAGGAGAAGGAATGGAAAAATTCCTCGTCTTGGCAAGTGACAGCTATTTGTGTGCAACTGTGTTAAGGACAGCTTTGCACCCAAATTAGTGACTGGAACAGAGCCTGAACTCCTAGTGGGGATGGCTGAGGGGACAAGTGACAAATCTCTACTCTTTCCATACCACCCAGCAGTTAAATACAGAAAATTCAGGTTTCCTTACTCTTCCAACCAACCCAGCACAGAAATCACCATGCCCTGACTCAGCAGAGGAGGGGAATTGCTTCTTGCAGCTGCCCCACGTCAAGCACTGAGCCTGGACAGCAAAATTCATCTTTTCCAGGCATTTCTGGAAGTGAAACCTGTTGGCCAACAGCGTGCAGGGTCTGGTCACCACACGGGTGACTCAGCACAGGGACAGTGTGGCAAGAAGGAAGCGACGGAGCAGCAGTGACAGCACTGTCAGGTGACCTCTTGTGCTGGTCACACGACATTTATGGCAAAAGGAGGCTCCTGGGGTGCTGCTTTCAGTGCCCTGATTTATCCCAGAATGGGATACAGAGTCCTTGTTAATGCAGAATTGTCATGGGAGGAGCTGAAAGGTTCACACAGGGAAAATGTTAAATTATCCAGTAGTGTTTTGAAAAATGATTGATTTCCAAAAGAGGCTGTGCATGGAATAATAGCCAGGTTATGCTTTATCTGCTTGGTTGTGGTAGGATGGGTTCCTTTTGCTGTTGCTTCGGGAAAAGGGGGCAAATATTTCCATGTGAGGTGAGCAGAGCATCATCTGCTGCTGCTCCATCACTGTCAGGTGACCTCTTGTCCTGGTCACATGACTTTTATGGCAAAAGAAGGCTTCTGGGGGGCTGATCTTAGTGCCCTGATTTATTCTGGAGTGGGATACAGAGTCCTTGTTAATGCAGAATCATCGTGGAAGGAGCTGAAAGGTTCACACAGGGAAAATGTTAAATTATCCAGTAGTGTTTTGAAAAATGATTGATTTCCAAAAGAGGCTGTGCATGGAATAATAGCCAGGTTATGCTTTATCTGCTTGTGCCAAAGTGGGAAGTAAGTTGTGGTAGGATGGTTCATTCCTTCCTTTTGCTGTTGCTTCGGGAAAAGGGGGCAAATATTTCCATGTGGGAAAGAGAAGAGGTGAGCAGAGCATCATCTGCTGCTGCTCCATCCACTGTCAGGTGACCTCTTGTCCTGGTCACATGACTTTTATGGCAAAAGAAGGCTTCTGGGGGGCTGATCTTAGTGCCCTGATTTATTCTGGAGTGGGATACAGAGTCCTTGTTAATGCAGAATCATCGTGGAAGGAGCTGAAAGGTTCACACAGGGAAAATGTTAAATTATCCAGTAGTGTTTTGAAAAATGATTGATTTCCAAAAGAGGCTGTGCATGGAATAATAGCCAGGTTATGCTTTATCTGCTTGTGCCAAAGTGGGAAGTAAGTTGTGGCAGGATGGTTCATTCCTTCCTTTTGCTGTTGCTTCGGGAAAAGGGGGCAAATATTTCCATGTGGGAAGGAGCAGAGTTGAGCAGGGCATCACCTGGAAACCTCAGTTTAGCAAGCCTTGACTCCTGCTCTAGCCTTGAATTCAAATTCTTGGTGAATCCTGAACTCTGTAGCCAAAAAAAACCTCTTGGAACAATCCTCAGGCTGCAGAAAAAAATGGGATAATTCTTGGCAGGACACTACTGTACATCATGAGAGCCTTTCCAACACTCCTGCTTTATTAAACAGAGAAATCGCTCTGGATTCTCCTTCCTCCAAATCTCAGCCCTCCACATCTCCGTGGAGCAGCTCCTCCTGGTCCATAAATCACACTTGTACAACAAATAGGATTAATTATAGGCCCAGAAGTCTTCCTGCCCACATTCCCACCCCTGCACAGCCCACAAAGCCCTGTGGCAATTCAAGTATGTGGATGATGGGTTGCTTCCCCAGGGTCACTGGAAAGCTAAGGACAGATGCTTGGAATCCTCATGCTGTCAGGAATGCTGCTGCTCTCTCAGACATTAATCCCAAATAAATAAATAATCTAAGGCCAAGTTGGTTTTTACTCTGTTTTGAAACCTCGTATTGATGCAACAGGGCCTTGCAATAGGGCTGCTTGAAAAGGACAGTGAAAGTTTCACCTCAGGACCAGACAAAATCTCGTTAATTCCATTTAACAGCAGGGATTTGGTGCAGCTCCAAACTGGGAGGAGCTGCTTGTGCTACTCCTGCCCTTGGTGGCCTTCCCAGGTCTTCAGAGTGATGGGAATCACAGAATCCCAGACTGGTTTGGGTTGGAAGGGACCTCAAAGCCCATCCAGTGCTTCTCCTGTCATGGGCAGAGACACCTTCCACCGTCCCACGGTGCTCCAGCCTGGCCTTGGACACTGCCAGGGATCCAGGGGCAGCCACAGCTTCTCTGGGAATTCCAGCTCAAAGAACATTCCCAAGGGGAAGGACACAAGGGACTGAGTTGGCAAATGCAACTGGAAATACTGGAACACAACTAAGACCAAAAAAAAATTGGTTAAAAAATCAAGGAATACTGGAAGTCCGTAAATCTGACAATATTTTTTCCACGAAGTTCTGTTTCTTGGGATCTTCAAAGCAAATGCACCCTGGCTTTTAGGGTAAACCTTAAAGTCATTTAATCTTCCTGAGGTGCCTTTTTCTCTCACAATTAGAGAAGATCCTAATGAGGAGTCAGGGGTTCGTCCTGCACTCCTGCAGTGAATTGCAGGGAATTCCTGACATTTCTCTCCCTCTGTTTTCTCCACTCATTTCTCTTCCCTCAGAGCATTCCCTCCTTCCTGGCAGCCACGTGAAGAGCAAACCAATGTTCCTGTGCCAGGAAGGGGAAAGGGACCAAGGGCTGGAACTGTGGCTGGCACTGCCTGTGTCACCCTGCTGCAGGGGAGAAGGGAAAAGCTTCTAGAAAGCTTGAGAAACGCTGAATTGTTTCTTTAT
The DNA here is from genome assembly GCA_034509425.1 of Eopsaltria australis. Classification (NCBI taxonomy): domain Eukaryota; kingdom Metazoa; phylum Chordata; class Aves; order Passeriformes; family Petroicidae; genus Eopsaltria; species Eopsaltria australis. The sequence goes on from JAVTVJ010000566.1 coordinate 1,622,001, forward strand.
GGCAAGGAGCTCTCCTTGGATTTATCATTCTATTTATTTTCAGCAATTTAGATGGAAGAAATACACAGTGGCAGATTTTTGAAAATCTTGAAAGAAGCTTAAAAACATTTCATAAAGGCAGAGTAGGAGATGATTAAATCAGGTTTGCTTTCAAAGTCCTCATTTTCTCAATTTTAGCAGAAGGGAAGAATTCACTTCAGCATCACCAGAAAGTTAATTTTGAGGACATATTGATATTAGTGATCAGCACAGACCTAAACAGAGCCAGCAGTTTTGCTGTAGAAAACTCTTCTCTGTGGGCTAAAAGTCCTTTTTATCCCTTTCACCTCTTTTATGGTTGTAAGCATTGCAGCACCAGTTCCATAAAATGAACATTCTGGACTCTTGTCTGAAAAAACCTCTCCTAGAATTAACAATATGAACATTGTTGCTGTGTTTTAAAGCATTCATTGGCTATGTCTGCTCTGATTTTCCAGAGCAACTGATGCAGCAACACTTTCCTGCATCCCTGAAGACTGGATTCACTGCCTGCTGCTGGAAATTCTGCAAACAGGTAGGAAATCACAGCTACACAGAGTTCCATGTGCTGATAATGCCACTAGAACGTTGCACTGTCCCCTCTGTCCCCTGTCACTGATCAGCTCTGGGTATCTCTGAGGGAAGCTCATGCTCTGCTCCTTTTTGTTTTGGCTGTGCAAGGATAAGATCCAACAGAGTCCTGGTTTTTTTTGTGGGATAAGCTGGTATTCACCCCCTGCTTTCTTCACTGATTAATCAGAATTTAATTGTGAATAAAAGCTGCCTCACGGAACGTGATGCACAGCCCATCCCTGAACTCAGCAGCCTGAATTTCATGCAAATAGATATTGTTATTATATCTTAAGTAGTAAAGTCCATATATTTAAATTATTTCTGTGCATTGGCACCGTTTGACATCACAGCAAAGTGCCAGAGACTAAACAGCAGGGTTTGCCTTGAGGTTCTGATATGTGGGAGCACCAGTGGTGAGATTAAGCTGCAGCAGTCTGAATTGCAGTGAGAGGCTCCAGATCTCCCCTAATTCTAAATTTTTTCTCTAAAAAATGAGAGGCAGAACCGACCTGAGTGATATCCAGCCTGGCAATGCTGAGTGTGGTTATTCTGCACCCTCTGAACAGATCACACGAGGCAAGGAGCAGCAGGGCTGGCACTGGAGGGATTTCAGAGCACAATTCCAAAATGCAGCTCAGTTTGAGGGACACAGCTGGAAGGGGAGCAGTTCTGCTGCATCTGTGGCTCCAGATCTCCCCTAATTCTAAATATTTTCTCTAAAAAACGAGAGGCAGAAGTGACCTGAGTGATACCCAGCCTGGCAGTGCTGAGTGTGGTTATTCTGCACCCTCTGAACAGAACACATGTGGCAAAGAGCACTGCAGGGAGCTCAGAGGACAATTCCAAAATCCAGCTCAATTTATGGGACACAGCTGGAAGGGGAAGTTCTCCTGCTGCATCCGTGGCTTCAGAGCTGGCATCAAGGGGAGGGTTTATTCCATGTGAAATTCAGTGTAACCTGGTTATTACTTGGTGAGAACGAGCTCAAACCCAGGCAGTTTATTTCTCAAACTTATTTCTCAAATTTCATACCTTTTTTTCCCACAGCCACGGTTCCCATTCCAGCAAAGACGGGAGATTCTGCAGAAATCCAACATTTGACATTCATTTTTCACATCTCCCTTTGAAGCTGGAGGAAAGCTCACACTGCAGGTTAGAACTATCCGGGCTCTGGTGAAGTTTAGCAATTCCTCATCTTTTTTTGGTACATTTGGATACTTCCATTTGCCACCATAAAAATCTGGATTTCCATGGGAAGACTTTGATTAAGAGTGCATTAGGGAGCCTTTTCCAATCCCTGCTGCTTACCTATGAGAGCAGAATATTCCTTATTTATTTATAATAATGTAATAAACATAAACATAAACATAAACATAAATATAAATATAAATATAAATAGAAATAGAAATAGAAATAGAAATACAAATAGAAATAGAAATACAAATACAAATACAAATACAAATACAAATACAAATACAAATACACAGATACAGATACATAATATTTATAAGGTTTATGGAGATTTTAAATGTGCATTATAGACACTTAACAGGATGAAAGAGTAAATTTACATTTAGATGCTACTATTGCTGTGAATACAGAATCACTTTGAAATGAATTTTTGTCAACAAGTTGCTTTTAAAGGATTCTTAAAAAGGATTATAAGAAATAATAGGTCTTAAATAACAGTAATATTAAAACAAAATTTAAAAGTTGGTGGTATGGGAGTGACTTCATTCCTTTTTGCAAATAGGGGAGTGAATAACTGAGATGTTCCTCGTCAGAACAGGCAACAGAACCCAGAATTCAGATTTTCAATCTGCCCAACCCCTGGTGCCTGTAAAAGCCTGCTGGAAAGGTGTCAGAAATGTGGCATTTTTGTGAAAGCCTGTGAGGAAAGTGTACAAACCTTGCACAAGAGCCAGTTGCTGGTTTATTTATTCCAAGTATTGGAATGCAACCACGAGTGATTTTTTAATCAGACCCTGCTCTCTCGGGGGGCTCGGACACCCATTGCAGGAATTGATGCAATCCTGCTCCACTCTTGCAATGAGTTGTGGTCAGAGTTGGCAAGACTTGCCCTAAATTCCCATTTCTGCCATCCCTGGGTAACCCTACTGGGATCCAGCACTCTCCCATCCCGGGATTTTTGCCTGAATCCTAGGGTATTTATTTTTTATGGTTTTTATAGTGACTGACACATCACTTTGATGGTGTTGGAGGACAAGAATCACACATTTATGTGTTCAAGAAATTACACTGACTACAGACATTGCAGAAACTTTTTGGTTGCCAAAGCCTGGCAGATTTTGGGTTCTGGAGCATAGGATCAGAGTTTCCCAGGTTCCTTGCATGTGCCCAAAATTAAAAGGTTCCAGAGGTCAGATGAGGCCCTCAAATTCATGCATGCTGTGCCCCATGGCAGCAAACCCTCAGTGACCCACCTGCCACAGTGACTTTGTGCAGGGGGGATTCCCTGAAACTCTGCAAACAATTCTGCTTGTGGTGTCAGGGGATGAGCTGTAAGCAGCAGTTCACTCTCCTGGAGGTGTGTTAAATCTACAGTTTGGACAAAAACTTATAAAACTGCTTTTTTCGCTGCTCAGCTGAGCTGAACAGAGGACAGAGCTCTCCTGAAGCAGCAGCACTGAGGGGAGCTGCACTTCATCTAAACCAAACAGCTCCTGCTTGGATCTCAGGGAGTTGGAGCATGATCCCTGCCCGTGTTCCAGCCCTGCTGAGAGCCAGGTGACACTGGAGACAATGTTCTGTCCCCTAATGGTGTGACAAACACTCCAGGCTGCCCACCCAGCACTGGAGTGTTGATTCAAGGGAAAGGGAAAAGCAGTGGCTCAGCACAAGCAAACAGCACTGGTGGGCACAAATCCCCTCCCTGGGAGAGGAAAATAATCCATTTATTTAAACAGATTAATCCATTTATTTAAAATTTAAAAGCTGGATCTCTGCATCTTAAAAAAAAGACAGCAGCCTGCTCAGAAAAACTGCACAAACAGCCCAGAAGGTATCTAAAAAATCTGTCTTTTGCCACCTGGTTCCCAGGTTGTCATCTGGTGGTGTTAAACTTTTGGTGACAGATTTGTGTGCTGTTTCCTGTGTCACACATCCACTGATATTTCAGTTCTGAAAGGGCAGAGTGGGGGCTGTGCCCAGCACCCCCCAGACTTCCAGAGGGGAAAAATAACACACCCCAGACTTCCAGAGGGAATAAATACCACCCCCAAACTTCCAGACTTCTGCTGTCAGAAGATTACCAGGCAAGAAAATGAAATTCCAGCTCACTCTGAGTTTCTTGCCACAAAATTCAGCCCCAGTAAAATCCTGAAGCTGCAAAACTGGGAGATGCTTTCAGAGAGATAAGAAGAGGCTGGGGTGTGAGGAGCTGCAGAGCCTTGGCAGATGGGACTGCAGAGCCTTTTCTGACAGAAAATGAGATGAATGAGCTGACACCCAGAGTTCAAGTGTGGGGAAGTTTATTTGGCCTGCAAACGTCTTGGTTTGCAGCCTGCTGTCTATACCCTTCTTGGCACTAAAAATAAACCTCCAGACACAGTAAAGAAAACCATTTTCTGGCACTTGGGCCTGATTTAAGAATTCAAAAAGAAGGAAACATTAGTTGCATTTCTGGAAAAAGCACTTAATCAGCAAACCAGAGTTCCTTTAAAACCTCACTATGGTTAATTCTTCTTCCTTTTACTGAGCAGTCTTCCCCTTCAAGCCTCAATAATTATTTCTTTTTCCCAACAAAAGACAGAAATGGTTTCAGAACAACTTTTACTAATGTTTACTGTGGCATATCGTGCTTATAAAATCTTTTTAATCTGTAACCATTTAACTTTCCTTGGCAAGATAAATCCAGGGCGATACAGATATTTTGTAAATACCACTCCAAGTCAGCGTCTGAGTCAGAGCAGATTATAAAAGAAAGTGGCATTTCAAACAGACTGGGGCTTGCAGGGCAGCAGGACACATGAAGAAAGAATTTTGGGATGAAGCAGAGTTGAGAGTTCAGGATGTTCTGCGTGGCACAGATGGCAGCTCTGTGCCCTGGGCTTCTGTGAGGGCATCTCTGAGGTCAGCAGCCCTCCCTGGGGGAAGTGAGTCAGCAGAAGCGTGAGTGATTTCAACACCTTTGGTATAAATTCCATAGATTAGTAATAGGAACTTTACAAAACTCCTGCTAATTCAGGGCCTGTGAGACTTTCCACTGAGTGGCTGTAAAAAAATCACACCCACTGCCACAATATTTGCATGGCAGCAGTGCTGGGGGACTCCAGCAGGAGAAAGATTTTGCTTTGCTGCATTTGAAAACATCCCCTGCCCCAGAAAAACAAAGCCTCTCTGAGCCTGATGTTCACCTCCGAAATTTTGGTGTCTGTGCTATGAATTTGCTGTGTGTCTCAAGGAAGATGCAGAACCAGCAGGTGGAGATCACACAAAGCCCCAACCTCTCCAGGGATGTGAGATGCCCTCAAAACCCACAAAAAGCCCCATAACACAGCTCATTCTCTGTCCTTTGCACAGCTTGACAGATGGGAACAAGATTTCCCTTCTGTTTGCACTTCCTTTTATGAGTTATTTACCTTTTTTTTATCTGGAGCCTGGGTTTGAGACACTCCTGTGCCCACAGTTGTGCTCCTGGGGAATCCAGGCAGTGGCTGTTTGTGGCTTAGTCATTATTTAAACAAACCCACAGCACACCAGAGCTACCTGAAGGGAACTGGCCTGGTTTATTCAGTGTTTAGGCCTATCCTACTGAAATAAAACTATCTTTTTTTAACAAGATTAGGCCCAAATTTGCCATAGCCACTGCATTTGCCACAATAAAACAGGCAAGGCCATAATAAGTTCAAACACTTCTGTTTAAAGAAGCTTTAAAGAGCTTTGAAAGGTCTTTGTCATTCTTTCTTTCAGAGTCCAGTCCCAGGATCGTGTAATTAAAAAATCAGCCCTCTTGGGCATCAATATTTGAAGAGAAATGTAATGAGCAGAGCAGTTATTTAACAATTAGGCAGGTGTTCCTAAAATTCTGAGCCACTTCTTGAGGCTCTGTGCTCATCTGGATGCAAAAAAAAAGGGATGTGCAGAGAAAAACTGGAAATCAAACAAAAAAGATTTTAAAAATCACTAAAAATCTGGATAGCTTTTTGTATTTCTTCCTACAAGTTAATACAAAGCAAGTAATAATTTTAAAGACATTAGGAAAAGCAAGAGAGAAAATAGTCAATGTTGGAAAAGTCTGCCAGGCCTTATAGGAGTGGTTTGTGTCTAAAATGTGCAATTTGAAGGTGGTGTTGGAGTGTTTTGTGACAGGCCTGTGACAATATTCAGAATCCTGTCAGGATATTCTGAGCTGGGAAGGGCCCACGAGGATCATCAAGAGTGTATCCAGCAGCAGATGGAAGATAAAGATTTAACCCAAAATTCCCAAAAGCAGCAGAGCCCAGCAGGTACTGGGGAGATGGAAAAAGGGATTTAACCTGCTCTGGAATTCAGAATGTGCAGGGAGAGGTGAGGAGCAGAACACAGGAAGGGCAGGGACAAAGGAATCGCACAAAGAAACCCAAAGGAGACATGGAGCCATCAAGAGTTCTTCCCTCGGTTTATGACAGTAATTGTTTGCCTTTGTGTGCTCATAAAGGCATTTCAAATAAACAGAACATTTCCTACTATAGGCCAGGGCACTGTTTTCTTCCTGGTAAAAGTTTCAGGAATACCAGAGGAATATTAAGATGCTGACACATGAAACTCAACAAAATAGCAACAAGCCTTTTCCTGTTATTAAAGGAACGGAAGGTAAATATTCCAGATTGGGATATATTCCACAAGAGGATGTTCTGGGTCTGGGTGTTTTGGGGGGTTTTTTGTGTTTAAAAACATATATACCTTTGGCAACAAGTTGGTTTATTTGTTTCAGTTCTTAGAATGTGATGATTTAGGGGTTTTCCTTGATTTGTTTGTTATTTTGTCCTTCTGTCAGCTGTGACACAGGAACCTGGACAGCATTTGGGATGAGCTCTGAGAACATTTCAGGTGAAATCTGACTTCCATAGGATTGTTCCTGTGCAGAAATCTTAAAGCACATTCCTGGATCAGGCACAGTCCAAATGAAATGAAGCGACACCAGATTTTCATTTTGTTATATAATAAAATAACCTATTCTGCTTCCTTATAAATGAGGTAAAAGTTTTGGAGGAAAACTGGGGTTTAGACATTACACTCACAGCTCTGGGAATTATAAATCACTGGAGCCTTGCTTGCTTGTGGTCCTGGAAGCTGCCTTAAAATGGTCTGGCACGTAGCATTCCCCAAAATCTATTCTATCCTTACATTTAACAAACTGAAAATGCCTGGGAAACCAGAAGAGAAACAGCAAAAAAATAGAAATCTGCTGGGTTATTCCTAGAATGGAATTCAGCAATCTTAAATAAGGCCTTCATTTCAGCTCCTTGGAATTCCCTGGTATCTGAATGAAATGAAATGAAATGAAATGAAATGAAATGAAATGAAATGAAATGAAACTAAATTAAATTAAATTAAATTATTAAATTAAATTAAATTAAATTGCTGCCCACTGACCTCTTATTAATGAATGGATTTGCAAATCACAAAAACAAGCAGTGAAAAATATCTTCAATAAATGAGCCCCAAAGTCCAAAATGCTGCTACCTGCAGTTTGTTTCAAATAGGGAGCATGAAAAAGTCCATGTGCTCACTCAGTGCACAAAACTCTGCCTTCCAGCATCCATTAGACAGCCAGGAAAAGCAGGCAAATATTAGGCATCAATATTTGAAGAGAAATGCAATGAGCAGAGCAGTTATTTAACAATTAGGCAGGTGTTCCTAAAAATCTGAGCCACTGCTTTAGGGCTCTGTGCTCACCTGGATGCAAAAAAAGGGATGTGCAGAGAAAAACTGGAAATCAAACAAAAAACATTTTTAAAATCACTAAAAATCTTGAAAGCTTTATGTATTTTTTTTCCTACAAGTTAATACAAAGCACAAAATAATTTGAAAAATATTAGGAAAAAGCAAGAGAGAAAATAGTCAATATATGAAAAGTCTGCCAGGCCTTAGAGGACTGGTTTGAGTGTCTAAAATGTGCAATTTAAAGGTGGTTTTTGAGTGTTTTGTGCCTTTTTAGGTGCAGGCCCAGGTGCACCCTTGACTAATATGAAAATCTATCTCCCATTTACATCTTGCAGTGGAGCAGAACAATTGCTCTGCCTTTTGCATGGGGCTGTGAGTGGAGCCCTAATTGAAAATTGCTGAAACATGGACACCTAGTGGAGACTCTCACTCTGCTTTTTCCAACAGAATACACGCCAAAAAATGACATTTTTACCCAAAAATAATGAACTTCTATTGATCATCTCGCTGGAACCTGGAGTTGTGTGCCCAGCCCAGTGCTGAGCCACACCAGGTGAAGTTGGTGGAGCCAGGATTTGGCCAAGCAGAAGCTTTGCCTCATTGAACAGCTCACCCAGGGCACTGATGGAGCAGAAAAACTAATGACCCACGCAGAAACAAATGGTCCTTCAGCAAAAGGTAAATAAATCTGGGACTGGAGCTCCAAGGCTGGGTGAAAATCAGGGGGTTTAAGTGCCCTTAATTCCCCCTGGAATGGCCAGCTCAGAGTTTTGCATTTCTTTCCAGGGGCAGAAGGAAAGCAATGGCTTGGGAGAGACTGGATCAGAGAAAATGAATGTTCACATCATTTTTAAATGCATCTAAAATACAAACTGAGGACAAGGAGTGACTGTGATGCCCTCAGAGAGCCCTGGGATGGGATGGGATGGGATGGGATGGGATGGGATGGGATGGATCCTACGAGAATTCCACATCCAAGCATGTTTAATCTCCAAGAACACACAATCACTGTCCATGTCTGAAGTAAAGAAACTCATGACTTACTCATCTCTAAAGTCCTCTGTTCTCATGCTGTTCCCTTCCCTGCCATCCACCTCGGGATTGCTGCTATTATGGGATTCCTCACTGGCTTCATGCTTGGCCAATATTTGACTTCTCCTTTTTTGTCTCCTGTGAAAACCATCTGAAACTAAGCAGAAACTAACCTTGATTTATTTCTTTAATAAACAGAATTAAGATGCTGCATGTTAATAAAAATGAAAAGTATTCCCTAGTTGGTTTTCTTTTTTTTTTAAAGTTTCCAAAAACAGTCCCATATCTCTGTCAAAGTTAATGGAACCAGAATTTCCATGGGAATTTCTGTCAGTCTGGGGAAACTAGAGCTGGGTAATGTAAATAACTACAGCCCATCCTCCCACTGCTGTCCACATCACCTTGTGAGAAAGAAAAGGGCTTTTATTCAGAGAGGAGAGTGTCATCATGGGGGTTTTGTGGATCACAACTCGGGTGGGATAACAAAATTTTACAGGAACATTCCGTCAAAGCCAGACAGAAATTATTATAATGACAAATCACAACTTGAATTTCATGAGATTCCACGCAAAAGCCTTCTCCTTCTTTGGCACGGATTCCAAAATTACCTAAAGACACTGGAAGAACAGATCATTCTTTTATGATTTTATGAGTAGCTTTCTACATGGGCAAATAGTTTTACAGGCTGACATTTCTGTTTCTTTTAATAAGCCTAAGCATGTGAAATATGTATTTAAGGAGTACCTGGCCTGTGTGTTTTGGCTGGAGAATTAGGACTGAGAATTAACTCCCAACTGCCTCAAAAATCCCCAAACACTCAGAAACTACCTGGGATAACAAAGCTCCCCTTTGCCTTCACGCTCATGGCAACTCCATTTTACTGGCATGGAAACATCATGGCACAGCAACCAGTTAATATTAGCTGTTAAATATTAATTCATATAATATTAAATGAGCTCCTATTTTATAAATGGAATATTTCTTCCAAATGATTCCAGATGGGCTTTTGCAATGGAACAGTGCTCGTGGAAGGACACAAACCACAGGCAGGCTGAGAGCACGGGATTGCAAATATTATGCAGATTTTAAAGGAAATCACCACGTGTGTGGTCACAGGAGGAGTTTAATGAGCCTGGCAGGGAGATCAAGGCTTGCCACTGGAACTGGTTTTTAGTTCTGCTCATCCACCAGGGCCTGAGAAATCCTGTGGTGACACAGAGCAGGAGCATCTTCCCCTTGGAAAGATGCTGGGAGTTCAGAGTTCCTTTGGATGCCATAACACATCCATATTTATATCCATACAGCTCGGAATTTCTGGGATTGGCAGTGCAAACAATGGGACATTGAGAGTCAGGCAGCAAAGACCCCTGTGTCAGGGTTTAGGGCAATTCATTTCCAGAACTGAAGGGTTACAGCCACGGTGATTTAGGGAAGAGTCGTGTCAGCCTTGTCTGAAAGCTGACTTTGGCTTGGACCTTAATTTAACAATGCAATAAATCAGCTGAGTATCAAGGAATAGTGAGCAACTGAATACTCTGCGTTAGAGCAATGAATTAACCAGAGAAAACAGGGAAATTCCAGTTCCCATCCTGCCATTCCCCAGCCCAGGGCTGGAACACAGAGGGATAAAGCCGAGGGATGACTCGGCAGCAGCTGCAGCCTCTACAGGGCAGCACGGAGCTCGCATCCTCTGCCGCACTGCAGGCACAGCGCGAACGCTCCGGGAAGGGAAAAGAAATCCTGGGAACTCCCAGGAAAGGGATCTCCGGTGCTTTTAGTGCAGTTCTGTGTCTCGAGGCAGGATTGGCTTTATTTGTACTGTTTTGAAAGATGTTTGTTTAACCTGCTCTGAAAGCTCCCAGTGATGGACGTGGTACAATCCTCAGCCTTGTCCTCACTCACAGCTATTAATTTGCAATATATTTTACTCCTCCTGTATTCCAGTGGTCCTGCGGGACAATTTAGGTCTGTTTTGTGCATTTTATCATTTCTAGACTGGGTTATTTCAGCCTCGTCCCTCTCCCCTTGACTCCTGTGACATTTCTGACTCCGGTGTGACCTCGAGGGCTGCAGTTCAGAGCCTGTCATTGCTCATCATAGAAAGGGAGCCTGCAGACATCTGTGAGAGAGTCTGCACAATTATTGATAGAAGAAATTGATAGATAAAAGAAATGTGACTCATCTAAAGCCTGTCCTTCAGACAGCAAGTTCTGGCTGAAGCACGGTCTGGGCTTATCAGGAACGGGAGCAGATATTTGTTTGGAGAAATAGGAGTGTGACTGAGTTAATTGAGGGACTGGCTGTGGGTTCCCTCCCAAGGCTGCACACTGATAATGAGATGTGAGTGACCTGCAGCTCCTCGTGTTTTGTCTGCTTCTCCCTGCAGTGAACGTCTCATAGTAAATGTGTCTGCACAAGAAGGAAATACAGGTACAGTCAGCAGAGATAAACCCCATTTTCATCCAAATGAGACTTGATTTGACGAATTTTTTAGAAGGAATTTTGAATCAGAGTGATATCTTTGATGCTAGGTCCCTCCCATTTTGTGGCCTGGAATATTTTAATTTTGGAATTTTAACGGCAGAGCTCTGAGAATGAACCTGAAGTTACCAGAGCATCTCTGTACTTTGGTTACAGGAAAACACCAGACCCCTCTGAGGTTTGGCTTCAACACTTTTTATGTGAATCAACATCAAAAATTAAAAGTCCTGAGCTGGTGTATGAGGTGAACCTCTGTAACTGTGAGAACACAGGCTTAGTTTTGTGCAGTAATTCCTGTCTGGCCTCGTAACCACTATTGCCTGCCCTTTGGCTCACCATAAAAAACAGGAATGAGATAAAACATCTCCTAAGCAGGGCGTATTATTCCAACTTTTCATCAGGAAATTCACTGATCTCTGTTGGGAACCAGAATTCTCTGCTGAGAGAATTCCCTGGAACCAAATTGTCTTGATCCTCTCTGTGTGACAGTGGCACCTCCCAGGGTAACCTGGAGCAGGTGCGTCATGGAAAAAAGTGCGACTGTGAGTTTGATGAGCAAGGCTCAAGCTGGTAGGAAAAGGGATGTCAGGTCCTAAATAGTGAAAATGCTTTGTATTTCATTCGGGTGTTTTTATTTTATGGCTGCACAAGGACATCCCCCCGAGGTGGCTCTGAGCTGCAGGATCAGCCTCACCTGGGGGACAGCGGTGCCTTGTCCGGGGTGGCCACCGAGCCACGGGGCCAAGTGAGTGGAACATTGTCCCTGCGTCCCCCTCACGGCTGAGAAATCATCTCCCCGTGTGTCTCCTGCCCCTCCTCGTGGAGCTCATCGCTCACTCCGAGACCTTCTCTCACTTGGTCACGCTAAAGCCGCCAGAACCGGGTGATTTGTCCTCAGCGGGGACAGCACAGCATCCCGGAGGGAACAGCACCGCATCCCGGAGGGACTAGCACCGCATCCCGGAGGGGACAGCACCGCAGCGGAGTCCAGAGCTCATTCCCTGTCCTTCCCTGCCGGGAGCACCCCTCCCTCAGGCCGGCAGCCGGGGCCGGGACACCGCGTTCTCACCGGTGCCAGGGCGGGACACCCGAGCGAGCCGCTGCCGGCGGGACCGGGCCCGCAGGGCGGGGACAGAGCGCGATTGGAAACGGAGCGGGGCGGGGCCGAAACGGGCCGGGGCGGGAGCGGGAGCGGGAGCGGGGCGGGGCGGGGCTGAGGCGGAGCTGAGGCGGAGATGAGGCGGGGCTGGGGCGGGGCTGGGGCGGGGCTGAGGCGGGGCTGGGGCAGAGCTGGGGCGGGGCTGGGGCGGGGCTGAGGAGGGGCTGAGGAGGGGGCGGGGCTGGGGCTGGGGGGGCTGGGGCGGGGCTGGGGAGCTGGGCGGGGGCTGGGGCGGGCTGAGGCTGAGGAGGGCTGGGGCGGGCTGGGGCTGAAGGGGGGCTGGGCGGGGCTGAGGAGGGGCTGGGGCGGGGCTGAGGCGGGGCTGGGGCGGGGCTGGGGCGGGCTGGGCCGGGGCTGGGGCGGGCTGAGGTGGAGCTGGGCGGGCTGAGGCGGAGCTGGGGCGGGGCTGAGGCGGAGCTGGGGCGGGGTCTGGGGCTGGGGCTGAGGGGCGGGCGGGCTGGGGCGGGGCCCGAGGCGAGGGGGGGCTGGGCGGGGCTGGGGCGGGGCTGGGCTGAGGGCGGGGCGGGGCGGGGCTGGGGGGGCTGGGCTGAGGCGGGGCTGGGGCGGGGCTGGGGCGGGCTGGGGCTGGGCTGAAGGCGGGGCTGGGCGGGGGGCGGGGCGGGGCCGAGGCGGGGCTGAGGCGGGACCCGAGGGGGGGCTGGGGCGGGGCTGGGGCGGGCTGAGCGGGGCTGGGGCGGGGCTGAGGCGGGGCTGGGCGGGGCTGGGCTGAGGCGGGACGCGAGGCGGGGCTGGGCGGGGCTGAGGCGGGGGCTGGGCGGGCTGAGCGGGCCGGGGCGGGGTGGGCGGGCCGGGGCGGGGCTGAGGCGGACGAGGCGGGGCTGGGGCGGGCTGGGGCGGTCTGAGCGGGCCGGGGGCTGAGGGGGCTGGGGCGGGCTGGGCTGAGGCGGGATCGCGAGGCGGGGCGGGGCGGGCTGAGGCGGGCTGGGCGGAGCGGGGCCGGGGCGGGGCTGGGGCGGGCCCGGGGCGGGGCTGAGGCGGGACCCGAGCGGGGCTGGGGCGGGGCTGGGCGGGGCTGAGGGGGCTGGGGCGGGGCTGGGGCGGGCCGGGGCTGGGGCGGGGCTGAGGCGGGGCTGGGGCGGGGCTGGGGCTGAGGCGGGACCGAGGCGGGGCTGGGGCGGGGCTGAGGCGGGGCTGGGGCGGGGCTGGGGCTGAGGCGGGACCGAGGCGGGGCTGGGGCGGGGCTGAGGCGGGGCTGGGGCGGGACCGAGGCGGGGCTGGGGCTGGGCTGAGGCGGAGCTGGGTCTGAGGCGGGGCCGTCCCCGCGCGCTCTCAGTGCGCAGGCGCGGTGGCGGCGCGGCGGTGACGGTGCGAGTGACGGTGCGTGGCGCGCGGGGGTGGCGGGAACGGCCCGGCTCGGTCTCCCCGAGCCCTCAGGGACACCCCGGGACCGGACACTGCCTCCCGAGCCCTCAGGGACACCCCGGGACCGGACACTGCCTCCCGAGCCCTCAGGGACACCCCGGGACCGGACACTGCCTCCCGAGCCCTCGGGGACACCCCGGGACCGGACACTGCCTCCCGAGCCCTCGGGGACACCCCGGGGCCGGACACTGCCTCCCGAGCCCTCGGGGACACCCCGGGACCCTCCGGTACCGCTCGGGGTGCCGGTCCTGCCGGTCTCCCTCACGTTGCGGCCGTGGCGCTCCCTCACAGCCCTGAGGGGATCCCTGCCCGCCGTTCCTCGCCAAAGCGAATCCCGGTTTAAAGCAGGGAATCCTGCCAGGCTCCTCCTGCAGAATGTGTTCCCTAATTCTCGGAATCGCAGAATATCCGAGCTGGAGGGGATCCCCAAAGATCACACAGTGCACCCCAACAATCCCACCCTGAGCATCCCTGGGAGCGGTGTCCAAACGCTCCTGGAGCTCAGACCATTCTGAGCGGTTCATAGTTAACCACCTGTGTAGTTTCTCCTTTTATGCTCCTTCCTCTGCTTTATTCCTGAATGTACATTGTTCCTTTATTTACTGGAGTTTCCCTCGTGAGCTCTGGGCTGAGGAGCATCCCCACGTGCTCTGCAGGGGATGCCCCAGGGCCAGATCGCAGCACATCCCTGCCTGTTTTTGTCCGGGGTAAGAGCTACAGAATTAAACCTGTGTCAGCCTGAAGAATCCATTGTTAACTTGCTATTGCACAGGGGGTCTTGCTGAAACACAGAAAAATGGGTGAACTGTAACTCCTGAGTGTTAAATCTTTTCTCTCCCTTTTTTAGGAGGATAAATTAGGAAATGGCAGAAGCAGTTTTTCACCCCCCGAGGAGGAAAAGAAGAGTTTTCGAGTCGTACGAGGCTCCCTTTCCTGTGGATGTAGGGGGCAAGGATTTCAGACTGTGCCAGGCTGAGATCATTAACAACAACGTGATTGTGAGGAACCCCGAGGATATTGAACAGCTCTACAACAAGGTGCTGCACCCTCTTTGCACAATATTTATATTTTAAATGCAGGTAAAACATAATCCTGGCTCAAATCTGCTGCCTTTATGCTTTCCTGCCCCTCCAGCTTCCTGTGATTCTCCATATCTCCTTCCTCTCCTGAAATGAATACAAAAAGTTTATTTTATATCAGTTATGAAAAGTCTTTCTTATTGAAGTAAATAAATTTTGGAATTAAGTGACATTGTGAGCTGAGACACAGCTGCCAACCCTTCATGTTGGTGTCTCCTTTTGACATTTCATCCGACTTTTCAAAGCATTTTCTTGTTCTTAAAGCTCAGGAGGTTGAAATATTAATGTTTTATAAATGCTTGTATAATTCTTTTACCTTCAGAGTGATTTATTCTTGTGTAAAACAAGCTGTGTGAAGTTTTTTGTGTCTGAGTGCCGTTCCAGCAGCATTCTAATGCAGTGGTATGTCTTTGGTTTCAGGTGTTGTTTTCCAGACATTTGCTGGGAGGTTTTGGCTGACAAATATTTAGAATTCAGGAGAAAGCCCCAACACTCTCCAGGCTAAATGGGATTTAAACACCTGGTTAAATCAAGTGTTTAATACTGAACCTGAGCAGCTAAGCAAGCTTTAGGCAAAGCTGAAATGCTGCAGGAGTTCAGCTGTTTGTTCCAGCAGATCTCAGTCAGTTTTATAACGGGGAAAGAAGTTAATTTTTGTGCCATTAGCTAATTTGGGGTTTTCCCTGTCCTTTGCAGGGCTATTTTGGCAAAGGGATCCTCTCCAGGAGCCGCCCAGTGTTCAGCATTTCAGATCCTCAGCTGGTGGCCAAGTGGAGAGGTAAAGGGGGCCTGTCTGTACCTCAGCACTGCTCTCCTCACCTTTCCTCACTCACTGAAGGGATATTTTTATAAATTACATGCAGAACAATAATCTGCTGGATTGGATCAGGTCAAGGATCTCTCTCTCTCTCCCCATCTCTCGTGCCTAGGAAAAATCCAAGAATATCAAATCCATCTGGATAATTCCTTCGTGCATTCTCCCAAACCTTCACTGAGTTGTTGCTTGGGAAGTCTGAAGTAAAGGGGTCATCCTGGGACTTTTCTTTCCTTAATTTTCCTGGGGTTTAATCTGCAGATTTTGGTGTCCCTGAAATCATGGTGCAGTTTTCAGTCTGCTTGCAGCCAGTTCCACCCGGTCTGCTCTTGGCTCTTTATATAAAAACAATGTATGACTTTTCTTTTTACAGGTGTTAACACAAGCCTGCCCATAATTACATCTCAAAAGTAAGTTAATTTCCTTTTCTCTTGGTGTTTTTAGGAAACAGATTATTCTGGTTTAGATTATTGTATATTTCTCTTACTGGGTTTCAGGTTGTTGGGTGTATAAATAATAACGGTGACTTCCTTCTATTTATTTTCTCATTATTTCATCTATAAATCACTTCAGAAGTAGAAATAGGGTAGGGGATGATATTCAGGGTGTTTTTTCATGTAAGCTTGCAGGTATTATTGCTGAATAGAAGCCAAGGCTGTGCACATACACAGTGTGGGTAATTAAGTCACAATAATTACAAGCATAATAAACATTCCTCAGGTGAGGAGCAGGAAAAGAAATTTCTGGGGCAGGCTATTAAAATATCTCTTCCATTTCCTTATGGAATTTTCATGGTGTAGTTGAAGCAGCTCTTGAACTTTTACAATACATTGATACTTTTACCTTTTTTTAAGTATCAACATCTGTAGTTTGTACACTTAGCAGAACAGAGCATTGGACCACACATTTATTTTATTCTGCTTAAGCAGTGTATAAACTATTAAGTGTGTGCAGGTGAGTTACTCAGTTGGTTTTAATCTTGTGATAACTCTAAAAAAATTCACTTAAATTTGAAAATTCTGCTCCTTCAGCCCTCAGTTTTAGGTCAGAAAAACAGTAACAACATTATTACAAACGCTGCTACAGTTACTGCTGCTTGCAGAGGCTGAGCACCAATGAAAGTGTCATTTTATTGGTGCACAAAATGATCTGCAAGTGCAAATTAAATGGTAATTAAATAATAGGACAGAGAGGAGTGTCTTTTATATAACAAAGAGCACAGCACTGAATATCCAGAATTATCAGGAGCCTGCAGGGGGACTTGTATTTGTGTTGCCACGTGGAATTTGCATTTCATTTTCTTTGTTACCTGGGCTGTAATTGCTGCCCGAGGATTTTGTTCAGGGAAATAAAAAGTGCTGCACAGGATTTGCATTTTCACAGAGTCTGGAGTTGTGTCTTCAACTGGATATTGATGTTATTTTCCAAGAGAAGGAGCTGGAAGGGCACTAAAAAACTCTCTCATAATTGAAACATGTTAGAAATAGTAGCTGAAAGTTGTAAATATCTCACTGATGGGATCAGTGTTATAACTGAGGGGTTTGGTTTCTGCTGTGCCACTGCTGTTTCCAAAGCTGTTAAAGCAGAATTTTGGAGCTCCTGCTTCCAGTCCTTGGCTGTTTAATAGCTGAAGTGTGAGGGCTCTTGTTCCATGTTTTAATCCTGCAATTCCAGCATGGGTTTGTGGGGAATTCAGACTTCAGGCTTCTGTGGGAGAAAGAATTTTCTGCCTGGTGAAGCTCCTGCTTCTTGAACGTGCACAGCAGTGTGGGCAGGGCTCAGGAGTGGTGTTTGCTGCCAGAGAAATTTAAAAAGCTCAGCAAAGGTAGAGGAGGCAGCAGAATCCTGACATTCATGAAGCTCCCTAGAAGCTGGAGCCCCATTGCATTGATGACATCTGTGCCTTGCAGCTGCTGGGGTGTGTTTGGGGGTTTAAGTGTTCATTAAAGGATGGAATCCCTAGAATTCCTCATTTGTTGTGTTCCCCAGGTACCAGCGCCGTGTGCAGTGGGCTAAAAGCGTCCTGCAGGAGCAGGGCCTCGACGACAGCTCTGTCACCAAAATCCTGGACAATTACACCAGACCCCTGGGGCTGCCCTTCTGCAGAGGGGATGGGGCTGAACCAGCTGGGGACAGCTGCACCAGAGGAGGCCCAAACCCAGAGAATCCAGAACTGTGCAGGAAATCTGCTGGCACCGAAGGAGCCCAATGTCCTGAGGGTCACTACGGGGGCTCCCAGGAGGGAGGAGATCCCAGGAGTGGCTCCAGGGACCAGGAACAAAGGGATTCCAGGGAAGTGGCTGCAGGGTCCTGCCACAGGGAGCCTCCTGGGCACTGTGGCTGTGAGATGAAGCAGAGCCCTGAGCACGGGCCCTGGGAGGGGATGGACTCAAGGGAAGGTGCTCTGGAATATGTGCTGGTAGAAGAGGAGGAAGAAGGAAGCTCCTGTCCTGAAGCGAGCTCAACTCATGCACAAGAAAATGTAAGGAGAAAGATGCTAATCCTTTAGAAAAAGCTACTTTCAGAATTCAGTATATTTTCCAGTTCAACATTTTAATAACACAGTCAATTTTTCTTGCAGCTTGTCAAGAAGGAAGTATTAGTGTGCAGAAAGAACCCATTTAGGATTTTTGAGTACTTACAACTCAGCTTGGAAGAGGTACGTGTCAAGCACTGTATGTGTCAAGCACTGTGCAAGCTGGTTTGCTTTTCACCTGAAAAAGTAAACACTAATCTAGGTTGCAATGTCATTTAAAACCTGTTTCTAAAACACAGGGTCCTCCTGTGTATCCAAAGTATTTGGATTGTTGTAGTCATTAAACTTAGTTTGGATAACCTGTGATAATTACATGAGATGATTAAAAAACAGGATCCAATCCCAATTGCTTTAGCTGAATAATCCCAGTGACAGGACTTAAATATAGAAATACCAGGAATGTTTTATATATTTTATATTTTATTTTATTTTCTGATACCAGAAATGTTTATATTAATCCTGTTTCAATTGTCCTTCTAAATATATTTATATTTTAGTTTTAGCACCGTGCCTTCAGCAGGGATGACATTGTAGAAAGTTAATTAATGAAGCCTTTGTTCTTGCAAGGCTTTATGTGTAAACCACAGGAGGAATGGAGCTGTCAGTAAAACTGACTCTGTTTGTTTTTTCAGGCTTTTTTCTTGGTGTATGCCCTGGGGTGTTTAAGTATTTATTATGGAGAGGTAAGAGATTGGATTAATTTTGGATTTTTGGGAATGCTCTTTCTCTGGGTATGGTTTGGTCTAAGTCAGTGTTTTATGCTGTTAATTGTGGAAGAGGAAATACCAAACAGAGGAATTAGGAAGTTTTTCTTACAATTAATGGTATTTCTGTTCAGGAAATACAGGTCTGAAAGCTTTAAGTTTACCAAGACAAACATAATTAAGCACAGTCTGTCTGTAGAGAAAGGATTTTTGTTGTAACTTAGGCAGGAAATATGGCAGAAATAATACAGTAAAATGGCAAAATTCCTTGGAGTTTTAATTAATTGTATCAAGCTATTATGAATGAAATGACAATAATTCAAACCAGTGCTTTTAGTTTAAGATTTATCAGCCTTTCCTTTAAGCAGTCTGATTGTGAAGTGCCTAAAAGACCCACTAGGTGGAGCACCAGGTTCCTGTGTTGGATTTAGGGATTGTGTGTTTTACTGTCTGTAAAAGAGATGGACTTTGGCATTTGGCTGCTGTGATATTTGATATTTGGCTGTTGCAATGTTCACCTGTGATGCTGTTTGTAGCAGAGCATGGCTGGTTTGCATCAATGCAGCTTTATATCGATTCCAGGAGCCCCTGAGCATCGTGAAGCTGTGGGAGGTGTTCAGTGAGGTGAAGCCTGATTTCAAAACCACCTACATGGCCTATCACTACTTCAGGGGCAAGGGCTGGGTGCCCAAGGTGGGGCTGAAGTACGGCACGGATCTCTGTGAGTACCTCCCCAAAAATGGGATCGTTTCCTGCTCATTCCTCCTCTAGGCAAGGCACAGCTCCAGGCCCAGAGAGGAATTCCATGAGGAGCTGCAGGGTTTCTGCTGCTTGCAGTTATTCGGGGTCAGCAGTGAGGTTGGGATGTGAGTGGGAAGGAACATCTCACATCCAGTAGCTGAAGAGACAGCTTGGAAGGGCTGGTTTGCTTCATGAGGTTCCCAGTTCGTACAGGATTGCACTGAAATTCCCTTGCCAACCTTCTGTGTCCCCTTCTAAACACATCTCCTGCAGTGTTACTGTGACAGTCTCTGGAATAACAGGTTCGAATCCAGATCCCAATTCAGTCAAAGTTCATGCACCTCATTCATCCCATTTCATAGAAGCTGCACTTCTGCTGAACTCACTGCTAAAACTGTCACTTTATATGGTTTTATTTTGAGGGAGAGGGAGAAGGGACTTGAGTTTTTTTTATTAATGGTTGGGGGTTTAATATTACAGAAATAATTAGTGGTGTCCTTGCTAATTAATTCAAGGACTCCATTTAGCTTGTGTCAACATAACCAGTGCAGTAATGTCTGTTATTGCAGCAGTAATGTAGTTTTTATTATTATTTACAACATTGATGGGCTCTGGTATTAAACTGATTGAAACTCTGATCTAACTGAGGTGTTTCTCTCTCATTTCAGTGCTCTATCGAAAAGGGCCCCCCTTCTACCATGCCAGGTTTGACACTCGTGTTCCTGCCTCATTCCTTGTCTTCAAATTAAATTTCACTCAAATTAAATGTAGCATCTTCACTGGTTCAGCACATACTCATCACTCAGAATGAGTTGCCAGCTGTGTTCACACTGGGAACGTGAAAATCCTTTTAGCAGAGGTGCTAAATGCCACCATTTGTATGAGTTTAAATAACAGCCATTAAAAATGACAAGCTGCAGTGGAGTTGGTATTCATGTGATGATGCACTCAGGAAAAGAATTGGATTTATTATAATGACTTAGAAAAATACCTAAGGTCTGGGTAATTTATGTGATTTGGGAGAACTTTTAAGGGATGATAATTATCTTTAGTTGCTGGCTAGTCAGGCTGAACTCCTAGATAATAAATTGGTTATAAATGTCAGCCTAACAAAGAGAGTGCTACAAACATCAGAAGGGTGGGGAGGGAAGGCACCACTGGGCATATCCACACCTTCAGCATTTCTCCTCTTTTCCTTACAGAAAAAGCCTCAATTTCACAACTTGCTACCTGCAAGCTGGCAGATTGTTTAATGCAAATTAATTAGTTGAGTTTTTCCCAGAAAATGGCAATTTCCTCTCTGTGACCTGTCCTGCCTGCTGTGTGTTCCAGTTACTCTGTGATTGCTGAGCTGGTGGATGATAATTTTGAAGGTTCCCTTCGCAGACCCCTCAGCTGGATGTCCCTGTCTGGGCTCAACAGGACAACTGCAAATGCTTCTAAGGTATAAACACTGGGCTAAAAACACCTTTGGGATGAGAAATGTGCACTTTGGTGCCAAAGGGCAGGAACTTGGGGTGAGGCTGGGTGGAGAATCCTCCTGCTGAACAATCTGCCAGTAGGGACAGAAGTTCTCTTTGTCAATATCCAGGTGAATCCTGGAAGAATCGTTATTAAATAATAATAATTATTATTATATATTATTTTTCTTAAAAGTTACGTGAGAAACAGGAAAAAGACCCGAGGGACACTTGTCTCCTGATTGCCACTTTTGTTTTTAAAGCCCTTTCCATCTGCCAGGATTTTTTGAGCAGTGAGACAGAAATTTCCCTGAGATTTTCTCTGCGAGCCTCATGGTGCTTCCATGATCCCCTGAAATTCCTGTTTCCTGGCTGCCCACAGGAGCTGATGCTCTGCTATTTGATCAGACCTTCTGACATGACTGCAGAGGAGATGGCCACCCCAGAGTGCATGAAGAGAATCAAGGTTCAGGTGAGCAGTTCCTGCTTTTTTGCAGCTCCTTGGGAGAACTCTCCTTTGTTCTCCAGCTCAATTTGGGTTTTGCACACGTGGCTGCAATGAAATTAAATTCCTTCATGCCCCAAGTCACAAAAAGTGCATTGCAGGCTCTCTAAAAACTTCAGATCTCCTAATCTGAATTTGAATGTTGCTGATACTGTGCATGTAAGTATTTGCATGGGGAAACAAGGATTTCTAAAAACACGTGGAGATGGCAGAGCTAAGGTAAGCTTAGAAATAAAAGAGGAAAAATGTGTGAGAGTTCAGGAACAAACACAATCATCTACTAAAATACCACAATGGTCACATAATACACATCAGTTTTACAGACCTAATCCTCATCCCTCACTGATTTTCTGTAGCTTGGGGGGTTTTTTCATAATAATTGCTGGGTTTTATTTCAGGAGCTGATCGTGACTCGTTGGGTTTCTTCCCGTGAGCGCAGCGAGCAGGATGAATTTTAACTGACTGCACAAGAAAAACTCACTATTTACAAACCACTTCTTGATGTTTTTTACCTGATCTCGTGATGAACTGTTGCCTCAGAACATTTTCTACTGAGATATTCACTCACTGTGTATAAATGCTCTTTAAAATGAGGTGTATCATGTTTACTGGAGAGAATGTTGTACTGTAAAAGGTAAGTGAACACATGAAAGGAAAAAATTTAAAGCTGTGTCCTAACTCAAAATATAAAATAAAAGATAAAAAGGTGCATGTTTGAGTGGTCATTAGGAACAGTGTTTCTGATGTTATGGCAGCACAAACCTGACTTCACAGTCGTGGTGAAATTGCACAAATTTGGATTTCAGGAGAGGTTTTGGTTGCCTGGACCCTGGAATTTATTTTCACAATCACAGCTCAGAATTGAGGAACTCTCCCCAGAATGTGCAAGAATTTAAATTTATTCTTTAATTTTATCAGCTGTTGGGCACCTTCCCCCATCAGGGTGAGATGTGTCAGGTATCTGAATTGCACCCTGACTTCCTTGCTCCACCATGCAGGTCATAATGGAAAAAGAAATCTGACTGGCAAAGAGGCTGGATTTATTTGTTATATTTATTAGTAATTAAAGGATATATTTATTAGTAATTAAAGGAAAGGAAATTAACAGTCAGACAGGGATTAGGGATTTCAGCAGCACACAAGCACATTCCTTTTTTTTTTACTCATCAGTAAACAAATGTGACAGAAAGAGATCATTTTGGTTTGCTGCAGCTGAAGTTCCCACAGTTCATCTGTAAAGCCCTGAACTCCAGAGCAGCTCTGATTTCTGGTGTGCAGTGTCTTAGCAGCACAGAGCACACAGGGAAGGTTAAATCAGAAAATGGAATTCTCTGTAGTGTGAACATTGTGTTTTATTCACTCAAATGCACGAGCTCAGGATCCTGACTCTTCCCTGAAGTATTTCAGCTCCATTCAGCCTCAAGCCCTGAGCTGTGGAGGCTCAGCCCTTCCTCTCCCATTGCTACTCCAGCAGGCTGTGGTTTCCAGCTGCACTCTCTTGCTCCTGCTCAGGCAGGGGCACGATGTAGAAGTCGCTGTGAGCCAGCTCCTGCAGCAGGGTGAGGTACCTGGAGGCCTCCCTGGTGTGGGGCAGCAGGAAGCTCTCGGTGAACTGGGCTTTGCTCAGGGGCTCCCGGCCCTGGCCCTGCCGCACGCGGTTGATGAAGGCCAGGGCGAAGGTGAAGCAGTTGTGCTGCTGCTCGTGGTACCTGGGGAAACACCTCCTCAGCACCAGGAAACACCTCCTGCCACTCACAGCTACTCAAGGAAAGCTCTGCAGACCCTGCCCTCCATCCCACTGCTTCAGTAGATTCATCACAAGTGCTACTTCCCAGCCTGAACTCTGAGCCTGAAAGACTCGACAGAAATGAGTTCTGATTTTTTATACTTACTTGGCTTTCACCTTGTTAACCTTTGCTCTCCCACCTATTACCAACTTCTCCCTGCAGCTCCAGAGTTAACTCTGTGCCACCACGGGCGTGGGAGCTCATTTAAAACCTAGTTCCTTCTATCACCTTATCCTACTGCCCTTCAGTAAGTGAAAATCTGTCTAGAAATTCAGAATTAGGCTTGGCCTGAACCCAGAGGAGTTACAGGATTAGTTTCGTGCAGTTCCTGTCCACTGAAAAAATAAGCAGAGGATTTAATTAAAGAGCTCAGTTTTCAGTTCAGTGGTCACTGGTGTGGTTGTGGGGAAAGTAGGTCACTGTGTCAGGAGGTGGCAGACGGGAACCAGGAAAAGCCTGGAGAAGGGATGCTCACATCTCTGACCTTCTGCCAGGGCAGTTTGAGCATTACTGGGAGCTGCCAAAGTGACACAAATCCTGTTGGCTTTACCAGCTCTGTAATCATCTAAAAAATCTTTTCTAAATCAAATTTTCCATTTCCTGGTCTAATGATCCCTGAAATTTTATAGTCAGCACATACAGAACTGCTAAAAACGCTTTTGATTTGATTTGATGGGGTTTTTTTCTTTTATATGATGGTTACATTAATTCAGTGACAGCCAGGCAGGCTCTGTTGCAGCTGCTGTCACTGAGGGACAATCCCAGCACTGGTGTCCTGGAGAGCTGCTGTGTCACCAGCAGAGCTGGAAATCAGCCTGCTTCCCCACTTCCCACCACTGACAACAGAAACTACAGCTGGGCAGGAATCCCTTCACTGTGCTCAGCCTTTCAGTGCAAATACACCTCAAACTGCTGAAAAGTAACTATGGAATTGTGCCTGGACTTCTGTGCTCAGCAGCTGCAGTAAAGTTTCATTAAACTGAACTCAATGCAGAATTCCATAAAGCCACCTCTTGTTTTAGAGCTTTTATGTCCCAGCAGCTCAGTTTTACTTCAAATTCAGAACTGCGTGTCCAGGCAGGGCAGGCTGGGATCCTGAAGGACACCAGGCTCTGAGTGACCCCAAACCTCATCCCAAACACACACCTGTGAGGGAGCCAGGCCTCTTCCAAGGAGAATTCCTCCAGGAGGTTGTCCCAGTGCTGCAGGAGCTCCCACATGTCGGGCTGCACCAGGGGGATGCAGATGCACTGCTCCCAGCCACTGCCAGCCCTGTGCACGCCCTCCTGGTCATAGTTGTACACCACGCCTGCAGACACAGCAATGGGGCACTCAGGAACACAAACACAGCTCTTCTTGGGGTTTTTTTTTGTGATTTGACTTCCCATCAGCCCAGTAGGAAATGCAGCCCTGGCTTCCAGCAAAAACCTGTTCTCATTTTCACAGTGTAGTTTGCAGAAAGGTTTGGCTCTTTTGATAATCAGACCGACTGAAGGGCAATCAGGCTTCATTTTTCACCCCCAAATGAGACTGGCTTCGTATTAAATACACAGCTGGAATGAGGTTTTGTTTAGGGGTGGGCCTACTCTAGGAAGAACCCAGTAGGACTTTTAAAAAAGCTTTTTAATGAGGGGTGTTTTTAGAATTAGCAAAAAGTGTGTTAGACTCAAAATTTCTTGTAATTCCTTTAAAGCAAGCCTAGCTTTTCATTCCAGGGGTGGAAGGCACCTGGATTTATTCCCCTCAGTGCCTGTTTAATGGATTTGCTCTGGAGCGGTGCTGCGCGGTGAGATCATTCCCCATGAGCCCATCCCAGGACATTCCCAGCTGGAATTGGGAGGGGCAGGGCCTGGCAGGAGCCGCGGGTGCTGTTACCCTGGGAGCTGGTGATGCCCACGTGCAGGTCCGAGTGCCCGTCATAGCCGCTGTGAGAGGAGCAGGGGCTGCTGAGGGACAGCGCTGTCCCCAAAGGGAGCGGCATTCCCACAGCGCCGGGGATCCCCGAACGCCCTTCCCTTCCCTTCCCTTCCCTTCCCTTCCCCTTGTCTTCCCATTTCATTTCTTTCCCCCTTCCCTGCACTTTCTGTTTCCCTTCCCCTTGTGTTCCCCTTTCCTTTCCTTCCCCATGTCTTCCCATTTCATTTCCTTCTTTCCCTTCCCTTTTCCCTTCCCCTTCCCCTTTCCCTTTTCCTGCCCTTTCCCCTCCCCTTCCTCATTCCCTTCCCCTGCCCTTCCCCATTCCCTTCCCCTTCCTTTCCCCGCCCCTCGTCTCTTCCCTCCCCTCCCCTCCCCATTCCCATCCCTTTCCCCTCTGTTTTCCCCTATTTCCATTTCCCGTCTCCTTTCTCCTCCCATTCCCACCCTATTCCCCTCCCCGCCTTATTCCCCTCCCCATTCCCCGCCCCTTTTCGCTCCCATTCCCCGCCCCTTTCCCCTCCCATTCCCCTCCCATTCCCCCTCCCCTTTCCCCTCCCATTCCCCTCCCATTCCCGTCCCATTCCCCTCCCCTTTCCCGTCCCATTCCCCTCCCCTTTCCCCTCCCATTCCCCTCCCCTTTCCCCTCCCATTCCCCTCCCATTCCCCATTCCCGTTCCCGTTCTCCGCCCGTTCCCGTCCGGCAGCGCCCCCTGGCGGTTACTGCAGGAAGGTTCCGCGGCTGGGCCTGACGAGGAAGGCGCGGGGCTGTCCGTGGCCGTGCCGGAAGGGGCGCTTCAGGCGGGCAGGCGCCGAGGGCAGCCCGGCTGCGCTCAGGTCCCCGCCGCACGCGGGGCAGCGCGGGGGCGCGCGCCGGCAGTACACGAGCGCGCGGCAGTGGCGCACGCGCAGCACCGCCATGGCCCCGGCGCGCCGGCGCTAAGCGTCCGGCCGGAAACACCGCCGCGGGCTCGGGGCGGGGCCGAGGCCACGCCCCCCGCGCCGCGGAACCTCGGCGCGCGGCGTGCGGGGCCGGCCGGGACCGGCGGCGCGGCGGCACGATGAGCACGAAGCAGGTGACGTGCAGGTGAGCGCGGCCCCGGCGGGCCCGGAGCCCTCGGGGCGGCCCGAGCGGCCCGAGCACAAACCGCGAACAAACGGCAAACAAACGGCAAACAAACCGAAAACAAACCGAAAACAAGCGCCCCCCCAGCCCCGCGCCCGCCCGCACAGCCCCCTCCGCCCCCCGCGCTGCTTCTGGGCCCGCCCGTGCCCCCCGAGCCGCCCCCGGGCCGCGGCCCCGGCTCCCGGCCCCGCGGCTCCCCGGGAAGCGGGCTGGGTCAGCGTGGAGAGGCTCCCCGCTCTGCTCGGGGGAGTTGTGCTCGGTGAAGGCGCGCTCGGAGCGCGGCGGGGGCTGCCCGGGGAGGCTCCGGGAGCGCCATGGGCTGGGGGACAGCGGGGATCGGGCACGGCTCGGGCTGCACGGGCTGGGAGCGCTGCTCCAGCCTCAGGGGTTCTATGGAAATAAACCCAAAGAAAGCATTGCTCCTGTCAGCGGTGCCTCTCTGCCCCTCCGCACAGGTACTACCTGCAGGGCGTGTGCCGGGAGGGCAGCAAGTGCCTGTTCTCCCATGACCTGGCCACCAGCAAATCCTCCACCGTCTGCAAGTACTACCAGAAGGGCCAGTGTGCCTACGGCTCCCGCTGCAGGTAAAACCCCGTGTCCGGGCTCGTGTCCTGCCTGCCTCACCCCGGGACAGGCACAGAGCGAGGAACGAGGACTGAGGGAATAAATTAATTGGTTAAATTCGAGTTCTGCCACAGCCAAAAGCAGCTGCCCCGTCCAGCAGCGGAGTTTTGCTGTGGCTCAGTTTCAGGGATTATTGTGCTCTGTAGAAATTAATTAAAATTTGGGTTTCCTGGGTGTTTTCCGTGCAGAGCTGCGGATGCTCATGGAATGCCCGTGGAGAGGCTGGAAGCTCCCGGGGCAGCTCCGAGCCACCCTCTAGAGCTCAATTTTGGGGACTCCCAGCTCTGCCTGGGAGCACGGCACCCTCCTCGTGCCCTCCTGGGTTGGTGGGGAGGCTCAGCAGTTCCACAGCTCGCCCTGGAGCCTCCCTGACTCCATTCGGGAATGCTCTGAGGAATATTGTGTGTTGTTTGGTTGCTGGAGGAATTCCCTGCTGGCTGAGCAGCCTGGAGCTCACCCTGGAGTTCCCTGCCTTCTCTGATCCATGTTCCAGACCGGGATCAGGGGCTGGCCACCCGTGATTCCATCGGCTGCTCACCTGGAATCGCTGCCGTGGGATGGGCTGAGGGCTCGGGGCTGGCTGCAGCCTGGGTGTGGTTTTATTCCAGCTGTTCTGCTGGAATTTGGGCACTCGGTGCTCGTGGCCGGGTCCAGAAACAGAGACGGGGAACATTTCTGTTCCAGTGAAAATCCTGTAGCGTTTGGATGCGTCCATGGAGCATCCCCGGGACTCCCCGGGTCGCTCCTGCTGTGCTGCTCGAGTGTTCCCGCAGTTTTTCCGGGGTGTTTCCCCGGTTCCCGCGGGTGTTTGGGATCCTTCTCCTCACCGGGTCAGCCGTCGGGCTCGGTGTCCCGGTGCCCGGCCGTGATCCCGCTTTTCCTGCCGCAGGTATGACCACGTGAGGCTCCCGGCGCCGGGCGGAGCCGCGGCCCCGCCGCCCCCCGCGACCCCCGCCAGCCCCCGGGCACCCCCCGAGCGCGGCCCCCGCAGCAGGAGGGAGAAGAGGACGCTGGTGCTCCGGGACAGGAGTGAGTGGGAGCTGCTCTGCTCAGCCCTGGGGCTGTGGGGAGGGAGGTGGTGACTCCTGAGATTATGGGAGTTTCAAGGACTCCCTCCTGCAGCCTCCTGCTGCCGTCCCTTTCGGTGGCTCTGTGAAGTGGCTGCTCCCGTTCTGCCCCCAGGGATCGGGAGTGTTCTGTCCGTGGAGCGGGGGGTGTCAGGCTCTGCTCCCAGACATTCAGCAGGACAAGAGGAACTGTTTGGTCCCTCAAGCTGGGAGAGGTTCAGGCTGGACATCAGCGGGAATTCCCTCATGGAAGGGGTGGTCGGGCATTGGAAGGGAGTCCCCATCCATGGAGGTGCCCAAGGGACAACAGGATGTGGCACTCTGGGTGACAGAGTGGGGATTGGTCAAGCTTGATGATCTTGGAGGTCTTTTCCAGCCCCTAACGATTCTGTGATGTTTTGGTCTATTTGTGACCACAAAACACCTGAACAAACGCTGCACTTGAACTTTTCAGTGGGCAGCTTGGGGAAATCCCTGCTCATCAGGAGCAGAAAGGGCTCAGCGATGAGATTCCATTGGGGAGAAAACTGAATTTGGAGAGAAGGGAGCTGCTGTGGGGCTGAGTGCTGTGCCCTTGTCCCTGCAGACCTGTGCGGCTCCAGCGAGGAGAAACAGCGTCCCAGTGCCACCAGTGCTCCCAGTGCCCCCGGGGCCGTGCTGTGCCCCAGCGAGCCCGGGGACAGCGAGGAGGGCAAGCCGCACTCGTACCTGGAGGCGATCTGCAGCGGGCTGGAGGAGGAGCCGGGCGCCGGGGGCTGTCCCGGGGGCGGGGGCGGGGAGCAGCTGTGTCCCTACGCCGCTGCCGGCACCTGCCACTTCGGGGAGCGCTGCCTGTACCTGCACGGGGAGCTCTGCGAGATCTGCGGCCTCCAGGTGCTGCACCCCTTCGACCAGGAGCAGAGGAAGGCCCACGAGATGGTAAAGGGGGGACTGGGAGAGCTGCTCTGCTCAGGGGTTGGGCTGTTTGTTCTAAAGAGAAGCATCTGTAGAAAAACATCTTCCAAAGAGCTTCTGTGTTACTGCTTGCCTGGAGGATGGTGCTGAGTGCTCGGCTCGAGCCTCTGGGGCTGCATTGGCACTGATGCTGCAGAGGGAAACTCGGGGGTTTTGCCATTTTATTCCCATCAGAGACTGGCCTGCAGCCTTCTCCCACAGCATCCTGAAAATCTCCCAGGAGAATCTCTGGGAGGTCTTTGAGTCACCAGCTCACCTTGCAGTGGGAGTGGGAATGGGCTGTGGGTTGTCACTGCTGGGATGAGAAATGCTGAAGGAAAGAGAGAATTAATTCCTTAACTGGGTGAAAATTGGCATCTGGGGAATGCACGTGGCCATAATTACAATCAGAGGAACACCCTGAGTGTGGCTCCCATTCAGTGAGATGTTTTGGGGGGATGTTTGAAGCATCAATACCCATTCCCTAACAGAGGTGCAGAAAGGGGTGAATGAAGCACCCTGGCATCTTTGTTTCTGACAGCTTGAATTGAAAACATGCTTGAATTGAATGTCCTTTAAATCAAACTGTGACAGGGGCAGGTAGGAGTGATGCCCTTAGTGAGAGTTTTCCCTGCAGTAGCTGCTTCCCGGAGGGAATTTGCTTTGCCAGGCTGGCTCTCACAGTGACTCTCTCCCCTGGCAGATGTGCATGGCAACGTTTGAGCACGACATGGAGAGGGCCTTTGCCTTCCAGGCCAGCCAGGACAAGGTGTGCAGCATCTGCATGGAGGTAGTGTATGAGAAACCCTCAGCCTCAGAGAGGAGGTTTGGGATCCTGTCCAACTGCACCCACACCTACTGCCTGTCCTGCATCCGCCAGTGGAGGTGTGCCAAGCAGTTTGAGAACCCCATCATCAAGTGAGTTGTGGGGCTGGGAGGGGCTGGAGCTGCTCCCAGGGAGCTCTCAGGGAGCTGCTACAGAGCTCAGCAGAGCCTGATGCAGCTCTGGCCAGGCTGACAGAGCTGCCTGCAGGGTGCACTGGGTGTCCTTTGGTGCCAGTTCCACTGTGGGGAGTTGGGCCAGAGGCAGCTCAGCCTTCTCTGGCTGTGTGGTCAGAGAGGACTCTGGAACAGCTGGGACCTTGTAAAGCTCTGCCCCTTGCACTCACCTGCCTGCAAAACCAAAAGCTCCTTTCTTTCCTGTGTATGTGCTTAATTATGGGATTTTTCTGTGTGCAAAACCAAGAACTCCTTTTTTTCCTGTGTGTGTGCTTAATTCTGGGATTTTCCCCTAAATTACAGCTTGCTCCAAGTAAATGCCCCACTAACCACACTTTTATCTGTCTCAGTAAATGCCTTTACCTTCTAGCTCAACAAAAAACATGTTCCAAATATGTTCTAAACATTTAAAACATCCACTTAGGGAAGTTTCCTTTTGTGAGCATCTCTCAAGTTACAAACATGCTGAAGAAAAGGTGGGAAATATTTTCAGTGTTCTGCCAAAATGGACTTCTCAGCACAACTTTTACTGCAAGTTTCAGTGAGGTGACCATCAGCTCATTGCATTTCCAAAGGCTGAGACACTTTAATTTGTGCTTTTGCCTTCCTGCTGCACACAGAACACAGTCCACAAACAAACACAAGCCCTGGGTGCCCTGAACTGGGTTATTCCAACTGGGACTCCCAGCAAACACACACCAAAGTGCTGTGCTGGCGTGGGAGGAGGTGTGTGCTGCCTGGGCTGACACAGATCCCCCGTCCCTGGGGAGGGCTGGGGTAGATTTGTGAGGGTTTCAGGAGGGCTGGGGCAGATTTGTGAGGGTTTCAGGTGCCAGAGCATCTCAGCTCTGCCTTTTCCTGCAGGTCATGCCCTGAGTGCCGGGTGATCTCCGAGTTCGTCATCCCCAGCGTGTACTGGGTGGAGGATCAGGAGAAGAAAAACGAGCTGATTGAAGCATTCAAGCAGGGAGTGGGGTGAGTTCAGCATCCACCCACACTGCTCACGTTGTTCTTCAGGCAATTGCTGAGCCTTTATTTTTAAACTCAATGTAATTACAGACCACTCTGCAGAGAACTGCTCAGCTCTGCTCACACTTGTGCTGTGGGATTGTAGGGCACAAATTCAGCCTCCCTGTGCTCAGGAAAGCTGTTCAGCTCCCTTGCCAAAATTGGCTTCTGTGGATTCCTCAGCCACAACTGCCTGGGAGGTTGTTGGTGCTGAGGAGAGCAAACAGGGAAGGGAAGTGGAGCAGTGGGAGAAAAATCCCCATGGTCTTTGTGATGTCTGCTGGAAATGGCAAACACTCCAGGGCTGCATTCCCTGTGTTGTCCAGCAGCAGTGGGGCTGGAATGAGTGAGGCCTGTGCTTCCCAGAGCAGTGAGAAACTCTCACTCCTTCCCTGCTGCTGCCTCTTTTCAAGCTGAACAGGCAGAGCTGGGCCTGCACTCTCCTCTTCAGCTGTTTCTCATTGTAGAACAATTTAATTGTAGAAAACCCCCCAACACCCCCAGGTCCTGTGGAAGGATCCCCCTGGAACTGCTCTGCAGCCAGGGCAGCTTGGGTGAGCAGCAGAGCTGAGGAAAACTTAACAAAGTATTGGCACAAACCCTTCAGAGGAGATGAGGAAAAGAATTGGGTCATGAAAATGCAGTGGTAGGAAATGCAGGATCCTGAAAACACAGGTTAGGAAAAGAGAAATTGTTGGCTCAAGGTGAAGTGAGGAACATCCTTCACTTTCCACATCTTAAGGCAGTTCCATTGTATTTGATTTATGATGCTGTTCTTTTTTGTGTGTTTTTGATCACTTCCCATGATCTTTGCCCTGTATTTCACTGCTCTCAGCTGGGGAATGTGGGGCCAGAGCTCTGGCTGTGTTACCAGAGCATCACTGAGCCTGTGGGGACAGAACTGCATCTCCTTCCCCTCCAGCTGAAGGCAATAACCCTCTCTCTTGTGATTCCCTCAGGAAAAAGCCCTGTAAGTACTTTGAGCAGGGGAAAGGAACGTGTCCCTTTGGAGGGAAGTGCCTGTACCTGCACGCGTACCCCGACGGGACCCGCGCCGAGCCCGAGAAACCCCGCAAGCAGCTCAGCTCTGAGGGCACTGTGAGGGTAAGCAGTGCCCAGAACCTCATTGCAGGGACACCTGGGATTCTGGGAATGGCTCCTGCCATGCAGGACAAGTGACAGCAGCACCTCTCACTGTTCCCTGGGCAAAGCTTTGGTCTTGGGGACAGAAAAATCAAAGCAATGCTATTTTGCGGTTAATGACATTGAACTGCAAAATCTCATTGCTTTGTTTTAACAGCCACTCCAAACCTTTGCTCACAGGAATTCTGCCCTTCAAGCTTTCACCCAGAGTACTAAAAGCTCCTTTCCCAAGTCACTAAGGGCAGCTGGAAAGGATAAAACTTTAAAAAGCGGTGGTGGCTCTGCCCCAGCTGTGTCCCCTCAGTGCCTGCTGCGGGACACGAGAGCCTGAGCTCAAACCCAGCCTTGGGATCTCAGCTTGTGGCTGGTTTTTAATGAGGAAGTAAGAGTGACAAAGGCAGTGCTGTGCTGGCCCTGTGGCTGGGAGGTGCTCAGGTAGCTTTTTCTCTGTTGCAGTTCTTCAACTCGGTGCGCCTGTGGGACTTTATCGAGGACAGGGAGAGCAGGAGCACGGCCGGCCCCGACAGCGAGGTCACGGAGCTGGGGGAGCTGTTCATGCACCTCTCCGGGGCCGAGGAGGAGCCCCCTGCTGCCCCCTGAGGCCACCCAGCCCCTCCCAGCCCAGCCCTGCAGCTATTTATTAGCCATGCTTTTACTCTTCTCCAGCACAGGTAGAACAAAATGTGCCCTGGTGGTTACTTGTGCAGTCCTGGTGAAGTTTTCAGATAGTTTTTATATGGTGACAACAGCAACAAAAAAAAAGACTAAAATATATTTTAAAAAAATAAATTGGCTGCATGGAAAAAAAATCCCTTAATCCCAGGAGGGTTTTCTCCCTCTCTGGCCTAACATATGCTGTCTTGTGAGCTGAGTGGTAGTGTAAATACAGGTCCAGTGAAAGCTTCAGCTGGTAAAAACTGTTGCTAAATAGAGTTTGGGTGCTTTTGGGTTGTTTTTTCTCCACTAAACCAGCTAAATGTATAACTACAAAACCCTCTGGGAATAATGGTCAGTGTAGGGTTTTCTCCTTAAGAAGGAGCTGGTACCTGATACCTCAAACAGTACCTGGAGTTCAGGGTTTGGTGGATTCTCTGGGTGTGTGGGAATGGTGCTGCCAGCTGAGTTCCCAGCCCTGTTTTACACTAATTCAGGTGCTCAGAGCCTGAGTGGCTCCTGCAGCACCTGCTGGAAAGCAAATGCAGCTGCTCTGAGTCCTGAACTGGGGCAGAGCCAAACTGAACTCATTGCACAAACTGGAGGGAGGTGCTCTCACTGGTCCTGCCCCAGCAGCAGGAGTGGCTCTGCAGCAGCTCAGAGCCTCCATTCCCCTTTTCCCCAGCCTCTGAAGGCCCAGGAGGGCTGAGGGATTCATGCAGAGCTCTTCTGAGTGAACAGAACTGTTCCTGAACTCTGGCTTTGTGAAAAACGTGATTTCTGTCCGTGGCAAAGGCAGTCTGATTGTGAAATCTGGTACCAGAAATGAATTCTGCCAATTTGTATTAACTCTGCAGTTAAACCAAGAATTCAGTGTGCACTCACTGCTGAAGAACAGCATGGACACACCTGAGCATGAGCTGTGCCTGACTCAGGTCCTGTGAATCCCCTGGGGCTGGAGTGAGACTGAGCAGTGTTAGTAAATACAAACAGAGATGTGGGTTTATTCTAGAGCAGTTTGGCTGCAGTGGAAGGCAGCTGTGCTACTGCTTTGGTTATTACCTACAGCAATATAAAAACACCAAAACAATACTGAAAATGTGTAAGAAAGAAAGAGAGAAAGGCCAAGAGCAGAAAGGTTTGTGATCACCACCCGTGGGTCAGTGATGGGCACAGTCTTGATCCACCAGGGCTGGAGGATTATGAAGCAAAATGTGTTCAGGAAGCTGCTGCCAGCTGGGCAGACAGGGCCCACCCTGGGCTGGGGACAGCAGGAACCTTCATCTGGGATTCCAACCTCTTTACCTGGCACCAAAGAGTGACTCCAGGATGAGCCACTCAGCTGCTGGTGGCATTTCTGGGTCAGGATGGTGACGCTGCATCCTCCCCTCTGCCCCTGCCAGCTGTGCCCTCTGCTCTGACCTGGAAGTTCAACTTTCCCATCATTATTTACCCCCTAAAGTTCATCTCCAGCAGTGCTCCCTGCACAGTCAGGCCAGGCCTTGGCAGTGTCTGTGACAAACATCAATTCTCAGCTTCTCGGTAAAACTGGCCCAGCAAAGCTCTCAAGTCCAATCATTGGTCAGCACTAATTACAAAGGAGAAGGCAAATTACCCCTAAGAGGGATGTCACACTCTGAGATGATGTCTCAAGGGCACCCTCTCCACCCCAGAATCCTTCTCCAGCCCTCCCCCTCCCACTGAAGCTCATTTCCATCTGCTCCTGTACATTGTTTTTTTTTTCCAGAAACGTTGTCAGGAATATACCAAAAAAATCAGTGGCGAGGATGTTCTTTACCTTAAACAAGACATTCCTGATTTACTTTGTCCCAAGAAGCCATGAGGAATAGTCTGAAATTAGAAAGATTTGTTTTTCAAAGCTACCCAGAGACTTAAAAAGGCTGAGTTTTTAAGTTCTTCACTCAGCACCTTTCACTTAACTGGGCATCAAGTGCTGGTTAAAATAAACCTGCTTATCAAAAATATTTACATTTTTCAAGAGACACAATCTGGTTTAAAAATCATGGGTTAATGGTTTCTTTTGGGGAATCTCATTTAAAGTAAAGGCAGATTACCTGTTCCACATTTTTTTTCTTTCCATTTTTAAGCTTATTGTAATGAAGTGAAAATCAGAGATAAATAATGTTCAGGGAGAGCTGCAGTCCAAATACCAAGAATATGATTAAAAACCATGCAGAACTATGTGGAGCAGTCTCCTTCAAGTCTCAGTTTACTTTTTAGGAAGCAAAAGGATTAATATCCCACCTTTGTTCTGTTATAGAACATTCTGAACACAGACTGGAGGTGATTTCTGTGTCTGGCTCTCCTCCCTTTCCCAGGAGCTCTGTGGGGTTTTGCTGCTGCAGAGGAGAAGCTGCAGTGGCAGTTTGGGCATTCCAGGGAGAGCTGGGCACAGGGACTGTCACAATTCCCAGCAAAGGCAGCATCTGCCCAGGAGCAAAGGCAAAATCCCAAACTGGGCTTCCACTCATGCCCTAAAAACCACATTTCATCAATTGCTGTTTTAAAAAAATCCATTTTTAGATTCAACCAGTCCTCCCTGGAGTTCAGCCAACACAAAGCACTCATTTCCACCTCAATAAACAAGAGAAAACAGAGCAGAAGTGGTGCAGGGAGAGCCCGAGAGGACATCAGGGTGGGTGTCCAGAGCAGCTGAAAGATCATGACAGTAGAGAAAAACTGTCTTGTGTGACTGGAAATGTAGAGGTGGTTTCATCGAGTGTGTTTTTACTTGCACTGCTATTATTTATCAGTTACTTTTTAAAAACTATTCAGAATGTCATTTCCTGAGTTTCCCAAATGCAGGTGTCCTACCCAGAATTGTGGATGGCTCCATTAAAAATGATGACATTGAATCTTAAACCTAAAATTTAATTTATTTTATTAAAATAAGATAATCAGAGGAACCTTGGCTTACAATAAATGCATTTTTCTCAGGAGCAATAAAAACAAAATTAAAACCCAAATCAACAAGAAAAACTGTATATGCTCAGTTTCCTCTTGCTAGTGCATCTCTTGGACGACAGCTTCTGCAGGAGATGGGGACATCCCTCAGCCTTTTCCAGCCCCCAGCCCAGCACTCCTCACTCACCCCTGCCTGGGTTGCAGGAACAGGTCCATAGTACCAAAGGCAGCTGGAGGCTTCTCTCAAGATGACCAAAGCAGGGCTGGCTCTCACCTCCTTCTCTGAGCAGGACAACTCACCACAGATTCCATCCTTTTTTTTTTTTTCTTTTATTTTTTTTTTTTGCAAGAGTTTTTCTTCTATGTGCAAAACTATTGCAAAACTATTTTGTGTTGAATTAGCATTTGAACTTATTTCATTGGCTTGGTGAAGCTCTTAGGCAGGAGCTGATTTCCAGAGTTCTTTCCTCTTCCCACTCGCTCCAGGCACAGCTCCCCAGGGGGAGGTGGCACTTGGCACGGGGCAGTCAGAGCACCAGAACGTCACCTGTCCCCAAACCCAGCCAGAGCCACTGCCAAACAAACAGCCATCGCTTCTGGGAAGGGGAAAATAAGGCTCAAGTGCATCTATTAAAAAAATAGTAATAGATCTCTTGATTTGTAGTCTGTTACCTCTCCCAGAACAAGAGATGGTAGCAAAGGCAATGAGGAGCTGTGTCCCTGCAGGCTGGCGCTGCACGGATCCGGAGCAGCTTCTTTGTACAATGGCACCCGCTGGAGGAGCCCGGCCCCGAGGGAGGCGTGGGGAGCACAGCTCGTGCTCCTGCTGCTGCAGCCCGGGGAGCACAGGGCAGGCAGGAGCAGCCCAGGGCTCTCAGAACACGGGCAGCCTGGTGGAGGTCAGCGTGCACGAGTTGATGTCCTCGGTGTGGGCGGCGCGGTGCAGGGACGGCTCCGAGGCGCTGCGGTTGATTTTGGGCAGAGAGTGCTGCAACAGCTCGATGGACGACAGGATCTGGGGGGACAGCACATCAGAGAGGCTGCTGGGAGCAGCAGCTCCCTCTGCTTCCATTCCAACATTCATTCACTCATTCTGTTCTTACCCAATTCAATTATGGCTTTAAGTTTTATTCTGATGCTCTGTGGGGCACTGAAAGCATCTCTCCAGCCAAGGGAATCCACTCTGCCCACCACTGGCGGTGCTCAGGGAGTGTCAGAGGGTGGCAGGGAGATTTTTTATCAGTTCACATGCATTAGGATCAATTAACAAGCATCTAAACCATCCTCCAAGCAGAGTAACAGGGAAAGAACTGCATCTTCTGCCTGACATTTAGAAAGAACTTCCTAAACAATACTTGATTGCAACAATTTTTTTTCAAAAATTGCTGATATTTAATTAATTACTCCTAATTAGTATAAAAAATCACCTTCACCA
Source organism: Eopsaltria australis (assembly GCA_034509425.1). Classification (NCBI taxonomy): domain Eukaryota; kingdom Metazoa; phylum Chordata; class Aves; order Passeriformes; family Petroicidae; genus Eopsaltria; species Eopsaltria australis. Next base: position 1,658,989 of record JAVTVJ010000566.1, read on the forward strand.
TCCTCACAGTGACAGGAGAAGGTAAAGCATTCCTTGTAAACACACCAAAAATTGCTACATGAATTTACATCTCCCAGTGGATTCTGTTGTGGGGAAGGAAAGGAGGAGCAGCCTCTCATTTCCCTCAACCCTACACTAAAATAAAATGGATATCCAGAGATAGATTTCATTTTTATTGTGTGAGGGTTTGCCTTATCTCTAGGTAGGTCAGGTGTTGGAAAGCCTGCTCTGCTGTTAGTCCAGCACAGCCTGCAGATGCTGTTCCATGAACTTTACAGAAACTACAAACACAACCAAAACACAGACTGCCACAAGAGCTGCACTGTGAATGAAGACAGGAACAGGACACAGGCTGCACTTGACAGGAACCAAAACCTCTGGGCAGACTCTTGGGTGCTAATGGCTCTTTAAAAATAATCCCCAGCCCCCTGTGCAGAGCACTCCACTCACCTGTGGGAACAGAGGTCGTTCTTCCCTCACTTTCTTCAGACAATCTGCTACGAGCCTCTTCATGGCCTTGGGGCAGTTCTTGTACAGCTTGCTGAGGTCTGGGGAGGCATAGCCCCGGCCAACCATGAAAATGATCTGCAAAAAACAACCAGCAGCAAAAAACTGGGTTATAGAGGGGCCCCACTGCTGGGGGGCTTCAGTGCCCCCCAAGGTGATTAAACCCGGTCCCAAAGGGCCCCAACAGAGCCCTGCAGGTTTGGCTGGCTAAGAACTTTACAGCTTAGTAAAGACTGAGCACAAATATTCAATATTCAAATGTTGAACAATGGTTACCAGGTTTTTTCTGCTCAGTAAAAAGCACTAAATCTAATTTTCCTGATGTAACAGCAGCACATTTAACACCAAAAGGGGAATTTCCCTTAAGTGCAAATGTATAAACCAAGATTTTACTGTGCAGCAAAAGCTGTGATCTGGGAATAAATTATCAAAGGAATTGTTTCCCTTTGAGTAGCTGCACTGCCAATAGTGAGGAGACCATTCAGATACAGATTTACTGTAAAACAAAGCAGGCTCTCAGCACCACCTCAGCTGCTTGGTTTGTATTTCTCTGGCATTCCTCAGGCCAGGGGGATGTGCCCTGCCCAAAATGAACTGGAATGTTGCCAGAGGGTTCCCACCTGATCTCTGTTGTTGATGTGGGAGTAGGGCAGCTCCCCTGTCATCAGCTCATATAACACTATTCCATAGGAGTAGACGTCTGACTGGAAGCTGAAGGGGTTGCTGTCCTGCATCCGGATCACCTCGGGGGCCTGCAGGGGGAAAACAAATTATGAACAGAAACACAAAGCACAAGAGGAGGGAAAGCATTTGGGAGGCAGAGACAGTGAGCTCAGACAGAAATGAGGGAGCAAAACCCCAACCCTGACCTTTGGTGAGTTTACCTGTGGCTCTGGAGAAATTCAGGCAGGGCTACTCCACATCTTATTAAAAATATCAGTGCAGTTCAGAGCACACACAAATCAGTGCTTTAACTGAACAAGCATTTTGCCATTAGAAAAACTGTTATTATTTGGATTTGCAGCAAATCTCTGTTACACAGAGCTGAGCCTGAGTTTCACCATCACTTCTTAAACTGGTATCAGAGTTAAAGGGGAAAAATACAAAATTCTAGTCTCTTGTAAATGGATACCAAAACATGGTCAGGAAATGTGAAAGCCAAATAAAAACCAGCACATATTGAGCATCAGGGAAGAAATGCAGGAACATTTGAACATACTTGCAAAATTATGAAGCTTCTTAAAATAAACAGTGTGGAATGACTGAACAAAACAAGGTGTGAACCATGAAAGGAACTTTCCCATTCATTTGGATTTGTTTTTCTCTCCTAAAGAATTCCCTCAGAATGACTGAGCAAAGCACTGAAGTACAACAGCATAAAAACCACAATGAGGGATCACAGGAACTTCAAGGAAACAGAAACAACCTCCCCTTCTATGACAGCTCAGCAAATGGGCTGTAAGGGACTAAAAAAACCACATTTTTATTAAAAGCCTGCAGAGAGCAAATATGCAGAGTTTTCTCCCCAATGTTTGTTTCCTTTATACAAATACATTGTATACCATTGTTAAATTAGTTTAAAATCCTTTTGTGGAAAAGGATTTTTTAGAAGAAAAAACATTTCTGCTTTTATAACTTTGTTTCAGGTGATGTGTGTATTTTCCAGAGCACAAACCATCCTTGGCCAAGCCTCCTGATATTTTTAATACACATTTCCAGCTATACTGGCAGCCCTAAATATTTAAAATAACTCCCAAACCCCAAAGCAGAATCCTGGGGTGCCTATTTTGTACAATCAATCCCTCCAGCACTTCCATTTTCACTTGTCCTACAGCTGGAATAAAAATCTACACAGGATAAACTGATTTGAATGTTCAGTGTTCAAGGGACAGAGGTGTGACGAGAGCATTTCAAAGCAGGGAATTTTTGCTCACCATCCAGAGGATTGAGCCCGTGGGCTGCTCCACCTGCTGGGATCCACTCCACCTGGATTTTACAGTGGCCAGACCAAAGTCTCCTATTTTCACTGTGAGCCCTTCATGAAGAAATATATCTGGAGTTTTGTTAAAGAAAAACTGCAAAAAATTTGGGTCAACAATTGTGTATTTTGTAGCAAGTGCTGCTGTTTTATCTCAAGCTGCTGTGAGCTGTGTGTGAAACAAAGGAAAAGGGATTTTATTTATGGCAGCCAAGTTTAAATTAACATTTAACACTAAACCAGAGCAGAAGTTCCAGCATTATTTGTGGATTTATCAGTTCACTACCATCCCTGGCTGCAGCTCCTTAAATAAATTCTGAGAAAGCACAGAGGTCTCACAACTCAGAAAAAGAAAAAAACAATTAAACAGAGAAATAAGCATCAAAAATAAAATCTATTTGCATAAAGTTCTCTGGCAAATCTCCTGGGATTGAACTGTGATTTTAACTGGAAATATATCCAGATGATTTATAATTGTCTCCTTCATGGATCTGTTATGGATACAAGCACTTTCTTTGCTGGGGTTATTTGAAGAAGATACAATTTAATGATTACATTAAGGAGTGTTTTAAGTTCATTAGGATAATTCAGAAATATAAACAGGACTGACTCCTCATTGCTGTGTCAGGAGCAGAGCTGATTTATTTCACAGAAATTATCACTGTTAGGAATCACAAATTTCTGGCCTCCCATTCACTAAAATAAATGGGTTTTTTGAGTTGAACTGAAAATTGATTTTTTTTATGACACTTGCAGAACATCCTGCTCCCATCTGATGGAAGGAAACCCCAATTCCTGCTGGGAATCCATGGATGTTCTGGCAATCCCAAAATCAGGCATTTCAAATCAGCTCACAACATTTTCCCTCCAGATGCACCACTAAATATATATTTTGCACAAAATATAATGGTAAAAGGCTGCCTTTTCTGGAGTTTAAAGTCAGATTTTTGGCTTCATTTCTGCCAGTCACGCGAGGAGTTCTAAATATATTAAAAATACACAAGAAACAGGAACAAACCCCATGTGTGCACACAGATCTCACACACCTCCCATCAAAGAGAGCAGCATTTGGGTACCAGAGGATTGAAAAAAAATCCATTTAAATAAAGTAAGAGACCTCTGGAGCAAAAGTGTGGCACATTTTTATCCCAAGTGTGGTAAACAAGCACAGATGTGCTGGGGAAGTCCTTGCTAAAAGCAGTTTCTTGCTCATCAGTGGTTATATAAATATAAATATATTTGAAACATCTATTGCAACCCCCCCAGAAAGTTCCACATTACCAATAAATCACTCCCTCCCAGCAGAAAATCAAGATTGAGGAAGGATACTATTGGATTTCATGTCTCTGTGGATGATGTTCTTTGCATGTAAATAGCTGTGAAGGGAAAAGCAGAAGAGAGCCATGAGCAGGGCTGCTCACAAAGAGCATTTCCATTCCCCACTGAGTTTGAGTTTCTTGCACACCCAACCCCTTCACACACCTCTGGCTTTTTGGGATGAGTCTGTTTGGGGAACCAAGAAACGCAGCAGTAAAGAAATGGCAGGAGGAAGGGGTGGCATCAGCTCCACTAACTCTGGAGATCTGGGACTGTCCTCATATCCACAAAATCTGTATCCTGTGCTCAAGTTTAGTGTCCCAAACTCCCTTAATTTTTATGTGCCCAGTTCTTTGGTGTCTGACTGGAAACCTGGGTGCTGATCTACAGAATGGATGAGCTCTGGCAGCAGCAGCTGCTGAACAGCTCCCAACATCAGAGCAAGAGAGCTGGAACAGAGCAGCCACCCCTCAGCTCAGGGAGTGTGAATCAGTGCTTGTCACACACTGCAGGGTTACAGTAGGGCAGGAGAAGCCCCTTCATTCTGTGTTTAGAAAAGGGTTTCACCTGCTGCACTCCAGCAACACCTCAAGCTCTAAAAGCAGATAAAATACAGAAAATCTAATTAATAAATGACATGAGCTAAGGCAAGAATCCATGGGGAAAATAACTAAATCAGAGCACAGCTCCACCCAACGGCACTGAGTGAAGAATCTCTCCCTGGTGCAGCATTCTGGCTGTTGCAGCACTCAGCACTCAGGGCTGGGGAGGGAAGGAAAGCCCAGGGAAGGCTCAGAGAACCCCACTCACTCCATGCCCTGCGCGGTCTGGCGGGCGATGTCGATGAGCTGGAACATCTGGAACTTGGTCTCCTGCACGTGCAGGTGTTTGTAGAGGCTGCTGCCCTCACACCACTGGGTGACAATGGCCAGGTTGTCCTTGGTCATGTAGCCCATGAAGAGCAGGATGTTCACGTGCCGGGTCTTCCTAACAGAGCAGCACCAAGAGCAAAATCAGTGCCTGCATCAAAAACGCTCTCAAAGGTTCTTCAAAATGAAAGGATTTCATCTCTGGAATCCCAGGTCAATGTGTGAGTGAAGTTTGCCACACTTACCAATTATTTTATTTATTTTTTTTAAATTAAAATCAGCTTTTTTGCTTTTTAGTTACAATGCTTTCTTTTAGTTATTTAAAATCCACGTTTAAGAAAAGGATGTCTGAAAATTCAAACAGTTTGACATCAATGACCAACAGTCACACTTGAAAGTGGGATTAGGAGTTACTGGATGACAGAAATCACCCAGGAAGCTGTGAAAAAGGAGAGCTTTAAGGAGAAGACTGACTCCCAAGAGGAAAGCAAAGAATAAATACAAACCCTACAGGAATTATCAGAGGAGTTTTTACATATCTGATTGGTTCTTTTCCAGGAGTAACCTCACAGATACTTCATTAAACACTAAAAAACCTCACATTTGAAAGCAGAAAACAGTTACACTGATCAGTGTATAATTTTAAGGGGGAAAAAGTTATTATGCTGCAAAATTTGAAGAGGAACAGTTCAAGTGTTCTGCTTTGTGGTGAGAATCAGGGCAGAATTTCTTAATCCTCACCTTTTACTGCCCAGTGGAGCTGAACAATTGTAGGTGTTAATACACCACAGAAATACTCTGAACTATGATTTTTATTTATTCTTCTCTGGAAATCTGCTTTTTGTGGCTCTCACACACAGAATATTGGGCCAGAAGGCTCCAAGGAAAACTGGCAGTCAAAAGCAGCACCTGGAATATCAGAATTTAGCAGTGAAACTCCAACTCACCTCAGGACAGCCACTTCATTCCTGAAAGCCTGGAACTGTTCTGGGGTTGGGTCTACAACCTTTAGGATCTTCACTGCTACATCCCCTGCAAATGAAATGACCACAAAAGTTGCTGAAAATGCACCTTTCTTTTCCTCTCCAAAATAACATCAATTTATAATGTAATTGAAATTCCTAATTTGTGCAAAGGTCAAGATTTCCCTGCAAATTGCTGTGGTATCAAGCAATTAATTTACCTTAATTTCAGTCTAATGGAAAAAGTCATTAATTAATTATTCACACACCTTCCTTCTATTTTTTAAGGGCTGTGGTTGGCTAAAATGCTTTTTGCAGGACACTGGCACACACACATTTGTGTTTTTATTATCAAATCTAAATACTGAAGTTTTTATATATATAAATTTCATTTGTGCATATCAGAAAACCTCCTAGCTCTCCTTCATGCAGAATTTCTCTAATTAATTACTTAATTCTTGATACTTAATGTTCTATTAAAATCAATCTTAATATGAAGTTAATTTTTACTACATCGTTCGGGGAAATCTTCCTGAACTTAATTTTCATCTTGATTTCTGTGTTTCATTTCAGTTCCATAATGAAAATCAGAAACTCTTCATTACTTTTAGTGCACCAATATTGCTTCCCTTGCTGCTGACAGGATTTGGGCTTTGAGACATGCAAGTGTTTATTCATTAGAAACAGAGGGCAGCAGATAAGTTTCCAGATTTGGTTTCTCAGCTTTTTTTCCTGCTGTTTAAATTAGGGCCTGGAGGGGTTTCTGGGTGTTTCTTTTCAAAAATCACAAGCCATGAAATTGGAAACAAATTCTGCAGCTCTGCAGGGAATATTTTCAAAATATTCCCACTACCTACAGATCAAACTCTCACATTAAACATTTTTTCACTGAAAAAACTCCACGGCAGAAGCAATTTCTGCTCATTTCCTTTCCCTCCCACCTTGAACTGAACCATGCTAATTAAACCACAAAGGTCTTCAGTGAAGGTAAATATAATTTAACAGCAGCCTGTGAAATTTCCCAGCTAGTAGGAAATTTTCAGCAAGCAAGCTGGTGTAGAATGGAGATCAGTGAGGTGAAAATAGAGATGCAGTTGTGAGATTCAGGTTTGGGTGTCTGGGATTTGCTTTAATTCCAGTGCTGCTTTGAGGCAATTCCTGGTGCCTTTGGAGGTAAATGAGCTCCCAGCACCCCTAAATCCATTTTCCCTTCACCTTAGGAGCAGGATGAGCTCCCAGCACCCCTAAATCCATTTTCCCTTCGCCTTAGGAGCAGGATGAGCTCCCAGCACCCCTAAATCCATTTTCCCTGGGTTCCTGCCCCCCTAGGTCAGGACTCACCGTGCCACTTGCCCTTGTAAACTGTCCCAAAAGAGCCTGAGCCTATCCTGGTGGAGAGCATCACTTCACTGGCTTCTATTTCCCAGTAATAACTGGAGTCTCTCTGTCCACGAGGCCTCTGCAACAACAATTCACAGGGATTTAAAATTGCATCACTTGTATCACATACAAACACACACAAAAAATTAAATCACTTTCTTTACCCAAGTTCAAGATGACCTGAAACCTTGGAGATTTTATCCTGTAGTCTGGATTTTGCTTTTTTCCTCAATTTGAAATATTTAAGAAAGTGGTTTCTTCAAAAGTACAATGCTAAAATTCTGGAACTCTTACACATTTAAGTGGAATAAGCCAAACAGGTGAGAGCAGAATTTTCAAATGACTAACTACTCTGAATTTCACTAAGCAACTGTATTTTCATTCTGAAACCTTAGAAGCCTTCAGAACATTGAATTTATTATTAATTATTATTCTAACTTTTCTTTCTTTCCCCCCACCCCTAAGTTTAAATCAATCCTTTCAGGGAAAAGTTGCATTTTGTTAGATCTGTTTTCCCTTTGACTCTCCAATGAAAATGGAGGCATTATCAATACCCATTTTCTATGGAAACAACACAAAACAGTGCTAATAAAGCCAACTTCAAATACATTAAAACTGAATCAAAAAGATTCAACCTCTAAAGATGTAAAAAGTAATCCCTGGACCTGCACTGACAATTTCACACCACTGCCTGAAATTCATCTGCCACCCAGTTTGTTCTGGGTATTAATAACCCAAGGCAATAGTGCCATCATTCCCAAATTAATTAAAATTAAATTGCTCCAGTACAGCAATCCAAGATTAGCTGCACCTTTAAGTGCAGAAATTTATCCCAACACACCACTCCTCCAGCACAGTTTAATTTTTGAATCAAATATCACCATACTTACAATTTTGTTTTTTTCTTGTGTGTTGGATCCAGGGGCTCTCTCTCTTTGGGCTGGGACTGGGGTTTTAGGCTGAGACCAGCCAGTTGGGCTCATATTGTTAGGACTTCCAGACAGAGCTGACGGTGAGGCTTTAAGACAGAAACACAAGAATCAGTTAATGGACAAGAAAAAGATGGAATCAAATCATATTAGAGAATATTTAAGTTTTGAAATCATACCTGATTCACTATGGCTTCGAATTGCATCCTGCAAGAGAGAAGATGGGTAATAAAAAGTTAATACATATATGAGAGCACTCCAAGGAACAAGCAGGGCTGGTGTGGAAACTGCTGGGCCAGTGTTGGTCAAGTGCAACACAAGGAATTGGCCAAGAGCTGCAGGATTGGGGATTTGCTCATCACACCAATCCTGCAGGAAACCCATGCAGTTTGTGAATTCTTACACAACAGGGAAGAGATTCACAGCTACCAAAGAGGGAAGGGAAAAGAAAGGACACCAAACAAGAAGAACCAGCAACAGCACTGCCTGCATTCCCCCAGAGCTCCTGGGATGGGCTCTGTCCCCAGGGACAACTCCCAAACAGCTTTTGGGTCAAAGCAGGACTTTTAAACCCCCAAAATATTCCAACTCAACATCCATTGTGAAGTAACTCTTCCATACCATTCCAACCCCCCCAAAAATGCTACATCAGTGCCCCTACACAAACCCCTCTCCTTTTCCAAGCACATTCCCACAGGGAACTTGGCATTGGAGCAGTGTTTTCCCCCAGGTCACCAGGACAGTGCCACAAGTGTCACCTCATGCCACGGGCACAACACAACTCTACAGCCATGCACAAGAGAGAGCTGAGCTCTGACAAACAGCACTGCACAGCTTTTCTCACCTGCCATTTGCATTATCCCAAAGAACAAACAGGAAAGGGAAAATATCCAGGGACTGTGTGAGTACAAAGCAAGAACATGCACTACAGAGAGGTTAAACACTGTCAGAGTTAACAAAAGTCAATTAAAACTCTCTAACTCATTAGTAGAATGATAAATGTAAGATTTCATAGGAGGACAGAACAAGCCCACATTCCACTGCACAACTTCTAATTAAGATTATCCTTAGCAAAGATTCAGTTATGAAATGCATTATTTTAGCTAATTAGTTGCATTCACCCAGGCCGGACTACAGACAGCAGAGATTGCCACTGCTCAACATCTGAGTGGATTAAAATCTGCATGAACTACCAGTGAAAACTCTTCAGTTTACTAATTTTGTTCATTTTAAGGATAATAAAAACCTTTCAGAACCTGAATAACAAGTGATTGGTTCTGTCTATCAGCCTGAGAATGTAACTGCTTTCAAGGGAAGCTGGCAAAGGACAACCAAAGAATTTAAATTGTTTCTCATATTTATCTATATGGAGTTCTTACTTTGAAAAAGTATTTTTGAGCTTCAATCCTGATGTGAGTATTTGCTTATTTGCTTCTGAATTCAACAGCAAACAAACCAAACCCCCTGTTCTTTAGAGCTGTTTCACAACACAAACACCACCATCCCCAGTGCTGTAATCTGTCAACTTCACTTTGATGGGAAATAAAAACAGTACAACTTGTTCTTAATCTCAGGGCTTTGTGTGGGTACAGGCAATAAAAATAGCTTCCAGAGGTAAAAAGCCACACAATGGATGTGTTTTGAGAAGGTTTTGCTTTAAAGGCTGTGTGACCTAATGCCTTCTAATCCAAGCCTATTCAAATTCAGAGGAAGATGAATTCAGGCAGCTCAACTAAACATGAAGCTCTTTATCAATTTTGCCTCTTCCAATTAACAGTCTCAATATTTGAGCATGAACATGCTGGGAAGATTCTCATCCAGTCAGCTCCAGATTAAACACTCCACGTGGACACTGCCATGGCTTAGGAGTTACAGCAATCCAGTTAATCACAAGAAAACAAAAGGCACCAAGGAAATACCTACTCTTCCCCTCAAACAAAACCGTCTGCACCACGAGCTGGGAGAAGCATTCAGGCTGTTATTCTAGGCCAACACAGTAAGAGATAAAAGAAAAGAACAGAGGAAGCATAAAAAAGTATTTTTGAGAATTAAATGTTAGGCTAAATGAAAGAAAAAGTAACCTAATTTGCTTGATAAATGATAACTAAATGTAGTAAAATTTTTAGTAAGTATTCCTGCTCAGACCCAGAGGTTCACTAGGATCTATCCTTGGGTAAAGCACTTTTTTAGGATGGCTTTTTCTCCTGGCGTACTAGAAAGTCTCTGCTACTTTGTTTTGCATTGCTTTGGAGCCTTTTAAAAGCCCTTAGGATGTAACTGTTCTTAGGATAATGTGAAGTGCCAGAATAGAAAGCATTTCTGTCTTTACTGCTCTGCATAAAGAATAAAGAAAGCAAGGTCTCCTTAAAGACTCATCCCTCTACCCAAGTCAATAATCCGGATTTTTAGAGTGCTTCATTGTGGTTTGTGCCACCAAAGATGGGCAGCCAGGCCTCTGAAGCAGCAGAAAGGGCTGGGAGTCAAAGAATCCCAAAGAGAACGGGAGGTCACCTTTCCCCATGAACTCTGACACAAAGCCTCTGACCAAAAACGCTTCCTGGGGCTGCAGGGCACTCTTGTTCTGCTGCCAAGGTCCAGAGGAATTGTCTAACTCACTTCAGAGCATCCTCATATTTCACAGAAGCCCATAAATCACCAGCTGAAGGTGCAGGTGAACTCAGCAGCCAAAGGCTTTTGCTTGGCCTCAAGGGTTTCTGAACTATTCCAGAGGCAAAAGCAACAAACAGAGCTCACTGTCTCTTCCAAGTCCTGCAGCTCAGCACTTTCTTCTGCCAGCCTTTCCTGCATTTTGTTAAGGTTATCACAAAACAAAATTTCAAAAATCCAACCACTTTAGGCCTGATTTCTAAGAGTTGCCCCTCACTATTGTCAAAGGTAGGAAAACACAAGAAAAAGGTGCTTGAAGGCAGGGAACAGCAGAAGTAGTCTCAGACAGAGCTGGCTTCAGCCCACAGACCCAGAACTGCTGTTAATTCCATACAGGAACACAAAACAGATCACCAGGAAGCTTTGACCTGAGCATTCCAAATCCAAGAACTACACCCAGACTTAGGGCACCTTCAGTCTGATTTAAAATAAACACCAGCCCCCCAACAAACCCACATTTTTAAATCCAAAACAACATTTTTAGACATGTCTAAAAAGCATTTCTTCACAAAAACTGAGCTTAATTGTTAAGCTCCATCTTTACAGTGCCCTAAAATTTGCCTGTTACTCCACCGAAGTTGATTGGCTGCAAGATTAATTAACTCCCTACGCAAATGTGTCTCCTAAACTCTTCACCACTCAGCCAACTGAGGCAAGCAGTGAGCAAATGACAGGAAGGCAGGAAGGAGAAGCAGCCAGTGACTCTGAATGCAGTGGAGTTCTGGCTGAGCTCTGTGCCCTTGGCCCCAGCAGTTACCTCGATGATCCGGCTGTCCACGGGCATCGTGGTGCTGACCATGTGCACGTTGGGGGTGGATGTGGAGCGCTGCCTTTGGGACAGAGAGCCCTCAGAGGAAGGGTTGGATGGGTTGAAAGTGAAGGCATGAGGTGTGGAATACCTGTGCTGGGAGCTGAGGAGGAAACAGAGACAAAGGGAAAGTTGTGGTTATTTTTTTCCCCCCTCAGGCAAGTGAAAAACAGTGATCAATGTAACCTGTCCAAAAGCAATACACACACAGTTCCAAGCAGAGAAAAAGCTGGGATTTACACATCAACTAAACTATTTGGTCAGCTGAATCATTCCCAGTTTAATTTAAGAAATAAATTTTAAACATTTGAAGATCTTGTCAGCACACATTTAATTAGTGTGTTTAGCTGAGGTCTGTTTTCGCTGTTAACAAATTTTGCAACAGTTCACCACAATCCCCATCAAATCACATTTAATACACTGAGAAAATACTGGCTCTGAGAGATGAATTCAGGACTGTGAAATTTAAACAAACTGCTCATTTCAAGCCTGTTCAATGCATAGTTCAAGAGCTAAGCCCTGAATCTGTAAAGCTTTGCAAGACTGTTCAATGGTTTGCACAGAACAGCCAGCAAGGAAGTCATGAAACCCAACACCAGTTAAAAGGAGGCCAAGACTAAAATCCAGCTCAGCAAAGAGTTATAAATCACAGCTAAGGCCACTCAAACCACAGGGAACCCAAAACACAAATGTGAAGTGGGCCAGCCTTCACAAAACCCTTCAAATCATCTATAAAGTTAATAAGTCACTGTTCAACAACACTGGAAATCAGAGTAAGATGGCAAAGATCAATTCCTGATGCAGTTCCCATTAAAATAAAGAAAGAAATACATAGAACCATTTACAAGTCAGCTACGTGCTCTGTGCCTCATTCCTGACCAGATTTTTCAAATGGGGTGCAGAAAAAACAAAAGCTGGCCTGCTCTCCTCAGCCTCTAGAATTTCAAGGGAAAGAATACAGGCACACATTAGGATCAGGGGACAGGCCCCTTGGAAAGGGACACAACTTTCATGTCAGCACTTAAAATGATCTCTTTAGGTATTAGAATTCTCTTTAAGAGAAGCATGTTTTCAGTTCCCACTGTTCTCCCTTAAACTCCTATCTGTCATCATAACACCAGAGCATTATTTTAGTTTACAGATGTGAATCATCCACCACGAGACACAAATCCTTGATGCACACTAAACTGATCAGATAAAATAAAATTAATTCACAAAAATACCAAAAGGGAGCCTTGGATTTTCTCAGGCAAGAAAACAAAGGTCTCCAAAAAGCCTTTAATACTCCACCTTAAAATTTTAACGCTAAAAAATTAAAAACATAAAATCTCAAGTCAATGCTTTGGTGAATCTAAGAACAAGAAAGAATCATCTGTGATGAAGTGGTGTTGCTGCCTTGCACATTCATCCCAACCTTCTCTCAGATTGCTCTGCTTTGGAGGAGCTGGGGGTCTTTAATGCTTTGGATGGATTGTTTTGAAAGGAGTGTATTTCCCAAAGGAGAAGTGACAGGAAATACAAGCTTACCTAACAGGTATCCGGGAGACAGACTCCCGCATCCGTCTCATTGTCAAGGGAGGTAGTGCAGGGACACCACTGTCACTGATATTTGAATTTGGGAACAATCTGAAATATCAACAAAAACAATTACACTTTCAACTGCTACACTACCTCCTGTACAATGCTCTCGAAAGCTGACATTTGAAAGGGCTGTTTCTTTGCAGCATGATTAACTTCATCAACACATTCCTAGCTTTACATCCTGGTTTTCCTCTGGCTACCACTAAAACCTCTGCCTTCAGACTCCCAAAGAAAAGTTCCCCGTGGTCTTTCTAAACTTGAGACACAATCCTTTTATATCAGACGTCAGATTACCCTGAAACCTGACAGAATTAAGTTCTATTAAAGCCAGGTAGCACCAAGTGGCACAAGTCATCCTGCACTCTCTTAGTATGAGAAAATGCAGAACTACACGACCAAGGTTAGTTATAAAAAAGCACAACCACTAAAACACATAAAAACAATTACAGGCTTTAACAATTTTGCATAAAAGGACTTCTAAAATAACAACTTTCAACTTTTTGTAACTGGCATTAGGAAAGTATTATCCTTCATCTGTTTTCTCACCAGTGTCAGAAGTTGGGAACACTAATGCTTCCAACAGCTAAAATCCAACTGAACCACGGCCTGGTTTATTCCTACCAAGTGCTGTGTGAGAAGAATTCTGTCCCCCTGTTCAGACAGAGGGCACTGGAGCGACTGCTTGCTCACTCAAGGTGTTTGCTTGTCCCAGAATATTAAAATCCAGAGCAAGAACAAAATGCAGTTGGTGTGCATGGCCTTCTCCCCCTGGGAACAGACACTCATTGCTGGCTGTTTGATGAGATCAAGACACAAAATTCTGCACACTGAGCACAGGGACTGAAGTATCTCTGTGATCAGAGGAAGAACCAACTGTCACAGAACTGCTGGTGCCAAGAAAAAGGAGCAGTCCTTACAAGAGCTGCCTGATGTTGCTCCAGTCCACACACATGGTTGGCACCTTGGTGCTGCAGTGCTCGTGGAATTTGTAGCCGCACGTCTGACACCGGAAGCCATTGAGAAGGAACTTCTGGCAGATGTCACAGAAGGCAAGCTTCAGAAACGTCTTGCGAGCCTGGAAAATGCAGCAGGTGATTAATCCCAGCTAATTATCCTTCATTAACTGAGATTTGGATCTTCAGAGCCAAACAGAAATAAATAACCATGCTGCAGTGCTATCAGAGCCCTCAGACTGCTACTGAGTTTCAAGCCACACTCAAATATTCCTGCATTGGACTTCCAGTTTGGTTGGAAACCTGGGAAGTTTAGAAACACTGAGGGCTTTATTTAAAAAAAAAAACGGGGGGGAAAAAAAAAAGGACAAGTGTTCTGTCAAATGCAAAAGCAATGTTTTTGCTCAGCAAGGTGACAGAGCTGTGAGAGCCAAGAGCTGGGACTTCTGTTTGTTTCCAGTAACAGCAAAGAGGTGAAAGAGGATCAGACTGGAAGGCTCACCTCATTTTTTTCAGAAGTCAAAACTCTTGGTGTTTATCACTAACCAATATCCCTTGCATGAGAAATAAATTCCTCAGTAATTAAAATAGTCTAAGGTATTATTACTTTTTTTTTTTAAATGGCAGCCTACTTTGTTTTTAAAACCTTCTGAAGTACGAAAAAAGATTAAAATGAACCAAGGGGTTTCTTCCTCCAGAACCTACAGGGGAGGAAGGCTCCAAATTTCAGCTTCTTCCAGATCTGAAGAAGAACATTCCTTTTTTGATGAACAACTGCAGATGGTATTTTCTGTAGTTTTTTTTTGAAATGCAATGTAGAAGTAAAGTGACTTTAAGGTTCTGTAAATCAATCCTAACCTTTCTAATGGATGTCAATGACAATCCTTTAGGATTTAGGTTTGCCACTTGGCACAGAACAAAACAACAAAAATGCTAAAATATGGGAACAGAGTTTCTTTCTAGGGAGAAGATAATAATGCAAGGTAAAACTGTTAGAGTTGGGCATTACCTCTTTGAAAAAAAAAAAATTAAAAAAAATATAAAATTTTTAAAAATCCCCACTTTCTACGTATTTGTTCTGTATGGAATAAATAATCCATTTTTGAGAAGGAACTACAAGCTAAAGGCTTTCAATCCCCCAAAGAACACTCTGTCAAGTTACAAGGCAGCATCAGCTCACAAAACAATGTCATGACCTGCAGAATGAACAGCACCCCTGAATATCCAGTACAAATAATAAATACTGGACCATCAGTCCAATAAAGCTGCTGAACTTATCCAGCCTTTTTTGACTGATGAGCCAGAAACCGAAAATGCAAATTTTCTCTCTTTTCTGGACTTTAAAGGCAAGATTATTTTACCACAACAGTTACAGATACAGGTATTTATACAAAACAAAAATAGCAATTATCAGGCCTGTGGAGAATATGAACAATGTGAGCTTTGACAGCCTGTGACACCTGGGGATCACCATAAATACAATTCTGGCACTTCACTGCCAATCGATACTTAGGCAATGTCATTTGTGGGGAGCAGGGGTGAAGGAATCAACCACAACTTCTGCAAATCCCTGAGTCCAGAAAGTCAAAAGCAGTCTAATGCCTAAAGCATTCTTTGGCCAAATCTGTGGTTCAAATTATACAATTCACACCAGGAAAAGCTTACAAAGTTGTGTGTGGTGAGTGGGACGTGGTCGAGGAAATCCACTCGCAGCTCCTCTCCAATCAGGGAGGCAGCATCTGTGTTCCAATCCAAACGCACTTTCTTTCTGAAAGAGAACAAGGGGACAACAAAATAACTCTGGAGATAATTTGGCCTCATCAATAATAATGTTTTGTGAGTTTTCATGAGTAAACTAGAAACAAATCCCCAAAAAAGCATGGCTAACCTCTTACAGTGAGCTAAATCTCAGTGTCTTTCATTCAGAAGCAACTTGGAACACATTGCAAGCCACCTCTTTTTCTGCTCATTTTTTAACATGTTATTTATTCATATAACATTTGATATAAAGCAAGTAGAAGCTTTAACTGAGTCACAGAAATACCCTTATAACAGAAATGATGAGTGACACCCTCAGGGACACAAAAGCCGTGATCAGGTGCTTGGGACTGGCTGGTGACCCCAGAACAGCCTCAGCTGCACAGAGATTAACCCCACAAATGCCTGAGCACTTGAGTGAACCCCTCCATTTCACGTATTTTCAATATTTAGCTTCAAAACAAAAATAAAATTGTCAATACCCAAGAAGCTGACAGAGTTTCCCTAAAAGAGGGCAAAGAAAGCAACACGAAGTGCTCACAACCAAACTGCTTTTAAAAGAAATTAGCCAGAGGGGAACAAAGTGTGATTGCTGCCATTCCAAAGCCAAGATTTTGACATTCTTTGGGTGGAAGTTTCATTCTTACCCTTTTGGTTCAGCAAGAAGTCGAAAAACTGCACAGCATTCTGGCTGCAGCCCTCTCACTTTCAGTGCCTTCATCAGACAGTCATGCAAGGTCATCCCATTTCGAACATTCACCTGTGACCAAAGGAAAGAAACAACAGTTTAGGCAGTGACTGCACAATTTCTTTGAGCTTTACCAGGAGTGCAAGACCATTCTGCCATTTTTCTTTAGAAATTCCAGGAAAATTGCACCAAGTGCACTTGTGTACTCCTGCAGAGGAAGCTCTGGAGCCATTTTATAACTTCTCAGTTTCTTAAAATTACTGAGTTTGTATGAAACAGGATTTTATAGAAGTAGATACCTTATAGAAGGAATAGAAATGCAGCCAAATGGAATTACCTCAAGTACAGAAAAAAGCTTAATTTAGATTTCAGGGAACTTTAGGTAAGACTATGATTAGGTACACTCAGCTCCAAGAAACTGAACAGAAGTGTTACCTCAAGAAGTTTCACTTCGGCTTTAACCCCCACACTTCAGTGTGGGCATCCAAGCGAGGCAAATGACAGAACTGCCATGCAGGCATCAGGTCTGATGATGTTTAGGTCAGACAACACTGTCTTTTAATGTGAAATATACATTAGAAAATTCAAAGTATTGAGGGAGACTAATACAGCCTCTCAAAGTACAGATACAGTGGGTGTTTAAAGTAAAATCCTTCCTTTAAAACCAATCAGCTGCTGACTATCACTTAATCACAGTAAGACCTTTTTGAAGCCAGGCTTTTTTCATGCCAGATTCACATCCCCAGTGCCAGCAGTGGGAACAGGACAATATTTCTAAGCCAGACTCACCACGGTGCGCTGCTTGTTGGGCAGGAAAACACGGATGGTGTTGCTGGTTTTGGAAGTATCCGAGATTTTGCCGTCGTCGGAGGCGCGGCGCTGGTACCCAAACTGCTGCACAATGGTGGGGGAGATGCAGTTGGGGCCATCAAAGACTGAATCCTTGAGTCCAAACCCGTTGCTGATGGTCTTCCAAGCTCCCTGGATGTGCTCCATGGATGCAGCCTAGGGAAGATTGGGACAGTCAGGGAAGGTGGACGTGTCCTTCACTCTGAAGCGGTGCTTTCTCCTCCTGACTCAACAAACCTCAGCCTGAGGCACCTGGGGACCACCAGTGGAATGAATACAATGCTGCCATGTCACTGCAAATTGATACGTGGGCAATGGAATTTGTAAGAACAGGGATGAGGGAATAAACGGCAACTTCTGCAAAATCCCTGGGTCCAGAAAGCCAAAAGCTGTCTAATGCCAGTCCTGATTTAGAAAACAAATGGAAATATGACTTAGAAAACAAACTTCAAAATTGTTTGGTGGGTGATTATATCCTTGTCTGATACACAGTAACAAAACCAGCAACTCACTAAAAAGCTTCTTTTAAACTTCTTTTAAAAACCAAACTGCCAAATTTTTAATAAGGTAAAGACTAGAACCGAAAACCTTTTTTACATTGATATTTCAGTTGCCAACTCCTGCAAAAGCAAAGAGAGAAAATTAACTCTATGAGATACCTTCACTCCCTCAGCTTGTGAAACAATCTTTGGTATTTACTAGCAGCATCCCTGATCCTAGAATAAATAAGGAAGTGTTTCCTCATGTTCATGTCAGAGAAAAGCCAACAGCCTTTGTCTCACTGGAAAAGTTAAAACAATGGAATTCTTGGATACAAAAGATCTCCACTAATATTAAGTGTCCAGTCTGGGGTGCCCAGAAGGATTAGCTGAATTTCAGAGTGTTTTCCTCCACAGCACAGCTCTGAAAAGCCACAGCAGATTTGCAGCTTTGGTCCAGACCTAAACCCAGGTCTGGCCAGCAGCCAGAAAGGAAATGTAAAGTCAAAGTTCCAGAGAAAGGTTTGGTTTAGGTGAAGTCATAACCACCACATGCAAAGCCCAGAGCAGCAGAACCCTCAGCCTCAAAGGGAACTTTCAGTCAGTTCCTGAGTATCTCCTTCACTGACAAGGAACACAGTGACAAAATATCCCCACCTTCCCTCCTGCCAATCCCTGTCATTCCTGAATCCATCAGCTGGGCAGCTCCAGTCACCCAAAGGTTCAAAATACTTAAATATTTAAAGCTCAATGCCCAATCAAAATCTAACATGACTGAGATACTTGAATTTTTTTTTTCATTATTTTTAAATTTAGGGCATATAGATGACAAGAGTTTTGTATCTGATGTAAAAAGGGAATAAAGAATAGGAAGACGCTGAGACATTCTGAAAAATGGGAGATAAAATTGAGGAATACAACCACAAGCTCACCACACATCTCACAATTCCTAGGCACCAGAAAGGTGAAAAACAAGTTACGCTCAGGTACAACAGCCATATAATGCACATGGCAGCTGAAAGAGTAACTGCTTAGATGGCAGCAATAAAAACTGAGATAAGCTGTTAGATAAGAGGGGAAAGATGAAACTCAGAGAGCTTCTCTTAACTCACCCCCTGTGGGAAACTCCCTTGTTTCACCCTTACAGGTAACACGAGACTAAACAAAAAGAGGAGCTCAATTTGATTTTTCTGCTGGGATGAGGAATAGCAGGGCAGCCATCAAAACCCCCTTCTTGTCCCTGCTGATGGAAGCTCACAACACCCCAACATTACAGCCTTTATATTTAATATTTTGATATGCTGCCAAGATTTCCTGAAAAGTTCTGGAGAACTCTGGAAATGACAAAGAATTCAAACTTGCATTTTGACTGAAGATAAGCTTAATACCCAAAAAGTTCCTTCCCTGCTCTCGGGGCATTCTCTCTCCCAAACACTGCACACTGAAGGCACCAGGGAAGATCCCAGCTATGTATTTTAAGGTTGTTGCACACACAGAAAATCACAGACAGCAACTGCTATCAGCCTTCTGTGTATCCAAATGTCAGTTCCATCTTTAATTAGGGGTTTGCATCCTTCTCTCCCAGGATCTTTGCCTCAGTAAGTGCTGGGCAGTCTCAGGGCTGCGACTGTCTGGCACAATCCTCCCCTCCAGCAATGCCCTGCTCTCTCTCACCACTCTCCTTCATCGTCGGGCTTTGCCATCTCTTCTGGCTGAGGACTGAGCTCCTGGCAGTCTGGGTTTGCTCACAGATGTTGAGAGTTCATTTCCCAGAAAATGGATGTACCACACACCATCCTCAGCTCTCCTTCCTTCTTAACCCTGAGGGCTCTGGGTGCTGCTCAGGCACTCAGGGACGAAAAGATGAGAAGAGAGGTCAAAGCTGCCCTGGAGCTGACAAAAACCTGCCAAGTGGCCTGAGGGTGGAGGGCAGGGGAGAACAAGGGGAGGTTTAACAGATCTTCACAGGGGAGAGCCAGGGAATCCCTGTAGAAAGTTGCTAAACCTGCTCTGGCCTCCACTGTACAAGGGCTTGCAGCTGGAAAGGTGGAGCTTGTTGAAGAAACCCAAATTGTGCAGCTGCTGACTCCTGCAGCCATTCACAGCCAGCCCCTGTGGGTGACAGAGGCTCCAGAGCCTCACAAACACCTCCTCACTCGGGCCAGGAACAGCCAGGTGGAGAACACTCAAATTCGGGCAGTGATGGCCAGCCATGCTCGCTTCTCAAGCCTTACTCCAGGTTATTATTATGGAAGAACAGTCAGTCACAAGAGTTGCTGCTTAGGAGGTGATTTCTGAATGATTTACTCCTTTCCCCTGCCTTCCAGAGCAAAGAAAACTGGCTTAAAATTTCTATAAATATGTACAAAACTATCCCCTTGGAACTCCAGCATCTCACTGCATGCACAGGTGTGAGAGAATTAATATGGCAATTAATTGATCACCTTTGAGCTGACAAAACAGAATATTTAATGACACAACCTGATACTGCTCATCCACCCAGGATTTCTGGCTCGTTCAGAGGACACTGAGCCAGCAAAACAGCACAAAGCTGCAGAACATCTCTGGGCACAGGTTTGAGCTCACCTTCCCAGGTAATTCATGAGCAGAGCACAGCCCACCCTGCACTTGGCATGGATTTGTTTATTCCCTTTGGGTATTTTGCTCCAAGGAGCAACTGATTAAAGACATTTTTACTCACTGCACTCATTTACTCCAGCTCCCCCCAAGATCCACACCAATTCACTCCACTGAAAAGATGTTTGAAACTGTGCTCTGAAGAAAAATTTAAAGGAGGAAAGACTGGACAATGATGCCTTCATAAGTATATTCTTTCAAGGTTTGTCTCTTCCAGAACAACTAGCTTTTCTCTCTTTAAATTAATTACAAGCATGTTTCTGGAACATAATCATTACCAGATTCTGGATTTATGTTTATGCCATGCTCAAATAATCCACCGCCAGCTGGATGTTTTCATGTATATTTCTAAAAATTTTCTTTAAGTCTTTTCTTCCTGCAGCTCATCACCTTCATGAAAATGACTTCAAACAGCCTTTCTACAACTGCAACAGCAACATTCAAAGAATATTTAAAGTTACTGAAGTAGATCATTCCTCTTGTAGGTCCAGAACTGCTGGGTAACTGATAGTGACTGATTTCATATTAAATATTCAGCCTAAGCAGAAAAATAATGTCACTCCTTGCTGCAAGTCCCCCAGGAACACTGCACACTGTGAGCAAGACTGCAATTCTCATTAGTGCTTTTTGCATACATTACACATTCTGCTAATGAGTCATTGGAACAGCTCTGGAATGTGCACATCTGACAGGAACAAATTCCTGCAGATCAGTCACTCATACACAATCAATACATTCATGTCATTCATTCCAGTTCAAAAGGTTCTGGAAGTTACACTTTTTCCATGGCCAGGACAGACTGCTGCTCTGAACTGGTAAAAATTTCAGCCTCCCTCCCTAAGAAATGCCCAAACTGGTGCTGAATGAGGCTGAAAGTTCACATGGTACAAAGCTGAACTCTCACTCCAGGGTTTAGGTACTTTGTCCTTTCTTTGCTCTGAAACAAACACCAAAGGCTTTTAGAAACGCATCAAAACAGTTCCCCCTGCCAGCACACACGTGCTGCCTTTTTTATCCAAACAAATTCATGGAATTTCATCTTTCATGGAATACACCTACACACACAGAGCAGCACAGAACAAAGTCCAGAATCCATTCCAAAATGAACACTTCTGTCAGTAAACAGAAGCTTGAAAAGCTGCTCAGAAGAAAAGTTTTCATCTCTGACACAAGCAAATCAATGAGCCATTTAACTGTGGCCTTTTCTCCTCCCAAACAGTAATTACCAATTGACTTAATATTGCTTGGGTGATCAATTATCAGGGAGAAAACCAAAAATTCAAACCAAACAAGTCACTGTTGTGAACCATAGCAGTATTTTTTTAAAAGCAGCTTTCAGAGCATAAATATGGACCCATTCCTATATTAATAAATAAAGCTGTGATCCACTGAAATATAAACACAGGGCATGAACTGAGATCAGTGTAACAGCCAAGGCAGATCCCTCTAACATCTACAAGGTTGGTGCTTTTCCTTCATGTGCCCTTCATTTCAAGAGATCAATTCCAAAAAGCAAACTCCCCCCTGAGACAACTGACAAAAATTAAAAATTAACAGAAGGAAATGTCAGCATTCAGGAAAAGAAACCAAAGAGAACAAAAAACAACTGAAACACATACAAATTTTGCCTCTCTTGGTCTGATCTTGGAAGGATCTTTTCTGCTCTATTTATTTATCAGAACTATTCTGTTCTTAGTCACTACCTTCAGCCTTCAGGAAAAAAAATAACATTGATTTTCCAACAAGTGGACCCTGCAGTAAGGAGGACACAAGCAACACAACTCTCAATCTGCTTTCAGCCTTATTCATTTGCAAGATTAATTAATACCTTTTTGTATTTAAGAGCTGCTGTCAGATTGGAACTCTGGCTAGTAAGCACAAACCAAGCCAGACTCGCTGGCTGCAGCAGGCTGTACTTTGGGCTCTGCTGAGCAGGAATTTGTCACCAAAACAATCTGCACCTTTGGCCACCCTGAGCCTGCTCTCTGTTGGTTGTAACAGCTCCAGGCTGCTTTCCCCAGCCAATTCTCAGGAAGATCTGTTTGGTTTGTCCTTTCCACATAAATCATTCCCATGTCAGTCACCCATTTCTTCCCACGTGATATTTCTGTGAAATTCAAATATGGACCTCCAAATTTCCCTACAAAAGCACAATTCCTACATTAGGAAAAGGAGCACTCAACACCCTGCACCTAAAAGAGGGATACAGAATCCAAATCTTTGCCTTTCCCAAAAAAAAAAAAAAAAGAAGAAAAAACCCAATCCCAGGTAAAAAGAAAAATGCAACAGGTGTTTCTAAGCAGTCAGAATGTTTTTAGATTGAATTTAAGTACAGCTGCTGAGGTTATATAGATTCACAAAGAAGTTCATGGAATTGCTATTGAAACAGTAGAAAGGAAAAAGCAAGCAAGGAAAGTGCTCACACATTTTGTACAAGTTTTGCTAACAAAGCACCAGAACTCTGCCATGAAATAAAACTTCCACTTTCTTTTAGTATAATATTTCATCATTTTTAATCTCATGTGCTCAGCATTATGAAGACTATTAAAACTGAAGCAATACTTAAGACAGTCTCCCTTTTTAATTCAGCAAATTCAAACTCCTAATTAGAAACAAAAAGCACTGAACACTGCTTTTCATAGCTGATTGTATCAGAACAACACTACATGACAGTCCTGTCACTCAGACTTCTTGTGTCTGTGCCATGTTAAATTCTTCACAGGAATCTCCAAAGGGAGATTTACAGAGTGATCTCTGTAAAATGGGCCTGGCACTGCAGACAGAAGTGGCACTACAAGAGTTTTGTCTTTTTTACATAGTCAAAACACTCTGGACAAGCCTTCTTTTCCCCCCTAAGTGTCTCAATCAAGTGCACATCCCTTCCCAGCCATGTGCCTATTTGCATTCTGTACTGGCTCATACCCCAGTTGTTCCCAGCCTGAAAGTCCCAAACTGTGTTTGCAGTCGCCTGGAACTCATCCACTTTACAGCAAGGATGAAAAATGTTCCTCAAATGTCAGCAATCCACCAAATGCCCTTCCCACACGAGTTCTCAAGGATGAAACAAAAAAGGGACTGAGAACCTCAGCACAAAGAATTCCTGGCTCTGGCCTCCCTCGGTCGCGTGGAGGAAATGCAGCAACACTGAGGACAGCCCAGATTTACAGCAAGCTCAGCTCTGAGAGAAGGAACAGCCTGAGGATTATGAGAGAAGCTGCTGGGAGCTGTGCTCGTGTCTCACTGCACAGAGAGCCTGCAGGGTGCTGTCAAACAGCACTGCAAAGCACCAGGCAGCGCTGGATTCTCTGCACATCCCAAAGATGCACTGCCCCAGCCAGGTGTGCCCTGCTCTCACTCAGGACAGCTCTCAGCCAAGACACTGATTTGATGAAATGTGGGCTCTGTGCCAGGCCTGCAGTGCCACGTGGAGGTCAACTCTGTGATTCCAAGAGCTCAGAACCATCCTGCAGACGGGCAGAGGGCACAGAGACAGGAGCCACACTTGAAAGGGCCTTGAGAAGATAAAACAAAGGATTCTCCCTTGTATTTTCTAATAAAATGCACCTGGGAATAGCTGGATGTATCTTTCCACAACAATGTTCTAACAACTTTATTTTCTTGGTTTGTATGCACCTGTATTTGCAGAATTCAGAAACCTGAATAAAATGGCAAATAAAAACTGAAAGTACTTAAATTTTTAAGACCGTATACAACGAAAATTACTTAAGACTCTGTCAAACATTTACTGGCCTGAGAGCCTCGTGAAAGAAATTATGCTCCATTTTAACATTGCCTTATTAAATACACCCATGAGATGTCAGCTCTGGTTTGGGTGGGTTTTTATTTATTTAACAAAGTGCCACAGCAGCCCTTTTGTTTCAGAGACAGTTTGAAGATAATGTCACAGACACAATTTACATGAGGTCTGGATTGTTCCCAACAGACCTGCAGGTGTGTGGAAAGGCAAATGCTGTTTGGAGAGGACAGGCAAATATCAAGAGCTGAAGTTCTAAACTGAGGAAGGGCTTTTCCCCTGCAAAGTAAATACCTGGGGAGACTGACTCAAGTAAGAGCTTAAGTTAAATACACACTTCTGATAAAGCAAATCCTGCAACAACTGTAATTCCACATCGATTCTGGGGCACTTTTCAAAAAACAAAAAGTGAATTTTAGCAGCAGTGCAGGAACACAAGCACAGAGCTGGGCTGAGCTGAGTTTCCTTTCCCCAGGGAAGTTTCAGGCATCTCCAAAGAAAGAATGGGGCAGGAGAAGGAGGAAGGGCAAGATAACAAAAGAAAGTTATTTATACCTTTAGTTTTCCTTTCAGCAAATGAACTCCTATGACAAAAGGACGAAGCACATCATCTGTGGAAGGTAAAAACAGAAAATATTTACATTTTAATAGACATATATTTACACTACATATCGAATAAATAACAGAAAAAGGTACTTTGTGATAATAAATTATCATCCTTCTACTTTTAAAGTTTTCAGGGTCTTTCAGCCTTTCATTATTTTATGCAACATTTCAGTGTAAGGAGACAAACTGGAGAACAACCAAAAGCTCCCCAGCTCAACAGCACCTCATTCTTATTCCAGAACATCACTGAAGTCTTTTACAGCTAAAAACTCACTGAAGCGCAAATTAACCAGGAGTTGAATCCTCCCTTCTCACGTCAAACACCTTGCTGACTCACAAATGTTGACAAATCTTGGAGACAAAATAAACAAACAGTAATGAGCAGCCAAGCCTCTGGAGGCTCTCTGTTCTGTCTCTTGCATAAAAGCACCAACTGCAAGAGGAAGAATTCCTAGGGAAGTTGAAGAAATCTTGATAGGATCATCCTCCACAAAGCCTTTTCTTCTCCAGACTAAGAAGTCCCAGCTTCCTCATGGAATACAAGAAAAAAAAATCAAGAAGAGATCTTATACTACCAGCTCACTTTTGGATAGAAGTATCCTCTTTTCTGGACAGAGCAGGTAGGGAAAAAATTAAAATGAATAAATAAAAAGAAGCTTCAATGATTTTACCAAGACAGCAAACTCCCAAAGACTACCAAGAAACCATGAATGCTTTGGGACCTCGACCCTGAGCCATTTTTAGTCACTTTAGAAGTAAAATCTTCTGACAGCCTGAAGTGTGAGTTTACCCTGCTTACACCTAGCACACCTGTCTCCAATAGACATTAAAGAATGTGGCATACAAAACACTGTCAATATGGTTTCCATCATGGAAAAAGATAAGCAGGGAGATTGGGGAAAAGGAAGGAATTCTGGTTTTCTCACACCCGAGGAAAAGGTGAGATTTTTAACTGTAACCAAATACAAGAGAAGACTAAGAAGAGAAGTCACTAAGATGGGTAACGTTACATGAAAAAGTGGAGAGAAAATTGATGGGGAAATTTCATTTACAGAATGAAAACCCAAAGCGTTTTTACTGTAAAATCAGCAAGAAGAAAAAGAAATCTCATGCATTAATCAAGAAGAGACAGCACAGCAGAAAACAAGCGTGATGGGTTGAAGAAGCAGCAGGTGCAGTATTTCCATCTGCCACCAAAGCAAGAGTTGTAAGGCAGGAAAAATTACTTATTTTCCTTGACAGATAAGAGACACACGACAAAAAAAAATCAGTAAGAACATTTGCTAACAGAACTGGCAACAACGAGGGTTTAAGTACAGAGTTGCCAAAAAGCCCAGCTGATAGAGCAGATGTGAGATTCAATGAGACCTGACCAGAATTGTCCACCCAAGATAACGGCAGAGCTGAGGGAGAAGAAAATCCCTGTGTCCTGAAGAAGTTTCCTGCTCGCAGGATTTCCACCTGAGATGCTCTGAGGAGCAGGAGAAGGAACAGGGGCCTGAAAGGGGAATGCTGAACTCTGTAAGCTGATCACTCATCATAATTTGGTGTCAAATCATTGCTTTGGAAAGATTCTGCCCCAAATTTACTCCTAAAAGCACGAAGAACCAGGGCAAAAGCTGGAGGTTTGGGTTTCAGTGGTGTCAATCACTTCTGGACTATAGACGTGGATGGTTTCAGAAAATCCACCTTGGATTTGAGATAAGGGAATCACAAATGTCAGACATTTCAGCAGTCACACATCTGCGTGATACTTGTGCTGCTGAACCCCAGATTTCAATGGCAGGGCATTCCTGCTGTTTGCTCCAGTTTCCACTACAAATACTTGGGCAGATACAGCATTTTGTCACTGGCTGCACTGATAATTTATTCACAGAAAAAATATTATTTTCCTGTAGTATGCAGGAATCCAAATTAAAATTTAATCAACATCAGCCTGGCCTTTTAGAAGTTAGGATAAAAACCCCCTACTACACTCATTCCCAAGCTACACTGTTAATCCCCATCTTTAAAACTTACTTTACCTATTTAAAGTCTCTACGTGAGAAACTGAGAAAGACAAAACAGTCAATATACAAAGGAACCCAAAATTAAAAAAAAACAAAACTCTGCCAGACATAAAATATGCAAACAAAAGTGAAGGGATCTCTTGTAGTCACAGCTACAGTATTATTTGTGCTGACAGAAGAAGTATTTTTCAGTGTGAGACAGTTTTAGTGTCAATCTGCCCAATTTTATTGAAAGTTTTCTTCGGCACATGCAGCACTTCTGTAACAGCAAATGATTCCAGGTACTGTCCTGTAATTCAACATCACAAGGGCAGATCTTACTGGAATAGGTAAAAATAGCAGCAGGGAACATGCCAAAGGACAGTCTTTCCACTCCAGGGGCAGTGCTTGCATTGCAACATCAGCTGGCTCTCTTTTTATAACCTCTCCATTGCCAGCGAGCTACACAGGCAACTTAAAAGGTTGGAGAAATCCAAGAGTGAGCTCTGACTCTCCCTCTGAGCTGAAATCAATCCCCTGCATCACTCTGACCCCAAGTCTCTGCTGCAGCACTCTGTTATTGCCTGTGTGAGCTTTCTACCTGCTCCAAAGTGGCCAGCACAGAGGGATGATGTCACTCAGAATTCAGCCTATTTCTTGTCAAATGTCAGCATAAAATTAGAGGCTCACACACTCTGCTGCTTCTCTTGGCTGCAGCACACTGGAAGCTCCTTCATTGACTCCATTCTCTGCCATCCCCTAAAAAATTCCTTTTATCCCATTTCTGCAGACCAACCAGCCTGGAACAACCCTCCCTCCCCAGCACTGAACTCTCAATGGGCTTTTTCCACACAAAGATAACAACAATCCCAACCTGAGCATTCCAAGTGATCAAACAAAGGCAGAAATGTTGTTTTACCAGCAGACTGTGCTCCATAGCCAGCAGCCTGACTTGCAGGTGACCAAAAGTGCTTAGCTTTCTAATTAGGCACCAGGGAGAGCTGCACCCTCCCAGCCCCAACACCACAAACAGGTTCCTGCCTGCTCCAGATTGGGATTGATTGGACACAGCTTCCCAAAGCTATTGGAGGCACATGGGGAGGGAACAGAAAGCTTGGGAAAAGTAGGGAGGCCCTGAGCTCGAAGTTCTCTCCTATTTTTCTCCCTCAATCTAAGAAAAACGGCCTGATCATCAACAAATTTACCTCTCCTTAAAGTCCTGGAATAATCAGACGTATCATTTGCACACAGTGGCCCCAGTACTGTTTATCTTAAGAATTAAACATCAGTCTCATGCAAATTCAAAAATAAAGTTCAGCCACTTCTGCCATACTTTTAATGCATGAGTTTTATAACACAGGTTTCACCAAAAAAACCCCAAAAAACCAAACAAATCAAGTTACAACAGAAATACATAAGAACTGAAAAAATATTTTAATGGGGTTATGCAACAGATTAGATCTGAAGGAATTCAATTTCTATCAGAAATCATCAAAATAAGGAAAATATTAACCCAACAGTAGGCAAATTCTGAGCTTCAGGAATTGAACAAAAAGATCTTGACTGTGAAGCTGGGGTCACATCTGTGCCATAAATATGAGCAACTTCCAGAGAAACTTCAGAACAAAGTTTCTAAAGCAAAGTTTAAAAAACCCCAAAGTTCCCATGTATCAAAATACACCTTTTCAAGTGAAAGCTGGAGAGGTAATTACAGGCACTCTCACCTCCACATTAAGTGGAATTAAAATCCACTTTACTTTCTCTTTTACAAGAAACTTTTAATAGTGTACTTTCTATGATAATGATTTGGAAGCAATATAAATAGCATTTTTTGGGGGGTGGCAACAAATTAGGAATTTTTTAAAAAAATTAAAATATGATTAACCAGTATTTTTTCTTCCCAGCAACACTTCCAGTTTAATGGCTTCCCCTACATCTGCTCTGCTTTGCAGGATTCTTCTCCCTCTGTGTCGCTGCATTTCTGCAACAATTCCATGCAAACAAAAGGAACTAAATGCATCTTCACCTGCCTCACAGTGCTCCTTCAGTTTCACTAGAAAACTCTTTATGTAAACTCTCACATTTCTTATACACAAAGAAAATTAGAATAAAGGAAAAAGAATGATGACTTAGTCATCTCTGCCACAGGTAACACGTGAGTAAAGAGAGAACAGTGCCTTTTGTGGTGTGCTAATAGATTGAAAAACCACTAAAATATAAATACTGAAAATACATAGAATACTGAAAGAATGACCAGACTTTGAGCAAACACTCTTAAATGGCTGAGAACAAGAAAGTGGAATATCCAACAGCCAGCACAAATTACAGACAGAGCTGACAGGGACATAAACTGGAAGCAAACTAAAAGATGTTACAGAAAAAGGAAAGCTGGGCATGTGTTAAAGTGTTTCAATATATACCTTAAACATTTTCGCCTACAAAGGCATTAGAGGCATCTTTCTTCTGGCTGTGCACTATCTTGCATCTCCCTCTTGTAAATCTCTCAGCTCAACGTTCCTAAAATCCTCCACTTTGAAAACTCCAGCTCGCTCTACGGCAAAAAAATTTATGTAACAGAAAACCATAATGGGGGCTCAGAGCCATTTCTTAAAGCCTGAACCTCTGAGCCAGCTTTAATTAATCTGGTTAACCCCACGCCACACCCAGCTGCGAGTTAGTGAAGCAACCTCGCAGTGCCTGTGAACTAAAAATACACCAATGGCTCAGCGCTGCACCGATCCTACGTGTGGCCATCGGAATGCCCCGCTAATGAACGCCCTTTGGCAGCCGCTCCTCACAGCCCAGGCGGCTGAGGGGCAAAGCAGTGGCAAGCACAAAAGGGAGGTAAATCTGAATAAAGCACTGCACTCTGGAGCAGCACCTGCAGAGCCACAACGCAGAGGTGAGAGACTGCGAGGAACCGCGAAACTGCGAGATGCATGAAAGGGGGCTCGGATCACAGGAGAGGAGAATCAAGATCTCCAAAAAACACGGCCAAGGCGCTTTCATGCTCACCACACGCACAGAGATTTGCAAGGCAATTCTCCAGCTCTTTGCCTGAAGTGAAACAGCTCAGACGTAACTGTGCTGTTGCTCTGCTCCGTTTCTGCATCCAGGATGGGTTTGGGCAGCACAGGAGGAATGGCAGAGCTGCCACACCTGCACTGCCCACCCTGCTGTGCCACACAAATCCAGAGTTTTGCCGTTAAAATCTCTGAAAATACACAATTCAATCCCATGGACAACATCACTTAAAAGCCTGAAAAAAGGATACTTATCTAAACATGCTATTTATTAATTATCAGGTCTAATTCCTAGCTCTGAAGTGAGCTGCACTGCCCACCCTGCTGTGCCACACAGATCCAGAGTTCTGCTGTTAAAATGCAAAACACACAATTCAATCCCATGGACTACATCACTTACAAGCCTGACAAAGAATATTTATGTAAACATACTATTTATTAATTATCAGCTCTAATTCCTAGCTCTGAAGTCTACTGAGAAAATGCTCTTCTCATTTACAAATGACTCCAGAGCAGCGCTTTGTTTATCCTCATCTGCTGTGTGCACTGCAGCATTTCAGTACACAAGATGACCATATTCTATTAAACTGTAAAAGGTCAGTACACAGTGCTGCAATAAAATCAACTCTGTGTAAAACAGATGACATTTATAGTACAAACACAATATTCAAGTCACTAAAGGAATAAACGTGCGCCAGCTGCTTTTCAAAGCAAAAGCGTTGTTTACAAAAAAACAGCACACGCAGCAAGAGCCAGCAGAGCTCGGAGAATTCTTCACAGAACTTAGGCCAAAACAGACTTTCTTGTAAAAAAAAAAAAAAAAAAATAAGAACATCACTAAACATGAGTTACCCATACAGAATAAATTGTATCTACTTCATGCTGTCTCAAAAGCAATGAGCTAATGCATGCTCATTGCTAAAATACCTTGTTAATTTGTCATAAAGTTGGAATTTCTATCCAAGTCCCTACTGTTACATCGACTCCTCCTTCAATTAATTTGTAGAGCTGACCAAATGTTTCCACAGCCTTATTCAACACACAATTGATATATTTCATACCAGCGGGTTATGCATAACCGATTACACAAAATCAATCAAAACTGGTACAATGCTGGATGTAAACTCATCTGTTTACAAATTAAACTTATGTGAAAACTACTGAAATCATGATTCAATCATGATGCTTGAAATTTGGTAAATTACAAGTTCTCATTTTGTGCTGATGACTTTTGTTGCTTCCCCAAATAAAGATTACTTTGGCTTATGCAATTGATGGTTTTATTACAGATAGAACACTAAATACTATTTTTTGTTACACACCCTTAAGATTTCTGTGTTTTTAATTTAGAAGATGGGCCAGGAACTTATTTGTTACAACACAATCATCCTTTTCAATCATTTGTTTCTACCTGAATTGCCATGCAAGTTTTGGAAATGCAGCTGCACAAACCCCGTTATCCTCCTTCCCTGGTGACTGGTGTTAGGTGATTGTGGCATTCAAGTGTTCTGACTCCCCTCCAGCAATTCTTGGGTATTTCTCATTTTTAAATTTAGGCATAGGCACAAAGAATAGGAATTCCCACAGGATATAGAAATAGGGAGCCAAAGTATGGAGGAATTCCTTGCTCTCCATCAGCCAGGGCACCACAGCAGGAGCCCAAATCCACAGCAATCCTCCCTCCTGCCCAGCTGGCAGCCCTGGGAGGCAGGACAAGAACGGTGACAACACGGGAAGGGGAGGAGGAAAACAGCTGGGGGTGTTGAGGGAAAGCCAGAGCAGAGGGGTGCTGGAGGTGTGGCAGAGGTGTGGCAGCACAGAAAAGGACACTTGTGTGCACGGACCTAAATACCAACCTGTTCTCAACTAGACTGTGCAAGTTCATTTGCTCTCCTGACTTAATTAGCAATATAAAAACAATTTAGACATCCTGTAGCCAGAGCATCAACTCAACTCCTGCACTGACTCTTGATTGAAGGCTCCTTTTTATATAAAATAATTTCACTTCACAGCTGTGAATTTGATGTTTTCCAAGAAGGAAAACTTGGTTTTCATCTCAACTCCTGGTTTTCCAACAGCACAAAGAGCCACATCAATAATCTGGGGGGAGGAGGGGAGTAGATGTCCCAGAAGGAATTACTGCTGATTTAGCGCACCAAGAAGTGCTGACCAATGATTTCCGTGGGTCATGTTTGTGGTTTAGAAAATGAGTTATTTTAATAAGATGTAGTAAGTTCAGGCCCTGAGACAGCAGTGACTTCATACGTAATTTGAACAGAATGCACGGTTGGTTAAGAAGGAAAAAATGGAAAAGGAATTAAACTTAAAAAAATAAGGTTTAGATCTTTGGGAAAAAAAATCGGCATTTTTTCCTGCCACTTCCAGCTTTTCTTTCAAAGCAAGTTAATCAGCAGTGTTGCACAATAAGTTGTCCAGTCCTGAAGATATAAAGAGTAGCAACAAATCATATGAAAAACCTATTCCAGGTCTCTGAAAGCATCACTGCCCCGACCCAACGATGCTACTTCACTTCTGATTTAATAATCTAAGATTAAATTGCTTACTGCATTAATCAGTCACCATATTCATGTCATGAGCACACACAGAGATCCCTGCCTCTTTCATGATTAATTGCAGCCTCAGGGTTTGCCTGCAGAAAATTCTCATTAAGACAAACCAAACTAAAGCCACTTCCATTCTGAGCGGGTGTCCCCAGAAGAGATTTAAGTGAATTGCCTGGAATTAACTCTCACATTCATCAACTCAAGTCTTTCCTTCTGCACCAACACTACAGACATGTCCTGAAGGATAAGCGTGCCCATTCCAGTGATGTCCTAGTTTGACACAATGCAGTGATCCTTCAGGCAATAGCTGCAGCTGAGTTTTTCAGAAGCATTGAAATAAAAGACATCTTCAGCTATTTTAAGTTGGCTCCAGTTTTGGAGAGATTCTGAGTTTTACACCACTACAGATCTTCGTGGTTCTGCACACCTACAAACTGCAGGTAGAGCACAAAGTGTGCTGCAGCAATGCCACCGCAGCTGGTGCTGCAGCCTCACTGGCCCAGCCAAGGTCCCTGCATTGCTGGATGTCACTCCAAGGCTAAGAAGGAAAACAATTCAGCACAAGTCATTTGCCTGCCACAGGCAAGATGAACCACGGACAGCAGTGGGACAGGATTGGTGTGAGCAGTGAGGCTGGCGATAAAGAAAAGCAGGAGACAGCCCAGGGCTGCAGCCCGGGCTCTGCAGGAGCACCGCTGCTACACGGCAAGGATGAACAGCTACAACGAACCAGGACACGAAACAAACTTACTCCGGTTCGCAAATGTCTCTTTCTAACTGAATTCAAGCTGCAAAAAATAAGCAAGCAAGCAATTCGAACTAAAGAAAGCCCGAGCAGGAAGAATTCAGTTGTGCTGATACACCTAGAGGAGTTTTCTACTCCCAGCCCAGCAGCCTATGGATCACAATAACAGGAGGGTCAGGGAGCCCCGCTGGAAGCACAGCAGGAACAAAGCGACAGCATCACAGCGGGGACCCGAGGAGAGCGGGCCAGCACAGCCACGGGTCCAGCTGTGAGGCATGCTCAGCCTCCCCTGCGCAGGCACGGCTCCAGGGCTGCGGGATGCTCATCCCACTGCTCATTCCCCCTGCGCAGGGCACGGCTCCAGGGCTCCGGGATGCCCGCTCTCACGGTTCCGGAGCAGGGGGATGCCCACCCCGGCCGGTCCGGGCCCACCCGCGCGGCTCCGCGCTGGCGCTGACAGGCGCTGGCCACGACCCGGCCCCGCTACGCTCCCCCCGACCCTTGGGCACCCTCGCCCCGCCCCGGCCCTCTCGGCACCGTCCCCGCAGCGGGAGCCCTGGCCCGGGCGATCCGGCCGCGAAGCTCCGCAGGCCCGAAGCCGCCCGGCTCTCCTTCTCCTCCTTCCCCCGTCTCTGCCGGGGCCGAGCGGCCGAGGCGGCGGCCGGGTCAGCGCGCCCGGGGCCGAGCCGGGAGCGGCGCCAGCGCAGAACGGAGCGTTGCGAAGAGAGGAAACACGGGGAGCGGTTCTCCCGCTCCCCCCGGCGCCCCCCGGCCGCCCGTACCTGTGTCCCGGGCCCCCGGCGGGTCCCCCGCGCCCCGGTGCCGCCCGGCGCCGCTCGTTCCGCGCCTCACAGAAAATGGCGGCCCCGCGCCCAGGCAGACATTTATCCCCGCCCATCGCCCGCTCGGCGCTCCACGCCGGCCCTGCGCCCGGCCGCCCGCCCGCTCCCGCCTCCCCGCCTGGCGCCGAGCGCCGAGCTGCCGATCGCCCGCGCCGCCGCCATTTGGGAGCGGCTGGGGCGGCGCGGCTCGGCTGAGGGAGAAGGGAGGCAAGGAGGGGATCCCAAGGGGATCCCGCCGGGATCCCGCCGCCGCTGCCGGCCTCCAGCCCTGCCCGCCACCCGGCTGGGAGCGCGGCATGAGCGGAGCTGCTGCGCCAGGGGTGAAGCGGGCGCCGGTGGGGCGGCAGAGCCGCTCCCCTCAGCGCTGCCGCCTCACAGCCGCCCTCACAGCCTCACAGAGCCGGCCGCCTCCCTCACCCCGCACCAGCTAAATCCCTCGGCAGTTTTACAGATAATTAGTTAGTTAATCAGCCCCGATGTGTGGGCATCGAGAGCGGGCGGGTCCGAGCGGAGCCTGTGCCAGGCGAGCCGTGCCGCACCTGGGCAAAGCCGGGCCTGTCCTACCTGTGCACAGCAAAGCCCGGCTCTGAAGGCAGCAGGCAGCGATTCCCAAGGGGCGGTACGTGCTGAGGGGTGGGGTGTGAGCTGCTGGGAAAGGTATCTGGGGAGAAATAAATAAATTTAAAAAAAAAAAAAATAGCGTGCAAGCGCTTTCCTGGAGGAGACGGGGACCAGCTGTCAGGCAGCAATCCCTGGGTAACTCGGCACAGCGTCCATGGAAAATAGGGATACAAAAAGGCTCTGCTGGCTGTTAACTCACTTATTTTCGCTTTGAAACTTACAGAACAGCCCATCAAAATAATAAATTATCACCTCAAAACACAGCTTTTCAGGGTACCCATTGCAAAGGAAAGCGTTTCTCCCAGAAATGTTTTTAAAGAGTGTTGCACGTTTGCATTTGCAGTCATGTAAGTTACATTAATTGTTAATTAAATAAGCGTTGCTCTAAAGAAGAGCCTTCAGCAAAATTCTCAGCCTTAGTTTGGATTTCTCCGCAGAAGAAAGTTCTGATATAAACCAAAAGCTGAGTTCAGCTAAACTCACATTAACCTCAGAGAGGCATAGCAAGGACAAGGAAAAAGCAGCACTGCTGGGTTTGCCTCTTCTAAGCACCAAATAAGAAAAAAAATCTCAAAAGTTAAAGAATCCTTAGGTCGTGGTGCTCTCCAGGGAGAAAGGTGCTTGCCAAATAATAGGGGATTGAGATGGGGGTGGCAGCCAGGAGCTCTGGAAGGCTCAAACACAAGTTTCCATGTCTCTAAAATGCTGTGGTGCCCTTCTATTCTAAAAGTCACCACTGATTCCCGTGTAATAATGCCTTCAACTTAGAGGATATTGCTAAAAGAAATATTTAATATTTACAAGACAAACCACACGGAGATCCCAGCTATTATAAAAGACCTTATTCTCTAATTTTCCTCTTCCCCATTGCTGTGGGCTCAGACCTACCAGAACACTAAATCCAGACTAAGATGGTCTCCACTGAGGGCAAAATTTAAAATCTGAATCATCCCTTTCAAATTCTTAGAGAGTTAACTTCTCAATGTCCCATCTCAACTGAAGAAGTGCCATGATGCACAGGTCCGGTTAATTTATGATTTACAGGAGTCACATCCATGTATCTGACTGCAAAACCTGGCCCAGGAGAAAAAAAATATATACTAAAAGCAGAATGTGCAATAAATATTCACATGGTTGTAGACTAAGCGTGTCCATGTAATATGGTAGAGTAGTACAGATTTTAGCAAAATGTGCAAAAGGATCTTAAAATACTGTAATATAAAATGTAAGCACAATGAGGAGCTTCAAAAAAACAGAGGGAAAGAAGGGAAAATCAGCTCAAGAAGAGGAGGTTTTGACAAAGACCTTTCATAAAGTTTTGAACTTCTTTTAAAACCCTAGAACAGTGAAGGAGCGTAGTCATGAAGCAAATAAACACAGGTCTGGAGGAAAGCAAGCCAAATCTCAGCACAGGCAAAGAAAGACAATAATTGCAAGAAAGAAACAGAAAAGCAAACAAGGAAACTGAAACATTACAGCACTGAAGGGGAAGGGAAACAAAAACCCAACAGACTTTCCAAACTAAACTGAAAATTACCAGCATTCTTGCCGGGGTTGATCTGGTTTATGTTTGTGGTGAGATGTTTAAAGTGTGAATGTCCAGGTATTAGACTTCCATTTGTCCAGGCATTTAATCAGATCTTACATTTTCACCATCTGGAGGGTTGTTCTACAAAAAGCAGCCTGGGGAGTGGTTAGGAGGAGAATGAGAACCACAGGACTCCAGGCTGTGACAGCACCGTTCTCCTGAGGTGTGAGGTGCTTGTAGCCCTGGGGATTAATTCCCTTTCCTCCCACAAGCAAAACCATCTCAGCCTCATGGACCTCAGCTTCCTCACAGTGCAAATTGGGAGGGATCATCCCCATCTTTAGAGTTCTAACACTGACTGCTTGAAAGGAGCTTAGAAAAGTGAAATCTTCCCTTACTTATGCTACATCCATTTGCAATATTCCTGTGTTCCCAGTCTTTACTTGGGGATTCTCAAAAAATATCAATCTGAAGTGGCACCACACAACCTTAGTTGTATCCCTAATACCTCTAAGCCTCAGAAGAATGAGCAGCAAGAATCAGGAGTGGAATGCTGGCTGGGAAAAAGAAGAAATGCAAATACACACTTTATTATGGAATTTTGGGTACCAAATCTTCATCCTTCCCTCCTCAAGCCAAGGATTGCTATGGACAAACTTTGCCATTTTATCCTCTGAGCCACAGTCAGAGCATTGTCCTTCTGCAAGGTTTGATTATGCTACAAATTATTCTCTTACTCCTGCATAAGATTTTTTTTTTTAAGTAAGAGAACATTGTTTAGGAAAAACTTAAGTCAAGTTAGATACAAAAGAAGCCCAGCATACAGAGACTATGAGGAAAGTGGCCTTGAACAAATCAAGCATTAGCAACCCAAAAGAGAAGCCAAATAAGGCATCTCTCATTTGTATGATGATGCATAAACTATTTATATTTTACCATCCAGCTGAAAGACTTTATTATTTCCCCGTGTCACCAAAGTGTTCAAAGGAGGGGAAGTACAATTTTTACTTAGGGTTTTTTCATGCATTGAGAATTGAAATTGCATAAATGAACAACAGAACACCTTATATATGAAACTGTTAGTGCAGTAAACTTGTTTTGCTGGAATGAAAACCATTATTTCTGTTGCTTTGTCCTGAACAAATTGTCAATTTTTTACTTTATCCATATCCAAATAAAGGTGGTTGCTGTGGGGCTGGTGACAGTACTTGCCTTTCTCACCCTGTCCAGCAGCTCTCAGCCAAATCTTGGGAGACAAATCTCTCTTTTCCGTATGAAAATCTCTTTACCATAATCTATTAGGTGTTCATGGTTCTTGGGTGCCTTTCTATAAAATTAACAATAAATGCCCTGGATGAAAACATCAATTAGGTAGATTTTCAATACCAGTTTGTGTGGGAACACTTCAGAGTGTAAATTGAAGCAGCTTTTCATTAAGCCTTGCAGTAATTAAATTATTCTGAGAGTGCAGCTCTATAAACAGTAAACAACAATCTCCTGCTGAAAAAATAAAGTTATACGAGCCCATGAAAGATTTTTGGAGTTTTCAGCCAAGTCTGCAGCAGTTTGCAGTGCTGGGAGTGCTGCTGCTGTCAGTTACGGCATTGCAGGTGTCCAGTGTCTCTGGGTCTGTGCAGTGCAGCACAGCATTGCTGCTCTCCAATTTCACTGCAATCCAATTTGCTTCTAGGAAAATTCCAGGCACTGCACTCCCCCAGCCAGTTCTCTCAGGCTTTTTTCCAGACAGGCTGAGCTGAGTGCCTTTCCCGAATTTTAGATTCTCCTCTGCAGTGTTTATGACCAAGATTTAACTTTCTCCTGGTGTGAGAAGAAGCTCTGACGTGCAAGAATTCTCAGAGCTTTGAAACCTGAGCTGTCCAGTGCAGGTCCTGCTCTCAGACAATTTCCCCTCATGACCCAGCCAATCCTCTGAGTCCTTTGCTGCTCCTCACCTTGGTGCCAAACAAATAAAAACAAAAAAAAAAAATCTGTTTGTACAGATCAGCTGAGAAAAATCAAATAGAAAATATCCCTAAAGCTACGTGGCTTCAAAGTGCTCTCTGTGAAGCTGTGTCTGACAAGTACAAATTTAATTTATCAGCTGACCAGAACTGGTTTTTCCCCACAGCTGGAAGTGTGTTGGAGGGATAGCAGTTAAATTCCAAATAATTTTGGAAAGGATTCAGAGTCTGGGTAAATCTCCTTTCAGAACACAGGAAGTTTCAAAGAGCACAAGACAAATGCACCAGGTCAGCTGGGACAGTTGGATACTGAGAATATCAAAGCATCACAATAATTTAAGAATAATGTTTTATAAATGTAACGTGGAGGTTCTGAACTGATGAGTGCCACCTGCACAGGGAATAAAAACTCAGTCTGAATAAGCATTATTTGAGCTCCAAAAAGAGGACAATTTTTTTAAAAATTAAAAATCTAGGCTATAATTTGTGTCTGTTTTAACAGTCGTTCCTACTGCAGAGACAATAAATACAGCACTTTGCTTTACACATGTATTCTATTTTTGAAACCTAACCAAACTGGTTTATTGGGTTTATTTTGACTTTCTGAAAAAGTCTAACCACAACAAAATCTCTTCAGAGCTGGGTACTACAGTTTAAAAATAACAACGCATAAATAGCTCTTTCTTGACAAACATTTTTAGAACCCAGCCTGAACATATCCTAAAAATCTCTTCTGCAGCAGAGCAATTACACCTGATACAGAGCTACATAAAGGATTTGTCATCTGATTTAGTGTGATATTAAGCTGTGCATTGACGATTTCTCATGATAACTGAACTCCACTCAATACTTAGTTTCTCTCCAAGCAGAAGAATTACAGCTGTTTGTTGTAATAATGTAGAGGATGACAGCAAAATTTCATTTTTCTGTGAGGAATCATGAGCATGGAATGAGTAGTGACAGGGTAAGACAGGAGGCTGGTATCAAAGTTAAAAATACACAAAATGCACAAAACTCCTTTTATCTCTTCACAAATCATATTTGTGAAAAAAAGCCCGAGTGGGTTTTTTGATAGTTGTGGTGAGGAACTCGCACTCACTGTGATGTGTTGGTACCGAGCCCTCGCTCCTGCCCTGCTCACATCACTCTCAGCTTTATCAAAGGCAGATTCCAGAGACAAGGAAAGCCAGGGCAGGCAGCGAGTCCATCCCAGGGCTCTGCAGCTCTGCTGCTCCCAGATAACTCAGGTTAATTAACATGTGGCTATAAGGTCGTAAATACCTGCATCTCTCAAAGGTTCATGCAGGCAGCACGAAGACAAAAGTCTATTTCAGCCACGTGCCTGCATTCCTGCACTGAGAGGAATGCAACTCTCGTTGACTGGAGTCTGTTACAGAAAGCAATGCAAAATAATAATAATTTTTTTAAAAAGCTGTCTGGCTTTCAGCTCCAGCCTATTTATCCATTGTCTTTCAAGTTCATCTCCACCATTGAGATAAACAAAGATAGGTGATCAAAGGGCTGCGTTATTTTGGCGATACACCCCTGCTGCAGCCAGCCTTTGATTCCTCTCCTCCGTGTCCTCCAGAGCAATTTGTGCTTTGAGGGCC
Organism: Eopsaltria australis; assembly: GCA_034509425.1. Classification (NCBI taxonomy): domain Eukaryota; kingdom Metazoa; phylum Chordata; class Aves; order Passeriformes; family Petroicidae; genus Eopsaltria; species Eopsaltria australis. The sequence goes on from JAVTVJ010000566.1 coordinate 1,698,593, forward strand.
AGCACAATTAAAAATCATGGTGCAAGCACCTGCCTCCAGCAGCAGGGCACTGTGAAAATGTGCCAGCAGGGCAGGGTTTTGGTCCTGCAGCTGCTGAGGGTTGGTGGCTGTGCAAGTGCAAGTTCTACCAGCCCTGTCTGAGGCACGGAGCATTCCAGAGCTGCACACAGGGGGATTTCACTCTGGAATGATGGACACATCCTTTACAGGGAGCAGCACTGCTCTGGCATCAGGAGATTCCCCCTGGAAGCTCTAACATGATACACCACTGTAGCCATGCCATTTTTTAAGAAATTACAGGTCTATGGCTCATTTGGTGTCTGACTGTAAAGGTGGGGGATGTTTTAGTCGGATTTTCATTTGTTCAGGACTTTTTTGCTGTTGCACATTCATCTCTCAGACTGGCCAGTGCTGATCAGGTTGATTATATCCATCAGAATATATTTCTGCTTCAATAGAAAACTCAACTCTGATTAAAGCTTCTAACACAAGCTGACGTTCACTTCAGTCTGATTTTTTAATGGACTCCTTTTTTAATTTCTTATTGCAAGATAATAAAAACCCAAAACAATGCTATGAGCAAAACAAGTAAATTACTTGAGCAGTAATTAGCAAAGACATCAGGCCAAAGGAATGCAAACATACAAGTCTCCTGCTGGAGCTCAGAGCAGGAGCCCAGGGTGCTGTGTTGGGAGATTTGTTCAATCTCTCAGCAACTGCTCAGAAATGAGTGTGGACATGCCTGCTTGTACCTGAGTATTTTTAATACTTTGGAGATACACATCTGATACTCACAGCTATCCACATTCATTTATTCACACATTCCTCACCTGCAAACCCATTTCTCGTGGAGACAGGAGCTTTGCACTAGCAGCAAATTATGCAAGGCTTTCTCCTGCCCTGCTTAGAAATAGAATTCTGACATAAGGGCTTGAGTCCATCATTGCTGAGACATCCATTTGATTTGATTGTGAGGCCAAAGAAATACCAAAAAAACAAAATCTAAAGCAAGCTGAACCCTTTGCTTCTCACACAGCAAGTATTTGTCATTTGGAATAACTGATTCTGTGTTCACACATTAACTTCTAGACAGGAAATGAATAAAAAAGGTGATTTTTCTCCCCTTATCACATACAAAATGGATGGAAAGGAATAGCAATGTTTTGTTGCCAGTGTATAATGTATTTACTTATAATTCCAGCTTGGGGTTTGATGAGTTCAGTCAGTTCTGACACAGATTTCAGTTTTGACACAGATTCCATGCTGTCACCTGAGTTCTGAGCAGTGCTGCTGCAGGGTCCCAGCCACTGGGGCTCTCTGCTGGCTCTGAAATTGCAGCAGAGCCAAAGCTGTCCTGGGGCAGGGAGGGCGAAACTCCAGGGCATTATTTCCATCTGGGGAGCTTCAGTGCTGAGACATCTCCCCAGGACACACCTGACAGATCCACCTCTTCTTTGAGAATAAACCCAGGTGGATTTTCTCCTTCTCTTGTGAAAACCTCATTGTGAATAAGGAACAGCATGACCAAAAATAGCTTATATTGGTACAAGCAATCTTCAGATGCTTTGCCCCAGCACTCTCTGGGTAAATTATCTAACTTCTTGTAGCTTTCAGACCTCAAAATTACCCATTTGAACTAAATATTTGGGTGAAACATTCAGTGAAAAGCAATAAATTATTTCCCCAAGGAATGGATTTTGATGTATCAAGTTTTCAAGTAGGATCACGCTCTCGGCTGACAAGAATGCAAGCAGAATTATTTGCCTTCTTTTTTCCCCCTCTCCTTCTTCATTTATCTTTTGATAACAGTCAACTTCACACATTCTTAAAGAAGTATTGATGATTATAGCCATAGTTTTAATCAAAATTAAAATTGCATGTTTTATATGCAAATTTCATATTTTAAATACAATATGCAATATATGTATTATTATATATTATAACATAAAATAGTTTTTTGCCCCTGCTTTGTTTATACCAGGAGAGTTCAGGATATTTCCATTAAAATCAAATGACTAAAATTCAGATTTTTCGTGCTATCAGAGCAATGTATATTACTGAGATTGTATAAAACAGAGGAATTGCCATTTCTGGAGCAATCCTTGGAAGTCTCTGAGCAAGGATCAGAAATAGGATCCATTCTCATATTTGACACAATAAAATATCACGGATTTATTTCATCTAATATCATGTCATTCACTTGAGCATTTCACTCCAGCACGTGGAAAATCCAAGTTTCTCTTAGGGATAGGAAATAGACTCAAGTGATTAAAAGTCTTTGGTTACTTTTCCTGGTTGCTTTTTGTTGCTTGTTTTTGCAGGAAGCTCTGAATTCTCGGAGGAAAGCTCCAAGCTGTTTGTGTGGCTTTGTGAGTAATGGAAAGAATTTACACAAAATATGCCACTGCTGGGTAGTGATACGGAACAATAAATAATAAAATAGGTGAGAGGTGGGCATTGCTCAGACTCCCTTTCTATAAAATCCCTTTTTCCTGGAGGAAAGTGGAACTGCTGTGCAACAGCTCCCATGAAACAGTTGGGATGATAATTGCCAAGGAATTGCTGTGGAATTTGGCAAGGAGCCACCGTGTCCTAATTACCTTTACTTTGCACTTTTTGGTCTGGAAGTTGCTGCTATTGTAGAATTCACTAATCCTGAGTAAATGGGGTTGTTCTGCTGCAGCAGAAACCTGGGCAGGCTTTCAAAAAAATAAGAATTATTGAAAATATTGTTTGGTAAAAGACTTGACAAAGATAATAAATCCTAGGTAGTTGAACAGCATTGTAAGTAATCCTTCATGCAGGCTTTTGAAATTAACAATCATTTTCTGATGAAAATTGGTAGTTTTTCATTCAATATTTTGTTCCCCATTGAAGGAGCAGCAGTTCCAAGAAAACTTTGATCACAGAAGGCGAGAATGCAAAATTATCCTTTCACAACAACTTAATGCAGCAGAAAACTTTCAAAGCAACGAGCCCTATAAATACTATCCTCACCACAGCTATTCACTACAAGGCATAACAGCCCTGGAGCTCATTAGCATGTTCAAATTAATGAATGTCATTAGGAAGGGCAGCGTGAAGCATAATTCACTTCACAGCGAAGCAGCTGTTGCTGTGCCACGGGGTTGTCCCAGTTCCACTAACACCCACCTTCAAACAGCCTCAACTGCTGGATTTTTCAGCTTCCCCTGAACCTGTTCCTGTGATTTCCTCGTTGACATTCAATGTAAACACACAGCCCACAGCTCTTATCAGAGAGCCTGGATCAGTGTCTGCCAGAGCTGCTGCCTCACCTGCAGCTGCTGCCACCCAGGAGCTTCCCACCAGCAATGCCAGCTGGGCTCCCTTCAGAGCACTCACAGGATTAAGCTTAAAAAGTTTGGTGAGTAATTCTTGCTAGACTCACACTATCAGACAGATTAACTGAGTCAGGTTTGTAATTCCTTAGAGAATTTTTAATTTTATTGGCTGAATTTCCAGGCACAAGCTTTCCCTTCCAGCAGCAGCAGCAGTGTGAGTTAACCCTCTCCCAGGTGATGCGCTCACAGCAAGTCACAGTTCATGGCTTTGTCAAAGGTTTAAGTTTCACTCTGCAGCAGTGAGAAAAGCAGGGTTTGGTTAAGGCAATGTGGAGAAAAGCAGAGCTTGGTTAAATTCTCTGAACCTCATCTTTTCTTCTGAGAATAAAAAGTAGGGGCAGTGCTCTGCTTTAGGGCTGAGGTGCAGTTTAACAGTGCAGTAACTGTAATTATATCCTGAGTAAATGGGATTGTTCTGCTGCAGCACAGACCCGGGCAGCCTTTCAAAAAAATAAGAACGCACTGAAGATGATATTTTGTAAAAGAAGATTTGGCAAGGATATAAAACGCAAAGGGACAGCCCCTCTCGCCCTGGATCAGCACTCAGGGCACTGCACTGAGTCAGGTTTTATTTTTTATTTATTTCTTGCTCCTCACTAACACCATCCCAACTCCTTGAGCAAGGCCAGGGCAGGCTGAGGTGTGCAGGGACTGGAATCTCCCCATTTGGCAGCAGCCCACGGAGCTGAGTTATTGGCTGGGAACCTGCAGCTGGAAGCTGATCCCACAAAGAGCAGCTTTTGCATATGCAAAATGGATCTCAAAGGCCAGCCCTGCTTACTCAGCTCTTTATCACACTCACATGAGCAGCAATATCATCGTGTACAGCCAGAGCTCAAGCTGTTAATTATTTTTTAATCCGTTGTTCAAAATTCCATATGCATGATAATTAATTTACCTGCCACAGGTTATGAGCTGGTTTGAAGGAAGCCCGTGTGACTCCTTCAAAAGGTTATAAAAATAACAGCAAGAATAAATTGGAAGGCAAGAAAATCTGCTGATAAACACAATTTTCAAGATATTTGAATAAAGATACTCTGATAAAACAGAGACAGTGAAAAAATGCAATATTAGATGATGAAACAGTAGATTACATCTTATGAAAGCAACAGCCTAAGAAAAGACAGCCTAAATTGTGTGTTAGCAGTCAGGGGCTCTGCTTTACCTCCTGTCAACCCAATAAAAACAGGAGGGATTTACTGGGAAGAGCTCCCTAAAAATGCCAGCTCTGTACTCAGCAATGGTTAAAACAAAAAACAACATCAGGAGTTTAGATGGCAACCAAACAGAAGAGCAATTACTTCTGAAATTGTAGAGTTTAAGGCCGTGCCCACATTCTGAGCACAGCATGGTCGTCTGACCCTGCAATGCAATTTATGCGTGGCAGAATTAAGAGGAGCAGAAAAGAGCAAAGGGATTTGGAGAGAAATAAACCACTCCAACGTGATAAAAAATTAACTGCATTAGGAATCTTCAGCTGTAAGAGAAAAGGGTGCAACAAAAAAAGCAAGTTCTTTTCATAAGACAAGCACCTCTCACATGCATCTGGTGGGGACTGAAAAGATTTGATTAAGAATTAGAGAAACTCAGAAAGCAGGGGCTGTGCTGGGTATCTGTAGATATTCCTTATCAAAGCCTGCCAAGTGCAGTGCCAGGTGATCAGGGAAGGTGCTGTGTAAACACAAAAGACTTTTCTCCCACTGTGACCTCCAGTGTTGTAGCCAAAGGTTTTCCTGAATTGGAGGCTGATTTTCTATTTCTGGGCATTTGAAAGTCCTTTAAGCTTTCTCTAAGTTGCCTTTCGGGATTTGTGTGCAGCTTGCTATGATTTTCTATTTGAAATACCACAGCCAAGAGCTTTTAAATGGCCATTTAAAAACAACTTACATTATGACAAATTATTTCTTGGCAGGTAATATTGCTCTTTGTTTGCTCTGTTTAGATTAGAGGGAAAGATCCTTTTAGTTGGTTTTTTTTTTAATTAAAATCTCTGGATTATGTTGAGTCTCTAGAACAGCATCTTTAAACTAAACCTGCAAGCATTTTATCCTTTCAGCTGTTACTTCAAAATGCAGGCAGAGATTGATAAAAATCAATAATCTATTATTGAAAAATGAATAATCTATTATTAATACACATTACTGGTTCATCTCCTAATTTGGGAGGTATTTAGGACACAAGATTTAGATGCAGATCTAAATTCTAAATACATTCTCCAACCGTTCCATAGTTTTTGCAGTCTGGATCTGCTAAGTCAGGCCAGTTGAAGCTTTCTAGAGTAATTACAGCTCAGCTTTAGTGATGCTCTTGTTCCCTCCCAAAATCCTGGAAAGCACATTTTTTCTTGCTTGACCTTTGTTTCATTAAGTAGAATAAACACGGAATTGTTTCTCCAACACAGAAAAAATACCAATGTGACATCAAAATCCTTAGAACAGTTTTGACAGTAAAGCAGAAAAGCCATGTGGCTCAATTTGAAGGGTTAAAAAGCTGTGCCGTGTCTACAAAAATCTTACAAATAACTCGAAAATCCTCCACAGGTAAATCCTAAAGAAATATTTGGGGTGTTAATTCTGGAATAAAGGTGCCTAGAGCACATAAAAAGATGTTGGACTCAGAGTTTTTGTTTCTACAGAGCTTGGCAACACAAAGCCCCATGAAAGTGTGCAGCATGTTTATAAAAAAGCAAGTTTAAAACACATATTGTGTTTTAATCTGGGATTTTCATCCCAGATGTCTCACAAATAAATAAAATTAAGGAAAAATAAAAATAAAATAAAAAAAAAAAAAGGAGAGAGAGAGAGAGGGGATGGGAGAGGAAAGAAAGAGAAATAACATTTTCCCATGCAGGTATTCAGGAGAGAGCAGCAGACTCCACCAAACAGACAGTTTGCAGAAAGCCAAGCTTAAAAGAGAAGTAAAATGAGGAACTCTGCAGTCAAAAAAAAGAAAAGAAATACAGAAGTTCCCCAACTAAATATATGTTCAGTGCTAAAATTGATCAGCCTGATTCTAGGAACTCGGTGATATCACCGCAGGCTACAAAAATAGCCAGCCAAGGAGTCACATGGAGTGATGTAATGTGAACGTGGAATAAATCCTTGGGGTTTTTTTTAACCTGAAAAAGTTATATTAGGCCAAACTCTAGGAAAAAGCAGAAAGCAGCACCAAGGGCAGTGACCCAGGTCAGGGGAGCTCAGCTGATGCTGCATCAGTGTGGCAGAACAGAGAAATCACTGATGGAAGTGATGGGAACACCTTTATTTCTGATTAAATGCAGCACCACAAAGCCTCTTAATTCCCTCTGTTCTGTTCCAGGAGGGAATGGATATGGAGAGTCCAGAACCCCACTCTGAGGCTCTGCCCTCAGCAAGGCACCTCAAGGCTTCTCAAACACACAGAAGTTCTGCTTTTCTCTCATTTGTTGGGAATAAAGGTGCCCAGGAAATCAGAGATGCACAGGGCGGTGATGGCATTTCAGCCTGCCCTCCCACAGGAACCTGCTCCAGGACAAGGTTTTCCAAAATCCAAAGTATTTTCAAAGAGTCCTTATTAAAAATAGAATCCTGAAACATTTTCTAAAAGAAAAAAAAAAACAAACAAACAAACAAACAAAAAAAAAAACACTACAACTTTTGAGAGTTCCTTTGGAATACACTGCTCAGACCAGAGTGCTGAGCTGGGACTGGTTAAAGAGAATTAAAGAAATACAACTTTTGAGAGTTCCTTTGGAATACACTGCTCAGACCAGAGTGCTGAGCTGGGTCTGGTTCAGGATAATTGAAAAATACAACAACTTTTGAGAGTTCCATTGGAATACACTGGAAAAGACCAGACTGCTGAGCTGGGACTGGTTAAGATAATTAATAGCTGGCTGCAGTGTGTTAATCACTGATGGCAGCAAAGAGCATCATTCCATAGCCCTGCTGCATGAGATCATTGGTCAAGTGGGTATTTCTAACCACATGAGACAAGCATTGCTCCTTCCAGCATGGAATATGGCCAGAAATGGGGAAAAAAACAGTTTTAGAATGTCCTTTATGAAAAAAAAACCCAAAGAAGGTGGCTGTGCTATGAGCTGAACATGACTTGCCAGGTCCATCTTTTAAATTGGTCTTGAATTTAAATTATTCTATAAATTGATTCTTCATTTCTCCCACATCATAACACCAGTGAGGAGTTTTAGCCTCTTTTGGCTCTGGAGCCTCTCACAGCTCCTGCTCATTGAAGTTCCTCTCATTATCCAGCTCCATTAATTCCAGGTTTCTTTCCTAGACTACCTGAATATTCAAGTGTGATGCTTTGTGGCACTTAATTCTCTTCACAGAGCTATGTGTTCATAAGGAAATAATGTGGTTTTCAGACAGAATGCACAATAAAAATATATACAACAATATCGTGGCAAATTTCAGATGGTAATGAGCACCAACTACACAGGCTTTGGATTTAAAGCAGTGAAGGGCTCAAATTGTGCTTCTACCAGAAACTACTCAGCCAAGTCACTCAAGGGACTAATTGAAATTAGCAGATCTTAAATGTTTTACTGGCTCTGAGATTGAGTTAAATGCAATAAGGAGATTTCCAAGAATGGCAAAATGACTTTGTCAGTGATAGTGGGAAAAAGTGGGAAGCAGCAAGGAATAAAACCAGGGGTTATCTGTTGTATTGTACACCTAGAGCTGCCAAAGCATCAAATCAGAACTTTGAAAATAAAAATAGGTAATCCTGTTTAGTCCTGGTTTTTTGTTGATAAGGGGATATCTCAGATTATGACCACCACTCTCAAGTTTATCTGCGTTCAAATTCAATAATCCACATTTCACTCTGGGTTATTCTGCTCTGTCTCAGCCTTGCTGCTGCTTGCAGAGGTACAGCAAGGAGGAAATCAGCATTTCACAGCGGTTCTGCCCTGCCCTGAAATCCACAGAGGAGCTGCAACTTCTCAAATCCTCACAAGACCAATCCCTGTCCTCACATGACCCAAGGAAGTCACGGGACCTGGTGACACTGAAAGGCTGAGGTGGAACCTCCAGTTTTGCTCTGAGTTTTGCACATTTCCCTGGGTTTGGGTTTTGTTTGAGGGGTTCTGTGAGAGCCACTCAGGGCAGCTCCCACTCTGAGCCTCAGACCTGCTGCTCTTTTGGGCTCCTCACCCCCACCACGGGCACCAGGACGTGCTCCAGCTGTGCCCAAAGCAGCACCCAGATGTTCAGAGCCACTGGGAGCTCACCCATGATGCAAAGGCCATCTCAAAATTGTTTTGTGAGGAGTTAAATCTCCAATTTTCACTCCTCCTCTTTGCTTTTTACACTTCCATCCCTCAGTGAGAAAGGAGGAAGCAGAAATAAGCTAAACATCACAAGATACTGCTGTAATGAGGACTCAGTTTTACATTTGGGGACATTTTTGGGAAATGCTTTGTTCAGGAAGGGTCCACAGCCTCCTCAGGCCTCAATGTCCCATCCTTGAAATGGAAACAAGCACAGTTCCCTTGGTTTTCAACACTTCCAGCTCTTCACGAGGCATCAACAATGGTTATGTGAGGGACAAATTCATAAACCAGAATTCCTGCAAGCACTGGCCATAACTGGAATATTGACAAGGAAAAGATCTCTAATGTTTATTAACACTGGGAACTGTGTTAATGAAGAGGAAGACACCGGGAAACAACAAAAATCACACTCAGAAGAGAGAGGATTGTAGAGCACAGTGGAACAGAAAACAGAGCTATTTACTGCACACATTTCTATTTCTATTTCTATGTATATTCCTATGTATATTTCTATTTCTATTTCTATTTATATTTATATGTATATTTCTATTTCTATTTCTATGTATATTTCTATTTCTATGTATATTTATATTCTACATAAAATTCTCCCTTCAGCTGTGAGACAAAGTGAGCCATGGGAGTCAGGCAGGAGTGAACCCCACTGCTGTCCCTGGGCCAGGCAGGTGGAGGTGGCCCTGCACAAAAAACTCCACCCTTTAGGAGAACATCCCAGCAAAAACATCTCCTTCATCTGAGGCATCTCCTCCCTTCTTTGGATGGGATGTGGGGAATGAAGAGGGAAAAATCTCTCAGTAACCTGCAGAGAAACTCCTCCAAAAGCATCCACTTGCATGTCCTTCTTCTCTAGGAAAAACCGCTTCTGATTTAATTTTTTTTTACATTCTTACCACTTGCAGCATTTGTACATTTGTTCCAAATATCTGCAAAATCTCACACGTCTGCCTAGGGAGGATTTCACCAACATGCTGGCAGCATAAACAGTCTGCTCTTGCTGTCCAAAACATAAACAGAACCCAAATTAAGAGTTACTCACTGCTCAGCAGACTGAGTGACACTGTGATGCTATGAACACTGCACTTCCCTGCCTGGCAGCCCTGCTTTCCCCATGGCCTGAAAAGAAGGAACAAAATCCCACTCAGATGATGTTGCCCTGTAGTTACAGCTGCCCCCTGACATTTTTTTTATAAAGACTATTTGATTCAAAATTGTAAAACTGAAAATGCCATCCCAGAGCAGCAAGTTCTCAGAGAATAAAGGTGATGGCCACTTCATTTCCAAGCTGTTCTAACTTTCCTTTTACTTTGACTCATCTGATCTTTAATGGGAAGGACAGTTAAACACTGCTGACATAGAACATTCCAGCAGATCTGAAGAATTCCAAGCAGTTTTGCTTCTGAATCTATTTTTGAAAATGGATGAAGACTTTCGGTGGCCAGTAGAAAATAAAGTTAAAATAAAGATTTAAAAATATAAAATAAAATTAAATTAAATTTAAATTAAATTAAATTAATATAAAATGAAATAAAATAAAACAAAATAAAATAAAGTAAAATAAATATAAAATAAAATAAATATAAAATTAAAATAAAAATATTAAATAAAATAAATAGAAAATAGAAAACAGAAAATAGAAAATATATAATAAATATAAAATAAAAATAAAAAATAAAGTGGGATTTATCTTGAATTCTCTGGCCATTTACAAGTTTTTGTTTGCATTGATCCTGCACAGGGAAATTCCTCCAGGGATCCTCAGGAGTGTGGCCCATCCCTGATATCATCATGGCCTGAGGAGCAGAGGAGGGGCCCTGACCAATCCCTTTGAACTCTGACAGAATTGTGGAGTGATTCCTCATGGTGTTACCAGGCAGGGAATGATTCTGTGCCATGATCCAGCCACTCTTTTGGAAATTCAGCAGCTCCAGCTCTCTCATCATCCACACGTGTTTTAGGTTGGTCTAGGAGCTGTCAATTTTGGAAGTGACTAATGCTGCAGGAAGTAATATAACTTCTTTTTTTGAGAAAGAGAACTTTTAACTAGTTGGTTTTGAGTATTGATATGTATATTAACCAATTAAAAGTTGATTCGTCTTCAAGGAGAAAAACTTATATAAGCAGAAGATCCTTTAGAGTTTTCTTCTTTCTTGTTTCTGTGAGAGAAGCAGGTCTCCTATTCTTTCTCTCCGGTAAGGCTGGACTCAAACCACTACACCAGGCCTTTGTCCACCTGCTCTTCCCTCTCCTGGGCCATCCCTTCACCAGGAAAATGGACCTTCCTTCCTTCCTTCCTTCCTTCCTTCCTTCCTTCCTTCCTTCCTTCCTTCCTTCCTTCCTTCCTTCCTTCCTTCCTTCCTTCCTCTCCTTCCTTCCTCTCCTTCCTTCCTTCCTCTCCTTCCTTCCTTCCTTCCTTCCTTCCTTCCTTCCTTCCTTCCTTCCTTCCTTCCTTCCTTCCTTCCTTCCTTCCTTCCTTCCTTCCTTCCTTCCTTCCTTCCTTCCTTCCGTCCTTCCTTCCTTCCTTCCTTCCTCCCGTCCTTCCTTCCTTTCCTTCCTTCCTTCCTTCCTTCCTTCCTTCCTTCCTTCCTTCCTTCCTTCCTCCTCCTTCCTTCCTTCCTTCCTTCCTCCTTCCTTCCTTCCTTCCTTCCTTCCTTCCTTCCTTCCTTCCCTTCCTTCCTTCCTTCCTTCCTTCCTTCTTCCTTCCTTCCTTCCTTCCTTCCTTCCTTCCTTCCTTCCTTCCTTCCTTCCTTCCTTCCTTCCTTCCTTCCTTCCTTCCTTCCTTCCTTCCTTCCTTCCTTCCTTCCTCCTTCCTTCCTTCCTTCCTTCCTTCCTTCCTCCTTCCTCCCCAATGTTCTGGCAGTAATTAAGCAGATTTTGCCCTTCACACAAGATGACAGCAGGCACACAAGGCTCCGTGTAGAGGCTTTATTGTGACCTGCACCTTGCAGTGTTCTTGTGCACAGACAACGAAGAAAGATCACTCTAAGACTACACTAAGACCACCAAGACTACTAAAGACTACTACCTATCACACAGTGAAAACTCCTTAAATACCATCACACAGATAGGATATGTCATCACACAAACAGGAAAGATGTTCACCACAGTGTTCCCCCATCACCTGGGCTATTGCACAGATTTTACCTATTATGGTAACAGGTAAACAATGCCCTGTAAGCTCACAAAGTACAATCCTCACTCTCAATGGGTCCAGAAGGCCATGAACCCACAATTCCCTTTCCCAGCCCATCACTGCTGACCTGGATGTGCTTCCATGGTCACCTCTGGGCCCAGGACAGAGGCCTATTCTAGGCCTTCCAGGCCTGCTTTACTATAACACACATAGTGTAACCCCACAAATGTGGTTTTTGTTTCAGCTGAGGTGAAATGGGCAGCAGAATCAGGAATGCAGCCCTCACAGGTAGAAAAGAATCAAGAAAACCATGCCAGAGTCCAGGCCAGGCCTCATGCCTTCTCCCCGCCATTCCTGGGGGCCGTGGGCCAGCTGGGCTGGGCCTCCCTGGGACTTTTTCCTGTGTTTTAACTGCGGGATTCCAGCCCAGAAACCACATCGGGGTAAAAGCAGGTGCTCACTGCTCCCCAAGGAACAGAAATGTGATTTGTAAATAAGGATCCCCCAAGGATTGCTGAGGGTGTCCCCAGTGGATCCCTCGCCCAGAGAGGGTGGTGCAGCTGCAGCTGAGGTGGGACTGAAAGACTTTTCCCACCGTGCAGCTTTAGAAGTGCCCGGTCCCCAAGGCAAAAGGCATTCCATGAATTTAGGAGGCTCCAGATAATCAAATAAATAGATCCACACCCAACTCCCTGTGTTTTTCTTGTTGTTGCTGTGGTAGAAGTTTTCTTCCTCGGGATATTTTGGGATCCAGTCTGTGCTTTTTTCTAACCAAAGACAGAGCTGAAGGTGTTCTCCTGCTGTTCATCATTGAGGGCCTGCACACAGCTGGCACCAGAACAACACAAAAAGGTTTGATCTCTGCTTTTCAGTGATGCCTCCAAGAGACCATGAGGGGAAGATTATCAGAGAGGGAGGAAAATGGCCTTTAGATTCTGCCCAGGATGAAAGGGGATGGTGCAGGGAGAGGCTGAGCAGTTTTAGAGGATACAGCCAAACCCATTTCTGAAACTTGTCAACAAAACACCACGAAAGTTAGGGGTAAAGTCTCTTTTGTACATGCCAGGACCTCAGGTTCTGCCAGACCCAAGTGGGATACCCAAACCCAGCTCAGGTGGCTGGTTTTTCTGTCTTTTTGTTTTGCCTTTCAGTCTGATGGAACTGGTTTGCTTTGTATAAATACACAAAAATCAGAGCAAAATCCTTGAACTTCTCTGTTCCAAGCAATTGGCCTGGACTGTGTGACAGTTTGGGATGAAGGGATGCCTCATCTAAACCAGAAACTTTGTCTTAGAACCCTGAGACGTTCCCTGACAAAAGCTTCACCAAAATAAATTGGTTTCCATGCAAAGCTTTTGGGTGTGAATCTCGCTTTCCAATGAAAAAGCATTTTGTCAAAAAGATCCTTGATGAGTTCTCTTTCTGAAGAAATTCTTTTTGAGTAATCACTCTGTAGGCCAAGGAAATATTTGAAAATCATGATCTTCATCAGTGCCATCCAACAGATGCAATTTTCCATAGTTAATTAACTTGACAAACACACACCAGCATTCTCCACTGGCTTGCAGTTATTTTCAGGCAGCTGCGATTTATTGATGAGTGGTCTTTGCATATGAATAGATTTTGATCTGTGCATGACTAATTTCTACTTCTGAAAGAGATTGAGCATCTTCTGCTTCCTGCTGGAAAGCAATTACAATTTCTGTGGACAATTCAGCATTGAACACTACCCTCAGACTGGAAGCTGGGTTTCATTCTCAACTTGTTTGCTTGCTTTTGATACTGCCCAATAAATCCCACTGAAGCAGAATCTTCAAGGCTCATCAAGTGATAATTTATGGGACTCTGAGCAGTGAAATTAGAGGAACACAAGGGAATCTGAGTGTTTTGTATTATCTTTGTGCTCACTTCAAACCAGATACATAAAGAGGCTTTTTGCAGTTGGGTGCTTACAATTTCTGCTGCACTGCAAGAGAAGAAGTGATCACAAAAATGGCCCTGCCAGGTTTTGTACAGGGAGATCAAGTTAAAGCAACAGCTATTATTAATTTCAACCAATATATTTTCATTTCCCTTCTGACCTTTTAAAAATCCAGCACAATGGGGGTGTACAAGCTACAAATACTGAATTAAAAGTTCCACAACCATGTTCAAAAGAGCTGTGAAATGCTGCATTTTGCTTGTTGAATGAGAAAAACAATTTCAGTCCACTGGTGGTTGGAGACATTTCAGCAATGAGATCATACCTTTTTATAATCTCAGTATTTAGGGTGTAATTGAAACCAGAGGAATAAAAAAACTGCCTTTTGATGACAGAATGTCTCTGCTGAGTGTGCATCCACTCACATTTGGTGGTGCAGGATGCAGAAAGGTGGGACAGGAGCAGTTTATCACAATCAGAGGGGTACACAGCAATAGCATTAAGGGATACTTTTCATATAAATTAATAGCTGATAATATAAAAGCGTGGAAAATAGGAAGAGAGGCAGGCACTGGATAAGAAGTGTTAGTGTGAAGGATTCATTTCACACAAAGGATTCATTGCAACTGTATCAAAGAATGATGGTCCTGCTGACTCCATGGTTCATTTCTGGTATCTTTGACCATAAATAAACACTTTAGTCAGTAATTATTTCCATTTCCAGTGATCCTGATCAGATATCAGTGTTTATTCTGTGCCATGACATCTATTTAATCTTAACAAAAGTGGTGTAACAGCCGCATCTGAATCTGTACAATTCTACAAACAGCATTGCACAAGTTTCTGATTAGGACCTAAATGTGTAAAACTTTGTGTACCAGTGTTTCTTCATTAGCCTGCACTCAGGAATTCGAGTAATTCTTTGGTCAAATAATAAATTTCCCACAAGCCCTGGTGAGCAAATCAGTTTTGAATTGAAGTGGCATCTGCTCATCCACAGTTCCATCAGCTCCTGCACCATTATTAATTGGTGGAATTCTCCTGACAGAGCTGAGGCTGTCCCTGCGTTCCTTCAGCTCTGTGTCTGCAGATTTGGGTCAAAGAAGGAACCAGGAAAAGGTGAGCAGAGCATTCTTCTGGGATTTTGAGGCTTTGAGGAAAGGCCTGCAGGATTTTGGCAACAGGTGGAGGAATCCAACTGCAAAAACCTGAGAGAAACCGGATTCACAAAGGTGCTGAATACAGTGGGAGGCACTGGCTGGCGAGATGGGACAGTGATGAACCCCAGGAAGCTCCAGGGAAGCTGAGCTGGGAGATTTGGGGGGAATTCAGTCAGGTTTGGGGTTGTTTTTCACAGCTCCACACTGAGCTGATTCTCACAGCTTTATCCTGGCACGTGGGCATGGCATGAACCAGCAAGGCAGGATGCTCCAAACTCGATTTTGGCACTCAGGGCTGCCTGTCTACAGAGGTGGCTGTTAGCAGCCTGGCTTTTGTAGCCAGGGGAAACATTTCCTGCAGATTGCAGCCACCTTTCCCAGCAGATGCTCAAGTCCCAGCTCCTGCATCCCTTGGCTGCAGCTCTGATGTGCAGGAGAAAGGAGCAGCCTCGTGGAAATCACACAGCAGCAGGACACCTTTAACTGCCCTGCTGGGATCTCAGAGCCCTGGGGATTTAAGCATCCTCAGAGAAAAGTTTGGATGGATGGAACAGAGAAATTATTTTCCTTAATTCACTCACAAACACAGAACTGCACTGATCCGGTTCTAGACTGATTTGAACTCCTCTGACAGAACTGAATCTTGTGAAAATGTAAAAATAATAAATCAATAAAGAAGCGTATCATGAATTTGAGCATTTTCAGTGGCCTTTCAGACAGTGGTTCCTTCAGTTGAATTAGGAGGAAGGAATGATTATCAAATATATTGGGTTTTTTTTAATCTCAGTACATAAGAACATCGACTCCTGTAATGCAATCTGGTATTTTCTCAGGAATAAAATTGCTGCAAGAATCCCACCCACCCATCCACCCCCACAGCATCACCCACCCCTCACAGTGCAGGGTGGAAACTCTGGTGGGATGAGTTAATTTGGGCACAGGAGGAGCTGAAATGGCCACTGCACATCCCCTGCTGTGAATTAACTGCAGGGACTGGGTGAATTTCCCAATTCTGGCTGCTCCACACAGGCTTCAATCTCTACCTATTTAATATTTCAGTATCTATTTATTTATTTATTCTGTGAACTGAATACCTTCAAAAGGGACACAAAACTGTCCCAAGGGTCTCCTGCCTACCCTGTGTTTTCACACAAAGAACTGGAGCTGTCTCCAGTCCACATATAAAATTTAAATATTAAAATTATTTAAATGCTTTTCACAACTAACACAGCCCCAACAAAGCCATTTATCATGCATTAAATGGCTTTCTCAGGACAGCAACCATGCATTTTTGTATTCACCAATATATGATATATAATATATCAATAATAAATCCACGTTTTGAAACAACAAAACAAGATTTAGAAATGTACATCCAACTTTAATGTATAATCTGGAGAGCAGAGCTCCTCCTGCATCTTGAAAACTTTGATTAAACAGCGATCACAATCTTCCCTCAGATAAAATATATGTGTGTGTGTGTGTAAATATTTATGTGTATCATTTCCAAATCAAAGCCTTGCACTCCTTGTGGATGTCATCTGCTGGCACTGGGAGCTGATCCCAGCAGCCCAGAATGCAGCCTGGCAGGAATTCCTCTCCTGCTCATGAAGGCCTGTCTAATTGCCCTGGGTTTTCTCCCTTTTGAACTGGCTCCCTACCCTGTAATTTCTCCTGCTATCTGCCCAGAGGTAAATGAAGTCTCTGGTACACCCAAGGAATTCCTCCTCTGCTGCAGGTGACTCCAAGACTGGGAGCTGCCATCACCAAGGAGGGATGAATTTCCACCTAGCCAGGTTCCAGTAACACCCCCAGGCAGGAGGGATCTCTCCTGCTTCCATTTCTGCTCTGTTGATGAGCTCTGGGGAGAAGAACAGCAAAGCCTCCTCCTCTGAGCTCCAGCACAGGACTGAAACTGGGAGAGATTCTGATCATTGAGCAAGTATTGACTTGATTTAATAAGGCAAGAAGTGAGTGATTGCAGTTGCTGCTGCTGCTGAGCAATTCAGCACCTCCAGCCTGACACACTTTTTGTTCCCCATTTTTGCAAAACCAGGGCTGTTCCTGCATTTGGCACTTTCAGGCAAAGGCATTGCCATGAATCCGCCACTGCCTCAATTTGAAAAGATTTGCTGTTAATTAGCAGCTGGTTGAGGCCAGTGCCATGGAAAAGTGGGGAGGAGGCTGCAGGATGAAATGCAGATCAGCACGGAGTGACACTGGGTCTGTGGCAACCAAAAAAGGGCTGAAATATGAAAATACAAACTCCTCTCCTTCTTCTCACTGTGAGAAACACCCTTCTCCCTGCTGGCATCCTGCTACCAAACCCCTTCTTTCACTGTGGCCTCATTCCACGTGTGACACCAGGAAAATAATCCATCCCAAGCACCTGGAGTTTTGGGATGCACAAAGGATTCCTAAAGGAAGGACAGGATTTATAACAAAGTCTGGGACAGCCTTTAGCCACACAGCAGCACTGCTCTCTCTGCCTCAACATTCATCTTCTGCACCCAAAGCTGTTCTGTGCCTTTTAGTGCTCAGAACTGCAAAGTTCATTTCAAATCCACTACGGATTCCTAACAAAAAAAAAAAAAAAAGAAAAAAAAAAAAAAAAAGAAAAATCATTTTCTATATGAAAGCTATGGGGGGATACTCAAGTTTTAACCAGCTGGTTTAGGTATTGGTGAATTGATGGACAAACAGATTGTAAATTCAAGTAAAACAGTGAAATTATTCCACATGGATGTGAGATGTGAAATAAGAAAAAATAATCCAGTCTGTGGGGTGATTTTGTGTGTGTGGTGCTTCCATCAGCACTGGGACAGTGGGAGGAGAGGTTGGAGGGGTGTGGAGACATTTCACAAAAGCATAAACAACCCACAGGTGCAGCTAAAAATACTCTGCTTCCAATTCAGCCAACAAGTTAAAAATGCCAGTGAAGCCCCAGAGTGTGAACCTGTCAGCATTTAGCAAAAATGTTTATTCTCCTTTTCCATTAATACAATTTCTTCAATAATTATTTCAATAATTACTGTAAGAGTTGGAGAGCTGGGGCTTGGCTCCTATAGAGTGCTTCAGCTTTTAGATTATTTTGTTTTTCTTCTCCACCTCTGTGTACACAGATTTATTTGTATGCAAACAATATTTGTGCAGGTGCCTACCTGGGCTTTGGGGCAGGCGATGCCAGGGCTTGCCAAAACTTTGCATTTTTTGTTTTCCTTTTCTTGAGCAAACAATCATTTCACATACCAGAGTGTTTTGGGCACCAGAGGGATGCATTCTGTATAAAAGTCCACATTCTTTATGGAACTATTTATACTTTCTTCTGGCTAAGGGGACAAGATAGGCTAGAATAAAACCTTGTGACAGAATTCTGGAATCTTTCTCTGGAGCCTCCAAAATAAAATGATTTCTCTCTTCACTTCCTGCTGGCTGATACACTCCAGGGGAACGAAATATTTGAGGCAAGGAGAAAAGAGTGATGATTCCTGTTGGAAATATTCAGAGGGGGTGAGTTAAGGACCCTCAGACCTGAGGTTTTTTAAGCAGGGACTTCTGGACACCTTGTGGGATTAAAATGAGCAAGTCTTAAACCTGAGTGTCAAACTGAATATGCTGGTATTAAACTCATTAAACCATCCTGAGTATCAAAATGAACAAGTATTTAATTAAGCTTCCAGGGCACTCTGATTAAAAATGAAATAAGCCCAAACACATCTTTTTGGGGGAGAAATATGTAACTAGAAGAGAGTTTTGTGCAGGGACAGAGGGAATTTTGGAGTGAATGCTGCTCCATCCTTGAGCTTTGCTGGCAGCTCTGCTCCTCTCTGGGGCTTTCCCAGGAGTGATGTGGAATCTCTGTGCTCAGGAGGGAAAAAACAGCAATATTCTCCTGTTCCCCCAATCAGAGGAAGGAGCACAGAGCACCCCAGCAAAGGCACAATCCAAACCAGAGGAATGTGCAGAAAATGGGAAAAATGTCACATTTGGGCATCAGAAATGAAGGAAACAGCGACCACATCAATGCAAGAGAGCCCAGACTCAGCAGGAGCTGAGGGAGTGCTGACTTCACCAGGGTAAGCAGGCTAGAGAGCCTGCATTAATTAACTACATTAATAAACAACATTAATCCAATGTACAATGCCCAAAACACTCATCCCAACCTTTCTGCTTCAGGTTTTGAGGAAGTATAAGGGAAATATGAAAGGAAATACAGAGTGCCTTGGGAGCTTAGAGGGGAAAATACAACATAACATTTGGAAGAAAAACTTAAAACACCTCAATTTTGTTATTCCTTCTCCCCCAGCCTGATTAATGGTAATTAATTATTAAGGATTTGGATTGGGAATATAACTTGACATCACATTTAACTTGTAAACTCCTCTTTCCAAGCAGAGGACAAAGGGTGCTCCAATGTCCAACACAAGCAGGTGTCTCTGCCAAGAAAAAGGACACTGGGCAAAGGGGTTCTCATGGCTGTTGTTTGGCACAGGTCTGTGTTTGTAAAAAAACCTCCTTTTCCAGTCATTTGGGTGGGGAGTTTTTATGGAACAAGCTTGATTAGGTTGCTTTCCTGAGGAGGGGAAGGTTCTGTCATGGTTCAGTCTATCTCCTGCTCCAAATTTCAGGCATATTTGACACATGAGTCAAGGCCTCAGGAATAATTAATTTTCTGAAGTTTCTTGGAAGTCAGCAGCTGAAGGCAGAAAAAGAAACCAAGTTCATTCCTCAGCTGAAGGGAAGAAAGAACTCAGGCACCAAATACTGCTGCTTATGCAGCAGGCTGGGATGTGCCCCTGTACCTAAGGCTGAATTAGCCCAGCACGTGAGGGGTTTGCCCTCTGAAATGAGAACCACAGCTCAGACATCCTTATTTATCATAGCACAGGTGCTTCAGGGATGAAACCTTATAAATCTGTGGTGAAAGTGGTTTAATCTTACTGTTTGTGGAGCAATGGGGTTTTTTTTCCCTTGAAAACAGAACTCAGCCAGCTCAGTCTCCTTTTTCTTAAAAAAGCAAAAAAAGCATGGAATACTCAACAAACTGTACCAAAGATGAGGCACAAAGTAATTAAAATCCTGGGAAATACTCACAACATTCTGGTCCTCGGCTATTTCACCATGGAATGAATGGGCAAGGGTGGGGAATCACCTCTGCTCATCCTCACCTCCCTCAGCTCACTTGGATTTCCCCAGGCTGGAGAGAATGAAAATGCACTTGAGCAGCTCCACTCCCAACCTGTTGACTCTGATTTTGCTGAGGAATAATAGCAGTGCAGTGATATAACTGCAGGAACCCATCCAAAATCATCAAAAGGCTCCATTTTTATTTTTTTCCCTTCTATCTGTATCATTCCCATTTGTTGCTCACAGCCTGAATTCCTCAGATAACTTTGCTGCAGACTTGAGTTTTGCTGCAGATATGGAAAACTGCCTGGAAGTTTTGTTCTTTGTTTGTTCTGGCTGCTTTCCAGCCTCAGGAACACTCAGGATGCAACACATCCAACTTGCTCCAGCAACCATTCTGTAAAATACAGCAAAAAAACAAAGGATCCTGTGCAAAATTAGCTGCTTAATTAATGACTTCGGGAAGCAGTAAAAGTGAGGTTTTTGGAGGGCTCATTCTGATTCTGCTGGAGAGGTGAGGTGAGCCTAAAATGCATCAATAGAGGGCTAATCCTGAGGTCAGTAAACATATTTTCAGTTAATAGTGGGGGTTTTCTATCCCATAGCCAGAGGATTTTGGTAGCTCTGACAACCTGGGCACACCTTGAAGCTGTTCCCAGCACCTGCTGCTAGAAAATTAATGGGGAGACACCTGGGTTGTTGCAGGCAGCTCTTTGAACAAAAACTGAGCTGATTTCTGTGGAACAGAGCTTCAGCCAAGAGGAAAAGTCCTCAATAAAAAATGGAGCTGCAAGCAGCTCATAAAGAAAATAAACCAGGTTTGGAAGCTGCCTGAGAATGTGGCACAGATGATCTGAACGTGACACTGCACATCCCAGGGCTGGAGATAACCCTGCCCAACGCTCCCAGGCTGGGATTTGGGATGTCTGTGCAGGGCCAGGAGATGCACTGGATGATGCTGGGAGTCCCTCCTGACTCAGGATGTTCTGTGATCCCATGAAAAACACCTGAGCAGTTTCCAACACCCACCCAACGCCAGCAGGACATCAGCTCCAGCTTCCTTCTGAAAGAGCTGCTGTTCTTGGGGTGAAGAACCAAACAGCACACCAGGGCAAGGTGCTGGTATTGAGTATTTCATATTTCCTTGGCAAAGATGGCAATGAGTATTTCATATTTGCAAATATTTCACATTTTCTCACCTCACTGGGAGCAGTTCTGCCAGCTCTCCCTGGTGCCACCTCACACAGAGGCGGGAGTTATTCTGCCCTCAGTGCTCTGCTGTGGCACAAGCTGTGTAAAATCACACCTGATGCACCCTCCTGTGTCCTCATCCTCTCACTTTTCAGGTATTCTTTGTATCACATTTCCTCCTGGTCCTGCTCATTCCTGATGAACCCTTCATTTTCTTTGTCCTAATTAGCAAACCCCTAAAAGGAACCACAGGAAAAGTGATATTATTTACCCTCTGAATATCAGAGCTCATCCCTGCTGCAGACCAGGCTTTGCAATTCCTGAGCTGCACAGCCAGGCTGAGCTCTCAGTGAGGAGCAAAGATGACCCTAAAGGTCTTTTCCAACCTGTTTCATTCTGTGGTTCTGTGATTCTGTGATTCCCAGCACTCACAAAATGCTCAGGAGAGCCAGGATTAAACTGTGGCACACTTGGAAAAACGCAGGATTTAATGCACATTAATCTCAGCCATCATTTGGAAACTCCTGACCTGCAGGCGAGGTGCAGATGGACTCTGGGAGCCCCAGGACTGTGTGGATAGAAATTCATTCTTATGCAAACACTCAGCTGCTTTTAAACCTCCCTTTCACACCCCTCTTCGTTTCAAAGCATCCAAAAGGGAGGCAGAAATAAGCTCCTGCAAAGAGACTTTGGTTAAATCTAGGAAGGGTTTTTGCAGACAAGTCTGGAAGGCTGGAACAGAAAGGTGCTGCTCCAGGAAAGGGCAGCCACACTTCAAAATACAGCTTTGGACCTGGTAAACATTAACCCCTGTGCTGTTCTAATATTTAAATAGAAAACAACAGTTTCAAAGATTATTAGATTATGATTTTTCCCTCAGAAAAGGTGGAAATTTCCACCAAATCCTCCGTACAAAATTCATAACCCTCCCCTTAGAAACAGCACTGGGGCTTTTCCATCTGATTGCAGGCTAATTAATTTCACCTTTGGGAGCAGGTTCGGTGAGTATTTAATCCTGAGCCTTTAGTCTGGATTCACAGATCCATTATTCACCTTCCAGACGACTAAAAACACTGCAAAAGCTGTGAAAAGCCCATTTCCCCTCCCTGGCACTCACCAGAACCAGCCAGTCCAGGGGCACCATCCGAGGGGGTTTGGATCCAAGGAAAATCCAAAGGAGACTGAGCCAGGTGCACCTGGGGTTAGGAGTTCTCACCAGGGATGGTTCTGCTTCCCCAAAAAGCTCCAATGAATTCTTTGTGCCAGCACAAACACCTGAACCCTGCGGGGTCACACAGGTGACAGGGCTAAAAAAAGGCAAGCCCAGAGGCTGAATTTAAGCCGCCCCAAAATGTTGGTGTTTTTTCCTCCCGGGGCTGTTCTTCCAGCTTTCCCTACAGCTTTCCTGGAATTTTTATATCCCGCTCACTTTGGGGTTTGTGCTTTTGGATTCTTTTATTTTTAGCTGCAGAGCCTGCCTGACGCCAGCAGATGTAACTGGATCCGAGTCCCTGCGAGCCAGGAATTGCAGCCACGGTCAGCACAGAGCACAAAGCCTAGCTCTGGGCAGAACCTGGATCCTGCATTTATGCCCTGGATTGGGATAAAGGCACGGGGGATCCATCAGAATGGAGAGAAGAGCTGGGAAAGGTCGGGGGTAAGCAAAGAGAGAACAAAGATGCAAAGAGGTCTGTCCTGCAGATCTGGGTGAGCTGGCTTTCAAAAGCAAGAATTCACCAAAAAAACTGAAACATTTCACTCCAGTAACCTGGTAACACAGAGCAGGCTGCTGCAGAAAGGGCTGCACTCAGCAAGGTTGGCTTGGGTGGATAAATAAGAATAAAATGCTGGGCAGCAGGGCCCTGCTGGCAGCCGCCTCCCGGGGCACATCTGCCAGGTTATGATGTTTGACACTCACAGAACTGCAGCTCCCAGGTCTGTGCAGGATAAACCAGAGCCACATCTCCCACCCAGTTCTCAGGTTCTCACCTCTCCCTTCCACGTTGCACAACTGGAATAAACCTGGCTCAATCCCCTTGCCTGAACTTACTTTTCAGTTTTCTGTCCTGGCCCCGTGGCAGAGAACAGAGTGAAGGATTGCAAATTCATCAGACTGAGAAATTCATCCTGACTATTCTGGGAGCTGCAGCCACAGCAACGTGTCCAGAGCAGAGTGTGCGTGCCCCAGGGAAGAAGAAAGCAGTGTGTGGAGGCATTTTACTCCCCAGAGGTGGCACGGTGAGTCAGCAGCAGAGCCTGGGCTGCATGGAGTGTTCAGCCCATCCTGAGTGCAGCTCTCTGCTCCTGTTCAGTCTCCAGGGAATGAAGTCCATAAAGCTGGGAATGCTCCACTGTTTGGCTCTGTTCTGGCAGGGCTCCGTGTTTGCTGCCAGGAAAAGGTGGAAATCAAGGAAAACAAAGAGCACTGGGCTTGCTGTGGAAGCAGGGACAGCACCAGCTCCAGGTGAGAGGCAGGAATGCTGGACTGCCAGGATGAATTTCCTGGGTATCCAGAGTGTGTGTGACTCTGGTATTGCCTGAAAATGAGCTTTTTACAAGGCAGCTTCTCTGCTCTTTCATAAGTGAATGCAGAGTAAAATCTCTGAAAGCAGAGATCTCAACAGAGCAACTCTGACCTGTACATTTTCTCTACTGCATAAAGAAGGTGATGGTTTTTTTTTTTTTAAATTCCTGCCATATTTACAACTGGTTTGGGCAAAATTAAGTAACCTGAGCGTGTTTCCTAGGTAAGGATGGCATTGAGAATTTCATATTTCCTGGGTAAGGATGGCATTGAATATTTCATATTTCCTTGGCAAAGATGGCATTGAGTATTTCATATTTGCAAATATTTCATATTTTCTCACCTCACTGGAAGCAGTTCTGCCAGCTCTCCCTGGTGCCACCTCACATAGAGGCAGGAATTATTCTGCCCTCACTGCTCTGCTGTGGCACAAGCTGTGTAAAATCACACCTCATGCACCCTCCTGTGTCCTCATCCTCTCACTTTTCAGGTGCTCTTTGCATCCCATTTCCTCTTGGTTCTCCTTGGTCCAGCTCATTCCTGATGAACCCTTCATTTTCTTTGTCCCAATCAGCAAACTCCTAAAAGGCACCACGAGAAAAGTGACATTATTTACCCTCAGTGCTGAAATCAGAGCTCAGGAGCTGCTGCTGCCACTGTGATGCTGCAGTGCCTCATCACATCAAGCACAGCTGAAGTGAAAAACTTGCCAGTCTTTCATCTTGATGCAGATTTTCCATAGAATTGTTCTTCTCATCCAGATTTTTCCTCAAGTGACCCCAAGCCTTCGCTTTCCCTTCCTGCTGCTGGCTGGCAGCCTGAAACACCTCCTGGAAAGTGCTTCAGATTCAGGCTCAGTGATGAGTCAAAAATTGGCAATTTGCCCTCATCCCATTGCCTTGCTCTTTTTTTTTTTTTTAAGGAGTAGAACAGTGATGGGGTTTTTTTTTAAGGGGTGGAAGAGTGATGGGTTTTTTTAAAGGGTAGAACAGTGACAGTGATTTGTTAAGGGAATTTCTGATCTGCTGTTTAATTTTTCTGGGTTCTGACATTCTGGATGCACACAGATTCTGCCAGGCAGGATGAGCTGACACAGCAGCTGGCACAGAGCTCTGGAGTATCACAACTGGCTCAGAAATCTCTCAGCTGGGCCCACATGGCTTGGAGAAGGGGCTTGAGGGAGAAAATCCAGGGAGTGCTGAGAGAGGGCTGGTCCTGGGCAAGCGGGAGCAGCTCTGGGCTCTCCAGCACCAAGGAGCTCCTGAGGTGACCACAGCCCTGTCCAGCCTGGCCTTGGGCACTGCCAGGGATCCAGGGCAGCCACAGCTTCTCTGGGCACCTGTGCCAGGGCCTCCCCTCCCTCACAGGGAAGGATTTCTCCCTAAAATCCAATCTCAACCTATTCCCTTTCATTTTAAACCCATCCCCCTTTGTCCTGTCCCTCCTAGCCTGGTAAATAATCCTGCCCCACTGTCGTGGGGTTACCTTGGTCGAGTTCTCCGGTGCAGAAGGAAGAAGGTCAACCCAGAAATGACGTGCCCAAAAGGAGGCATTACAGTTTCCATCTCCAGAACTCATAAAACCAAGAGAGAACCTGAAGAAGCTCTCTTTTAGATTTGCAGCTGATTGAGAGAAGACATTTCTCTCTCCCCTCCACGCCGTCTGCTGAGGTCCGGCCAAGCCACGCGGCCTGGGCTGCCGGCCGGGATGTGCAGAGCGGGAGGAGGGGGAGCCCGTGCTGTCCTTTCAGCCCAGCACGGCAGCTGAGGATGAGGAAAGCCAGGTGAGCATTGCTTGGCTCTGGTGTAGCCAAAAAAAAGCTTTGTTCTGTTGCCCCAGGCTGAGGGGACTCAGCTCAGCCAGCCCAGGCCCGGGAGAGGGCTCGGGCCGGGCCCCTGCGGCCCTGACACGGCTCGGATGGAGAGCGGCTCAGGCAGGCTCCTCTCCCTCAGCTCCAACGCTGGGAATGTCACCCCCAAACAGCACAGGCAGAGACAAATTAACCTTTTCAATATCAGGATGGGACCTGAAAACATCCGTTCTCCCCTACACTGAAAGAGAATGGATGAAGACACCTGTAAAAGGTACAACATAAAGACTCCAAGTTAATGAATGAAGCAAGGCCTGTATCCAGAGAGGGAGGAGATGAGGACTGCCTAAACTTTGAGGCTGAAACTTCTCTTGTAAAGACATGTTGATAAACTCGGCTATAATATACTCTGTAATATATGAACAATGGTCTAAAAGAGTGAAAAAGGGGGGATGTAATGTTCTAGCTACAGCCAGTGGACTAAGACTCCTGTGTAAAGATTCCTTGCCCCGGGAATAATAGAAGAAGACTTGTGTTGCCAATAATGAGAAAAGGGGATTTCATTGCCGCTGTAATAGAAATGTTCATCCTCAAAAGAGTACCTCAGCGACCATCATATGCCCATTGTAGTGGTCCTGGGAAAGCTACTAAAGTGAGAGGGATTTTCCAGAACAAGCAGATCTTTTCCTTCTGGGCAGCTGTTTGTATTGAGGCTGAAAACCATAAGGACTGTATTTCTTATGGGGGAAATCAACATAGTAAAGCAAGAGAAAACTTCTCTCCCTACATGAACTGAGAAAAAGGCTATTCCAGAGGTGGTAAATTAACTAAAGGTCAAAGTGTTGTCTTATTGTATGGTCAGTGGGAAAGAAATGGAGAGGTGGGGATGGAAGAAGGGTATTCTAAAGGTTTTGTTCTGATTCCTGATTTTTATTATTCTTTTTTAAAGTCTGTTAATAAATTCTCTTTATATTCCTTAAAGTCTGAACCTGCTTTGCCTACTTCTAATCCTTATCTCATAATGAAATTAAATAATTTTAGTAAGTGTGCTGATATTTAACCAAAAAACTTGAATTGGCGAACCCAAACCACTACACAATTGGTGTTTCTGCCCCGTTTCCCAAACCTCAAACTGCAAGACCCACCCTCCCTTCAGGCACTGGAACACCACAGTGGGGTCACCCCAATGGCTTCTCCTTCCCAGGCTGAACAATCCCAACTCCCTCAGCCCTTCCTTGCAGCTCTCTGATCAACCTGGCTTCCTCTGGGCTGGCCCCAAAGCAGATCTGAGCAGCAGAATAGAAAATGTGGGACACCACAGTGCCCTGCTTGGGGGGAATATTCCATCAGAACATCCCATCAGAATGTTCCATCAGAATATCCCATCAGAACGTTCCATCAGAACATCTCATCAGAATATTCCATCAGAAATTCTATGGATGGCCACAACACAATCCCTTTAAACACTGAGACCCAAAGTATTATTTGGGATGGGGGGGGATTTATCACAACCTGTTTAATGCATTTCCTTGCTAAAAGTGCTGTTGAATGTGCTCTGTGTTTATGCAGAGCTCGGCGTGTGCGGGGCAGGGATTTGGGGGTGATGGATGGTGCAGAAGTGTTTGTGCTGGGCAGGGAGAGCAGCCAGATGTTCCAGGATGTGCACACAGCAGCCTGAGGCACTCATGGAGAGAAAAGGGGGAGCACTGAGGACTGAGCTACCACTTCTGGCCATAATTCATCCATTTTTTTGCATTTCTCTCAGCAAGAATTATGGACGGGGGAGTCGCTGAGTGCAGGACACACAAGAAGCTTTAAGCTCCTGCCACGTAAATATTTGTACAGCAGACAGTGAGCCCTGTGCATCAGGGTAAACAGAAATTCTGCTCTGTTCTTCAAGGCAGAGATATTTTATTCAAACCCTAATCTATGCAGCTGCCACCAAGAAACAGCTCCTTTACAACCAATCTATAAAAAGGGATTGTTTCCTACCTGCCCTGCCGTGTCCTTGCTCTTTGCTCTGCTGATTTATTATTTCATTTTTTGGACATGGTAAAAACGATTAACCTGGGAATCTGTACTGGGTTTAAACCCAATGATAGTGAGATAATTGTGGAAGGTGTGGATAATTCAAATTCAAATCCAAATATTTTTATTTGGTCCTGCAACTTCAGAGTTTTTAATTTTAATGATGTTTTTCAGAGGGGATGAGAGTATCCACATGGTCTGATTTGCATTTGGGGTCTCTCAGGAAAGAAGTGGACTCTCATTTTTTATTTAATTTACTTTATGGAAGATCTTGTCTCTCTTTTTTTGATGAGACCAGAATGTGTCAGGATAAGCAGAGCCAAACCATTTTACATTGATTCCTTCAATATGAGGGTTTCACCTCAGACTGAGGAGGCTGAGATCTCCTCTCTTGTTTCACTGGGAGAGAAAAATTGCTCATCTGTAAATGCTGACCAGACCCAGCTCTCTGAGCTGCTCTGCTCAATCCAGGCCTTTCACTGACACAATTTTCACAGGCAGTTCCAGCTCACAGCTGACAATGTGCCTGTCAGCTGTGCCATCGGCCAAAATGCTTAAGAATCTACTTTTCTAAGTGTTTCTTTATACAGGGAAAGAAGTGCAGCCCTCATTTTTTTATGTATCATGGTCTGGATATATCCATAAACTGAATATTCATTAATAAATGCACTTTGTACTCCCTTTGACCTCATTTTTTGTGTGTGCAGGGAAATTACCTGAGTTATTTCTCTGATGAAAAATGTATTTATACAAAGAAAATTTCCAAGGAGCTCAGGCTCCTACCAACACCACTCTGTTACTGACTTGGACTTGCTTTTTGAGTGCTGTTCAGTGCTTTTACTTGGTTTTTTCCTGGTTTGGGGTCTGATTTCTGGTTGTTTATGCAGAGGAAGGCCAATGCTTTCAGAAGTGCAGGTACCAGCCTGGATGTCTGCACCAAATCAGAATCCTGCCTGCAGCTAAGGGTGTCACTACTAAAATGAGCAAATAAATCCATTTTAGATGGTTTATTACAGTGCTTAAAAAGGTATTTCTTTTTCAGAACCAAAGTAGGCCGCCTTACCTGGTCTCTTTTTACATCTCTTACCTTCTGATGGACCGAACAGCAAACCCTACTGACTAAAATATGCCCTGTGCCCTCATTCTTGTGGCTTAACACTCAACAAAACTCAAAGCAAAATAACTTTACCCAAATCCTGGGTTTCTTACAGCAATTGCTGTACCTGGTCACTTGGCTATTCCAGGATGATGCAATAGTTAATATTTTGTTTGCCTTTCCCACAGGCTCCCACGCCCTTGAAAACTCCATGCAACATAAATTGCTTTATAGAGGAGACTCTGTGAGGCAGGAGCCAAATGTGAGCAAGGGAGGGAACTCCCCTGTGACCATGACATCACTGAGGAGTCTCTCTCTTCTTCAGAAGACAGCAATCACACCATATTGCTAAATAAAAAAACTGGATTTTTTTTTGTACATCTGGGACAGGGCTGAGCCTGAAAACGATGCAGAATTAATATCATTTTGGAGAAAAAGAACTCTCCTTTTTTTTTTTTTTCTTGCCTCGTAAAACAGATGACCAGAATAATTCTGATGATTCTGAGAGCTTGGGGTGAGCTGGGGCATCAGGAGTTCAGGAGTGCAGCAGGAAGCATTGAACTGCTGGGTTTATAAACTGTGCTGAGAGCAGCTCAGCAAAACCAAGAGAGGATCCCAGAGTCCTCCCAGCCAGTAACTGGGTTAAAATGAGGATCTGTGGGACAGAAATCTGGGTTTGGGCATCTCTACCATCATGTGGATGAATTCTCCATGATGCCCTAATTTATCAAATAATAGAATATTAGATGTTACATTTACCAGTGTGGCAAACAGGGCATCCCAACTGTGTGGGGCAGCAGGAAATTGGAGATTTTGGGATTTTGAGATTGGGATTTTGAGAAATCTGTGCTGGAGCAAGGGCTCCAGCCTTGCCCAGCTGTTCGCTCCCACCCCAGCCCCAGGAAAGGCAGCTCTGCAGTGTTTGCCTTCCTGCTGCAGGGCAGGAGGCAGCAGCAGAACAAAGGCACTCCTGGTGCTGATAAGGAGCCGGTGCTTTGTGGCTGAAACTGGATCCTGGATGCTCGGGGCTTGTTTTATGTGGCAGGGAGGGAGGGAGGGAGGGAGGAGTGCCCGGGCTGCAGCTCCTGGTATCAGCTCCAGTCCTTGATTTCTCCTGGCTCCTGATGGGGCTCACCCCACTCTGCACAGAGGGCTCCAAAAGCTGAGCAGCTTTGCTTCGTGCAGCACTTTGAAACTCTAACCCAAATTAAAACAGCAGTTAAGTATCAGATCTAAGAATTTAACCACTTAGCAACAATGAGAACTTTATTTTTCGGAGTCAGGTATTCTAACTGTGCAATCACAGAGCCCCCACAGCCAGAGCCACCCCTGACATCCCAGCACGGAGCTTCTTGCACAGATTCAGAGTCACAAAATTCCACAAAAAGCCACAGAGCCTTGAGGTTTTTAGTGTGACTTTAGGGGGGGTCAAGTGTCCTGCTCACTGCTGTCCTCAAAGACACCAGGAGGTGGGAAATGGAGCCAGGTGTGGGTCAGGAAGGTTGTGCAGCACTGCAAGAGCAGCAGACAGGTGAGAATTTGAACTTTTTGCAGTTTATGAGTTCAAATGAGCAACAGCCTGAACTTTTTTCACTCATTCTTTGCTCCCTGTAATAAAAAAAAAAAAAAAATTAAAATTAAAAAAAAAAAAAAAAAAAAAACAAAAACAAAAACAAAAAAAAAACCAAACCAGAAGATCCCGGAAAAGAATGAAAGAAATACTCATGAAGATGAGATTTCCCTAAGCTGGAAGAACAGAGCAGAAAACCAATTTATGGTATAAAAAGCCTCTGGTCACTCTAAACGTTTAGATTCCTCTGTGCTGGTGCCGGCCTGTTATTCCTAACAGTGACAGGAAATGTAAAACCTGTTTTTTGGTGTAGTGGGGACACTTTGGGGCTCCGTGCAGGATTTCAGTCACCTCCAACCACCCAGACAGGAGGAGGGTACCTGGGAAATGCATGCTCAGGTATTTTTGAGTGGGAAAAGAGCTGAGTTTCCATCAGGGGTTAAACGAGTCTCAGTTCCACATCTCCAAAGTGTGAGTCCTGCTGGGGTTTGGGCAGTTTTTAAACCGAATTAAAGGCAGCCAGGGTGAAGCAGGGTCCCCAGGGTCACTGCCAGAGTCACGTCTGAGGTGGGAAATGTCCCTTGCAGAGCTGTCAGCCCTCCCCAGGCTGTGCTGGGGACAGTGATTATTGCTCAGATTTCCAGAGGGTCCAAAACCCCTCTGGAAAATCCTCTCGCTGCTCTCAATCCTGTGTGAGCATCCATTGTGTGATCTCTGATCCCTGGCACGGCATTGCAGGGGATGTCACCTCCTCCAAAGGCAGCTGAGCCCCAGCCATGACTCATTTGTTGCCTCAACAGTCCCGGGCTCTTTCACATCGGCTCTAAATTCCAAATTACACCCACCCCTGAGGCTCTTTATATAAAGGGAGCTTGCAGATATGGCAAGGTGCTGCTCTGCTTTGCATATTTTGCTGCTCCCCAGCCAGGCTGTCTGACAGGGCACAGGCAGCTGCTGACTCAGGCCCAGCCTTTGGGGCAGCTCTGAGCCTTCAAAAGGGTCATTCCTTGGTGAAGGAACTACGGAGGGCAACCACCACACCAGGGTGGAGCTTTCACCTCAGTGCAGCATTAAATCCGAAAAGTTTTCCAGTGAGAGGTGTTCCTGCATCCCTGCGTGCCCCACGTTCCGTATCCGGGATGATTTATGGTGTGTGCAAAGAGCAAACACAGCAGCAGCTCGGGCTCACCTTGCACAGGGAAATGCTCCCAGCCACAGCAATGTCACCTGCACAAAGTCACTGAATTCTGCACGCTCAGCCCACGTGGTTTGGGGTCATTCCTGCTTCTCCCATGCCCCTTCCTCTCAGAGATACCCAGAGCTTCTGCTCTACCTTGAGGAAGGCGATATTTGGGTTATAGGGGCAGGGTTTGGTCTGTGCCCATGAGCAGAGCTGACCCTGGCAAATTGTGACATCCAACCCCAGGGCTTTGTGTCACCTCAGCACCACTGACCCCAATACAGCTGGGACAATCTCCCAAAACAACCCCAACCAGCCCTGGTGAACTGAGACTCACCTGGAGCTGCTTCCCCTCACTGCAGACTTTTGGAAACACGCCTGACGTTGATTGGAAATGGCAAAGGTTCAGATTTGAGCTCAAACAGGGCACCAGGGAGGGGAAATCCTGCAAGTGCCAAATTCCCAAGTGTTCTCCCACGGAACATCCAGAAAGCCAAGGGCCGTGTTTGATGCTCCAGAGGGTTTGGGTGTCAGAGCTCCTGGACAAAACACTGACATTCTGGTGTTAACCCAAGATTTCCAGACTGGCCTGGGAAGAGCTCACCCCGCAGGGAGTTCTCCTACAAAACACCTGCAGGCAGCCAGGAACAAATACCTGCAGAGGTAGAGGAGCATCTGAGAAGCTCTCTGCAGACAAGCAGCAGCAAATTCCTCTGCTGCCTGTGGGTAAAGCTAATTAATAATTAATAATGGCTGTGGCATGGTGGGATGGAGGGGTTTAGCATCTGAAATCATCTTTTCAGTCACTCTTTCAGTGGCTCTTCTTTTATTTTATTCAAACCCTGGATCACACAGGCTCCTTAATGCTTCAGCAAACAAAAGCCAAGCAAACCCAGCCCCAGTGCTGAGCTCAGTGGTGGTGAGGAAGGGCTGGAGCTGGCACCTCGTGGCTCCAGATGGAGAAATTCCAACTGCAAGGACACAGAGAACACGTGGGAGCTGCAGCCCATAAAGCACAACTCACGTGGGGGTGTGAGGAGCTGCAGCTCATTAGGGAGCACAGCTGCACGTGGAGGGGGGACTCCAAATTTTGGGATGGTTCTGGAGCAGGGACTCTGTGTTTTGGGATGGTTTTGGAGTGAGGAATCCACGTTTTGGGATGGTTTTGGGGTGCGGAATCCATGTTTTGGGGTGGTTTTGGAGTGGGGAATCCACACTTTGGGGATGGTTTTAGAGCCTGTGGGGCTGAGCCAGGCCTGTGGCACAAGTGGCTGTGCAGTTTTAGGGACACAGGTGCTGTTCAAAGGCACCTTGAGCTGTCGAGTCCATGACCAAAGATCGTGTTTTGGAATGACATTCACACCTTTCACCTGGACCTCAACCACTAAAGAAGCACAATAAAACCCCAAAAATCTCTATGCAAAAACGAGCTGCACTTCACATTTTGCTTCTCAGCCACAGGGAGCCAAACCTGACCCAGCTCCAAACAGAGAAACCAAACAAACACCTGCTCAGAGCAAAAGCACCAGCAGCAAGCAGTTCATTTCCAATTCTGTAATATCCAGGTCTGAGCTGGAGTTTCATTTCTTGGCAGTCCTGTGGGAGGGAGCTGTCCCCTGCACAGGAGCTTGCAGAGTGCCTGGATGTGATGTCATTGCTCTGGCACTGCCAACCTGCTGGGAACCAGCTCTGCTGGCATCACTTCATCCACCACAACTGGGGGACTGAGCTCATCCATGGGGCTGCCCAGATTAGGGCACAGAACTGGAAAGAAATTCCTTGAAATTCAGGCTCAGTGCTCCTCCTATCACAAAAAACTGTTCATTATCAGTTGGGTGACCCGCCCCCTCAAATACATTATTATTTCAATCCTGCCTGACTCAGTGGAAAAGGCTGAAGAATAATTTAAGCTTGATTGTATGAACAATCTCCATTTTCACTGTGTCAGCTGGTAAAAATTGGGTTGTTCATGAATATATCACCCAACTGAAAACACAAAACTTTGACTAATTATTTCCCTTTTCAGGCTGTCTTCTTTAATACTCAGATGGAAATATGCTCACTCAGCTGCTGATGTGTAAAACAGAAGAGCACAACCAGGTTGTAGTGACTTGACTTTGCCTTGCACAAGCAGAGGTGAGTATTTGAAAACAAAATTTTAAGTTATTTTTGTAATGGGAGCCTGAATTATGCACCAGATGGAATAATTCTAATCCCTAAATCTCCCGGTTTTGTCAATTTTCTGCCATTTGCTCTGTTCCAGTGGGTCACAGCATATTTACAATTATAATAAACTGGAAAATATTTAGATAAAATAAAATGGGAAAGGCAGCAATTGTGAGCATTTGGTGTTCATGGAACGGAGAAACAACAACTGGCACTTTCAATGTAACAATTTGAGACGCTGAATCCTCTCCAGACAGGACAGAATCACAGAATATTCTGAGTTTTCCATCAGAAAATGTAGATTCAGTGGAAACTTTTTGGGCTATCTCTGGTCAATCCTTGATCTTAACAACTCTCTCTATGCTGATGTGAAATGAATTTTGTTTAATTGATGCTGTGGGTGGCTCCTTCTTGCTCATTTTCTCCTGCAGCTCAGGAAAACAGCAGGTTCACCTTTGACTCTCTAGGGCTGGTCACCATGAGGGTATTTTTAACAGGAGTTTTAAGAACTGGAGCTCTTTTTTCCACTCAAAAGAAACTCCCAGATCTGAGCAGGAGGTTGTCAGTGCTCCATCCCAGCTCAGCCTGGGTTATTTCCCTCCATCCCAGCTCAGTGTGGGTTATTCCCTCCATCCCAGCTCAGTGTGGGTTATTCCCTCCATCCCAACTCAGCCTGGGTTATTTCCCTCCATCCCAGCTCAGTGTGGGTTATCTCCCTCCATCCCAGCTCAGTGTGGGTTATTCCCTCCATCCCAGCTCAGCCTGGGTTATTTCCCTCCATCCCAGCTCAGTGTGGGTTATTCCCTCCATCCCAGCTCAGTGTGGGTTATCTCTCTCCATCCCAGCTCAGTGTGGGTTATCTCCCTCCATCCCAGCTCAGTGTGGGTTATTTCTCTCCATCCCAGCTCAGTGTGGGTTATTCCCTCCATCCCAGCTCAGTGTGGGTTATTTCCTCCATCCCAGCTCAGCCTGGGTTATTTCCCTCCATCCCAGCTCAGTGTGGGTTATTTCCCTCCATCCCAGCTCAGTGTGGGTTATTCCCTCCATCCCAGCTCAGCCTGGGTTATTCCCTCCATCCCCTCTCAGCTGACAGAGCCCAGGGTGTATAAATTGGATTACTGCCATTTCCATCAGCAGAGCCTTCCTGTGGCCAGTGGCTCCTGTGCATCCTGGGAATGTCCCCGTGCATCCCTCTGCTTCCAGGACAGCCTCTCCCTGGATTTTCATTGCTCTCAGTAATTCCTGATCTCTGTGGGTGCTGCTGGTTTGGGATTCTCAGCATGGCCACATCACTCTTGTCTCCAGACTTCTCTCCCTTTTGTGCTGTTTAATATTGTAGCCAAAAAGTTTCCTTCTTAATTCTAAAATTACTGATTTTTAACCTTGCTTGGGATGTCTGGGGGCTCTCCCTCACCCCACTAGCCCCTCCTGGCTGCTTCTGCCTCTCCCCAGTTTCTCTGTGCAGGACACCAGAGCTGCTGTGCAGCTTCCCTGGGCCTCATTAACTCCTGCTCCAGTCTCATATTTCAGATGCCAGTTACAGGCTTTGGTCATAATCTTCAAAGTGGTTAATGGATCAAGCCTCAGCTGCACTAAAGGCTGGATTTTGATCTGTGAGCCATCGTGACAGCTGCATTTCCTTGGGGCAATGGGGATTACAATGCCCAGGAGGAAGTGTGTGAAAGGGAGGAACGAGGTGATCTCAGCTGAGAGGAGCAAGGGATGGGAAAAATGTTCAGGAGACGTTGCACAGATCCAGGCATTTCAACCCTGAGCCACTCCAAGCAGTGATTTCCCCCTGCACCCCAGCAAACAAACCTCAGCATCATCCTTGAAACAAACCCTCAGCAAATCTTTCTGCTACAAATGTTGCTTTAAACACAAAGTTCTCAAGCAGCCAAGCGCTGGAACATCTCCTGTGTCTCATCCTCAGACGTGTGGCTGCATTCACAGGATGCCCCAGTGGTAAGAGATTGTCTGGAAGCAGAACCAACAACAAAAATTAATGCAAAATATTCAGCTAGAAACAATCAAATACAGATGAGGAGCCTCTTCTTCGAGAGGGACTTTGTGTGAAGCTGCTGCTGCTGAATACAGAGCAGCGTTTACTTGTGAAGATAAACCAGAGCTTTTCATTCCCATTCTGAGCTAAACTGGTGCATTTCAGGCTCAGTGTTCATCCAAACACAAAGGTCCCGCTGGTTCATCTCCCACCAGCCCAGTGAAACTGGAATAAACACTTTGCAAAGGCTCTTAAGTTTAGTTTATGTCAACTCGGGACGTGTTTATGGCAACCCAAAATAAGCTATTCTTACACTCGGCTCCAAATGTCAGCCAACAGCTTGCACCGATTTGGGCTGCGCTGGTTTAAAATAGAAGCTGAATGTAAACGAGGGTGGGTTTCCTGCGAGCTGGGAGCTCCCGGGTGGAAATCCAGCCTGGCACAGGGCTCGTCCTCCCTCTCGTGGCGGAGCCGGGGATTCCCAGAGCCGGGCAGGGCACGGGAAAACCCCAAAAATTGTTTTATTTGGCTGTCCCGAGCCATCCCTGGCAGCAGGAATGGGAAACTGACCGTCATTTCTGTGTTCAAACGTACAGAAAGATTGATAAAGACACGATTGCGAAATACTCCAAGTTTTTTTGACAAGTTGGATTTATAATCATTTTGGAATAAAGGAATCACTAAATTACCTGCTGGCAAAGTCACGATAGAAGTGAGAATGTACTGGTATAGAATCACAGAATCCCAGATTGGTTTGGGCTGGAAGGGACCTTAAATCCCATCCAGAGCCACCCCTGCCATGGCAGGGACACCTCCCACTGTCCCAGGCTGCTCCAGCCTGGCCTTGGGCACTGCCAGGGATCCAGGGGCAGCCACAGCTTCTCTGGGAATTCCATCCCAGCCCCTCCCAGCCAGGAATTCCTTCCCAATATCCCACCCATCCCTGCCCTCTGCCATTTCCTGGGTCCTGTCCCTCCATTCCTTGTCCCCAGTCCCTCTCCAGCTCTCCTGGCTCCACATTTCCATAAGGGCCTCGGTCCTGCCATCCCAGAGAAATGGAATTGCTGTGATTATTTTACTGGCACCATTAAGAGGTTTTTTAATTTAAAATGTTGTCTGGAAAGGCTTGGTGCCAGGTGAATGCTCTGTTCTCATGTTCCTGCCAGGGCAGAGCTGTCTGTGACATTCAGGGACAGCAGGATGGTCAGAGGGCTGGAGCACCTGTCCTGTAAGGAAAGGCTGAGAGAACTGGGATTCTTCACCTGGAGGGGAGAAGCTCTGGGGTGACCAAACTGTGCCCTTCCAGTGCCTGAAGGAGGCTTACAGGAAAGATAGAGAGAGACTTTGTACAAGGGATGGAGTGGCAAGGGGGAATGGCTTCCCACTGATACAGAGTTTAGATCAGGTATTAGGAAGGAATTGTTCCCTGTGAGGGTGGGGAGGCCCTGGCACAGGGTGCCCAGAGAAGCTGTGGCTGCCCCTGGATCCCTGGCAGTGCCCAAGGCCAGGCTGGACAGGGATTGGAGCAGCCTGGGACAGTGGGAGGTGTCCCTGCCATGGCAGGGCTGGAGCTGGATGGAATTTAAGGTCCCTTCCAGCCCAAACCATTCTGGGATTCCCTGATTTGCCCATTCCGTGCTGTGCACATTTCCAAGTGCAGCTGGAATCTGGCATCTCCCAGTTCCTTCTCATCAGAGATGCACCTTGTTAGGATCCACCTCCTTCCAGGAGAGCAGGGTGCTCCAAACTGAGGAATGGCTGAGGAATGGTGCTGTCCTCACGGCCCACGAGCAGGGGGAGCAGTGCAGGGCACTTCTGGCAGTGCCCTCAAAGAAAACGTGTCAAAGTTATTCCCACTGCTCATTAAACTGCAGTGCAGGGTGGGAAACACTTCAGGAGAGCACTGGCAGAGGACGGAGCATCTCTTCCATCCCGAGCGCCAAACAGCTCTTTGGTGACCCATTAAATAACAAATCCTGAGTGTCATTCAGTGTCAAGATGGAAGAAAACTCATGTGGCTGTTCAGCTTTATTCTGGAGTTGTACATCAGGAAAAAACTCATGGCTATTTAGCTTCATTCTGGAGTTGAACATCTGCCTTCAGAGCTGGGCTCCTCCTCTCTGCTCCTGGCTTTCCCTCGGTGTCCAGGAACAGGGGAGTGCCCAGTGTCAGGCAGGGACAGGTGACAGTGAGAGTTATCCCTGTTCAGCCCCAGTGGTGCAAGGCAGGCACTGACTGGGCAGATGAAACCTGGGCAAAACCATTGCACAGTTCATCCTCCTCACATCCATCCACTGAGCCCACTGACACACACACCGTGGCCACCCTGCTCACATGGTTTGCATTAAAGCATTATGAAACCCCAAATTCCAGTGCCAGATGGGTTTGGATTACTCTGCTTGTGTGCAGGGTTTAATTTGGGTGCACGGAAAATGTAAAACGCTCTGGTAATGGCTTTAGCAGGGCTGCACAGCCTGCAGTTGCTTTATTCATCAGCCCTGCTGGCTGCCTCCTGCACGTTACATCCCCAGCCATGATAAAAACTTCAAAACACGAATTCAAATTTACTGACTTCCCAGAACAGACTCTGCTCTGTAAAATGTTTAACGGGATTGACGTGAAAGGAAATATTCCTGCAGACCTCTCTGCTGAGAAACCACACGGAGAATAAAAATAGCTCCCTTTTTTTTTCCAAATACACGGCTCCCAGGAATGCCTGAGCTGGTCCTGAGGGCAGGGAGGGAAAAGGGGGATTGGGGGAAGGTCAGGCATTACAGCTGCTGCTCCTGCCAGGAGCTCTCTGCTCGGAGGAGCTGAATGAGCCTTTTAGCTGCCATTAACAGGGATCACATTTTTCAGAAGATCTTTTCTGGGTGGAACAGATGAGCACCAGGAGGATAAACACAGAGTTAACTCGAAACCAGATCTGCTGGAATTCACACATCCCGTTCCCGTGGTATGAGCAGGGTGAAGAGAGCCCTTGCACTTTGTGGGTTTCACCCTGCGTGGAGCAATCTCACACCATGTGCCACGGGCTCTGCCTGCTCACTGCTCAAATATAGAATTAATTACTCCCCTGATCCAGCCACACTCCCAAGTGCAAGTGCAAAATGCTGGCCTGGTTACACCAGCAGCTTTCTAGGATATGCTAATGAAAATAAGCTGGATTGTATTTTAAGAGAACTCTCCGAAATTACTCCATTAACTGGATGGGGTTTTAGCTGGTTTAAATGTACTCGAGATGGGGAAGCCAGTGAGTGGCTAAAGAAAGTCTTCATCTCAGCACCCTCTTTCCTAGTATTTTAGAAATAAATTGCTTATTTTCAGAGCCAACACAAAAATAAGGGCATGACATGGACAGGGGTCTTGTTTTCAATAACATCATTTCAGAAACATAATGGGAGCACAGCTGGTTTGACCAGAGGGATTCCCTGCCTCTGCTTCACACCTTTTATCAGTTTTCACTCACCCTTTTTCCACGAGTATTTTTGCCCTGAGTTTCTGTGTAAAACCCAGAAAGAGAGAGGTCAAATAATAAAACAAAACAGGATTTGATTTTGAGAAGTTTAGCATTGCCAAGGAGTCTGTGTTTCCACTTGTGCTGCACTACAGAGACAGAACACCCCTGACCTGCAATTCATGTGATCAGTCTCCAAGTACTCCACAATAATTAATTAGGAGTCATTTTTCAATCAAGTTATTCTTTGAAAAGAAAGGGGAACAAAGCAGAACTTGTGAGAACAGCTCCCCTCCACCACCTGGGCTGGGGTGAATGTCAAAGGCCTGATCAGAATTTAGAATTAAACATCAGGACACTTGGATCTAACACTGGGATGGGGAAGCAGACAGAAAGCGGAACACTGCCTGGAGCTGCAGGACACACATCTAAAGGGGTTTTAGGATGTTTTAGGATGTTTTTAGGGGTTTTTTTCCTGACAGAAATGCACTGGAACAGCCCCTGTTACACAGAAATGATCACCACAGAGACACTGGTGCGGGAAATTTGGGGCATTCCCTAAACCCTTGCTGTTCAGCCTGTGCTGTGTCCCACTTTTTCAAACTGGAAAGGCAGGAATTCCCCTGTTTTCCTCAGTGCCATCTCTCCCACTGGCTCCTGTCTCTAGAGGCAGTCCAAAGACTCAGAGAGTACTGTGAATTATTTACCAGTGCTTTCCTCTGTGGGTTGCTCAGGACTCTCCCAAATTTAAATAATTTTCATACATTTTTTTAAGATGAACGTGTCCCCCCACCTGGTGAGACATACCCTCAGTTAACACTGAAACAACCAAATAACACTGATTAAAGGATTTCCAAGGATGACCCTTGGCTCAGAAGAAGTTCTTGTGACCACTTTCCTGATGATCCCAATGCTCCTGTGGCTCAGGTTTGGGACCTGTGACAGTTCTGGTCATTCCTCACTCCTGAGGGTCTCACACTTTGGAAATGAAGCACATTCACGTTGTCACCACCTGGGAAAAGGTTCTGTGAGCTGTGTGGCATCACCCCAGAGATCTGTCACACAGACAAGGACAGAATTCAGTTACCCTGGACAGGGTTTGGTTCTCTGAGCCATGAAATTGTCCTTTCCTGCAGTCTCCTTGAGCATCTCCCAGCTTTTCCAGCAAGGTAAACGTTCCATTAGTTCCACTATCCCCTGACTGACTCCAAGTAGGAGGGGAAAAAGCAGAACTTAATTGTTTCCCTAAAGGCTGTTGTAATTCTGTCCACAAAATTCCCAAATTAAGGTTGTACAAACAAACTTAACCCTGGCATGTCCCAGTTTGGGAGCGTGCTCTAATGTATTCTAATAATTGCATTTTCTGGATGGGTTTTGTCTAGGAATTCACAGGCATCACCAACACTCTGCTGCTTTAGCAGTGCTCAGGTATCAGGAAGAATTAACAATTCCATTCACCAGCACTCATGGACTGGCCCAGAGCCACTTCCCTGCCTTTGCAGCAGGAGCTTCCATTTCATTAAATCAAAATTTAATGGAGTGGGCTCAGCCATTCCCTTTATTCCCCTACAGGGGAAGAGATCCCTGTGGCCAGCAGGTGAGGAACAACGAGCTGCTCGATGAAATTCTTCCTTCAGGCTGAAAAGCTGCCCAGAGCCACTTTGGGGGATCCCAGCCACCACCCCCAGTGACCCCAGCAGAGCCACTGCAGGGAGCTCCAGCCACCCCACAGTTCAGGCTGTTCCCTGCAGCCCAGCTCTTGTTTCCAACCCAACACCCCGAGTTTTTCATTACTCAGAGGAGTTCCCTGCCCACAAACCTGCTCATCAGGTTGGCTGATGGATGTGTTTGTTTCTGAGTGCTGCAGTGCCAATGTTACTCACTGCACGAGCCCTGGGAACAGCGGAGGGAGCAGCCAACACCCAAGGTCATTCCCAGCTCCAAATGGGAAAATACATTCTTGAGGTGCTTCCCATTTGTTGCTGCTTCTATCACTTTTCCCAGATTGAGGCTGGCTGAGAGCTGCTTCCAGGAAAATAAGCAGAGCAGATATTGTGTTTTATCCTGGGATATGCCAAAGGCAAAAACAAGTGATAATTTCTTGAAAAATAACATCTTCCTTCTGCAAAGAAAAAAATCAATTTATTCTATTTATTCTTCATTTTTCAAGGACAGCTGATTTTTCTCCTAATTTCACACAAACCTCCTTTTCCCTATCTTTTGCTAGATACCAGTATTGTGCCATTTTCAGTCTCCCATGGATAAAACATCCCTCTAGATGACTCCTTTCATTAGTGTGACTAACCTTGGAGACAGGTATTTATGATATAATGATGACCAGACTTCCAGCTGCCTGGATCGTAAAGGAAGAGTCTTTTAAAGAAGACTTTAATATGAAGCATGCCTGTTAAAGCTGGTGATAATATTAATAATATGAGTCTCAGATGAGTTATTGCACATTTAATTACTATATTATCAAAATAGGATGCCAGTGAGGAAAAAAAACAAGCCATACTTGTGAGCAATGACAGGCTTTTTACTCCGTTTTATTGAATAACAAAAGCCTGAAACAAATCCCATCCTTCTCTTAAGTGACTCAATCTGTATTTACATAAATCCCAAAACAATCCTATGTATTTTTTGTTGCACCATCCACCTGGAATTGGGGATGCTTTGAAAGCCCAGTGGCTGCAGCTCTGAAGTCCATACACACAATTTGATAAACTCTGCAGAATTACCAGGTCCTGTTTATTTTCTTCTGGGATGTGGCACTTGGGGACGTGGTGGCCTCAGCAGTGCTGGGTTAATGGTTGGACTCCAGGATCTTGAAGGTCTTTTTCAAAATAAACCATTCTATGATTCTTTGATTCCACCCCTAAGAGGTTGTAAAGTTGGTCAAATAATTGTGCAGCACTGGGGAAAAAATGCCTTTAAAGTGAAGTCTCATTGCTCACATTTGGGGCAAGGAATTCAAACAACATTTCCACCCGTGCCAAAGGATTTGATTTACTCCATCAGTCCTGAAGATCTTCAAAAGTCCCTATCTAGTGTTAAAAAGTCATCAAGTATTTAAGTCATGCTTGAGCTGTTCCTGCTCTCCTCCAAGCCCTCGTCCCTTTTCATCAGGAACATTTCCTTCATCTGGCAGTGACTCCTCATTTCTGCCCCTCATAATGCAGTTTGCTCAAGCTCCAGAGCACACAGGGAGGAACATCTTTGCTTTTAATTATCAGTCTCTGCCAGTTTGGGCTGTAGCAGTGCTCAAATCAAATTTTACAGCAGTATTTTTCCTTTATGAGCCTCTTCTCTCAAGGACCAGTGATACCTCGTTGTGTTGTGACATTGCAAAATCCAGCCAGGGGTTTAGGTACAGATCATAATCCATGTGCAACACCTGGCACCAGAGTTTTGCGCTCTCTGTAATTCTGAAGTCACACAAAACATGTAAGTGGGGTTTGCAGAGATAACTTGGGAAGAAAAAAAACATCAGGGGAAGCAAAATCAGAAGGAAATTATTTATTTATACAGAGAAGATCACACCTCTTGTGAATTATGAACCATGAATTTATATAGCAGACCATATGTGCTCATGAATAAATCCTTTTCTGAAACTCCACACTTTGGTAGCTGCTCACTAAGTTAAATTTTATACATGGTAATGAGAAGAAACCAAGGAAATAAAGAGAGTTCCTTGCTAAGTAAAAGCCTTGCTTAAACCAGTGAAAACCCAGAACCTTGGTATGGTTTTGCAATGTCCACTTGTATTTCTGGGACTGAAATCCTTAAAACAACTCGAGAACATCCCAACAGGAGAAGAGCAAGACCCAGCAGAGTGCACTGAGGAGAAAAAGCTGCTTTGTGTGTTCAGGATGTTGTCACTTACCAAGAGCTTGCATTGAGGCTGAGATTTTTTTTATATTTGTAATTAAATTAAATCTGTAAATTTAGCATTGCTGTTACAAACTGATGGAAAATTATATGATGATACAATTATGATGAGAAAATTGCTTCATTACTATTTAATTTATACGGAGTTGACATGAAAAGAGAGGAAGTCAGAGCAACTTAGAGAAGTTTTTACCTGTGAATTTTCACCTTTGCAATTGCAAACGCAGAATGTTTGCACTGCTGGGGAACTCCACAGGACCTGGGGGTTTTTTAACTTTTAAAACTGCCTCAGCTGCATTACTGCTCCAACTTTGAGCTTATAATATAATTAAAGCAACTCAATTAACAGCATTTCCCACACAGACCTTTGTCACAACTGTGAATTGTGATTTGCCCATTCCTGTGCTTTTCTACCTCCAAGCCAGCGCCTTTTTCTGACCTTTTACTCATCCTCAGCTTGTAGTTTCTCATGCAATTAAAGTGAGCCATGCTTATTTTTAGCACGTACAAATATTCTAGGAACTGCAGCACTGTTTGTCATCTCTGTTGGTAGAGCCCAATTGTTTTCATTTGTTGCTTGGTGGAAATTACCATGGAATTCAGTTATCTTCTTGTTGTTGGCAGTGCTTACATTTCTTAGATAATTTCTCCTCTCCTGTGAGTTATTCCCACTGCTCCTTCCTGACAGGCATATCCCTAACATGGCTTTGCACAGCTTTAGGTGAACATCTCTTTGAGAAGAGTATTTCTCACCAGTATTTTTGTACTTCTATGCATTATTTAATGCAGCTGAAAGGATGCTGTCAGATTTATTTCCACATTTCAGTCCGAGGTGTGACAACCTCACTTAGCTCACTCTCCTACATCCTCTGAACTATTTTGGGTAAAACACCTCACTGGAAAAAACAATAAAGCAGATAAATCACTGTAGTATTAGCACAGATTTTTTCCCATTAGATATCTATCTTTCTGCAGAGAATTTATGTCTGAGAGGAATGTGGCCATAATATTTTCCATTAAATTATCACGCTGCTAAATCTTTCTTGGCAAAGGTTGCGGTAAGGTGCAACAACTCAACTGCTTGCTTGACAGCTTATTCCAGGAATAATGTACAGGGCAAAAAAAGTTCTACTCATTACTTCAGTAATGAGATGTTGGGGGGGCAAGGTTTTAATCCCTTTTGCTTTGGCAGGCTGCAAACAGGACACCAGATGGGTTATATTTAATAAATAAACACCGCAAAGGCTCCGATCCACCTATAGCCAAGTCCTGACTCAGCCTCCTCTTACTGAAATCACTTGGAGCCTGGTCAAGTACAGATAAAGAGCTTATTTCAGTCTTGGATCCCAGCTGAGGGTGGCTGCAGCCAAACTAGGTTAGGAACCTGCTGCTGGGCGCTGTGGCAGTGGAGAGGACAAGGCAGCTTTGCTTTGGTGCTCTCTTCAGTCAAGTCAGCCCAGACCAATCCATTTCCTCTGCTTCCAGCTCTGGTTAAGCTGCTCCAGCACCTGGATGTCTTTGCTCTGCCACTGCCCTCCTAACATGCTGGTTTTTCCTAAGAATCTCTGTGAGTTAAGTGGAACAGTCAT
Organism: Eopsaltria australis; assembly: GCA_034509425.1. Taxonomy (NCBI): domain Eukaryota; kingdom Metazoa; phylum Chordata; class Aves; order Passeriformes; family Petroicidae; genus Eopsaltria; species Eopsaltria australis. The sequence continues at coordinate 1,743,084 of JAVTVJ010000566.1, forward strand.
GAGGGGGTGGCCCCAAGCCTTTGGTGGCCTGGTACAGTTTGCTCGATGTCAAACACACTCTGATACAAGACGGGCTGGTTATGGATCTCAAGTGGAAGTTCCAAAATCCATTTGACCCAGCCCAGTAGGACTGTCCAGCAAAGAGAAGGTTCAGCTGTGGGATCTGATCCTCCTCTGGAGTCACAGCCCTGTCAGAGCAAACAGAGTGGCACAAGCATTCAGCTGGTGTCATCAACACCATGGAATGCCTGCGCTTGAGTCCTGTCAGGTTAAATTAATAACTGGTATTTTTATAGCATTTGCAATAAACACTGCATGGAGATTTTTGGTCACTGATTCCTGGTCAGTAAAACTCAACTTTTGGGATCACTTGTGTGAGTGGCTGGGAGCAGAGGGAAAAGCATTGGAAGCGAGGGAGGAGCAGGGCTGCAGAGTGACTGCGGCAGATGCCCGAGGGCAGACAGACAGCTGATAACAGAGCCAGCAGCCGCAGCTCTCCGGGGACAATCCAGGCACCTCCTGACCGGGGCTCCACATTGTCCCGGATAACCCCAGGGCACCGCGCAGAAATAGCAGCAGCAGAGTGACCAAATCTGCCCCTTCAGTTCAATCTCCCCTTTTAAAGGGACACCAGAGAACTGTGCACGCTGTGCACTGAAACATCTCTGCTGTTCCCAGGGCACAGAGCCTCTGGCACACAGGTTTTGGGCGTTATCCCAAAATATTTGGGGTGTGTGTGGTGTCAGAGCCATCCTGCAGCAGAGGTCCTTGCAGTGCCACACACACCATCAAACGCTGCTGGGATTTTGAACACTGCTGCCAGTTTAACAGCCACAACATCGGGCTCAGGGCTGGACTGCCCGTGTGGCCAAAGGAAATGACACCTGCAAGGTGGACACGGTGTAAAAATTAAAGCAACCCTGCAGGTTATTCCACAGGTTGTCCTAAAAATAACAGAACAGCATGAAGAGGTTTGCGTGCTCCTGCCATGTCACAGAATTTGCTTTAGGGGATACTTTACTGAGACATTTTCTCAGCGTGCCTCAGCCTGTGCCACACTGGTTACATTGGTGATGGCCTCATGGTGACACCATCTGCAGTTTTACCTTCCTGTTCTCATGGGACACCAATCTGCTCCTCCAGGTCCCCCCTTGTGCCATTTAAGTTGTGGCTCTTTATTCCACAGGACTTTCTTTTTTTCAATCCCTTTAGAGAAATAGAGGCGTGATTGTGTAGCTGCAGTTCTCAGTTAGCAAAGGAAGCTCTTTTTGCCCGATTCTAAATGTGAATATCTGTGCATCCGTCATGAGGTAACTCATCACTCTTGTATTATTACACACACTAAATAAGTAATTATTGGAAATCTCATCACCTAATTATAACAAATCAAAATGGACTAAGCATCTGGAATCAGTCAGTATGATTGCTTCTCTTCAACCAGACTCATTTGGCCCTAGAAGACTGTATGTAGCTAATTTAGCATAGACACACAATCAAAATAAAAAATACATGCATATATATATATATATATATATACACACACACACATATATTTTTTTTTATTTTGAGGTATATATATGTATATATATGTATATATATATATATATATATACACCTATGATTCTGATGATGATGAAGTATTTTCAACTCAGCCACACTCCAGGTGCAGTTTCCCTTTCAAATAAATGCTAACAATCCATAGCATTTATTTATGCCTCCTCAGTTTTGAAAACTCCCACCTCCAGAATGCAGCAATGTTTGCTTTAACAATGGAAAGCAGTGACAATCACCCAGCAACTGGAACAGTTCCCTACCCACAGCTCCGAGGAGAACAGCGCAACAACACGGGTTGCAAAATGTGATTTGTTGTTTTATTTGGTCTTAGTATTATTTGGCTCTTCGTCCAACACTTCTAAGAACTGTCTGTGTTAGGAAAGATTTATTGCTGAAACAAGAGATTACCTTCAGCTGGGACAGCACTGGGGCTCCTCTGAGCTATCCCCAAGTTGCTCTTGAGCCTTGGGATTTTTGAGGCAGAAACTGGACCTGACATAAAATTGTATTTTCCTTGTGTGCAAGAAATGTAAAGATTTTGTACTTCCACCTTGTTTTCTGCCTCTTTTGTTTGGTCTAGGACATGCTAACTGAGCCAGGAATAGATGTCGTGCTCCTCGCTTTTGTTCTCTAACTGCAAGATTATCCTTTGCCTAAATATCAGAGATAAAAACTTGCGAAACAAGAATTACAAGTTTTATGAAGATACGAGGAGCCAAATTAATTCTAGAGGCGAGTACACAAACTAAACGCTGTTGAAAGCCTCTCTTACTATCTGCTGGGGGAGAATTTCCTCCATTATAATGAAACATAGCTATAAATATCCTGTATTATAACACTGGAGCTGAATGTGAGGCAGTACACTCAGAGAGGATGATTAATTCATGTGTCACCAGCACTAACACTTCTTGAGTAAAGCATTTTCACTCACAGCTGCACCCTGGTTCCACTTCAGCCAAGGGAGGGTCCAGGGTATGATCTGAAGTTCTTGTAGATAAAGGGTTTTGATTTGCTCAGGGAAATTTATCAGCTGTATCAGTCACAAAAGCTTTTTTATGACAGTACGTCTGCAGGTGCCACCAAGATTAAGCTTGAAGTTTCCTGGCCTCATGGACAGCTCCAGAAGTACTTCCAGAAGAAGCTAGGAAAGTTTTATTACAAAAGGTTTGTCGGTCTGAAATTCCTGAGCTCTACTACAAAGACTCAGAGAGAAGCCAGGTTTTGCTACTTTAGAAAAAGTAAGGATTTGATGGAAAAAAATGAGAATATATGATTTTATTTCTGCAGCCTTTGCGAGTGACATTGATCTGTTGGTTGGGTTTTCTTTCATGCAGTGAAAAAAACTGTTTATAAGCTCTGAGCACTTCCTTAGCTCCACATGCTATTTTTCTTCCCTTTATCACCTGAAAACAGCAGTAATTGATTGAGACAGAAAGTGGGACTACTTGTGAACAGGACTGTAATGTATCCAAGGCAACCAAAGGCCATGAAAATTCTGCTGGACTAGGACTATGACAGTAGATATTTAAAAAGTAATTAATGGGAAGAAATGCTATTACTGGGGAAAATGTTATTACGAGTTCAAAGCCCCTTGGCGACGCTGATGTTTTACTGAGAGGCTCATCCCCTTTTCACAGCTCGGTATGGGTTTAGTTCTGTGGAAAATTATAAACCACACCACACAGCCACGCAAACACAGCACCCAAAACACAAACAAACCCAAGTCCATCTTAAATGAGCTCCACTTAACAGGGAGGAAAAGACACACGTCGTTACTCATAGTCTAATTAAAGAAACTTAACAGTGCTATAATATTAGATTTACAGCTTGAGAAAAGGTCAATCCAAAGTGCCTCCACGATCTGCCTCACGCGTTTTATTCCTGAGCTGGGGATTTCTTGTACCTGATGAACAGGAAAGAAAAGACATTTAAACAAAAGGGTGACAACTAATTGTGCGTAACGCTGGTGTAGGAGCGCAGATTGGGGCAATAACTGGGCACTAATTCATTTACAAAGTTCCCAGGGAAAACGGAGATTTATGTAAACATCATCAGAACGCCGAACTGAGGGCCAAATTAACTTCTGAGGTTTGCGTAACGCAGAAGGGATGAGAACAAATTCTGTTCAGCAGCTCGAGAAACTTTTTTTCCTCCCGCAGTGTTTGCGGTGGGAGCGCGGCGCGGTCGTGGAGCGGAGCCCTGAGCGCTGAGGGAGCGCCGGGAGCCCTCACGGCCCCGGGAGCCCTCCCGGCCCCGCGTCCTCCATTTGCTGCGCTGCGGCGGCGCCCGCGCCCTGCCAAGATGGCGGCGGCGCCTGAGGGCCGGCTGAGGGCGCGATGCGGCCCCGGCCCGCTCCCCAGCGCCGTTCCAGCACCGCGGGCTGTGCCCAGTGCGGCACCGGCGCCTGGCGGTGTGGGGAGCGGGACAGACGCTGAGGGAGTCGCCGCTGGCGGAGGCTGCCGGAGGATGGGGAGTTCCGGGCAGGTCTCGCTGGACCGTGCGGGGTTTCCCCCCGGAGGATTTGGGCTGCCCGGCTCGGCGCGGGAGTCTGGGCGGGACAGAGGAGCGGGGCCGAGCGCGGCTCCTCGGCACAACATGGAGTCACGGCGCGGAGCGGAGTGGGCAGGACAGGCCGGGGCAGGCCGCGACAGGCGGGCAGTGAGGCGGGCAAGGGCTCCGACGCTCCCGCCGGCCGCTCGGGTATGCGCGGGGCCGGGGCTGCGGTGTGCCCGGGCTGCGGTGTGCGGAGCGGGCGGTGAGTCACGGGGAAACACCGCGCACCCAGCGCCGCCATGGCCGCCCCGCCCGCCCCCGGCCAGCGCGCGGGAGGCGCGCCCCGCCCACCCTGCGGCCGCCGCCGTTGGGTGTCCCCGTCCGCCGCTCCCATTGGCCGCCCGCAGGGCCGCCCTGCTCCTATTGGCTGAGGCGGCTCCGGCGAGCCGTGCGCACAGCGGCGAGGCGGGGTGAGCCGTGGGGCCGTGTGCACACCGCGTGTGGCGCAGGCAGCGGGACCGGCGGGGCCGAGCGAGCGAGCGGAGCTGAGTCTTGCGGGGGCCGCGGCCGCGGGGAACCGGACCGCAGGTACCGCGGGGGAGCCACAGGGGAGCGCCCGGGGGTCTTGCGGGGCTCTGGGGCGGCAGCGACGGCACTGCGCGGGACGGTGATGGCGCTGGCGCACTCCGGCCTAGCGCGCGGGAAAGTACGGCCGGGCGGGCGCGGGCGCCATTCCCGGCCCTGCGGCGCCCCGGGGGGGCCGTGAGGGCCGCGAGGGCCGTGAGGGCCGCGGGCCCGGAGAGGGCGGCGGGCGGCGGCGGGTGAGTCAGGTCTGGGTTCCGGGAGTGCCCAGGGAGCCTGCGCCGCTCGGGGGAGGGAGGCCGGGGCGCTGGGCGAGGGGGGGCCGCTCCGCTCCGCCCGGGCGCGGCCCGGGGAGGCCTCACGCTCGGTCTCCTGACCGGGGTGGGGGGCGGCGGGGCCGGGGCAGCGCTGCACGTGGCCGCCTGGGCGTGGGGAGGGGGAGCCCGGCCCGCCCTTGAGCCAGCGAGTTTGAGCTAAAGAACATCCTGTGAGTTTGGAGATTGCGGAGAACGGACTGCAATTAAATTTTTGTTTCACTAAATTGTTCTTTCCAATTTTTAAATTTTGATTTGAGTCTCCGCTGAACTCCCGTCGGCGGGGCCGAGCGGGGCCGCGGCCCGCGCACCACGTGGTTCCCCACGTGTGAGGCGCTGCCGGAGACCAGAGGGTCGAGGTGTCGCAACTGTTTGCTCCGACCACAGGCACGGACGGTGGCCTGCTCTAAATCCAAATGTGACCTATAAATGGATAGGAAAAACAGCCTGTGCCATCTGCAGATCGCGGGCTGTGGGGCGGCCTTTTATATGAGTTCCTGTCGGGCGTAGTTCTCAAGTAACCGCTGTTAGTCATTTAGCAGCCAGCATTGTCACAACGCTTTATTAAGCCTAATAGTGAGTTCTGATTTCCTTTGTACGCTCAATGTGATCCCATTGCCACGCAACACTGGGGTTGCCGAGTGCGTGTTTCCTTCTTGCCTAGAGAAGCAATCCTGCTTGTCCTCAAAGTGAAGAGGTTAAATAAGTTCACCAGAGCTGTGCAGCAATTCTGCGAGTTACAGGTTTAACCTGCCATTTAAACTGACTTTGTTGGTGTCTGGGCTGAATGTTATGTTTAAAGCCTCACATGTTACTCATGGTGTTTATTTTAAGTTTAAAATTTTGTACCGATAGACAAAAAAATTCAAGGGGAAGATGGTGAAAGGCACATACTTGGTAGCGTTTATCCCTTTCCGTATTAACTAATGTGGATAGACAGTGCCAGAGTCACTCCTTGATGAACTTTTGTTCTCTTTTTTGTGTCAACAGAGATATCCGAGAATTACTTGTCTAAGTGGAGTCACGATGTCCTTTTGTCCTGGTTTCTGGCCCTTCTTGAGCCTTAGTTAATGTTCAGCAGTCCCGGGTCAGCTTGGCTGTGAGATGTATTGAGGGGTCCCAAATGGAGGGATTGGCTTTTCACTTCTGGAAGTTTCCTTCACTTTCCAAACTAGTTTTTTTCAGCGTTGGGGTAGTGTTACCTGCTGATCAGAGCTCTTAATTTTGTATCTCGTTCTAGTGAGAACAGAAGAGGCAGAGCATCACTGACTGTGCTGTAGCAGGTTTTCAGGTTACAAGGTGGAAATTAACTGCTAAATACTGAGTGGCTTTGGTGACAGTCATGTGTGCTGTGTTCAGGAATTCTTACAACATGTTGCTTGGGAAATAAAAACTCCTCACAGATGGTATTTCTTGTAAAATGACTAATGCTCTGACTTCTCTTTTGAAACTAAATGCTGGATTATGGTTAGCAGGCCTTTCTGCCTTGTCAGTGCTCTACAGGACAGCAGAGCTGCACTTCCCGTCACGTTGGGGTTTCACCGAGCTCAGCTCTGGCTTGTCCAACTCAGGTGTGGTGCTGTGGGTGGGTCCCAGCAGCCTGGGAGGGTCCTGCTGATTTCCCAACGCCACTGGTAGAGCTGCCTTTGCTGAAGGGCTCTGCGAGTGCTGGCTCGAGCTGTGCCTTTATCTGCTCTGTCCTTTGATTGAGGGACTGAAGTCCTGCTGATACTGCTGTGAGTGCTGCTTGTAGGTCAGCACTGGTAAGTAGAGGGAAGAGAGGTGCCCCTCTCCTGTTGGGCTGTTGGATCCTGAGCAATGCTGGTGTCCAGAAGAATCCTGAATAATCTCAGAGGTGAAGTTCAGCTTCTTTTTTACTACAAGGAGCCAAAGTTAGTTGTATTTGAGTTTGTTAAAACAGCTTGCTCCTTGAAGGGCATCTAGGCTAAAAGCCATGGAATAAAGGTCATTGTAGTGGAGCTTTGGCAGTTTTTTACTTCATCAGGTGTGAAACAGATTTGAATATTGCTGAATCTTGTGCATGAAGGCTGGAGAGTAATAGCACCTCTCCTGTTCTCAGAGTCTTGCATAGGTACTAAATATAAAGACACAGAAAGACAGAATCTTCCCCTTCAGACTATGAGACAAGAAACTTCTTGTGTCAGAGGTGTCTTCTGCAGCTAGGAGAATCACAGAGAAACTCACTTTGAAGTTTGGTGCTCAAGTTGCCCTCAAAAGCTTCTGATGTGACCTAGGAAAGTGCTGTGGTGGCACATGAGTCTTTGTCATCAGTCCCTGCTGTTTAGCAGTAGGGCCATCACACAGAACAAGGTCTAAAACTCAATTTTAATGATGTTTCAGCTTCCAGCTGCAGTTACAGAGCTCTGTAGGAGGAGTTTAGCTAAATGACTGCTTTCTCCCTTTTCTCAAAAGGTAAGGTTTGAGGTGAGGAAGCACAGCTAGCCTTGAGTTTTTGGACACATTTTGGGAGCTAATCCAGGTGGCAATGCCTTGCTCTATCTTGCAGAATTTGACCTGTCTCAGAAATGCCAGATGAGGCCGTAGTTGTAATTCGTTTTCCATTACTACTTTTCCTGCCGTGGTGAGGTAAAAATCTGGTTCTGGTATGTAAGGAGGGAGGGGATGATGACACATGGACAGACAGGACAGGCTGCTTTGTGTAACACATCTGAGCTGTGGAAAACAGTGATAGCTGTGACTGTAAACTTTCCAAGAAGACTTAGGTAGCTTTTTTGCAGAAGGCTTACTTAAGGTGGCCTTGATAGATAAAAGGAGCTGCTGGAAACTTGCCTGTGATGACAAAATGGAGGGGTATTGACTAACAGAGAAGTGTTTGAACTTGGGTGGTTTTTACTGTGCTCATTTTTTTTTTTCTCTTGGAAGTAACTGAAAACTGTAATGGTGTCCAGAGTGCTTGGAGGCTCTCCATTTAAGGACTTGTCTTCTGAACCAGCCTTTTCTGGATGTTGCTCCTTGAAGGTGGCTGTTGGCTTTCTCTGAAAACTGAATTGTTGCAGTCCACACGGCTGGAGAATTCTGTCTTGTGTTAGAATGCTGGCAAGAAAAAACAGTGTCAGCTGCAGCCACCTCTCACTGGTGAACATGTTTGCAGTTCCGGATCCTTTACAGCAAGGATGCAGAAGTTTAACGTGGAAATACTGATGAAGAGGAACTTCAGGCAAACTGTTTGGGTGTGTGTAAGGTATCTGAGGATGGAGCAGCGTGCTTTGTAATCACACTTGTATGGCAGCTGTAACCTTCCACTGCTCTTGAGCTCAGGGGGAAAAGGGGCCTCTGAAGATAGAGGTTTTTAAAGGAATTTCAAGTCTTGAAGAACCCTTGCAGAGACTGGTGTTCGACTTTGTGTAATCTTTACCAATTTGCTGGATAGCAGAGGAAGAGAAACTTGAGGTTTTTCTTTTGAAGGGGCACTTAAAAAGGAGAAAAACTCTGAATCAGATTTAAAACTTCTCTTTTGCCATTCCTTTGGGGCAGTGAGAAGTGAGCTTTTGTCCATCGTGCAGCTCCTGACCAGGGCTGGCGGAAGGACAGAGTAGCTGTAGGCTGCCACTAATCTTGGTTTAAAAACTCCCCCAGTGTACGTGAAGCAGGTCTGGCTCACCTGTCAGACATTTGTCTTTTACCATGTGTTAACCTGACTGCTTCTGTTGGTGCTTCCTGTGGGGCACTGCCAGGAGGGCTGAGTCCTGTCACGTCCTGCTCTGCTCTTTTTAATAGCTCTTAGGTTGCCATTTGATAATGCTTTATTGTGAGGATTGTTTAGAAGAGTTGTAATGAAGTGAAGGCTATATATGTATTATTTAAATTCAGAGACCCCCATCTTGGCCCTCTTGCAAATGAAAAGCAGCATCCACTGTGGTGCCTGAGCCCAGCTCCTGCAGTTGGCTTTGCTGTGTTTTTCCTGTTCTGCAGTGTCAACACAGTTGCTATGAAAACAGGCATAAACAATGGCACCGGGAGTGCCAGCTGCTGCCAGCAGAGCGGGCACTGCTCAGCCCTGGTGTCCTCAGGAGATGGTTGGAAATCCTGAATGCTGAGATGGAGCAGAGAAGACTGAGTTAGTTATATGTGAAATGAGGTGAATCTCTTCAAGTGTGCCAACAGCCAGTTTTAACTTTGTTTTGATGTGCTTAAAGTCTTCTTACAGCCTTTCACTCCAGAACTTCATTTTGAGGGCAAAACCTGTCATCCAGTCCAGCTGGAAGTTAGATGTGGGATTACAGAGCTAACATGCTAGAGTATGTATCTCTTGTATTTTAAATTCTCAGCCACCTCCTGTGGTTGGAGTAAACACTTCTGTGCAGAAGACCATCAGAGAGAGGAACTGTCTTGAGGGAAGAGTGGGTAAAAAGCCACAGTAAATTTGTGAAACATTGGAGTACTTTAGAAATAGCTAAATAACAATTCATGTGTAGATACACACTCTGTATTTAAGAGCTAAATGTCAGGATGCTAATTCTGGGTCCTTCTGGAGGTCATGTGTTGTTCTACTGCTCCTGTAGTGACTTTCTTTACGACCCAACTCCTGGATATTCCCATCTAATCTGGGATGCTGGAGGGTCTGGGAGGAGGGGAAGCATTCTGTTATGTGAATGAAGTGCAGGCTTACAGGGGGATTGCCTTGGAGGAGGATCAGGTAAACTGCCAAAAGTGCCAGAATATGGTTCTACTTCTGTTGGGTAAAGAATAATGAATTGGGAGAGAGCATGTGAGGTACGTAAACTTCAGGAGACTTCATCAAAACAAAGCTTGACATGCATATTTTTAGACCAGTGTACTTTAAACTTGTCTTCAAGCTCACTTTAAAAAAAGACTCCAGTTTAAATGTGTAACTTCCTTGTTCTGTTCTTTCTGGCTCTGGAAGTGTTGTGAGAGCATCCTGCAGCTCAGGGGAGGAGAGACAGTGTGAGCAGAGTGGAGCCTGCCCCATGCTCGGGGGCTGTGCAGGCTGGCTCTGCTCATGCAGTGCTGACCTCCATTGCCAACATGGGCAAAGCAGGACTTGTGCTGTGGGACAGACCTGCCTGTCTGATGCTTCCAGAGCATTCTAAGGATGTTTTCCCAGTTAGCTTTCAACATAGTTGGCAAGTGTCTGCTCTCTTAACACCTTAAAACTTTTTTTTTTTTTCCTGTAAACCTGGGAGTTGAATATGCATCCTGAGCTGTAGGTTAATGACAAATTGTAGTTTTGCTTTTCAGAGTTCAGCTGCTGTTTAGGTCATAAAAGTCCTAAAATCTTCAAATTATAAGCTAAAGGGCTCGTGAATGCTTTATGTTTAATACGGCCTGTTCTTTACACTTGGTTTCCAGAGTGAAGCCTGATCAGTTAATAGAGGTAGTAGCTGCCAGGCAGATGCTTCAAGCGAAAATGTACCGACTACCAGGAGGAAATAACTCATAGAGGTCAAGTAACTGCCTTTTGAGCTTAATTCTCAGCAGTAAGGAAGAAGGTGCTTTACTGAAAGAGAGAGCGACATTAAGGCTGGTACTGCCCTAGTTTAAGGGGTTTCCTTTTTCCCGGCTCCCTGAACATTTTGTAAGTTTTTGAAGTAAGGGTTGGTTACAAAATAATTGGAGGAAAAGTTACATAGCACGCTGTTCAAAGTTGTCTTACTCCAGGCAAAGTGGAGGCAAATTTTTATCCTCTGCAGTGGTTTCAGTGGTCATGATCTGGTACTGTACACTATAGTGTTGACTTAACTGAAAGTCATGTTTGGTTTGTGTTGCCTTTGATGGGAGGCTGGGAAACCTCTAAATCTTTCATTTTAATGTAGCCTTTGGCTGGGGGAGGAGAAAGTGCTCAAAAATGTCTTTCTTGTTCTGACAGGTGATCTGCAGCCATGAGCAGCAACGAGTGCTTCAAGTGTGGCCGTACTGGCCACTGGGCCCGGGAGTGCCCCAGTGGGATGGGCCGTGGCCGTGGCATGAGGAGCCGTGGCAGAGGTGAGTGAGTGGTGGCTGTGCTTTCCTGTTTGTGTGGACAGCAGATCTCCAGCTGGCTGCTGGGAGGAGTGTGTAAAACTGGCTCTGGCAGATCCCAGTGAACAAGTTGAGACTCAAATTGGTAATAAGAACCAGTGCAATTTACCTCTACCTCAGAGTTTGGCCAGGGGCTCTGAGAGTGAAGTCAACTTGTCAATTCAGTTTGTGATTGATTCTTAAAAGTATTCTGAACTTTATACTTAAACCTTTTTTCTTTCTTTTACCCATTTCAAGCAGGCTTCCAGTTCATGTCTTCGTCTCTGCCGGATATCTGTTACCGCTGTGGTGAGTCTGGCCATCTTGCCAAGGACTGTGACCTTCAGGAGGATGGTAAGTATCACTAAATATTCCATCTCTCCAGGGCCACAGGCAGAGCTCTGTGGCTGGAGAGAAGGGTGCATGGGTTCCCTGGGGACAGGCTCTGTGTGGGTGCCCCATTCACAGCATGCTGCCCCTCAGGCTACCAAGGTTTTATAGTCTTGTTTGGTATGTTTTTCTTATTGTGGAAGCCTGCTATAACTGCGGTAGAGGTGGCCACATTGCGAAGGACTGCAAGGAGCCCAAGAGGGAGAGGGAGCAGTGCTGCTACAACTGTGGCAAGCCCGGCCACCTGGCCCGCGACTGCGACCATGCAGATGAGCAGAAGTGCTATTCTTGTGGAGAGTTCGGGCACATTCAAAAAGACTGCACCAAAGTGAAATGCTATAGGTAAGGACTTAGAGGAGGCAGCTGTGAGATGCACCTCATGTCATAAACGCATTCTGTGTCTGGTTTGGTTAGGAAATACAGTTGGTTTCAACAGTTACCCACTGTTGTTCAAAACTGAGGCTTAAACACTTGGAATACAGATCCCATGGTGTATCTCCTAGATGGCCTCCCGATGCAGGTGTTCAGTCAGCTGAGCTGTACAGGAGAAAGGGCCCTGTCCCTTTGCAGAAGGCAGCAGGAGCTGCTTGGCTGTAGCACAGAGTTGGGTTCTCTGTATCTCCTGCCAGAGCTAACAAACCCCAGCTGTACAGCCCAGCTGACTGGCACAGCCAGCCCCGGCAGCAACACGCTTCACATGCCTTGGGTATGGGAACAGTGAATACAAGTGGGTGTTCACTTGGTTTGAAATGCCATCTTCAGAGTGCTGTCTGGTTCTTGAATGCAGGCAGATACCAGAAACAGCACGTTCCTGTGAGCAGGATTCTTCACCCCCACCAACATTCCCTTCTGTGGAGGAAGCAGAGAGAGAGCATGGTGTATTTGCATTAAAACTAACTACTCTCAAAACAAGGCTAAACTGCAAGCATAAGCATTGGGAACAGGCAAAACCCAGTCCACAGTTGGAAAAAAACCTGCAAACACACAAAGCTGATGTACAGTGATTAATGTGAGTTGATCATTTGGGAGCAGTTCATGGCTCTGCTGAAGGCAAAATTGCCTCATGTCAGAGAATTCTGGAACACAGGTGTTGAATGCAGGGCTAGTGTTGCATGAAATGGAAGGTAACTAATGTTGTGGACAGAGCAGGATTGCTCCTGTGGGTGTTGTGGCTGTTCTGACTCCCTCTCCTCTTGCAGGTGTGGTGAAACTGGCCATGTAGCCATCAACTGCAGCAAGACCAGCGAAGTCAACTGCTACCGCTGCGGCGAGTCAGGGCACCTTGCACGGGAATGCACAATTGAAGCTACAGCCTAATTATTTTCCTTTGTCGCCCCTCCTTTTTCTGATTGATGGTTGTATTATTTTTCTCTGAATCCTCTTCACTGGCCAAAGGTTGGCAGATAGAGGCTACTCCCAGGCCAGTGAGCTTTACTTGCCGTGTAAAAGGAGGAAAGGGGTGGAAAAATCAACTTTCTGCATTTAACTACAAAAATGTTTATGTTTAGTTTGGTAGAGGTGTTATGTATAATGCTTTGTTAAAGAACCCCCTTTCCGTGCCACTGGTGAATAGGGATTGATGAGTGGGAAGAGTTGAGTCAGACCAGCAAAAACCCTCTCTGGGTTACAGGGAAGTGATCCTATGCAGGAGGAAAGAAATTCTGGAAGTGTCTAAACTTCCTCATAACTTTTATTTTATTACAATGGCCTTGGATTGTCTGACCTCAGTAGCTGTTAACACCAAGTGATATCTGCATCAGGCCCTACCTAGAGCATATAGCTGAGTGGGAGTAAACAAACAAGATGCACATGCCTGTTAATGGCCACGAGAGAGAGAGAGAGAGAAATCTGAAATAAATCTAAAAGTAACAGTAATTCAGTCAGTGAATGTTAATGTTGGAGATACAGAACGCAGTGGGAAGGTTTTGAATAAATATCTCAAAGTCAATCTGAAACCCAGACATCAGTGCTCATAGCAAAAACAATTTGGAGCTATTCAGGAGTTGCAAATAAATGCATTTTCACAGAAATCAAATGTTATTTTTGTATACTATATCACTTAGACAACTGAGTTTCATTTGCTTGTAATCGGTTTTTAAAGTAAGATGGTAAGAGCAATTGAAGTCCTAGAACATAGAAAATGTAATTTTAAACTATCAATAAAGCTGGAGGAGGAAGGGGAGTTTGGCTAAAGTTCCTTTTGTTTATTTTTGGTTTTCCTGTACACAGTGCAAAACAACATATTAAAAGGGGTATGTGGAGGTTCAGCTTGGCCTTTTCTTTTGTACTGTCTCATGTCCAGGTCCTGTCTGCAGATGTGTCCTGGTGTGGGGTGTGGATGGGGGCTGATCACAGCTGGGCTGGTGCAGTTCAAGCACTGAGTGGAAAAACCATTACAGCAGGTGCAGGGAGTTCCGAACTGAGTAGGTCAGTTCTGTCCAGTGGTATTTGAGCCACAAGCCAGGCTGCAAGCTCCAGAAGGAGAAAATCGCTTCAAAAGGAGATGTCCCTTCCTGTGAGAATATTGGTGCTGCTGCTCATGGTCAGCTTTTCAGTGAACAGGAGCTGGGCAAGCAAGTGCTGATTTCATAGTGTGGGATGCTGGAAGAAACAGTTCTTCCTATGTTTCATGTTGATCTTCAGTAATACTGAGGCATCTCCTCGTTGGTTATGGCAAAGTCATGAAGTGCTTGCAGGGAACCAGAGGGACTGTTCATCGGGAATTAAGTGACAGGAGAAGCGGGAGTGGGTACAAATTAAAAGGGGAAATTTAAGATTGGGTATTAGAAGGAGCTTCGTTGCTTGGGAGGGTGGGGAGGCCCTGGCATAGGGTGCGCAGAGCAGCTGTGGCTGCCCCTGGATCCCTGGCAGTGTCCAAGGCCAGGCTGGACGGGATGGGAGGAGCCCGGGCTGGCGGGAGGTGTCCCTGCCATGGCAGGGGTGGCACTGCAGGGTCCCCAGGTCCCCTCACACCCAAGCCCCTCCATGTTTCCCCCAGCCCGTCACAGCGGGGCCCCGGAGTGCGCATGCGCGGCGCGGGGTCACGCGCAGGATCCTGCGCGAGCGGCGCGCGCACGCGCACGGGAAGCGGGGCCGGGTTCAGTTCCGGGGCTCGGAGCTGCTGCGTGCGCGGAGCGCTCAGGCGGGACTGAGGGACCGAGGGACACAGCGGGACTGAGGGACCATGGTGAGTGTGGGACTGAGGGACCGAGGGACTGAGGGACCATGGTGAGTGTGAGACTGAGGGACCGAGGGACACAGCGGGACTGAGGGACCATGGTGAGTGTGGGACTGAGGGACCATGGTGAGTGTGAGACTGAGGAACCGAGGGACTGAGGGACCATGGTGAGTGTGGGACTGAGGGACCGAGGGACACAGCGGGACTGAGGGACCATGGTGAGTGTGGGGCTGAGGGACCGAGGGACACAGCGGGACTGAGGGACCATGGTGAGTGTGGGGCTGAGGGACCGAGGGACACAGCGGGACTGAGGGACCATGGTGAGTGTGGGGCTGAGGGACCGAGGGACACAGCGGGACTGAGGGACACAGCGGGACTGAGGGACCATGGTGAGTGTGGGGCTGAGGGACACAGCGGGACTGAGGGACCATGGTGAGTGTGGGGCTGAGGGGCTGTGGGACACAGCGGGACCATGGTGAGTGCGGAACTGTGGGGTACAGCTGGACCATGGGGAGTGCATGGCTGAGGTGCCATTGCCCGGCGAGGGGCTTGAAGGGGATCGCCCCTGGGTTGGGACCGGTGAGGGGCTCCAGGCGGGGCCGGGGCTGACCGAGGCCGCTGTGTTTGTGTCTTGCAGGCTCGGAACGCGGAGAAGGCCATGTGAGTGCAGCAGGGGCTCTGCAGCGCGGGCACCACTCGAGTCCTGGGTCACTGAGGCTGAGGCTGCTGCCGGACCTGGCATTACACATCTGTGCCTGCTGGCTGTGCCTGGCTGGCCCACAGAACTCGCTGTTAAACTCTTTTAAAGTTTAATGGTGCTTTTGGGTACTTAGTGCTGGTCCAGAGGCAGTGGGAGTAGGAGGGCACCTGCACACATGTACCTGGTGCTGGGGAGCTCTTGTATCTGTGCTGGCTGGTTCTGTGCAGCAGAGACCCTGCAGCAGTGTATTTGTGCCCCTGCAGACTGGGGGATAAGTACACTGAAATCTGTTGTAAAGGACTGTTGTGGTTTTAGGTAGTTCCCATTTTGGGAACAGAGATGCCAGGCCGGATGGGAGGGATCAGTCAGCATTGCTTTATTTGAGAAATGAACCCTTGAGGATTTCTAGTGTTGAGAAGTTAGCTGGAAGAGCTACAGCTGGTCAGTGAATGTGTTCAAGCCTTTGTTTCCTACAGAGTATAGTTAAGTCCATAATAAACATCCAGAGGAAAACTTCTTCCTGTTGGAATGTGGCTTTGTGAAAGTAAATCTGCTTTGTTCTCTTTAGGACGGCCTTGGCAAGATTCCGACAAGCCCAGCTTGAGGAAGGAAAAGTCAAGGTGAGATGTAAAAGCCCTGGAGGTTTGGAAGCTCAAGTCAGGGAGGAAGGCAGGCCTTGTTCAGAGCCCAGGTGTCCTGTGCCTTACTCCAGTTAGAAATATTTCAGCTGACTCTATTTCACACTCACACAACCAGGAAACTTCTCCACTGCAGTTTCTCCAAGCTTTTTTCTGTTTCATATTGCATATTGTGCAGAGGAAGGGGTTTTAATACCTTTTAATAAAAGGTAGAGCTTTTAGTAAAAAGGTAAAGCCTTTTAATAGAAGGTGAAGCTGTGGGGAAAGGGACAGAATAACTGCACAAATCCCTAGAAGCAAGATGAAGTACTAGTTTGTGTAGGCAAACAGAGGGAATATATAAACTGGAAAAAACTGCATTATTTAGTAGTAGCAGTTGAATGGAACATTTGTTGTATAGGAGAGGATTGTGGGGTGTTTTGGTTTGGATAAAGTGGATTTAAGTAGGTTTTTATAGTCTGTGGTAGTTTAATTTGTCAGGGCTGTAAATTGTTGTTTTCCACTTAGTAAAAATCCATGGGAGCAGAAGGCCCTGGAGCTTGGCAGCAGAATTTGGGATGAATGGAGCAGTAAAATGTGAAATGCTGAATTTGATGGTGTGGGGTTTTCTGTCCAACAGGAGCGAAGGCCTTTCCTTGCATCGGAGTGCAATGAGCTGCCCAAAGCTGAGAAGTGGAGGAGGCAGGTAATGTCAGCTGTGTATTTTCTATTTCTATAGGAGCTAGAACTTTACACTTCCTATTTAGACAGCCTGTTTTCCCACACTTGTCAGAACCCTGGCAGTTAAATCAGAATAGTTTCTAAGACTGTACAGCTCAGTGTTCAAAGCAGCTCCTACCATGTCAGGTTACCCCAGGGCTATGTCCAGCTGAGTTTTTAACATCTTCAGGGATTTCGATTCCAGCTTTTTGGGGCTGCTGTTCCAGTGTTTATCTTCTTAATGATTTCCCTGCCCTTGAATTTAATCAGAGTTTCTCCAGTTTTAACTTGTGTCTTGTTGCTACTTGTCGTATTGCCATGCACTTCTCAAACAGTCTGGCTCTGTCTTCTCTGTACCCTCCACTGATTTAGAAATTAATTTCTCTGTTCTTATTTGACTAGATCATTGGGGAGATTTCCAAGAAAGTGGCACAGATCCAAAATGGTAAGATTTTTTCTAACTGTTTTATTTTTTGAATCTCCAGTCACAAGCAGTTACAGTAAAAATCCAGTTTCATGTGAACTATGCTATTTCCACTGCATAAACTCTGAAACTCCTCTGGTGCTTCTGTGAGCTGCCTGATTTATTGTTTTTTTCCACTCCAACAGCTGGATTGGGAGAATTCAGAATCCGGGACCTGAATGATGAAATAAACAAACTTCTGAGGGAGAAAGGACACTGGGAATACAGAATAAAGGAGCTGGGAGGTCCTGATTATGCTGTAAGTGTGGAATGTGTTGTACTGCATGGTTATTTTGCTTGCAAGTGAAGTGACTATTGAGAAAAATATGCACATTCAGTTACCCATGGATGGCTTGGCCAGTGTTTATTAGAGGGGATCTTTATTCAGCCCCAAAAATGTTTGGCTGTGTTAGAAGAAAGTTCTAAACTATGAACTCTTGTTTATTTTCCAGCGGATTGGCCCAAAAATGTTAGATCATGAAGGGAAAGAAGTTCCAGGAAACAGAGGCTACAAATACTTTGGGGCTGCAAAGGATTTGCCAGGAGTCAGAGAGCTTTTTGAAAAGGAACGTAAGTAAAGAGCAGCTCTTCCCAGACATGAATCTGTGTAGGAGAACATCTTGAGTGAAATGCTGCTGTAGTTTGTGAGGAGTGCTGGTAACAGCATTTCTGAAAGTCTTGAGTCAGCTCAGTGAAACACTGAGCACAGGTAATTAATTAAATGCTTAGAGCACCTTTGGCTGTTTGGAGTTAAGGAAATCTAGAAAGGAGTAAACTGGTTTCTACTGGGAGTTCAGAATAAGGACTGATGTCCTGTAGAAACTTCTCAGCATAACAGGCTAACTTTACTGGGAAGTTGTAAATAGTACTTGGAGTTCAGCACTAGAAAAAAATGAAGAAAAAGGGAAAGTTGGGTTGAACATAATTTTAGAAGCAAAAATGAACTTTCTTAGTGAAAAACTGGATGTAAGGGGATGAAACTTTGTCATGGAATGAGTGGGAATTGCTTGGGCCTGAAAGTGAAGCAAAGACAAACTATGGGAAGCACTCCAGGATGTGGGAGTAACTTTGGGTCATGTTCTGGAACTGGTTTGCGCAGGCCAGAGGGGGACACCAGTGCTCCCAGTGCTGGCAGCAGTTCCATCGTGCTGGATATTGGCTGGAGCCAGGCAGCCGTGGTTGCTGTGAGCTTGGGGAGGAGCTGGGGACGCTCAGCAGTGGTGGAGGTGACCTGGTGGGTGACAGTGGTGTTCCTGCAGCTGTGCCACCCCCACGGAAGACTCGGGCTGAGCTGATGAAGGACATTGATGCTGAGTACTACGGCTACAGGGATGAAGATGATGGCATTCTGGAGCCCCTGGAGCAGGAGCATGAGAAGAAAGGTATGTGAGATTCCAGGTCAGCCCAAGAAGGGGTGATGATGAACTCTGAAGTTAAGGTACCTCTTTTTTCCCCCCCCTGTGGGCCTTGTCTTGTGCTTAGCTGTCAGATTTTGTCTGTCACTTAAGGCATTTCAGGGAGGAGGTGCTTTAAAGTTGACTTTCACCTTTACACCTACTGTAAATGATTTAATATTTTAGCAAGTCATTCACCACCAAGGCAAAAACTTCTTTCCCCCTCCTTTTTCATGCTTAATAATGTAAAAGAGCAGGTTGCAGCAAGAACTGTGGAACCCAAGCAGTTCTCTCTCTCCCTCCCTCCCTCACGAAAGCTGACCCCACCATCTGTTTCCTGTCTCACCTCATTATTTATTTATCCATAAACATAGCTGGTTACTTTTGTGGGAGATTAGAGGGGCCTGCTGGAAACCCCGCAGTCTAGAGGGGCTGTGTTAATTTATCCATGTAATTCATCTTGGAATTCTAACACTTTTGTGAATGTTTTTTCTTTTCGAACATAGTTTTTTGCAATAGAAAATATTTATTCATGTGTCTGCTCACATACTTTTCTAGCATTGTTTCTACTGACTTCCCTGCTGAAGACACCAGGATTATGAGTCTTAATGCCTGAAACCGTCTTTTACCTTGTTGAGTAAAGTTTTTGTGAAACAAAATATTGAAAAAACTTCTTAATTTGGGGTTCCTTTTCTGTCAGGGAGCCACACACAAACCGTGTGCCACTGGTTAAGTCCTGCTCTCTCAGGGGGAGAGTTTTAATGTGAGATCTGTGAGAGCTTGGGGAGTGCCTGCTGGCTTCTGTTGCTGTAGGTATTTCCAAGATGCATTAATCTGGCACCTCTGTAGGACCTTAAGCACTGGCCCTGTCACTGATTAAGCTTCTTAAAACTTGTTTTAGTGCTCTTACTGTCACTCTGCTGTAATAGAGATGCAGCAGCCTGGCAGCTTCCACCCAGCAGCAAGGTACAGAATTGGGATTGTGCTACAAAATAACAGAAATACTCTCTGAGATGGAAAAAGAGATTTATGTGGATATAAGGAGTGTAAGAAGCACAATCATGTTTAATTAACCACATGGTGATCAGCATCCCTGTAGCTGCTGACAGAGCTGTAAGAGCCACTTAGCCTGCTCAGGTGACCCTGCTGCTCAGGTCAGAAGTATGTTGGTGTTCATTTGTGACATTTAGAGTACAAAATGTACCCAAATTGAAGCACTAGCAAGTACCACACTGTGACAGTGGATCAGCATTCAGTGATATATTTTATTACATACTACATCAAGGTTCTACAGGGCATGTACTGATGGAGAGAGTTTAAGTCCATTGGAAAAGCTGTGGCAATAAGACCATGCTGCTTTGACAGGCTCTCAGCCACATTTGCCATTTTGCTTTGCTCCCCAGTTATAGCAGAAGCAGTGGAAAAATGGAAGATGGAGAGAGAAGCACGGCTCGCAAGAGGCGAGGAGGAGGAGGAAGAAAACATCTATGCTGTCCACGAGGAAGAGGTAGGGCATGGCTCAGCTGATGTGACTTTCCACGTGTCTTCTATGCTCCCTTCTTGACATGGTGCTGCTCTGCCAAGGACCTGTCTGCTGCTGTCCTGCCCCTCTCCCCACCTGACCCACTGCACAGTTTAGTGAGAATCAGTAGTGTGGGAATGCCTTTGCCCAAGTTTAGGGAATGCTGAAGGCTGGCAAGTGAGGACAGACCTTTGGAGTGAGGAACACCTTGCTGGGATTTAACTGGAACTGTTTTTGCCAAGTGGTGCATTGGTAGCACTGCTCAGTCTGGCTCCTGAGTACCACCTGCCTCAGTAACAGCACAAGCAGCTTTGGGGACAGGATAATGTCACACCGCCACTGTGTGAAAACCCAAGCATTGCAGGCCTTGTTTCACTTGAATCATGATACAGCAAGGCTTTGCTGATGCTGCTGTCCCTGCTGGGACATGGCTCTTGTTTCTGCTCCCTGCTCCCAGTGAGATCTGGAGAAGGGTACTGGAAACAAGTTCTCATTTCTTAGTCTGTACCTAAGTGGGTTAAGCACAGGAATGAAAAGGAGGAATCCATCAGGTGGCTCCTCCAGTACCTTGTTTTGTTTGTGTTATTCTGTGATTCATGTGTTTGTAGGGTTGATCATGCTCAAGTTCCTTCTGGCAAAACAAGTGAAAAATGGGGTTTTTTTATGACCTCTGTATAAAATAAACTTGATGTGATTTTTTCACTTTTTAGTCTGATGAGGAAGGTGGCAAGGAGAGAGAAGGTGAAGATGGCCAACAGAAATTTATTGCACATGTTCCAGTGCCAACTCAACAGGAGGTAAGACATAACAGCACTCAGCTGAAGAGATGCACACTGGTTTCTGCAAGACACAATTTACATCAGAGCATCACCAAAAGTGCCCTAAATTTGTTATTTCTGTGACTTGACTCCACAGCTGTTTAATCCTCTTGCAAATGCTATAACCCTTTCCACCTGAGAATTTCCAAAACCTTCCTAAGTATTCCATAAATTGGGAAGTGTTGTGGTATAGCTGAGCATCTGAGGTTTCAGCATCTGAGCTGAGCTGAACCCACCCTGTTTTCATCTCTGCAGATTGAGGAAGCTCTTGTACGGAGAAAGAAGATGGAGCTGCTGCAGAAGTACGCCAGTGAAACCCTCCTGGCACAGAGTGAGGAGGCAAAGACACTTCTAGGATTGTAACATTGCACCAGAGGCCTGCTTTGTGTGTAATCAATCCCTCTGAAAGCAACAGGTTCCTAACTTCTGGTAGCAATCAATGGGTGTTAGCTCTGAAAGTTCCTTTGGATGTGGAGCAAACTGCTGGAACTGCAGTGTGGTGTGCAGAAGGAGAACCATCATTATGGTTTCTGCAGTGCTGGAAAAGGTCACACCTCAGTGAACTTGGCTCTGCACCCAACAGCTGCTTCAGTGTTTTCAGTTTGGGAAAGGGTCTGTGCAGTGGGGACTGCTTACAGCTAGAACCACACCTAGTGAGCTCCTAAATCCTGGAGGAAAAGCCGTGGTGTTCCTGCCATCCTGTCTGCTCTGTCCTGGCTGTAAGTATGCACATCTTCTCACGCTGGGTTTTCTTGAGCTGAGAGGTAACTCACACTATTACACCTGCTTAATTTACCAGAATAACCTGGAACCTGTCTGGAGGTACCTTGAAGGCAGATGTTTCGAGTGACTTTGGAGGAGATTTGGTTTTTTCTAAAACACATGCAATGTCTAAAACCTGTTACCCTTTTTGTGGTTTGTATCTGTGCCTGGATGAATTGCTTAAATGCTGGATATTCCAGCAGCTACTGTAAAAAACTTTGCAATACCTTGTTCAAATATTTTTAGTAAAACTTATTTACAACCTGATGTCTTGTTTTATTCTAGCTTAAAGGACTGTGGTGATTCCATAAGCAGAGCCAAAGGTTGGGATCATAGACAGCCATCCCTGTGGGGATTTGGAGCTCTGCACCCCTACTGCTCTTGGCTCATATATCCTGGGGAAGAGGCAAGGTAGAGCCTGTTCAGAGTCTTAGGGGTGACTAACATTGTTAGTCAGCTTTTGTGAATGAATGAACAGCTTTTGAAACTGGACATCTGCAGCCATGGATTATTTCTGCCTGAGAAACAGAGTATTTAACAGCCAAGTCTGGGACTGTTCAGCATTTCTGGATGCTCTGAGTATTTATCTGTTACTATCTATTGTGAATAATCCACTCCAGAACAATCAAAGCTCTAGATTACAGAGACAAGCTTTGTGTTACTTGATGCAAGTGATCAAACGAAAAAAAAAAAAAACCAGAATTGAAAAATATAGCTGCCAAATTAAAAGCTTTTAAAAAAACCCAGAATAAATCAAAAGCTCAATTATTGGTAGCAAGCAGACAACCAACATCACAAACACATTGTTCTCTCTTCCTGTCAGCAGTGCAGCTTTCTCTGCTTTGTAGGAAAGCAGCCAACAACGTGTTTATGGCTTGTAATAATTTGTTGTAGATTTGCTAAACTGTATGGTGGAGATAACCAAATTAGATTTATGAGGGAAAAACCAGCTAGTTTTTATGGCCTGATACAGCCTGAGGGCTTGGTAATAGCAATGGTAGATCCCTTCTGTCACTGTATGAATCTATAAGATAAAAGAAGACAGGAGGGTGAAGGCAGATCAGGGACAGTGTGATGATAACACAAATACAAAAGAAGAATAAATGGAAAGAATGAGAAAAAAACAACAGGATTGTAATTACATTCATGTTCACAGGAGTATGACCAGCATCGTGATGTAAAAGGGAAGTTTATAGACAGGGCTGATCTCTGTCAGCCAGCACAGAAATGGAATAAATGCACAGAAATGCAGAGTGTAACTGTGCAAGGCCAACTGGCTGCTGCCTGGCCCTGCTGTGCCAGATCCTCTCTCTGCAGCTCTGAATGTGAAGCATTTTTGAGCTGAGTCCTCTTGGCTGTGTCTGAGAGAACAAATTGCAGAGTAATTATTTGCCACAGTGGTCTATAGCAAAATGCCTGTGTCCTGCCAGGCTGGGGAATTGCTGGTGGAACCAGGGTGGGGAAGCTGCTGTGGCCACAAACAGGAAACTGGTCCTGTTTGTCCTGGAGAACGGAGCAGTGGGCAGGCCCTGCCTCAGCTCTGAGCGTGCAGCTGTGCTGGGATGTGTGTGTGGAGCCAGGCTCTGGAATGCCTCAGCCCTGAACACACCTAGGTGATAAAATAAGTACTTCATGTATTCTTACATGCAGCTTGTTCTGTCTGCTTCAGAGTTCTGCCCTGTGCATGATCCTGGCTTGAGCACCAAGGGGATAAACTCTGATTGTTCTGTCTGCTGCGTCGATTTGGGCCTGCTTTTGTCTCTTAGGAATGCATTTGTGTGTTTTATTTAATGCCAGCCACACCAGTGGTGCAGATGGAAGGCCACCTGCCTTGTTCTGTGTCCTGGTGAGTGCGGTGCAGTCACTGAAGGATCAGTTTCTCCCGGCAGTCACAGGGGTGGTGAGGAATATTTGTTGGCAGCACTAGGAAATAAGTGGATTTACCTAATCTGCATTAGCAGATGAGCAAGATAAACAGAGATAGCTTTGCAGAATATCCATTAACTAATGACATTTTGTGCTGCTTGTCTCACTTTCAAGTCTGGCTGCTGGGAACTGCCTTTGCAGTGCAGAGCCAAGGGACTGTGGTGTTTGTACATGATAGGCTTTTTCCCAAAAAATGAATCACAGAATGGGACAGGCTGGAAGGGACCACTGTGGGGCATCTTTTCTACCCTCCCTGCTGAGGCAGGGCCATCCCAGAGCAGAGGACACAGGATTTGTCCAGACAGTTTTGGGATATCTCCAGTGAGGAGGCTCCACACCCTCTCTGGACAATCTGTTCCAGTGCTCAGTCGCTGCACAGGGAGGAAGTTCTTCCTGGGCATCAGTTCCTGCCCGTTCCTCTTGCCCAGATGCTTGGCACCACCAAGCAGAGCCTGCTCCATCCTCTTGCACCCCTCCCGGGCCGGACACGCCCAGCTCCCTCAGCCTTTCCTCGTAAGAGAGATGCTGCATTCCCTTCATCCCGTGGCCAGGCAGAACCAGACAGAATGTTTCTTCTGGTTTGTTATAAAATTAAAAAATAGTTATCTCCTCGGTCGGAATGTTGGACTGACTGCTGTTCGCGCTGCTCCGGCCTCCGGTGCGCCGGAGGGGCCGAGGCGCGGGGGAGCGGCGGCGGCAGCGCGGGGCTGGCCGGGCTCGGAGCCGCTCGCAGGGTTCGGAGGAGCTCGTAAGGCACGGAAGATCCGGCAGGGCGCTCCCCGCCGGCCCGGGGCTGACGTTGGCCCGTGACGCGAGTGACGCTCCCGCTGAGCTCACGCCGGGCCGGGCCGGGCCGGGCGGGGCGCTCGCCGGCCCCGCACTCCGCTCGCCATGCGCCGGGCGCTGCCGCCGCTCCGCGCCCTGCTCGGGGCCGCCCGCCCGCCGCGGCTCCCGGCGGCCCGGGGGATGTGCGGGCCCCTGGCCGGGCACAGCGCGGTGAGCGGGGCCGGGGCCGGGGCCGGGGCGGGCCGGGGCTCAGCGAAAGCGAAACGGGCGCGGCGGAGCGCGGCCGGGCACCCGCCGGGGCCGGGGATGCCCGGGGGGATCCTCGCTTCCCCGGGACTCCGGGAGGGGTTTCCCGGGCACTGCCGGCCGGAATCCCTGTCCTGGGGCTGTGTGTGCTTCTGGTCTTACAGAGAGAACGAGGGAAACTCGCTCCGACCGCTGCCGGCTCCATCCGTCCCCTTGGTTGTGCAGCGCGGCGCAGCACTCCGGTCACCAACAGCTTCTTTAGGGAAACAGGGAAACAAAAGCGCTGACTTCATTATCTCTATCTATCTGTCATTATATCTATCATATATATGTTCCTTCCTTAGTCCTTTTTCCCCCCTGTAACACTTTCTTTTTCTTTCTGCTAGTGTTACTCACTGTAAATGTCTCATTTGTAGTCTGTTACCTATACATCTTTTATGTAGCAAAATTAAGCTGAAGAATCTCTTCTGCTACAAAATTACTCCAATACCACTTCAGTTTCATCAGTCTCATGTACCCATTCACGAAGCTTGGGAAGACTGCTGTGCATTTATTAGCAAGCCTTTAGCAGCATCTCTGCAGCATTCCTGAAAGGGGTGCAGGCAATGTGGAGACAAGGGCTTCAGGGATTTTGTTCTTTGAAATTAAAGGGTGATGAGTCTACAAAGGAGAGAGGAGAGGGCTGCATGTAAAGCTGAACAAAAACCCAGCCTAATTTAAATGAATGTTAATGCAATATATTTACAGTGTTGACGTTATGAACTCGGGCTGTGTAGGGGATTTTCGCAGTCGTTTGGGTGCCATGAGAAGAGGCAGCAGTGAAAGGCAGTGTCAGGGTGTGCCGGCAGCCGCGTCCCCAGTGCCTGTCCCGCTGCAGGAGAAATGCGGCGGGTGAATAATTGATGTGGCACAAAGTGCTGCTGGAGTGGGCAAGGTGCCCTTCCCCTGCACAGGAGACACGATGGCTGAGGGTGCGTGCCCTGAGACAGCTCCGGGAGCACGGGCTGTCCCAGCCCCCATGGCTGAGTCCTTTCCGTTCCTGTTCCCTCCACCACGCTCAGCCTCGGCCCTGAACCCTTCCCTTTTCATCACTGATCATAGGTCCCAAGGTTCCCGGTTTCTGTTTTAGGCTCGGGAGAGAAATGAACTTTAGATGGTAGATTTTGTTCCGCACTTTTCCAGCCTGATCCAGTAACAGTTTCATTGCTCAACAGTCCTCTCTCTGTGTCTCTGCTCCTTGGCTTTATCACCCAGCTCATCTTTCCTCACTCTCTTTTCCGGGGCTCACCAGCTCTTCACAGCCTCAAAGGCAGGCGAGGAGATGCATTTTAGTAACTCGAGCAGCACCTTTGTGTAAGGAGGTGCTGCTTTTCCCAGTTAATCTGCCCTGTGTAAAACTAGGGATGGACTGAAGCCATGTGTAGGAGCACAGGAATCACCTGGCTGTGATCAAACTCTCGTGGAACAGAACAGTTTTAGTACATGAACACCTTGTAAGGCAGGAGCCAATTACAATACTTGTGTCCTGTGGCTGAAAATTTTACTTTTGTATATTTTGTTATTATTCTGTGGGGGTCAAGCCACTCTGGAGTGAGACTCACTGGCACAGCAGCATGTTTTTTGTACCTCTTTGGATCAGTTTAACCTGATTTTTCCCAATGTTCTGAAATATTCTGGTACTATTTGTAAGGCAAAATAGCTCTCATGAGTCTGTATGCATAAGGCAGAGGGAGTTGTGGTGCTCCTTGTGTCAACGTGTATTTAGCATGAAAATGTGTGTGTAAGGCACATTAAAATGTGCAGAGTTAAAGATCCCCTGCTCTCACTGGAGGTGTTTGTTCTCAGGGGGCTGTGGATGCTGTAACCTCTATTAAATGTGTAAGTGCAGGCATAACTAATGCAACTTCAATTTCATCCCTCCTCACAGCTCAGCGTGCTGCCATCCTTTGGGTTTCTCTTTGACATTGATGGGGTGCTGGTGCGAGGGAAGACCCCCATTCCTGCTGCCAGAACGGCCTTCCAAAAGCTGGTCAATGCTCAGGGACAGTTCCTGGTGCCCGTGGTCTTTGTCACCAACGCAGGGAACTGCCTGCGCCAGAAAAAAGCTGACCAGTTGTCTCACCTGCTGGGAGTTCCAGTGAGTCACTCAAATCCCATTTATTCCATTATCATGTCGAGTGTGTCAGGTGTATTATCTTCCATTAAATGCTGCTCAGTTGATCAGGTCTGCTTTTCTCCTAAGCCCCCTGACATGCTTTGCTGAAAGTAAAAAATGCTGCCCAAAGCTGATGGCTTTTACACTGATTATTCCAATAGTAAAGCTAAAGTTACTTCTTTGCAAAGGTGGTGAGTAGTGAGTCACAGCAGCATCTTTGCAGGATAATAATCTTACTTTAGTACCTGTCCTGTTGAAGGGGTGGGGATATGTAAACTAACAGAAGGTGATCTTTTAGTACAATTAAATCAGCTGCAAAGGGCCCACAGCTGGGATCAAGGCAGTTCTGATTCTCTTTCTCTGTTTCTTTCCAAATTAATTTGGTGATTTTATAAAACTAGGAGAGAAAGTTCAAGTTAAATAGAGCTGGAAGCTGAGAGGGGTATGTGTGATAGTTTGTCAGTAAGGTATATGTTTCTGGGGTATTATCAATACACCATTTGTGAAAGGAGAAAATGCTGATTGCTTTGTAATTCCTGGAATCTGTCACGTCTGTTAATTGAATCTGTGTACAAACAGCTTCTCTGAAAAACAACAGACTCCTTTTGTTTTTAAATCCCAAACAGATTTCCCAAGATCAGGTGATGATGTCACACAGTCCTCTGAGGATGTTCAAGCGTTACCATGAAAAATGTGTTCTGGTATCTGGACAAGGACCACTTCTTGATATTGCTCAAGAGTATCTTTAAAAAAAAAAAATTTAAAAAACAACAATTTTCTGTCAAAGTGTTTTCCTTCATCAGGTTCAGGGGATCCTATGGAGGAAGGGAAAACCAAATATTTCAACCCTATAAGTGCAGTAATAAATAGTAATGATAGTTTTTAGTATGGTGCCAAATTTATATTTTGAATGTGGTTTTATACTAAGTGCCCAAAGAACTTGAATTATATTGATGTCATGGTGGTAACAAAGTTTCAAACTGCAACTTAATAACCTGAACTTTTGCATAAGCTTTGCTCATGCTTCCATTAAGCCCCTTCTGCACTTCTTCTTTTAGTGGGATTTTCATTAAAGTTGGTGCAAATCATAAGTTGTAAAAAATGTATGTGCAGCTTTTAAGCATAAGCTCTATTTGAAGTACACAACTGAGAAAAAGGCATTGAAGGAGCATTCCAGTTAAAATCCATTAGGCTTGGCTGAGAGAGGAGTAGATGAGAAGACTGAAAACAAAATAGAAGAATCTTTTCCTCTCATTTATCACCAGTGGGACGGATGATCATCTTTTTGTCTCTCAGAAGGAAAAGTCCATCTTTGATGTTGCTTTCATTCCTAACTAATCTGTAAATTGAAAACCTTTAAATGGTTAAAATGGAATTATGAGTTTGAAAAGCTGTTCCTGTGAGCAGTTGTGTCCCTAACTGGTGTGTCCAGCCTGGGTTTCTGCCAGCCCATCACCATCGACACCCTGCGGGAGAAGCGCCCTCTGCTCGATGCAGTTGACCATGACAGAAGACCCAACGTCCTGGTGAGTGCAGATTTCTGTTTCCAACCTCTCTGCTTGCTCATTGCATGCCATCCTATGGCAGGGGTCAATATTTAACCACCAAGCTCATGCTGCTGTCCTTACATTGTATTTTGGTTTGGCTTCTCTGCTTCCTTATTTGTTTTATTACAGCCGTCTCAAGAACAACTCTTTTCTCTCTGTAGTAATTCTTTAACCCAGCCTTTGATTTTGTAACCTACTGTTGTGGGAAAGCTCACAATCTAATAGAGATACCTAAAATCTGCCTTGGAAAGCTGATTGGCTTCCTCAGAAAGTGTGGAAGATAACAAAAGCTTTTCCCTGAATATATGACTGTGTTGGTAATCTTCCCAAGCTGTGAAATTGCTTTGATTGTAAATGAATGCTTTGAAGATAAATCATTTTCCATTTGTTGTTTGTAGCACCATTTAAGTGTTAGCAGTGGTTGCAGTTGAACTGTGGAGGATTTAAAGCAGAAGTGAATATCTGTGTGTGCTGTACATGTGGATTCCCCCACCTGTAATCAGGACATTCTCTGTGGCTCACAGAATCCATGACTCAGGTGTGTCACCTTTTGCAGGGCTCCTCACCCATGTGGGTCAAGAACCTCTTAAATTGTTTGTCACCACAGAGAGTAAATAATGAAGTACAAACTCTTAATTGTTCAACAAATATATTACATTTTACACAGTTCATTCTTCTTTATTAGCAGTGTTGAAGAAAAACATCTCAAAAACTATTTTTCAAATGTCTTGGTGCTGCCAGAGGCCTCTTAGCCCTGTGGAAAAATAAACATCCCTACTTTTATACACAAGTAATTTAAACAAGTAATTAAACAAGTAATTTAAACAGCTAAAATCACAACACAAGTAATTTTAACAATTGGAGTTAGAAAACTCTCGAGGCAGCTCAGGAGGAGCAGAATGCAAACACAAATTTCTGAGTGAACTGACGTCAGGTATAAACCAACAGAGAGTGCATTTCCTGTCAGAGCTGCAGGAGGCAGCTGTGCTTGAATTTATTCTGTTAAAAATAGTAGTGGATGTTTAATCTTGTAGAAAACTTTCACTTTTTTCTTATTGCAGTCCCCCTCTGCTGTGGAGCTTCCCAAGATTGAGGGTCAGTTATCTTTATTTAACTTGCATCTATCCATTAATCAATGAAATATCTGTATTTTATAACCAGAGATTAGTTTTAGATTGTTGGGCACTTCAGAAATTTGTCTGAGACAATCCTAAAATCTCCTTGTTAATGACATCTGTCATTAATTTGAACAATTTGAAAGCTGGGTTTTAATGTGTGCAGTTTTCAGCCAGTTGTTTTTGAAGTTTCAAGGGTACACAAGGTCTCCTTCTCATCTGCCTTTAACAGGCTATTGTTGCCCTCCTTTCATAAATGAGGAATGAACTGATGTTCATTATGCAGAAATAATTGGTCTTGTTCTTACAAGTAGTCAGGAGGGAGCTGTAGTATGAGAAGGGTCTTGTTTTCACTCTCATCTCATCTGAACTACAGGAAAGTAGAAATTTAGGATTTAAAAAGATCCATGTCAGGTTATTGCTGGAGACCAAAGCAGCTTTTAAAAACAACATTCAAATTTTATTCTAAGATGAACAAATCAGCACTTCTGGTGGAGTATTTAAATACTTTGTGTAAACAGAGAACTCATAAATTATGGAAGGCTTAGAAATACAATTTAGAAGTTAATATTGTAACTTCTGGAGAAACTTCTGTAATAAAACAAAATTCCTAGACCTGTAGATTTTGCAGTGGGGTCTTGTTACTGCTGATTTTCTGTGAATGGATGGGCATGTGATGTACTAAACCCCTAAATTAAAGTTCATGTGACTGTTTGATCAGTTCCTGGTTATATTTAATTCCTTGTTCAGTCTCTTTAGTCTTAGACAAAGTCTTAGAGATTCAGTGCTGTTAACAATTCCTGACTGTTCTGTAACTGTGCTTCTCACAGCTGTGGTGTTGTTTGGGGAGCCAGTGAGATGGGAAACCAGCCTGCAGCTGATCATTGATGTTCTGCTGACAAGTGGCTACCCTGGCAATCCCTATGAGCAGGAAAACTACCCCCACATCCCTGTGCTTGCCTGTAACATGGACCTGATGTGGGTGGCTGAGGCACAGTCCCCCAGGTAAGTCCTTTATTCCTATAACTGGGATGTATTTAGGGCTTCCTCGTTTTTCCTGGAGGATTCAGAGCCAACACTTGAGTACAAAATGCTCGATGGAGCTTCTCAACAGCTCTTGGCTTTGAATGCAGCATCTCTAATGCATTTCCAGCTAATGCTGCCTTGCTGCTGGCTGCGTTATTGCATCCAGGAAATCAGTTACTCAAGAGAAAAGCTGCTTTTAAGCTCTAAACCCTTTTGTTTCCTCACTCCCAGGACAGTGGGGAAAGAGAGCTTTTGTCCTGAGGGCCTCAGAGCCTCGGTTCAAAGGCAAAAATGAAAAAATTATCAAGGCCATTGTTTCATTTCATTAGGTCCCTCTTTGGTTTTTCTCTTTTCCTGGTAGGGTAAAGAGCTAACCCTGCTTTTGAGCTGAGGACAATGCAGTGAGCTCTTTAAGAAACAGAAGAAAAAACAAGTAGAACACGCAGAACAAGGTGGCAGGACCCCTTAGAGTGGACTTGTTTGATTTTGCTTTCAGTAGAAAATAGGTTTGTTCTTCTTTAATCGGTTTGTTTCCCCTCAGTCTGTAATTTGAAATAGAAACTTGTTAATGTGACTTGATTGCTGGGTCAAAGATCTGCTCAGACCTGTCTTTGGAAGCAAAGGCCATCTCCAGTTAGCACATTGGAAAAGACAAATGTGTGATGGTTTCAGGCCACAGTAAGGCAGCCAGGATATCTGCAGTGAGCAATTTTAAAATTAGATAAATCTGCTGTGCCATCCCAGTAATGTGGGTTTATTGTGCTGTTTGTTGTTCAGTTAATCAGCACTTAATTTTCAGTGAAACAGCTGCAGAAATGTTACATGCTGAGGGGAATTTGCTAGTTCCAAGACATGATTTATTCCTAAAAAATAATGAAATATAAAAGGCTTGGTTGGGGTTTTTAATCCATGCTTAATGTAATTTGATTTGGTTTTATACCTGTGAAGGTTTGGACACAGAACATTCATGGTTTGGTTTTATACCTGTGTAGGTTTGGGGATGGAACATTCATGGTTTGGGTTTATATCTGTGTAGGTTTGGGGATAGAACATTCATAGTTTGGGTTTATATCTGTGTAGGTTTGGGAATAGAACATTCATGGTTTGGTTTTATACCTGTATATGTTTGGGGATAGAACATTCATGGTTTGGGCTTCTCTCTGTGTAGGTTTGGGCATGGAACGTTCATGGTTTGTTTGGAAAACATTTACAAGAAGATCACTGGCAAAGAGCTGAAGTACGAGGCGCTGATGGGCAAGCCCAGCAGGCTGACATACCAGTATGCAGAGCACCTGATCCGGGCCCAGGCCCTGCAGAGGAGCTGGGAGCAGCCCATCCACACCCTCTATGCTGTGGGGTAAGGTGTGCTGAACCTCACAAATAAATCAGGAAATCCCAAAATCCCAGCCCATCCACACCCTCTGTGCTGTGGGGTCAGGTGTCCTGAGCCTGACAAATATACAAGGAAATTCCTGACAGTGTAAATGCCAGCCAAGATAAACACACAACTCTTACCAGCTTCTTTCTCCTACCATTAAGGCCATCTAACTTTATTGATGCTGTGGTGTATTTTCAATCACATTTCTGATCTTAAAAATTTATAATGCCTTGCTCTTTTTATGTGTAATTTCTGTGGTAACACAAAAGGTGTTTTATATGCAACCAAGATTTGTCCTGATTTTTGATTTATTTATTTCTGTAATAGGCTGTGTAAATCTAAAAAAAGGGTTTGCCTGGGTGTTTATTTTATTAATTTCAGTGGTATAAAACCAACTGGCTTTGAGCAAAGGACAGTTAGAGAGTGTAGAGCCAGACTTTATCTCTGAGGTTATTCAGGTTGGTCATATGCTGTTGTGTGTGCTGCCACATCATAGAACCCTTTACACAGAAAGAAATAAAGCTGGATTGTACTAAAGACTGTTCCAGAATCTCCAAGATGTTTGGAAATAAAATAAGCTCATGTAAGGGCTGCTCATACCTTGATTTTGTCTCCCTTTGCCCCAGTCTGAACATGGAGAGTGATTCATTTTCATCACATCATGGTGCAATAAAATAGCTGCAAGATTGGATTTCTCCCTGTCTGCCTGATTCCACACAAAGCTGTGGGAAGCGCAGAATAAACTGTAAAAATGAAACTGTAAGGATGTCTATTGACAGTAAAGCTGCAGAGCTGACTGACCTTTGCTGTTTGCAGGGACAATCTGATGACAGATGTCTACGGCGCCAACCTGTACAACCGCTACCTGCAGGAGAGCTCCAGGACAGGCTCCAGATCCCTCCTCCAGGCCAAGGTTTCTGGAGGGAGAGGCCCTGCCACGCTCTCCCAGCACGAGGAGATGGGCCTGAGCTGGGAGAAGGAGCTGGCATCTGCAGCTGCTGCCCACTGCAGGTCTGTGCTGGTCTGTACTGGGGTGTACAACCCCCACACCGAGGTGCCCCTGGACACCAGGGACAGCAGAACTGAGGCCGTGTTCCATGGCCACAGGGATTTCAGGTTCGACCCTGGTCTGGTGGAGCCAGATCACATCGTGCCAGATGTGGATGCTGCTGTAGACCTGGTCTTCCAGCTGGAGAACTTTGCACCTCATTGAGGTGACAGGATTTCTTAAGGACCACTCAGTGCTGTGCTTTCCTTCCCCAAAACACACTGTGCTTTACAAGAGTGCCACCAACTGCTGCCTTCGAAATTTTTTAACCTCTAAATTAATAGTCTTCAATTAAGTATTAATTGAATTATTAAGCTTATTAGGTATATTAGTGTGTTTATTAAATATCCATAATTCTTTTTATAGTGCTTCTAAGTATGTGATTTCTGGCTGGAGTTGCCCTCTGTTGTCTTCCTCTTTGTTAGGTGTTTTAATGGCAATATTTCATGTACTGGTACCTTCAATCCTTCCATGACAGTACTTTCATTTGTTTGCTGGAAGATTTAGCTGTCAGGTGTTGGGGATCCTGAGGGTGTCAGATTGTGGTGCTGGGATCACTCAGTCCATTGCTCGTGGGCTGCTCCAGAGCACAGCCTGTGTTAGTGCCTGGCATTCTGCAAGCAGTGAATGCTCCTTTCAGCCAGAGTGGAGTCCAATCTGTTCCACTTTGGGCTTGCTCTCATCTAAGCTGTGCTGCCGTTCTTTGTGCCTGTTTTCCCACATCCCTGGAGTTTTATTGCTGCTCTCTCTGCTGTGTGAAGGTTGATTTGTACCCACCGTGCTGGAACTCCACAGTCCTGGAAGGAAAGCAGCAGATCTGGGTGCCCTCTGTGGCCTTTTGCTCTTTGCCTTTCTATCTTTTTCTTTCCTTTTTTTTCTTTGAGGAATTTAGAATCTTTAGGAATTTTGTTTTGGGTGTTTCTGTGAGTTGGACTTTACCACTGAATCAGTGACTACTGCTTGGCCAAAAAGTGCCTCCTAATTTACTTGAAGCCTCATAACACTGTGGTAATTAACTGGCCTTTAGTGTAATATATTTCATCTCATGTCAATGTTATGTGTTGTTTGGTTCATGGATTTTATAGATGTTCATTTAAAAAGAAAACAAAGTAATTTATTTTTTGTTACTTTTGTAAAATACTTCCAAAGTTTTCATCCCAAAGATGCCTCTGAAAATATTTCTGTTAATTTGTTACAACACAAAATATGTTATACTTGTGACATACACTTGGAAAACATAATTAATTGTTTTAAGACCAAAGTCAGCTACTCACAAAGATCAATTCACATTAGGGACTAGTCAGGTTTTTAGGGCTGGTTGTTTTTTTAGTTTTCTCTTTTCAAATTAGAAATTGTACAAACAAAAACCTGGGTGTTCATTTCCCCCAGGTTCTTGCAGGGCTGGCAGAACGACTCCCTGGCCAAATCCCTCACTGCTCCTTATCCCAACAGCAACTCTGAGAGCTCACAGCTGCTGTGAAGTCAGAATTTGTTGTTGTGTTTCCTCTCTCTGCAAAGCTCTGTAATCCCCTCTGCACTGTCAGGGTTGTTGATTCATCTCTTGTAACGTTTCCTAAGCAGCTTCCAACGTGTCCCTCTCTGGATCCAGTGTGAGGACACTGCTCTGAACAGTTCATTTCCTGCTCCTTCACTGGAAAAGTATTTACAGCAGCACATTCTTGCCTTTTTGTTGGTACAATAAACAGATACCTGCCTGTTTCTTTAGCACCTTCCTGTAATATTTGCAAAGAATGCCAAATCTAAGTAAAGACTGTAATTTGGTAAGGTCAGGGTGATTTGAAGTCACGTTGTTTCAGTACTAAAGCACCGTGCAGAGCTCTCTAATTTCACCAGAATCGGTGAAGCAAGGAATAAAAATGTTGGAAGTTGCTGAAGAACAGAAAATGTTCAGTTTGTTTCTCCTTTTTTTTTCTCTACAGTGTGCACCAACACTTCAAAAGGTCCATAAAGGAACTGTATAGAGACCTCTTAAATCTCATCCCTCATGGAAACATTAACATAAAATTTGTTACAGAAAAGGAAGGCAGTTCCTTTTCCTCTGTCACATAACCAGTAAAATGTAAAACTCTTGCCCCCATGCCTCAGGGATTCCAGATTCTCCAGCTCCATGCACTGAACTCCAGCTTGGTGAGTGGCAATGGGGGCCTGGCAGACCCTCACAAAGCCAAAATGCTGAAAAAACAGCAGATGAAGGAAATAAAGGAAATTAGAAGTAGTGACCTGCATAACACCACACACAGCAGGCAGCTGCCAGAAGAGGTGGAAATGTTTCCAGCAGTGTAAAGAGAGGAGGAGATTGCAGGAATTTCTCTGAAACTCAGTGATGTGCTCTGTAACCTGAACAGAAATTGGTACTAACAGATACCACAGCACATCTCCCACAGTCTGGATTAAAATCTTTTGTCTAGACAAGGATGAATTCTTGGGTGATGAAATAGATCCTGTTTTCAATCGACAGAAACAGGCTGTGAATTTAAAGTTTTAAAGAGTGCTTCTGTGGTCACTTCTGAGCATAAAACAGATGAGTGCACATTCCAAATAGCACAGGTGGGTTTACTTCGTGTAAATATTGGTTTAATTTAATTGAGAACAGCTGGCACTCAGCTGAGCTTAATTAAAAGTTAGTCTTGTATGCCAAGCTCAGAATGCAGCGCTGGAATCAAGGATTGTGCAAAACATCTCTTGCAGTTTAACACTCAGCAGGTTCCTTTCCTTCCCTCCCTCGTTCCTGAAGCAGAAGCAGCACCTGTTGTACAGGTAAGAACCTCAGAATCAGATTTTCAGTAGGATTTGGGATTGGATTCTTGTTTCCTGGGAAAATGCTTTGTGCTTAGTTTAACAGCTAACTTCCTGCCCATAGGTGGGGAGAAGAAATATTCAGTGAACTTTGACCGTAAAAAATACAAGTTGTTTTTTTTTTTGCAGGTACAAGGAAATAATGAAAAGTCAGTTCACCACAGCAAATGGAAAATAGTTGTAATGTGTGTAGATCTCTTGTATCCAAACTATTTCACATTCCTAGAGAATTCAAGGCAGAGTTCCCAGAAATGGGAAGCCATTTCTAAGTGTTCCTCACATGCACTTAGAACAAACCACTAAAAGGGAAAAGTTGGGGTTTTTTTCCCCCATAAATGTGCAGAACACATGAGAAAATCAAGGCCAGCCCCTCCCAGGAGCAGGCAGATGTTAATCCTGACCCCTGCACCACTTCCCCCTCACACCAATTCTCTCCAGCACTGCTGACCAGTGCCAGCACAGTCACAGCCAGTGTTCCAGTAGTAAAAATGTATCCTTAAAGAGAATTTACTGACAAATCCAGCTCCACCCAGCACTCTGAGGAGCCAGCTCTAGGGCCTGGCCATTGCATTGCCAACTCCTCTTTGGATGCCTGAGCCTGTTACTGAAGGAGCAGACAATGCCAACCGAGTAATTCAATATTTGGCTACAAACACCCACCTGCTGACGTTGGAATTAAAGAGCCAAGCAAAAAGAAAGGGGTGTTGCTTTGTTTAATTTACAGCACTTCAATAAAATCCAGGATCTAAAGGTTCCCTCGGGGAGGTACACTTGTAACTACATTGTTCACACTTAATTGCAAGCACTGAAAAAGTTGTTTGCACTTCTCCAACGCTGAGATTTCAGGTTTCATTCTTTGGAGAGTTTGCTAACTGGGAACAATTGGAAGTGCATGCATTTCTGGAAGTCATGGACAGCTGCAAGGGTAAGAGGAAGTTATTTCAGCACCATTTGTTTAATTAAGAGTACATTAGGTTATATTGTAGACCATACATCACTCTAGGATAGGACACATAATTTCTTAAAATTGATTTTGTTTCTGATCCTATACCACAGCAAGGTACTACATGCACAAAAGAACAACAAAAGGTATTAATTGCCAAATGTTTACTTTAATTGAACCTTTTTAATGATACACAGTACAATGTATCCACTACTCTGCTAAAATTCACAACAAAAGCAGGTTTCATGTTTAAAAATACTTTCCATAATAAATTCATAAATAGATGAAGGTAAAGTATAAAAAATTATCGTAGTATGCAAGCTTGCTCCCTTGTCTCCTCATATTCCAAATCATTTCAGTCAGTATTGTGGTAAGAAAAGTTTAAAAGCAAAACCAGTTACTGATGATTAGAAATGTACAGCCTGCATCTCTCGAAGAAACCTTGAAAAGCAACAGATTTATCCTAGAAAATGCAGAACCATTTTAATAACACTGTTACCACCCAAACCCCTGGCATAATTCTGGAATGCAGTGAATGAATTCAATATGAATTAAGAGATTTTTACCTTCCCCCCAGGAGGTGTGAGTGAGCCACACTGGCTGGGATGCTCCCTGCTCTGCAGCTCTGGGGTTTTTACCTGGCAGATCTCAGCTCAGAGTGAGGCACAGAGGAGGGAAAAGCTGCCTGACAGCACAGAGCACTTCTGCCCATCAGAAATCTGAAAATCTTTAAAAACAGTCACAAAGAACTAAATTCACCTCTATCTATTTTCTGTCTGGCAGCAGGACAGGGTTTGGTGGCCCCCACTGGCTCCCCCTGTTTTGGGAATGGTCTTTGTGTGTCTCACAACTCTGTGGGGAATCCCTGACCCTGCACCACCAAACCCCACCAGCAAAGTTGTTCTCCTCATCAATATTATCACTCCCTTAAGAAAGCATTTATTTTGTCAAGTATCAAACTACTTTTCACGCTTAATCTACCTTAGTATCATTTATAAAGGGAAAACAAATCTTATTTATGCACAGCATTGAAATAGGAAATGAACATGAGAAATGCAGAATAATCAGGATGCTCTGCCTTTCACATTAATGATTTTTTTTCCTCTGATAACTATTTCCCTTTAGTGCAAAACCACTTCCACACAAGTTTTGTGCTTTATTTGCAATGGTACCGAGATGCTTTTGAAGACATTGGGAGGCATCTGCCTGCAGCTTTCAGGCTCTGAAAATTCAGCTCTTGAGTCACTTTTAAAAAATATCTTCAAGTTTTCAAGACAAGTTTGCATGCCATGACCAAAGGACAATCTTCCAAAGCCTTGTTTTCACAGGGTCCAGGCACCCAAAACGAGCAAGAGCTCCACTTTTGGTGAAGTTCTTGGAAATCTAACAACATTAGTTAATAGGAAATTTATCAGTGGTGTTGCTGGGCTTCATTTAGAGTTCTCCCCTGAAAAACCTGCCTCCCAGTACAGTGAGAGTAAGAAAATCATCAGGACTTCTCCTCTGTCCCTAAGCATTCTCACTTTTCTCAAATTTTGCTTTGCAAAGCAAACCTTGGCAGGTTTCTGTGCTGACATTTATTTGGGTTTGTATTGACATAATTACAATTATTTGTACAAGTTCCATCCGTGATGAGGGAGTGGATGAGAAACCAGAGATAAAATTAGCTTAAAACAAAATCAATGCAGAGGGTACCAAAGGCCAAGCTCCTGGGAACCACATTCTGCTGATGATTTCATTTCAGTATTTGCCTCTGCATTCCACTCCCAAGTGGGACAAGGCAGAGATCAACATCCCCTCCTGTGCTTTTGTAATATTTCTGCACACTTTGGTGCTGCCAAAAATAAATGATAAATACATGATCAGCCAAGGGGATCTGCTTAAAAGCAATTACTGCACCATAGCCCTGTTAATGTTCAACTGGCAATAAACTGATTTCTTGGCCAATGTTTCTGCTGTGAACTCTGAACAAGCTCTGCTGAATTATTCACTTGATGCACAGCACTGCCCATTTATACCCTGAGAGCTGAAACTCAGTTTTTTATCCATAAATCACAAGTTTATTGCTCCTCACTCCCCTCAACCAGGTATCCTTTTGGTTTCAAGAGGATTAATGGAGTTAAACCAACAATCTCCCTAATGCCTGGATTCCACAGCTGTGTGTGAGTCACAGGTTTGATGAAGTCTTCAGCAGGGCACTGAAAAGATCTACATTTATTATTTATTTCTGGTCAAGAAGCTCCCAGCCTAGACGGCAGTGAACCAAGGAGGGGGGGGGGGGTTGGTAATCAAAATAAACTTTAACTACTGACAGCCCAAGCACCACCAGCTGCTAACCTAAAAAATAAACCAGGTTTCTTCTGAAAAAAAAAAAAATAAATAAACCAGGTCTTCAGGCTATTTCAGTTAGGAGGGCATGCAAACTTGTGTTACAGAAGAGCCAAGAGTTTAAAAGACAAAAGTGATTTAAAGCCATGGTTTGAGTTTTCTGCAGCAAACTGAAAACTGATTGGAATTGGTGCCTTCATTGAAAGGACAGCAAACAAATCCCTGCTGCTGTATTGCACATTTTCTGACTGAAGCAGACTGAGCTGCAGGCAGAGCCTCACCCTTCAAGCCCAGTTTAAGAGATAAATCCAGGCAAATTGTAATGAGAAGTGTGGTGCCTGGTCTAATTCTACTTATTCACTAAACAAACCTCAAAATTAAGAAAATGGATCAGTAATTCCTCAGTTCTTCATCTACTGTAAAAACACAATCACTCCCTGGCTGCACTGGAAGCAGTATTTCTGTTCATTTTGCTTCTTGTTCCAGTTTTAGGACAAGTTACTACCTAAACTATAGATTTCAGTCTGAGTAACAGCAATACTGCTCTTAAATGTGGTTTTTTTACCAGCATTAAATAATTTGGCACTAATCCTGCAGGTGCTGGGAGGCTGAGCTCATCTGGGGGTCCCTGTGAGAGCAGAACTGCAGGACCACGACTTACAGACCATGACAGAAAATCAAATGTTTGCAAATATTCTGTACCTTAAGGATCTCACCAGGAGGAAAAGCAGCCACCAGCACTGAGTTTTAGCTTGGATTGCCCACAGTTTCTCCTGAGAGCAGAATTTAGGGAATACACCAACCAACCTTAGGGTTTGGAAAATTCCCATTTTCATTCCCATTCCCAATTTCAAATTCCCAAATGTCCAGCTGGACTTTTATTGCCTACTGTCTTTGGAAGTAGGAATATCCTGGAAAACTACCCAAAACTACTACCAAGTCCTGCAGCTCAGCCTGCCCTGCTGTGGAAAACACCAGAATTGTGAAAACTACTCTAGTTGAACAATTTAAGGCCTTTTTGTTCTCACAACTATAAAATTTGCAAACTAACCCCTTAGATAGAAGCAAACAGCACACATAAAGCACACGGGACTCCTCAATTATTTACCTCACAGTTTAAAAACAAAAAAGAGCAGAGAATGGTTTAATATTTTGCTACAGGAAGATGAATAGTATTAAAATTAGTATCCATTAGCCCTTTCCTAAATCTTCCTAAATTTTCATGCCACTGGATATGTTGGATGACTAAAGTGGTGCAGCCTTAGCAGCAAAACAATTCAAGTGCTTTTTGATCTGGATTTTTCAGAGACAAGTGACTTCACTTCAGATGGGTGCTTTTTGAAAAGAGATTGCAGAAATCACTTGCCATCCCTGAACACCTTTGCTTTATCTGCAGAGTTTAAAATATTGCTGCTCCTCTTCTCTTTGCAAAATCCACTTTTTTAAGGTGCCTGAGAGTGTAAATGCAGAGGACTTACAAGAGGCCTCTACAGAGGACTCTACAGAGCTGCATCTGAAAGAACTGGATTATGAAATCTATTTTACTTCATGCAGACTTTTGATCAACTACGAAAAACTTTTCCTGCTGAATGTTTTCAAGAAATGAAAAGCAACTGGTGACTTGTGGGAGGGAGAGGGGAACATTTGGGTACAAATCACTCAAAAAGACACTGGTTTCTTACCAGCAAGAAGTTGCAACCATGCAGTCCTCAGCTATTCTGAGGTCTTCTTTCCCATTGTATGCCCGTGTAGTATTGAAAGAGATGGTTTAAAAAACAAAACCAGTATAAAAAAATCGAATCCACTTCTGCCAGTTCTGCACTCTGGTGACACCACATGAGGTGTGTGGCCAGAATGAACCCTGTGTTTGACCTTTAGGCACATGGCAAGAGATCTTGGCTACAGTCACTTCAAGGTTTCTCCAGGTCCTGCTTCCAGTGGTGCAGGTATTGACTTGTGGAATGAAATGATGAGACCTGAGGGCAAAATCTCAGTGATGCTCCCACCTGGAAAAAGGAGCCATCACTATGCAAACAACAGCAAATGAAATGCATCTTCCCTCTCCTCAAGGCTGTTTTAAGTCACCACCCTGGTCCAACCCTGCTTGTGGCAGTGCTCAGGCTGGTTTTGCTGTCTCTTAAAACACTGACTTCAAATGGTAACAAAACCTGAGAAAATCCCCCACCTGAGCCTGTCCCAACAGTGAAAGCAATCCATGTGCCCTGGGACAGGTGGCTGCAATTTGGTCCTGTGATCAAAACCTTGGCTATTTTGACCCTTAAAACACCCTATCAATGACACTGTCACTTTCTGGTCACTACAGGAGTGCAGAGGATTTGAAGAGACACTGTCAAGATTCCCTATTCCAAAAGTGACCTCCTTTGCCACCAGCCCCACGCTAAATGCTCAGACCTTTGGGTCTCTTCCCCAACCAAATGTCTTCCCACCCCAAAACACCAAGTTCAGAGTCGTTTCCTCCGTTTTTGAAACTCGTGTGAAGGTTACAGTAAATAAAATGGTGGGGACAAATGTTGAGTGAGTTTTTCAGAGGATTTGACTTTTAGGACTACCTCTCCAAAGTCCCTTTTTTTAAAAATAAGACACCAAAGCAAACAGGATTGTGTCTAACCTCTACAAAATTGCTGGTTTCACAGGAGGAGGAGGAGGAGGAGGAGGAGAATATGGCTACCATGCTACTCAGCATTAGGGTGAAGCACCATCTAAATTCCAGTAAAGTTAGGGATTATCACCTAGCTCTTATCAGCAACCACACCCCCAGCCTTCCACAACGTCCTTGCTGTCCAGCTTGATGCTGTCAGTGTTCTTCTCACTGAACATGGGCCCTCCATGCCTCATCATCAGCTCCGTGGCCATCTTCACAAAGGCCTCCTCCACGTTGCTGGAGTCCTTGGCAGAGGTCTCTATGGCACAGATGATGTTGTCGTAGTGTTCAGCCAGGCTCTGAGCTTCCTCCAGCTGAACCTCTCTAAGGTCACTTAGGTCAGACTTGTTTCCTGGAAGGAAAGGAAACAGCAGAGAGATTTATAATGGCTGTTTGTGTCACAGGAAGAGCTTGGCAGGAGGTTCTCGAGTTGCTTGAGGAAGCTGAAGGATTTCCATTCTGTAGATTTTGAAAATGTGACTGAAAATGCCCTGACCAACCCAAGTCTGGCCTTGCTCTGGGCATGAGGCTGGACTGGATAATCTCCCCAGCCCTTTCCAGCCTGTATTTCTGTATTACCCATTAAGAACAGAAAAAATAACTGAAGAGTGGTGGCTGTAGACCCCAACAGAAGAGAATGGGCTAGAAATGGAAGTTAAAACCATTCTGTGCAAACAGCAGCTTTCTTCTGGCTCCTAGGGAGATCCAGAATGGCACTGCTGTTGTATGAGCAGCTCTACAGACCCCAAGAGCCACATCTGAGTCCAAAACACTTGGGTTGGAAAGCAGAACTTTTGGCAAAGAATTGACAAACCCTGATGGCTCCAAAATTCCCTGTCTGCTGAAGTGTGGGTGTGATCCAGCTCACCAAAACACATCAGAGCTTGCTGTGATGGAGCTTCCCTGGGCCCTGGAAACCAGAAGATCTTTGCCATGAAGATAAAGAAACTATAAAGCCTCAGAACCTGGGAATCCTGGACATCCCAGCAGATGCAAAGAATTCAAAGCTGTCACTCCTTAACTGAACTCAATCAAAGCAAAACATCTCTGCTTTGGTGAAATTTCCAATGGGGTCTGTTGCACGCACCTCAAGTTCAACCAAAACCAAAACCTGTGGCCATATTAAAGGAGCAGTGACATTTCCAACTCACCAATGAGCAGCTGCACGATGTTGGAGCCTGCGTACTTCCTGACATCCTCGATCCAGCGAGGGATGGACAGGAAGGAGCCCCTCTTGCTGATGTCGTAGGCCAGGATGGCGCCGTTGGCGCTGCGATAGTAACTCTGTGTGATGGTCCTGAACCTCTCCTGGCCAGCTGTGTCCCAGATCTGCAGCTGGGGGGACACAGCAGGCAGTGAGAGACAGCACAGTGACACACAGCACACCCTGAGACACAGCACAGTGACACACAGCAGCAGCTCTCCTCGACCAAGAGACACGACTCAATCCAAGAGCCTTGATCCAAATCTCCTGTACATGCTCTACATTCTATACATTCTATGTGCTCTACATTCTATATCCTACATATTCTACATTT
The DNA here is from genome assembly GCA_034509425.1 of Eopsaltria australis. Classification (NCBI taxonomy): domain Eukaryota; kingdom Metazoa; phylum Chordata; class Aves; order Passeriformes; family Petroicidae; genus Eopsaltria; species Eopsaltria australis. The sequence continues at coordinate 1,786,106 of JAVTVJ010000566.1, forward strand.
GATGCCTTGGAGTGGCTCCCTAGAACAGAGCCTAGACAAGATTAACAGAATAAAAGCAGGTATTTATTAAAGGCCTTCAACAGATGCACCTTGGGCCGTCAAAGCCCTGCAGAGGCTACACCCAACATGGACAATGGTCACGAGTTTTTCACACAATTATAAATTTAGTCCATTTGCATATCAGGGGTTAATTCTCCAATTACAGCTTCAGGTAACAAAGTCATTTGCCCCCAGTTTGCTCCCCTCCAAGTCACTTTTGTTTATACTTTTCAGGGCCTGAGGTTGTAGGGTGTCCTTGGATCTCAGGCCCAGAGGGGTTGTTTTGTCTGACCAAAATGTGAAGCCAGTTAACTACACTTGGTATGGAGTTTATAGCAGTATAGGATTTGAAAAACACAAAAGCTAAAATCTTAAGGCATCAGTTTATCTAGTGTTTTGTTCATGTTTAGTCCTTTTGTCTAAGGATGATCATATATGCTTGAGAACCTTGATATAAACATATATATATATGTGTGTAATCTGTGCTGAGAACTTGGCTGCTCCAAGTTTATCCCTGCATCAGTTTGGACCCTGCTTTCCTGCTAGAGAGCTCCCAAACCTTATCCCTTCATCAGCTGGGACCCTGCTTTCCTGCCAGGGAGCTCCTTCTGTGGCAGATTTTGGAATTCTGTTGTGTGCCCAGCCCTGCCCCTTTGTCACCCTCTGCAGCAGAACAAGGTGCCAGCCACAGCCGAGGTCACCTGGTGTGGCACTGGAACCACAGGTGGCTTTTGGCTACCACACCATCTGTGCTTCTGCCAGCTCTGCCACAGGGGCAGGAACAAAGGGTGTGCTCACATCATCTGAGAGCTCTGATGCTGCTTCAGAAGGAAATATGAGACAATTAAAAGAATATCAATAAAGGAGTGTATAAATGAAAACCCTGGGTTTCAATAAAGCCACTCAATGATCTGGTCAGTCCAATAATCACCTGTCCTTTTTTGGGTGGTAAAACAGACATTACATCTGGGCAGGAAGAAGAAATGCTTGGTTTACAGACTTCTGCCTAAATCCAGCAGCTTAAGAATTATGAGTTTGGTATCAGAGTCCGAGTTCCCAGTTCTGGATGTTCCAGAGGAAGAAATCAAATAATCCAGAGGGGACAAACACAATACCCTGCTAAGGGGAATTTCTCTGTAAATCCTATTGTTTTATAGGTTGTCCAATGTCCTGGAAGATGGTGGCTTATACTCCAGGATCTTTTAATCTAAAGTCACTGTGGATGTTCTCACCCTCCATATAAACCTCTAATCCTTTTTGAATCTTCCAAAGCTCTTGGCTTCTTTGTACAGTCACAATGAAATGAAAGAATTTCCTTTTATACATTTATATTCTGTTGCACGTTCACTTCTCCATCCCCAAATGGTAAATGAGAGACCACTACTTGTATTTTTGTGCCATTCCTTATATTCTGCACCTCCACTGAAGCAGGACATAAGTAAATACTGCTGGGGTTTTTAGACCTCTCATAGTGTGGACCTTTTATTTTTTATGGTTTCCCCTCTCCCTGAACCTCCTTATTTTAAAGTGTTACCAACAACTTAACACAACATGCCACTGGCATTTTATACCAAATAATATGGAATCATTTTTCCTTTTATTCCTTTTGCAAAGCAGTGGGGTTTTTTTTTGGTTTTTTAAAAATCTTCTGACTCTGCTGCACTCTTGAGCAGCAAATTTCATTTTGGAAAAGGCAGTGCTGATAAGATCTCATTTCCTGTGCTAAGCAAGCATCCAGATCCCAGCTGATTTATGTACAGCTCACAAGGAATCAATCCAAGGAAAAAGGGCTTCTCAGTTCTGGTAAGAGCATTCTCAGAGCAGGGGAAGGGACTGTAATGGACTCAGCAAACCACAAAGCAATGATTATTAATGGAACAGAGAATGGTTCAGAGCAGTCAGCAGCAATTATTAGAGACAAGGAAATTCAGGGCAGGTTTGTGGACGAGCTCTGGACTCAAGTCTCCCACCAGACCTTTGTGTTTGTTTTAAATCTCAATCTTTGATTAGGTCAAGTGCTAGAAAAGGCTAATGATGATTATTCAACTCTTGGGAAGGGCCTGAGGGATTCTGTGCATACAGACAAATTAGAAACGTCTTAATTAAAAAATAAAATTGTTTTTGCTTACACTTTCCATGTGGTGTAAACAAAAGTGCAGAGTGACTGAGCTAAGAACAACTGGCCTCCCCCTCCCCAGTTTGGAAGCTTGAAAATCTTGCCTTGTCACATCATTTGTAATTTGAATAATGTCCTATGTTAAATCATTAGGAATACACACTACAGACACAGCCAGGAAGTATTTATGAACCAGATTACTTAATGTAAAGCAAGTTGTATTTCTAAAGGAAAAATACAGCCAGTTTGCTTGACAGCATCTTTAGAAAATGCAAAGAAAAATACTTCCATATAGCATTAATCAGTCTGATGCATGGGTAAAAATATAATTTAAGTAATTACAGAAATACCAGTTCTGATCCTAAGTGAACACTATTTTCTCCAACATGTGTACCGAGATAAATTTCACAGAATTCTACTGAGAATGAACCATGAAAACTATGTAAAAATACCAGTCACAACTATAACTTTAACCAGCTCTCCCACAGAAGAAGTTTTAAATACTATTTCTTCTAAACTATATTTACAAGCATGTAACGCTTGACAACAAATAACAGCTGGAAACTCCTTGGAAAAAAAATGTAGTCTTAGTATTTCTCATTCCAAAGTCTCTCAGTGGAAGTTAAAAGTTAAATACCAAAAGAGCTGTACTAGCCACAGGTCACTAAATACAATATTCTTATGTATTCTTTTGTATTGTACAAGTGATTCACACATGCTGTAAATGACACAAAGTCCTGAATTATTTATTTCCTTGATTTAAGTGCTTCAGCTTTGTCAATAACAGCATGGCAGCCACGTCTGACACTCAGTGACCTTTTAAAGCAGTTCCTGATTCTGTAATTACTTTGGCAACTCCTTTGGTGTAAGAAAGGCAGAGAGAAGTCAGGATTGCTGGAGAATTGTGCTGAATTCATTTGAGAGTATTAATTAAAAACACCTTTGAAATCAGAGATTGGTGGCAGGCCAGTCAGTGAGAGACACCAGGAAAAAACTGGAACAGAGAGTGTTTCAATTTAATGTAAGGAGGAAAACAGAAGGTGGCAAAATTCATGCAGGTCCTCTGGAATATCACTTTGGGATGTCTGCTCAGGCTCACAGAAAGCAGATTTCTGAACTGCAGAAACAGACCAAATGCTGAAGATGGTGAGTGACAGGTTGGCCAAAGAGCTCAGTAAATGATCATTATCAAATGGGCCAACGTGGCTGCTTCTTGCACTGATAAACAAATTGTTTATCAAAGGTTAATGCTTAACAGACAGCCCCAAGACACATTCAATAATTTCTCCTTCCCTTACTTCTTACATAATTTATTAAGTACTTTCCTGATTCTTCTAAAGTATCACAGGAGTTCAGGTGGACTTGTGCTCGTGGAGCAGCATAAATAATGACTAAGTGCATCCTCCAGCTGATGCCTTCCTTTACAGAAAGGGAAATGTCACTCTTGCAGCCATAAAACAACTTCCATAAAATTTCCCAGTAGTGAAACACTGGACCTAAAGACTGTGCTAAATGAATCTTAACCAACTGTGTCTGAATCCTGTCATCTCAAATGGCAAACAATAACATACCTTCCTGCAGGCTGGCAAATCACAACCCTTGCTCCTAAAAACATTTATTGAAACAGTCTTGCAACTTAATCCACACAGTTTTTGCCAAAAGCAACATCTCTGTGGCAGAGTATTTCAATTTAAAGTGATACTCATGCACAGAACAGTCAGGATAAACTGCTCCAATCAAATGTTTGCCTACACAATTTTCAGAGAATGAGCAATCTTTCTGTTGGGATTGCAGTATTCCTGTTTGCTCCAGGTTACGAGTGTCAAAGGAGCTGACAGAGAGCTAAATTTTCCTCTGGATATTACATCCAACAGCTCTGCTTTTATCTGAGTAGCAAAGTTACTAAAGCCCCAGCCAGGAGACAAGACAGTTAACAAGTCACAACTTCGTATTATTTGCAATTTGGCCAGATCATGACACATCACATTTTGGGCCATTCTGAAAGGAATCCAGCTCCCAGCCACGAGGCCTGAACCAAAGCCAACAACCTTGATAACATATGGGCTGAAAAAAAGTTATAAATGAAGAAGTGCAAGGCTACATAAAGAAGTATTTGTTGTAAAAGGAATGTGCTTTCAACTGCTCTTCTCTCCTGAAAGTTATACTGAGGGAGAAAAACTCTGGCATAGAGGAAAAAGTACTTTATGTAAAACACCATGAAATGACAGCATAAAGTGGATATTAAAGACAATTAATCAGCTCACAGGAGGCAATTCATCAAAAGAAAAAGACTTTTGTTATTGCTAACCATGATTTATGGACTTGGACTTAGGAATGTCCTTGCCTATCATTACATAAAATCTTGGTCCCAGCATTTTATAAATATCTTTTCTTACAGTGACATAACAGTTATAAAACGTATTTGTTCTGCTTGCCAGATTTTTTTTCTGTCATTCAAAGAACAAGTAATTATTTTATCAATAGGACTTTAATCACCATGCATTAAGTGATTAACACCACTTTTAAACACTTTTGAGTGATTAACAGGACCAACTTTTGGGCACTCCAGGCTGTACTGTAGGATTTAGCCAGCTAAGAAGGATGTCTTTTAGAGAAAGCAGAATGCCACAATTCCAAGCAGGTTAAACAGCATGTACTGAACATTTCTTTAAATGAAGACAGCCTGCAGACATTTCATAAAGCTGATTTCTTTCCACATTAAGTTCAGTCAGCAGCAGTGTATGAACACCACGTGAGACACTTGAAAGAATCCAGCTTCAAGGTGCAAGGAAAGCCTCGAGTTTCATGAATAATTAAAAATAAAAAAGTTATTTGCAGCACCTTAACCTTCAGTATTCCAACAGGCATCTTTTCCCCTTACTGAAAAAAAAAAAACACATCAAAAGAAAGCAAGACCTAAAATCCTTGGGCTCCAAATGTTTCAGAATTATTACGTAACTGAAACTGAAGTTTGAAGCAGAAAGGGGCACATTTAACCTGAAATTGTTTGTTTCAATCTCAAAATTTAAGTGTTGCTGGGTTGCAATGCTACCCTTAGCCAAACTAAAAATGAAGTTCAGGCCACTGGGGAGGTGGAACAAGTGGTGTTCAAGAGTTCCTTGGTTCTTTTTTTTTTTGTAAACACTTTTTTTTTTTTTGAAGGAACTTCTACAGGTGAGACTCTAAAACGTTATAAAAACAGGAATTTTCTCATTCCTGCACCATTTGCTAAACAGAAAACAATGCTGTCTTGAGTAGCATAAACCCCTAATGAAATTAAAGCAGCAGACAATGACCTGGCCTGCTTTTGTAAGGCAAGGAGTGTGGGTAAAGGAGCTCAAAAATTGTCAGAAAATGCTTCTTTATTTCCTGTTTCCAAGAGCAAACCTAACCCAGATTAGAGGGTCTGCTCTGAAATCTCAGCCTAGCTGGAAAAGTCTGATTTAAACTTCACACACACCCCACACCTCAACAGACCAAACAAAAAACCCCAAAAAACCCCCAAGCAAATGTTTTCATATTCAAGCTGTGTCCCTGACTCAGCAGCTGACAAAACTATCTGTAAGGTAAACCAGCAACAGTGTTGGATTAATTTCCTTAAAGTAATGCTTAAAATACTTCTTCAATATGTGCATGCCTCGTTTTTTTTTTAATTTGAAGCACAGACCAACCCAAAGAAAAATAAAGCTTTAAGACCTTTCATTTTCTTGTTTTTCGCAAAATACAAAAAAATAGAATATAACAAACAATAGAAAAATAGAGTAACAGAATAGAATAGAAATAACACACAGGGTTTTTTTTACAGACTGGTTACTGACCCAGGAATATTCAGGTGTCTGACAATATGTTAAAGCACACCTAGGGAATCTGGCTGATTTCCTGGGGTGCTCCTCAAGTCCCCGGCACCAGGAACAGGCACATTTGTCACTTTCTGTGTGTCTGGCATTTAAATAAAGGCAAATTTCAACCTTAAAGGAGAACCCCCACTCCTCACTCGCCAGGAAAGTGTGGAAGAGGCACTGCCAGCTCCGACAGAAAACCTGAGTTTCCTTCTCAGCTCCTCAGCCCCAGGCAGACGTGACAGGGAAAGGTGTGACACTACCAGGGAAACAAACACTGCTGCCAGTGTGGAACTGCTAATCCCTCTCTCTTCCTAAAAAACGTCAGCTTTCATTTCTGCTGTTTTCTGCAACATTCTCACCTCAATATTCTGCTCACTGAATTGATTTAGAAGAAAAAACAAAACAACAGAGGACTTTGACACCTGCTTTGGTAAACACGGGCCAAAACTTAACTGCAAGTACTGTATTGTGTTAACAAAAGTTTTACAATTCCATCATCTTTCTGCAGGCAGTGATTGAATTAAATGCTTTTTATTCTCACTGAGGGTAAGGATGGTTGTACAACCCCGTTCTGGAGGGGCTGGTGAAGGGATTGATCCCAGCAGCCCCTTATAAAACACTTTAAACATTTGTTTTCCTCACTGTTTACTTGCACATCTGTGCTCAGAGGGTGAGGAAATCTGTGCCACTGAGAATCTGAGGAAAGATCCACTGCACACTTATCCTAGGCTCTTTCTAACCCTAAGAGCCAGCTGATTTCCTCCACCATAAAAAAAAAAAAACCCAAGCAGATGTCAAATTTAGAGTTTATTGGCTCTAGAAAGAAGAACCGTAAAAACGGCACTTCCTGTGACACCCTGTAAACAGCGTCTGTAAGATAATAACCATGCCTAATTTAAGAACCTTCTCTCAACCTGCCAGTGCCACATCCCCTTCTGGAAACGCGACAGCCCAGCTGAGCTTTCTCCGGGCTCGTAAACAGAGCGCGGCCAGAGAGGAGCCCGGGGAGAGAGCGCTGCTGCTGCAGCAGCTCCAGGGAGGCTCAGCGTGTCCCCGGTGCGGGTTTGCAGCGGGGATTTTGGCAGACCCGGCCCGCTGTGGGCTCCGCAGCCGCTGCTGCCCGGCCGCGGATGCGCTGGGCCCGCTCGGGCAGCGGCTCCGGCCCCGGCAGCGGGCACGGCCCGGAGCGAGCCCCGCCAGGCCCGCAGCGCTCACCTTCACCCGCTTGCCCTGGATCTCCAGGCTCTTCATGGTGAAGTCCACGCCGATGGTGCTGCCCTGCCGCTCGGCGAAGGCCCCGGTCTTGAAGCGCTGCACCAGGCAGGTCTTGCCCACGCTGGCGTCGCCGATCAGCACCAGCTTGAAGAGGAAGTCGTAGCCTTCCTCGGGGTCGGGGTCGGGGCCGGCGCCCAGCGCGGCCACTCCGGGCATGGCGGGGCGAGCTCCGGCCTCCGCCCGCGGCCGAGGGCAGCCGGCTCTGCCCTGCCCTGCCCAGCCCCGGCCTGCGCAGCGCCCGCCCGGCACCGCACCGGGACCGCCCCGCTCCGCCCCGGGACCGCCCCGCTCCTCCCGGGACCGCCCCGGGACTGCCCCTGTCTCTGGGACCGCCCTGGGACCGCTCCCTGCCTGCCTGGGACTGCGCTGGGACCGCCCTGGGACTGCCCTGCTCTCCCGGCACTGCCTCACTGCCCTGAGACTGCCCGCCCGGGACCGCACCGGGACCGCCCGGGACCGCCCCGCTGCCGCCCGGACTGCCCCGCCCGCCCGGCACCGGGGGACCCCGCCCTCCCGCTCTCCGCCCGCCGCACCGCACTGCCGGACCGCCCCTCCGCCCGGGGGACACCGGGGGACCCCTGGGACCGCCCTGCCCCCGGGGACCCCCTGCCGCCCGGACCGCACCGGGACCGCCCCGGGACCGCCCCGCTCCGCCCGGGACCGCCCCGCTCCGCCCGGGACCGCACCGGGACCGCCCCGGGACCGCCCCGCTCCGCCCGGGACCGCCCCTGCCCGGCCCGGTCCAGCCCGGCCCTGCCTGCTTCGGCACCGCCCCGGTACCGCCCGCGGCCGGGCTGTGGCGGCTCCGAGCGGGGTTCGAGTGCCCGGGACCGGGCTGCGGGGCTCGGTCACTGCCCGGGCACAGCCGGACCGGCAGCGCTGAGCAAGGATCGGGCACTGCCCCGGATCACCCCGGACCGGCGGCTCCCAGCGGGGATCGGGCACTGCCCCGGTCCTGAGGCTCCGAGCAGGGATCGGCCACTGCCCCGGGTCACTGCCCGGGCACACCCAGACCGGCGGCTCCAAGCAGGGATCGGTCGCTGCTCGGGATCGGGCACTGCTCGGGATCGGGCACTGCCCATGATCGGGCACTGCTCGGGATCGGGCACTGCTCGGGGTCGGGCACTGCCCATGATCGGGCACTGCTTGGGGTCGGTCACTGCTCGGGATCGGGCACTGCTCGGGATCGGTCACTGCTCGGGATCGGGCACTGCCCGGCCACACCCGCAGGTTCCCCGTGTCGCGGTCCATCCAACACAGCCCATCATGTGTGGGCACCCAGGCGGTGAGGGCTCTGGAGGTGCTGCTGAGCTTTAATCGCTGCCCGGGTGGAGGATCTGCACATTCAGTGCAGTGTCCGTCCGCATCCTCGCTGCAGGCGATGCCTGAAGGATTTTCCTGCTTTTCTCCTGAATACTTCTTACACTGTTCCCTATATTCACAAGTATCAGCATGCATACTTGTGATGCTTTAGGTGATAGTTTAGCCTGGTTTCATGGTGTTTAGGAGGCCGGGAGACCAAACACCCCTGAAACCACGGAGAGTTAGAGACCAAACACCCCTGAAGCCACGTAGAGTTAGAGACCAAACACCCTGTTTTCCTGGGCCCTCAAGGTCTCCTAGTAGGACAGATTCTGTAAACTAGAAGTTAGCCCACCCAGGCCCCTTCTTGGGCCCTCCTGGTAGATATGCTAATGAGTAGAGTCTTTAATTGTACACTCGATTGGGGGGATGGGGCTTTTGCGACGCCTTCGACCTGGACGGCAGAAGCCATGGAATGGGATCCTATTAAACACCGAGGGAAACGACCCCAACCCTCTGACCGTGTCTGAGCCTTTATTTCCTAAGACCAGAAAAAGGGACAGAATTTTGCGTTGTGTTTTGCTGGGTTTGAGTATTCCTTCCACAGAAATAAACAGGTGCGGTCGCCACTCAGCCCTCCAGGAAGTGCAAATGGCTTGCCTTGCTGGCTGTTCACTTTCGGGTCTGAGCTGGGTGTGGTTTGTTTCCACAGGCAGGGGCCAAGGCTCAGGGCTGTGGTTTTTCACCCTTGCAAGGTCCTGTGCTGCTGAGAGATGGCTTTGGAGTTGTTAACATCCAGCTACGTGTCTACATATACACGTGGATGTCTGTGACTGTATTAAATCACAAACTGGTTCTGTGTATTAAGATAAATATATCTCAAATAGTCCGGAATTATTTGTGCTTTAACTGCTATCTGAATTGTCTACAAAGCAAAGTGCTCTTAAACAAATACTCTCCTTTAGATTATGTGGTAAGTCGAGATGCTAATCAAAATAAGCTTTGCTAATTAAATATGTTGACAGAGCACATTTTGTCATTCCATTCTTTGTACCAAAGGTCAGCTAAATTCCATCCTCGTCGTTTTGGGTTATAATATTGTGAAATGAAGCTGTTTTATGGCAAATAGTGAGAGTTAAATTGTCCCATAGATGTGCAGGAGGAGAGCAACCTGATTACCTCTGAGCCAGCTTGGCTTGAATTGGCTCCAAAATCGATGCATTTTTGGGTGGCTCCATGCTTATTCCTTTTCAGATCTGAATATATATTTTTGGTGATTCATGGTAACCTTGCAGCCAAGAGCTGAGGTTTGAGTACTCAGTGAGGCTGGACCAAAGGATTTCTGTTCCTGGTAGCCTGCAACTCCTAATTCAGCACTGAATTAAGAATTAAGCCACTGAATCCTTGCATATTGATCAGCCAGGAAAGAAAAGGTGTTCAAGAGGAAATAAGACATCACTGTGCCTGTGATTTCATGCTAATTATATTTTCAGAGCTGAGAAAAACACTTCAGGAAATTTAGGTTAGTTAGGAGGAAGTGTTGGTAGAGATGTCAGTCTTTAATATTTATAATTCATTGTATCACCTCGTTTTAATGGAAAACTAAAGGTGCTACTTCGATGAAGACAGTTATAAATCAGATATTTCATTATCCTTGCTAGAGATCATTGCAAACATTTTTCTATTAGCCATTATTGTTGCTGCTTGTCATCGTGAGCCTTTAACTGCTTTAAAATAAAGAATTCCCCAAACAAAGCCCACAAATTGTCACATTATATTGTTAGGCTCATGTGAGGGATCTGTGATGAATAAAGGATCTTGTGATGAGTTCTCTCACGTTGTGAAAGCTGCAAGCAGTGGTTTGAGTGTTAAAACATCTGGTTTTCTTTGATTAATCGCCAGACTCCATCAGGGTAAACACCTGTTCCATGCAAAGAGCAGGAAATACAAAATGGGTTTGAGTCAATTCCAGTTTGTATGTGGGTGTATTTGAGATTGATTCATCAGAGAAGAGCAGAGAGTGCTAGAAACACTCCCTAGTAGCCTCTCATAGTACTACTCTAGTAGTACCTGGAAAACCTAAAACCTGGGAGAAAACCACCTAAGCTGGCCTTAGTCACATTTTCCTTTTCTCTCAGGTCAATAGAAGTGAAATTCCAGCTCCACCAGACTGAGCTGCAGAGCCCTGGGTGCAGCTGGAAGGTTCTTGATGATTCCCACCGTGGATTTGGGAGTGGGACTGGGTTGTGTTTCAAAGCAGCTGCTGAAGGCTTGAAGTTAAAAAGGAGATGAGTGACATTCTGACCTTCTAAATGAACACCTACAGTGATAGAAAAAGCACAAGGAAGACCCTGAAATCTGTTCCACTCTCTCCTGTTTGAAGGAGCTGAGGGCAGGGGTTCCAAGTAAATTCTGTAACTCTGTGCAGACACAGTGAATTTATTGAATTCTCTGCAGTAGCAAGAACTCATTCTTCCATTCATAACTTCCAGTGGGGATGTAGAACAATCAGCAAAATTGTTCATGAAAACCAAGATGATTTGAGTTATGGCTTGGCGGGCACATGGTTTATATTGTGTTCCAAGAGAAATTTCCCAGCAAATTTCAACATTTTGAATTTACAATGCAGGCATCTCATTTGATGTGGTAATTCCCCATTTGTGGTACAGCCTCTCCCTGGTTAGATTTTGATTAAGAGAATGTTTGAGCATCTGTAGCTCTTGATAGAATTTTATGGCCTGCTGATTTTACAGCTGAGTCAGCTGGAATGGACTGAGTTCTTTCAGACAGCACAAGTAGTGATACACTGTAATTTATTTTAAAAGCATTTATTGTAATTTCTTTTAGAAGAGAGCATTTGTTAAATAGTTACATGATCACTTTTTATAAGAAATATAATATATGCAAAATTACTTATTTGGGGGTTTTTGGTTGTTTTTTTTTAAAGTAATAAAACTATGTTCCCATACTCAGCATTACCCCATAGATTTGATGCATAAATTCTTACTTATGCAAATTAAATCAGACATGCTCTGTGACTCTTGAGTTTCTGAAAGCAAACTGCTCTCGTTCCAGTCTTAAAATATTTTTAATATTTTGAGCTTTCCTTCCTGAGGAGAGCACCCAAGTGTTTGTGTTTACAGGAGAGACAACATTTTGTCCTCTCTGGATGGGGTGTGGGTCTTTTAACTCACTCAGAGAGCTGACAGGAAGGGATGGGTGTTTTGAAGGCCATCAACTGTACAGGAATACAGGAATTCCTGCTGGCAGCCCCTTGTTGTGGTTTAGAGGTTTGGGGATCAAAATTAGGTATAAATATTAATTTTGTAGTTAAGATTATTTGATTTTGTTGCAAGATAAGGATTAATAGTAGGCAAAGCAGGCTTATACTTTAAGGAATACAAAAAGGAATTTTATTAACAGACTTAAAATAGGAATAATAATCAGGCATTAACACTAAACCTTTTTCAACAGTCTTTTCCCCTCCCCACTTTTTCTGTGTTCTTTCTTACTGACCATACAAAAGGTAACACTTCAACTTACAGTTAATCTACTACCTCTGGAACAAAACAGGTTTTTAGATTTATGTAGAGAGAGAAGCTTTCTTTTGTTTTATCATGTTGACTCCCATAGGAAACAGTTTCCATGGTTATTAGCTTTCCAGCAAGCAACCCTCCCCTTGAAGGGAGGCATTTGCTTCTCCAGATCCCTTCCCATTTCAGTAGCTTTCCCAGGGCCACACCAATGGACATATGATGGTCATTGAAGTGTTCTTTTTGAGAGTGAATGTTTCTATTACAGTGGCAATGACATCCCCTTACTTCATCATCAGCAACACGAGTCTTCTTCTACTGTTTTCTGGGGTGAGGAAAGAAAAATCTTCTACACAAAAGTCTCAGTCTACTGCTTACAACTTAGAACATTACATTCCCTTTTTCTCACCTCTTTTAGACCATTATTCATATATTACAGGGTATATTACAGCTAACTTTATCAACATGTTTTTACAAAAGAACTTTCAGCATTGAAGCACTCCTCATCTCTTCCTTCATTGAAAATAAGCTTAGTTATACTCATTAACTTAAAGTCTCTATGCTGTACTTTTTGTAGGTGCCTTCATTCTTGTGCTCTGTGTGGAAGAGAGAAATTAATGCCCCCAAAATCTCATTTTGATATTGGAAAAGGAACAGTTAATTTGTCTTTCGGCTGGGCAATGGTCACGTGGCTTTAATGTTATAAATTCGTGCTTGAAGTAGAAGAAAAAAATCCCATCTGCGCTGCCCCTCCATCTAAGCTGTGTTTTAGTCGTGGGGGCCTGGCAGGACTGTACCCGTGCTGCAAGAAGTTGATCCAGGCTTCTTTTCTGCACCCGGGGCCGCCCGGCGGGATTCACATCTGAGCTCCACGGGAGGAGCCTGGTCCGAGCTCCCTCTCTCTCTGCCTGGGGCTGCCTGGCCGGAGCCCGGTCTGAGCTCCTCTCTCTCCGCCTGGGGTCCGGCTGGAGCCCGGTCTGAGCTCCTCTCTCTCTCTCTCTCTCGTGCAGAGTTCACTGAGGGGCTACCCAGGCAGGACGCCTCCGAAGTCCATGGGGCCTGACCTCAAAACCTCTTCCCTCTGGGCCGTGCCGCGGAGAGGGGACCAGCCTGGCCCAGGCTAGGTGAATGGAGCCGGCAAAATTCCTTGGCCAGGGACAGCAGAATGAGGCAGCTCAGGTTCTCTCTCTCCCCTCTCCCTCCCCACACCATGCAGGTTGGCAGCCCCAAGCCATGTGGCCTGGGGTGACCTTACCCAGCTCCGGCACAGAGATGGAGAGCGACTTCTTTCCTCAGCAAACCAGAAGCCTCCAAGAGCTTCTTCAGGTGTTCTCTTGGTTATTATGAGTTTTTAGGTAGGTGGAGTTTTATGCTGGCTACCTCATTTCTGACTCCATTTCCTCTTTCTGCACCGGGAATTTTTAACAGCAATTATCCCATGATACCCCTCTTTCCCACATTTGTGTTGTGTGTGAGCAGGAATTGGAGATAAGCACATGGATAGAGATGCTTTTTAAGGTAACGGTAAGAAATGTTTAATTGGGAAGCCTCCCATTGTTAGAGTGGGATTTTCCTTATGGACTCTTTTCCATTTTCAGCCCCTTGTCCTTCAGAGCTGCAGTGGTCCCAGTACTTGGAGGACTCCTGGAACCTCAGAAAATAATGTCACTTTGGCCTATTCCAGCAGAAATTTTGCCTCTGCCTGGTGTTCTGTTTCTGTAGGAGCACAAGTGGCACCAAAGCTGTCAAGTTATAAGGAAATTACTGGCAAATAAACAGGGATTAATTCAGGTTCCAAAACTTCTCCAACCATGGATTTGTATTGAGTATTTCTCCTTCTGAGCCTGCAGAGCCTACCCTTGCTCTCAGAAAAACTGAGGATGTCTCCCTCGTGGTGACTCCCAGCAATGGAATGGTGGGAGTGGAATGGTTTCTGTTCTGCAGCTGTTCAGCAAAGTCTGTGACTCTGCCGTGTGTGACGTGTTCCTCACCCTGCACAGGTGTCAGGGTTGTTATCAGCCAAGTTTCAGAACAAGCTGGGAATAACAAAAAAACCCTGTAATTGTATTCATGAAGTTTTCCAAGTTCGGCATTTTGAGTGTTAGAAGCTGTAAGTCATTTCCAGTTCCTTTCAGATGACTCAGTTGTGCAGACTGGCCTCTTTGTCACTTGAAATACTTTATTCACATACACAGCTTAACCATATGAATGAATGAATGAATGAATGAATGAATGAATGAATGAATGAATGAATGAAGTGCAAATCCTCCTCTGCTTGGCTTCTGAAGGCTTTTATCAATCTCAGTCACTCATCCTTTCCCTTGTCTGTGCTCTGTAGAGGATGAGGGGCAGTCATTGCAGGGGTTTTATCTCAGAGTGTGAGGACACACACACACAGCACTTCAGAGCCAATTACAGAGCTCATTTCTTAAACACAGCTGCTAATCATTCTCAAACACCAAAGAGTGGCTGATGGAACCAAGCCCCGTGTTTTATTTGGCCAATCCTCACAGCCAGTCCCTCTGTTTTGGGTGTCTGTGCAGCTCCCTGAGCTCCTTGGTGACTGCACCACCTTGGTTGTGGCTGAACTTTCAGGAGTGCAAGGACAGGGAGTTTTTGGGTGCCTTGAACAGCATTTGCACCCACCAGGATTCCTGCCTGGAATTCCCAGTGCAGCAGAGTGCAGGGGACTGGGATTTACCAGCTGTCCATTAAATGCTGCAAAGTGCTCAAGACTCAGCAAAGAAACACCTGAAAATCTGCAGCATTTTCTGGCTCTTCGTTCTTTTTATCAGACATTTCAAAATCTGGGCTTTCATTCTCCTCGTGTCTGGTTGGGTTCCCCTGATACTGTCATGATAGTTGGATTTTTTGAGGGTATCTTATCCCTGGTACAGATTGCTGAGGGAGCTCAAGTTATTTTAATATATTTGGGCCTTTAAAAATTACGATGCTGAACACCAGTTAGGGAGGAGAATGATAAGGAAAAAGACCCACAAAGGGATTTGATTTCATTATTTTGTTTTACTTAATATACGTTATTTTCCTTTTTTGTTTTATCACACTTCGATAGGATGAAGCCATAGTACAAAGCTGATAGTCTAATTTGAATTTGCTTTAAAGTTCATCGTGACTTTAGGAGAACAGAAGAAATGAAACCTCAGTCAAGTTTCAATACAAATGTCGAGCTGTGACTTTGGGAGTTGTAGCAGCAGAAAGCTCCAGGCATGTCTAAAAACGATTAATCACAGTGAAGAAAACAAATGGAGATTGCATTGCCCAGTGTGCAGAATTATAATAACTTCAGGTTTCTGCCAATAGAAAACAATTTATGTCTTGCACCCTCTGACACTTCAGGACAGAAAATTTGTGTGCAGAGTCTGGGAAGAGCTGGCAGTGATTGGCAGCTTGTCTGGAGCATCTCAGCCCATCACTGAGGTCTTGGAAAGGCTGACAAACTTCAGGGAACTTCTGTCTCTGTGGCATTTTAGCAGCCACTAGGTGCCAATGTTGGTCCAGCCTCAGAGCACTCAGCCAGAGCAGTGACTGGAGGCAGAGGAATCCCTCTGGGGGCTCCCAGTTTTTGCTGTGCACGATTTGTGTCCTTTCACTGCCCCTTTCCTTCAGGCTGTGATCGCTGCTGGTTTCGTTTCAGTCTTTCCATCATTCAGCTTTTGGTAAAAGCATCTGAAAATTAAATTAGTGGTGTCTTGCAAACTCAGGGGAGTCAAAAATCCCCTCAGTTCTAAGGGAAATAAAAAATCCCCTCAGTTCTAAGGGCTCTGCTGTCCTGAGGGCAACTTCTTGTGCTGTGGCCATTGCCACGTTCCTCTGCTTTACTGCTGCTGGTGGGAGAGGGTTGCAAAGGTGGGTTTTATTTGGATGTGTCAGGTTCCACAGCCCTCCTCCGTGGCCATAAGAGGCAATCCATGAACCCTTGTCAGAAAATACATTGGTTAAGAGGTAAAACCCTTTTGACCCCTGAAGAGGAGACAAGAAAGATGGTTCAAGGAGAAAAGGGAGGCTGCAATCCATCCCTGCCAACAGTCCCTTCCCTGGAGATCAAGGTCATTTCAGAAAGGGCTTAATTTGAATTTTTTCCCCCTTGGACTAAGATTAATGTTCTGTATTTTTGTAGCCCTATTCCTTAATATTATTCTGAGGGAAGAGGTTTCAATCCACTTTTCCCAGGGACTGTCTTGATGCAGAAAAAAAGTTCAATTTTAACAACTCTGGATTGTCAGAGCACTGGATGCCTGCTGGTCAGACAAGCCAAGCCAAATGAAATCTGAACAAAATTCTGCCAGGCACATCCCATTTCTTTTGCTTAAAATGAAGATGCCAGCTCAGGCAGTGGCTGTGATATCACTGGGGTGAACTTTGGGAAGTGCTGCTAGGGAGGGCACTGGAGAGGCCACATCAGGAGCAAACTGCCCCTGGGAAGCAGCTCAGGATACGTATCAGGCATGTGGCCACTGTGAAACTGGAAAATTTGTTGTCACACCCCTATTATTGAGTGCAATCTGAGTTTCACTGGAGCCAATGTAATGGCAAAATATTTACGTGGGTTCTAGCAACAGAGCTGCAGCACTCTGGGAAATGGTTTTGTGCTCTGGAGAGAAAATGCATTAAGATAAATAAACTTGTTGAGATAAACTTTGCATTACTAAGCATTGCAGTAAACTCAGCACCATCAAAGGAGTCATTAGGTAGGAATTGTTGATATTTCATTGCTGACATTTCACCTGTCGGCAGCAAAATAAAATCCTGTAATTGAGGTATAAATCCTTACATGCAGGTGTGTGGACCTTAAGAATCCAGAAAAAACAGCAGTTTCATGAAGCCTCAAATTCTATTTTAATAATTCCCCAAACAGAGCATTTGAACAGAAACCAGCATGAGAATGAATGTGTAATTAATTCTAATTAATGCTAGTTAATTTACAACACAAGAATGGCAGTACAGACCAAGCATCAGCCTGTTTCACTGATTCTGGGTGTATTTTGTACATTGAATTAGTGTTTAGTTCTTACACTTTATGCTTCCTAGTTCAAAAATAGAAGAAATTTCCTGTTCACCTGAGGTAATCCTTATTTTTTTCTGGTCTTATTAAGCTAGGAATAGTCTTGGTTTTCTACTGTTCGAAATTTTTTCTTGGGTGAGTTTTTCTCTTTTCATTGGACACTTTGAATGCAGTTCCATATCTGGCCAGAGCAAGCAGAAGGTGTGCAGCTAAAATGGAAAATTACTGTCATTGTGCGACCTATGTCTTCTGCCATAGCTCGGATTTAACTGAACACAAAGAAATATTTTACTTTGCATTACTCATTTTCTGCCTAGTTGAATTCTTTGAGAGGGAGCACTAAATCTGAACCCTTAAATGCACAGCTGCTTAAGCAAATGATAAATACAGAACAAGCTCGTTAACTTTGCAGTGCATTTTGTTCCTGGGAGCTAAGCTGTGCTTAGTCTCTAGCATGAATTTAGTGTGAATTAATTTTAGGACAGATTTACAGTCAGAATCCTCTCAGGTTAGATATGAATGTGAGCCCGTGGAGAGGTGTAAATTCAAATCTACTTCCTAAACTCACTTACACTTTCAAAAAGGCTGCCAGGACAGAAAAATTCCATGTATCCACCTCATGGAGCTGCCCAGAGCTGCTGGGAAAGGCTGGGCTGATTCTCAAAGTGTGAGAGGCTCCAGGGTGAAACAACTGTTTTCAGATTGCTTCCTCTTTGCTTTGTGAGGGGGGAAAAAAAGCTGTCGAGTACACTTAGATCTCATTTATCATTTAACCTTCACCTGCAGGATGTGGGATTTGAAACACATCAGAAATTTATGTTGTTAAAACACCAGCATCCTTAGAAGCTGAGGTGGGGTGGAAATCAAGCAAATTCAGTGACTCCACACCAGTAGTGAGTACTTTTAGTGACAATATTGTGATTTTACTCTGAACAAGCATCTCTTCTAAAATAATTTCCATCACAGGCATGCACTTGTGCTTCTCTTTGGCAAGCAGAGCCTCTGCCAGGGCAGGAGGGCTCGAGTTGGCTCCTCTTGGATTGAAGATGCTGGCAGCTGCCACTGCCCTGTGCAGGCAGGAGGAAGGTGGGTATTTTCCACTAAAAATGAAAATAAAAAATAAATAAAAAAAAGCAGGAGTATCGAGTGTCCGTGGCAACGCCACTGTTTTTCCCACCCGCTCAGCTCCACCCTTGGCACTTTTTGGGCAGCTCCTCCCCAGCCTCCCCTGCTCCTGCCGGAGCTCCAGTGACCTCAGCAGCTCCCGCTGCCCAGGGACAATTTGTGCTGTTGTTTTCTTGCTGGATTTGGAAATTCTTCTGTCTTGAGAACGAGCAGAAGTGCTTTAATTCTTAAGTACCAGCCTAATTGAGGTGCAGAAAGCAGCATTTGTAGCTGGCATCAGCAGTCAGCCCCAGAGGAGTGACAGCAGGGATGCAAAGCCAGGCTTGGAGCTGGACTCCACAAGGCAGAGCCACTCTTACTGGGCAGAGCTCAGCTCGTATATTTTATTTTATTTTATTTTATTTTATTTTATTTTATTTTATTTTATTTTATTTTATTTTATTTTATTTATTTTATTTTATTTTATTTATTTTATTTTATTTTTTATTTTTATTATTTTATTTATTTTTATTTCATTTTATTTTAATTTATTTTAATTTTATTTTATTCTTTATTCTATTTATTTTATTCTGTATTATATTTTATTTATTTTTATTATATGTTATATTTTATATGTTATATTTTTATGTTATATTATTTTTTATTTTTTATTTTTTATTTTTTATTTATATTTTATATTTGTATTTTATTCAATTTATTTTATTGCATATTTTATATTTTAATTTTATTTTTATTTTTTATTTCTTATTTATTATTTCTAATTTTTTATTTTAATTTTTAATTTTTTTTATTTTTTAATTTTTATTTATTTTTTATTTTTAAAATTTAATTAAATTAAATTAGATTCGATTTGTTGTATTATATTTTAATTATCACCCCAGCAGTCACACCTTAGCTCCCAGGCTGTGGAAGCAGACACAGCCATGACTTTGCCCCGTGCAGGTGGGATGCAGTGGCAGCTCCTGGGATGTTCCAAACCCATTTTGGGGATGCTGCCTGCATGTTCCATTTCGATAGCTGATGGATTTTCCTGCCCTTGCACGTTGCCAGCAGCTGTGGGGTTGTTTATGCAGTTTTGGAGTTTAACCACGACCCAGCAGCCCTGCCAGATAAACACTGGGTGCTGCTGTAGAGCCCGCAGTTACTTCCAGCTCTCCCCTTTGCACAGGGCTTTTTTTTAAAGATAAAACCCAAATGGATGAAAAGTTATAAATACAATGCAGTTTTGGTAGAATGTGAGCTACTGCCATGGAGGAGATTCCCTCCTCTTTCCTCTTATAATGAGAGAAAAGTTCTTTTAATTCTTTTTCTCCAGTGTTCTGTGCATCTTATTTGATGTTGGTTGGTGTAAGCAGAAGTGTTTGCTAATTGCTCATTTTTTAAGTATTTGTACTATTAAAGCCATATTCTATATCTAGTTCAGAGGCACAGAAGAGGGTGGTAAGCTTTTAGTGTTACAGATTTATTTCATTTTGGGGAAACAAGAAATACCATTTAGGAAATTCCATGAGAGAAGGCAGAGTGCATTTCTTCTGTAATATTCTGCATTCCTACAGAACGGTGGCTGTCTTTAAAAAAAAAAGCTCAGTGCAGGGGAAATATTCCAAAATTATCTCCAGAGGACAAGTTCTAGGAAATACCTTAGAAATTTAATCAGAAATGCTCAGAATTGTGAAAGAGATCAAATTTGGGTCAACACAAATGTCCAACAAG
The DNA here is from genome assembly GCA_034509425.1 of Eopsaltria australis. Taxonomy (NCBI): domain Eukaryota; kingdom Metazoa; phylum Chordata; class Aves; order Passeriformes; family Petroicidae; genus Eopsaltria; species Eopsaltria australis. The sequence continues at coordinate 1,806,074 of JAVTVJ010000566.1, forward strand.
CATCCATGATTTCAGTTTCACATCGAACGCTTTATTATTGTTCACCCTCCAGGAACTTCAATAACATTTTAAATTATTTTCCTGATTATATTCTCATTACAGTCCATCTTTAACTGCATTCAACAAGGGATATATTCAGTGTCTCTCTCTATAATTTTGGTGGCTTTGGTGGCAGGAAGCTCCTGAAGCTGAGGAGGAGATGGATGAATTTTTCTGCACACAGGAATGGTCTTACCAAGCCCACTGGGACACTGAGAGGGTGATGGGTTGTAACCCCACAGAGCTTGAGCGAGAAAAGAGTTGTTAAAATAACACAATTGGTTTTCATCTCCAGATACTCAAAAGCACAGGATTTGGGGATGTAAATCTTCTTCCTGTAAGAGCTGAGAATTCAGTGGAAAAATGAGTTGAAAGACTTTTAAAATTGTAGAAACTGCTCTTGGTATGAGTCGATGGCAGCAGGATGAGACTGGCCTGTCCAAACATCACCAAGCTTCTTTTTGCAAGGAAATTAAATCAAACTTGCCAGGGGACAAGGACTTTGAGCTTTTTTAGCATTGACTATTCAAGCCAGCATTACCAGTGCCGTTGCTTTTTTGTTGTGGAGGCATTTGAAGTTTCCGTGGGGCTGGCTGGCGGCAGGAGCAGCTCACTGGATCTTGTGAGTCTTGCGGATGCTCCTCCTGAGCCGCCGGCCCCCGAGGCTGAGCTGGCACACCAGCTTTTTGGAGGATTTCACAGCCCACGCCACTAAAACAAGCGTAATTATCACTCCAGCAATTAAAGCGAGGTCTCTCCAGAAGAACTGGAGACACTTGGTCGGGAGGAGCCTCGTACAAGCGCCCAGCTCGTTGCCCGTGAGTTCCGCCAGGGGTTTGGCGCTCAGGTGAGCGGGGCTGGCGCACCTGAGGCGGGCGAGCGAGGCAGCCCCGAAATCCTGCAGCCACAGCCTGAGGTACACGATGTGACAGTCACAGTGCCAGGGGTTGTCGCCGAGCTGCAGCTCGTGCAGCGGGCCCAGGCTGTCCAGCAGGCCGGCGGGGATGGAGGCCAGGCTGGTGTTGTGCAGCTGCAGGCTGCGGGTCAGGCGGGGCAGGGCGGGCACGGCCAGCAGCCCCCGCGAGCTGCAGTCCACGCGTGTCCCCCGAGCCACCCCCAGCGACGTGCAGCTGCAGGGGGAGGGACAATCCTCAGCCAGGACCGTGGGGAGCAGCAGGGCACAGCTCAGAGCAGCCAGCAGCTCCATCTCCAGCTGCACAAACGAAAATGAGTGAGGTTCATTGCCAGGGTTCTAAGAGCAGAAGCGCAGCACAGCCCTTTATTCCCCAGGTTCAGTCTTCTGGAATAAAATCTTTCTTTTTTTATGTGTCCCACAGAACCATTCTCCCCAGTTTCAGCATAAATGCTAAAGACAGAGCGCAGTTCTTCCCTTTCCTCTCTGGTTCACTGCTTTCCCTTCATAATTGAACAAAGAGATTTTTCTGTGTATCCCACAGAACCTCTCTCCCCAATTTCAGCATAAACACTAAAGACAGAGCACAGTTCCTCCCTTTCCTCTCTGGTTCATCTGCTTTCCCTTCATATTTGGACAAAAATTATTATTAATCAGAATTCTGGGACAGAATGTCACCAGGAGATGATGTGGAAAACTAGTTTAGTTTCAGGCAAAGGTTTTTATTCCGTTTCCATATCTTCCTAGATCTAGTGTTAAAATTGTGTGTTGAAATCAGTTTTCAAAATGAAGCTTAAGGGACTGAACAATTGCAAATATCTGAAAATCTTCCTCCTCTCTGAAGCTGAAATGCTCATCTTAACCATCTCCTGTCTTTGTCAGTGAGTTATTCTGAATAACTCTGAATCCAGATACTCACATGTGATTTTTCAAGACATCTACTAGAGCTCTTTTTTTAAAAAAGCAAACATCTTAGAAGGACAGACTGACAGCTGGCTAAAACCAGTAAATTTATAGAAAAGATGATATCTTCTAGTTTAATATAGAGCCAGCAAGAGACCCAAAGTTAAACAGAAACAGGAACCATGGCACAAATGCAGAAGGGAGAGCTGGGAGGTGCTTGGCTGGCACCCTGTTTGATCCCCCTGGATCACTTACCCTGTTTGATCCCTCTGGATCCCTTTCCCTGTTTGATCCCCCTGGATCACTTACCCTGTTTGATCCCTTTGGATCCCTTTCCCTGTTTGATCCCTCTGGATCCCTTCCCCTGTTTGATCCCTTTGGATCCCTTTCCCTGTTTGATCCCCCTGATCCCTTTCCCTGTTTGATCCCTCTGGATCCCTTACCCTGTTTGATGCCCCTGGATCCCTTTCCCTGTGCCTGGGGAGGTGCTGAGTGTGGTGGCAGTGCAGGCTGAGTGCTCAGAGTCCCCAAGGAAGTGTGGCAGGGGAGATGAGCTTTTTCCTGTGCAGGATGGGGCAGCATCCCACAGCAAGCTGCTATTTATGGTTCTGCATGGCAGAACCTTGGGGTGGGGCTTGTGTTTGCTGCAGAAAAAAAAGGAAATGCTTTGGGATCTTTGTTTTATTCCTAATGTTCTTTTCCTGTTGCATCTGACAGTATCTGGAAAAACTCATTTGAAATTGAGTGGGGTTTTTAACTCAGCTGTAAAAATCTCCAGGTGTACAAGTTGGTTTGGGCCTGAGCTGCTGACAAACACAAGCCCCAGCAGATGAGGGAGCTGAAGCTGGCCTGTGAAATTGAGTTTTTCTGCATTAGTCAGCCAGGTTTGTTCAATATCTGCTTCTCACTGTTTAAATAAGACTTATAAAAGCACACCATAACATCAAAATTACCATGGTTATTGTTATTATATTATGTTGTTATTATTATAACTGTCAGGTGACATCATTAAGGGATAGAGAAAGGAAATATTAATGCCACTGATTGGAATTGAAATAGATGAAAGTGTGTTGAAGCCACCCAAAACATAATATTTAATTTTGTTAAAAAATGGCTCCAACAAGTGAAAAGGTTTCTGAAATGATCTGTGTGTATTTGGCTGGAAAGGCAGTAAATCAGGATACACATTTATAATACACTTGTATCTGTTCATCTAAATCAGTAATGCCATGTCTGTGTGAAGGGAAAGCAAAAACAGGATTTACTTTCCTCTTTTGATTGGGTGTGCAAAGTTCTGGATAGAAGTTTTTGGATAGAAGTTTTTGGATAGAAGTTTTTGGATTTAGGTTTTTGCTCTAGTTGCCAGCCATGAGCACACAAGAATTCAGGTGGCAGCTGACATTTGGAAACCCAGCTGGTCATGGGTCTTGGTTTAATTCAGTGTTGTTTTGGGGCCAAGCTGGGAGCTGTGCTGTGCTTTTGGAAATGAAGCCCAGGTGAGGTTGTGATGTTGCAGATGTGCAGCAGAGCTGTCTCTGAGCTGTCCTTTCTTTGTAACAGGCTGCTCCTGGGAGGAAGGGAAATTTCTATGTATAAATTATTCCGATTGCAATTCTTGTTGGCTCATTTTTACTTATTTTTAAAGAACTTTCCTTCATTAGGTCTAATGATTTAACTTTGTTAGGAACTTCCTTCAGAAAGTGCTTTAATGTGCATCCCTGCTCTTTAGCATTTGAAAAGACAATCCAGACAGTGCCAGGGGGAAAAGACAAAATTACTTCAAACCCTGCTTGAATTTTGCTCTCTTCCATGGGATGAGGAGGGTGATTCCTCCCTGGATGAAGTGAGCAGCTCATCTGCCTGCCAGATGTGGAGTGGCTGGAGCTGTGAGTGGACTGCTAATGGCAGGAAGGTCCTTCCATCCTGGGGATTGTTTTTTTGGGAAGCACATCCCCAGGCCATGGATTTCACAGATGTCTCTCACAGTTTGTGTCTGCTGCCACAGAATTAAAACATTCCTGTTATAAAATAAAGTAAAATAAAATAAAATAAAATAAAATAACAAAATAAAATAAAATAAAACTCTGTGTCCTTTTGCATTGGAACAGGTGCTGAACATTTGGAATCCCCCTGAAATCCACACTCAGACTCTGTGTTATCCTCACAGAGCTGGTCCCATGTTCCTCCAGGTGTCCCTGGTGGTGGCAGAGGTGGCTGCTCGTGCTGGGTCCCCACACCTGTCCCTCGTGATGGGGTCCCTGGTGAGTTTTCCAGCTCCCTGTGGAGGTGAGGGTGTGCAGGGAGTATCTGCCAGAAGCACCAGGCATTTGCATTCCTGATTTTAGGGCCCTAGCTTTTTGTAGGCCAAATAAGGATTCTTCATTTAAGAGGATTTATTAAGAGCCAATTTGAAGGGGGAAAAAAATAGTTATAATCTGCTCTAATCTTGTTAGGGTATGAAAGTTTTTGGGTTTTTTGGGGTTTTTTTTTTTGCACAGAGAGAGAATCCATTTGAAGCTTTTGTGAATGAGAGAGGCTCTGTCTCCTCTCAGTGCAGGGGGATTTCTGGACACTCTTATTTCCCAAACAACCCCTTCTCTCCTCTCCTCACCCCTTAAACAGCCCTTTTTTTCTGGATTAGCTTTCTTTGGAGGCCTTGACTTCCCCAGTGAGTTCATGGGGGCTGTGCCTGCCTGCTCAGGGAGGAAAAGGGGAGATTGCAGCTTTCCTTGTGGTTCAGAATAAAAGCTGTGAGCTGGAGATAAAAGTGCAGATCAAACGCGTGACCTGCCGAGAGCAAATTCAGCCACAAGATGCCATTATCTTTTCTAGTCACTCTGGAGGAGTTGCAGTCATTTATTGCTGTCAGTGACCTGTTCTTGACCTAGAAAGGCAGAAGTTTTCTCAAGCAATGCTGAAAAAAATTGGCCACTTCACGTTGCCAGTGGGCAGCAGAAATAATTCTCATTTTTTCTCGTTTAAAATCTCTCACCTTGATTAAGTCTCTTCTTCTGTCCTTTCAAAAGACAGCAGAGTAACCAAATTATATCTTTGTAACTGGCCGTGAGTCACTGGTAATTAATGAATTATACAAACAAGCAAGAAGGAGGATGAAAAAAGATCAATCATGAAATTCATTCTCACATCAGGGAATGCTGCTGGCAGAAATTAATTAAAGGAAAACTGGGGTTTCTCTCAAATCAGGAGCTATTGTTGCCTGAGGGCCAAAATATTCTTTTTACCTGCTTCACTCGGCAGCATTGGCTGTCAAAGCCTTCTGAGTATTTATCCATAAGAGGACTCAGAATTCCCTCCTGTCCATGTCCTTTCCTGCTTATTGTAATGCACTTTTGCCTCTGTAAAATCAAAAATTTCCTCAGATTATTCCACAGGCAGATAAAGTCTTGTCATTTAGGAAATTCTTCCCCTGACTTGTACTCCACCCATTTTATCAAGTAATTCTCTCTCCTCCTGCCTGTTCTCATGAAGAGCTTCCCAATATTTGCTGGTTTTCCCATTCAGAATTTCACCCAGTGATTGCTTCATTTCCCACTAGGTGTCATCCAAGTTCTTTTGTTCTAAAATGTTGAGCATCCCCCAAATCAGCCCTTGAGCTGTAATTCCTCAATTCAAAAGAATTGCCTGAAAGAGCAAAATACTGTGTTCTTTGTAGGATATTATTGTCCATTGTCTCCAGGACACAAATAAACCCGAGGTACAAAATGTGTGCATTTAGTGATCTGTCTAAATCAGATGTTGGCTAAAAGCACATGTTCTGTGTTTTATGGAGCTCGGAGGGGTTTGAGCCTGTTAATGAAAATATTCATGGTTAATTTGGATGTACACAGCCCTGGGCTGGGGAAACTGGAGGCTCTGTGCCCCTCTCTGCCTTGCTTGCGATGCTCTAGTGAAAAGCAGGCATTTTTCTAGCTCTTGATGCACAGTCAGTGTCATTAAAAATGCAATCCAGTGCTCCAGTGAGACACAGCACAACTCTGCATTTATGGGAATGTTTTATTTAGGATTGGGACTGAGCTGTCAGAGCAAATCTCCCGCTCTCCCTTTTCCATGCATGCCTTTTATATTAAATTAAATTGCAATATTCACTCTGGGATGGATGCTAATGGAGGTTTAGGCTAAAGATAGTCCAAACCAGCCCCTCCTCTCCTGCTGTAGATGGTTGGATGTGGTACCTGGATTATTTCCCTGCTCTGATCCAGCTGTTTGGGCCGTTGTTTGTTGAATTCCCAGTGTGACAAAGAGCTGTCCATGAATGTCCCTTGTCCCAGAGCTCTGCCAGCCCTTCAGGCAAGCCTGCTGAAGGTGTTTAAGCATCTTTATCAATTTATTGCAGAACAGCTGTAGCAGGGTTGTGAAATGCATGAGATTGTTCAGCACCCTGAGGGCTGTGGTGCTGTCCTTGTTTAAGGAGTTTGGTGACAAACAAGATCAGTTAAACCATTACCTAAACCCTGCTATCTTCTGCCTGAAGAGCTGGAAATGTGGAAGGCAGGGCACTGAACTTCATGGCCACGCTGAGCAGTTGTTCTTGGAGAGATCAATTAGGAATTAATTAGTGCCTGATGTGAAGGACTGCATTGGGAAAGCCCAGGTGAGGAGTTCACTGTGGAAACTCACTGGAGAATTTCACTCACTGTCCATAACTGATAAAATGGTTATTTTTGTAGTGTCCTTTACAAAGCTGTGACTTCATGGGTTTTGAAATAAACCAGTAAATTCTGGATATATATTCAGTGATGAATTGATTTCCCCCAGTGAGAGCAGCTCCAGTCCCATCACTCCTGCCCCACTCCTGCTGTATTTGCACACAGTTTGGGGGGCCCACCCTGGCAGACGTGCCCAGTGAGCTGCAGGAGAGCTTATCCACACTCCTGATCACACCTGGAGAGCCCCAGAAAGTCCCTGCAGACAGACGTGATCCTGTTCTTGGATTGTCAGGAATGCACAGCCCAGCCACCCTGGTTCAGCCACCAGGAGATGTCAGAGTGCAGAGCTCTCCTGGGCTTGGCAGGACAGTCCTGAGCCATCTCCAGCTCTGCAGCCACACAAAGTTTGCTGCAGGATGTGAGATATCATTATTGCCAGTCCCAGCTGCCAGTTCTTGCATTTCATCCTCAAAACCATGATATTTGCATTTCAAAGCTATGTAGGAAATTTAATTTTTTTTTTTTTTTTTTTTTTTTTTTTTTTTTTTTTTTTTTTTTTTTTTAGTGGGCTTGATATTTTGAGCCATTAAAGCTCACATTTTGCAAGTCCTGCTCCTGGTCCTGAAGGCTGCAGGTTGCCAATGAAAGCTGACCAAGTGCCTTGGGTTCTGAAGGAAATCCTTTATTTGGTGTGACCTGAGATAAAATCTCAAGAGCTGAAAATGCTGCTGTGCTAACCCCATTATTTCCTATCACTGAATGCTGATACACAGTTTGGAGAGTCAGTTTTATCAGGCTGGCAGCTGAATTAATCACATGGTCACTTCTAGCAGGGTGGAAATAAGCAGCAGTTCCTCTGAGGAGGATTGTACATTCATTAAAAGATGCTGCAAGGCTCTCCCTGCATCATCTCGTTATCTCTTTGCCCTCATTTGATGTCTCTAGCCCAGTGCTGATGATTGCACTCAGTGAAACCTCCTACATTTAATGGGGCTGCTTGGAGCTTATTTACAATTTATTTCCTCATCAGTTTTGATAAACCCCGGTGGTTTGATGTTGTCCTGCAGTGCCACTCATGGTGTCGTTCTCTCCACGCTGGCAGGCACAGCACAGCCCCAGCAGCTCTGCCTCCAACAGGGAAACAGAAAGGAGAGGAGAGATCCCTGTCCTTAATCTGTAATCAGAGGAGAGATCCCTGTGCTTAATTTGGAATGAGAGGAGAGATCCCTGTCCTTAATCTGGAATGAGAGGAGAGATCCCTGTGCTCTAATCTGGAATGAGAGGAGAGATCCCTGTGCTCTAATCTGGAATGAGAGGAGAGATCCCTGTGCTCTAATCTGGAATGAGAGGAGAGATCCCTGTGCTCTAATCTGGAATGAGAGGAGAGATCCCTGTGCTCTAATCTGGAATGAGAGGAGAGATCCCTGTCCTTAATCTGGAATGAGAGGAGAGCTCCCTGTGCTCTGCTCAGCAGCTCTGTAATCACTCCATGTTTTCCTCATGCCTTGCCTCTTCTGCACCTTCAGGTGCCCCAGCTAAAGGACAATGCTCAGGTTTTGTGACTACAGAAAATGTCTCAGTTTTACTTATTTTATTTATTTACTTATTTGCTTATTTGCTTATTTATTTTTTAATGAGGAGTCATCCCTTGAACTGTTCTGAAATAAGAGGTCTCTTCTAAAAGGACAAGGAAAGAGAAATCCCTGGGATTCCCCTTCCCATTAAGTGTTGCCTCCCTTCAGCAGCATTTTAGGCTGTTTTAAGGACCTTTCATAATGATCCAAGCACTTTGGTGAGATCAGAGTGCTTTGCCTGAGGTTTTGCTTCCATGCTTTGTTTTTTTGCCTTTACTCATCATCTCCATTCTTTCTGATTTGTTCCCTAGTGAACACAATTATTTCTCCTTTTCTGCTTCTTCAAACTCTGTGGCATTTCTGATTAATCTCCATGAATAAAACCAAATTCTGGAGCAGGGAGATCCCCTTTCCAGAATTTAGGGCCAGTTACCTCAGTGCTGCCTCCAGATCCACCACTGCTGCAGCTGAACAGAGCTTTAGTACAAATCTCAGCTTTTGCTCAGTTTGCATGCCTGGCACGTGGGAAAAACACATCAAAATCCCATCAATTCTTTCTTAATCTTGCTCTGAAATTCAACAGGATGAAAAGGAGTGTTGCACTGCTGTGAGTGCAGCTATGCCTGGAGGATTTCACTGAGCCAGGGACGTGCAGGGGCTGTTTGAGGTGCTCTGTTTAGGGATGTTCCTGGCATTAAACTGAGCCCAGGCAGCACAGCTCTCTGAGCATGAGAGTGGTTTGCACTGGACCTTTGAAATAGGTATAAACTTTATGGTTTTTGGTATTTCACCCACCAGACTGCTGAAATAAGTGCACAGAATATGAGCAGGAACAGCATCATCTGTCTGGAAAGCAAACAAAAATTAATTCTCCCCCACACTTTGATTTTGGCAATACCTCTGCCAAAAAAAAAACCAAAACCAAAAACAACCCAAAAAAGAACCAAAGTTTATCACTCATCTCTTCAGGCAAAAATCTGTGACGAGGGCTCAGTCCCTTTTGCTGTTTTGAAGCACTGGTGCTGATGTTCCAAGCCTCAAGGAAGTTCCTTTTGACTCCTTAAATATCTCACATACTGCTGCTTTCAGGCTGCAGGTGATTCTTTTTTATGTGCAAGGAGCCTGGTATTAAAAAAGGAAATCAGGATAAAAATAATTTGCAGGTCCTGGGGTAAAACTGGAGAAAGTGGGAAGAAAGTTCAGCCTGGAAGAGAATAATATCAGACGCAGTGACTCACTGCAGTGCAGACAATGGTAGAGAGGAGATGCTGTGTTTGATCAGACTGTGCCAGCAGGTGAAATAGAAACGTGTGCTCACTTCTGTAATTTGAAAATTCTCAGGGATCTTTTTACACATCTCCAGTTCTGCATTATTTTTTTCATGGAAAACCAGATTATTTGGGTGAGAAATACAGGATCCTCCCCCTGCACCTCTTTTTCCCCCATTAGCTTCCTTAGTGACACAAGACTGACCATTTTAGCTTTTTCTCTGTGCCTCACTGAGTGCCTGGCTGAGTTTATTTACTTGACTTTTACCTTTTATTTAAGAGCCACATTCCCAAACAACACCCACATTGTTACTGCTTTTTTTTTTCCCCCAAAGCCATTTTCAGTAAAACAGCAAAGAAAAGGGGAGATTTTACTCCCTTTTGCTACTTTGGAGCTCTAGATTATAATTTGTTAAATACTTCAGCATAGGGATGCTTGTATTGGCATTGGCAGACATCTCTCTCAAAAATTATTCAGAACTCTCTTTTCAAAAAGAAAAGCTTTTCTGTCTAAAATGAGAAATTCCTCCCAGCCCTAATTTGCAGGAAATGCTGCCTGACCCCCCTTTGAGCTCAAGGTCATCTTAAGCTCTTTCTGGGTAAGAATATAATAGAAAATATATAATTATATATAACTCTGTAATACTGATTGTGTTTCCTTTGGTCAGAAAGGCAAACTAAAGATTTTGGAACTCTCATAAACCCTGTGAAAAGTTTCTTAGGTTGATTTAAAATTACAGCTTGTCTGCTACTTTTTTGTCTTTTTATTTTTTTACTATATTTTAGTATATAAGAATCAACTTTCTTTGATTTCCAGAACTGCTGGAGATTTACATTTATTAAATGAAGTGAAGGTCAATGTCCTTACTGGGAGTTTGCAGTTAAAGTACTGAGCTGCAAAATGGAAATACTGAAAATCAGAAGCTTTTAAAAATGATTGTAGCATTTAATATAATTCTATAGGTATGGAGTTCTTGATGAGAAGGAAAAACCTGTCTAAATAAATTGCATTTATCTATGGATAGAAATTTTAAAGGATGGTATTTTAAAGAATGTTCACTGTACTTTAACTCTGAACCACAGGTAAGAGGAAATCTAAACCTGTGAGTGACAGGTAGAAGGATTTAAAATATTTGAAACAATAGGAAGATAATTGTAACCATCTGATTATGGTAGATTGGAGTTGCTTGATCTGACAGAGATAATTTAAACTTTATCGAAAAGCAGATTTAAACTGGTGGATGCAAAGCTGAGGTGGGTGCCCCATTGGGTTTTCACTCAGGATGTGACAGCACTGGGTTTAACTCCATAAAATGCAGTTATTTATGGAGAGTGGAGCAGCTCCAGGATAAAGAGACCCCAGCAGGGCAGAGGGCAGGGAATTCAGGATGCTGTGGGAGGCAGTGAAGGAGGATGTGAGGAGGGAGTGAAATCCCTCCTCAGCCACATCCACTCTTCCCCTCCTGGGTAAGGACCACACCCCATGGCTGCAGAGCTCTTGGAGCAATTCATACCAACAAAATAAAGTTTCATTTGCTATTTGATGAAGTGCACTTTCTCTGGCCAAAGGATTTCACTGGAAAATTCCTGTTCTGCTGGCCAGGTTTGTCCTTGCTCCAGCTGTGTGGATCCATCACCTCCTCCTCCTGCTCTGCCACCCCCAGGACTTCTCCTGCTGTGTCCTTGTCACTCTCTGGAAGGCACAGCCTCAGCTCAGGCTCTCACAAATCCATCACAGGTGTCTTTCCTGTCCTGCTGGCTGCTTTCCATCTCTGTTTCTCCTCTCAAATCAACGCGCAGCATTTCTGATTAACAGCTACCCATTAAACACAGGGACAGAATTCTGACTTTTACTGCTCAGAACCACAGCCAGGCTGAGCTTCTGGGGAGCCCCAGAGCAAGGGGGCAGCCCTGGTGCTTCCCCTCCTCCTGTCCCCACCTCCCCACTTGTTCAAAGGTCACTCTGCTGGGATCATTCCTCTCCCCAGCGTGCTCTGCATTGATTTTCCAGGTTTTTAAGGTTTCTCAATTTCCACCATGAAGTGCTGAGCAATCCTTGCCGTGTGCAGAATTCATTCCACACCTTGGGAAGGGCACTCTCCCTTGCCAGACTGGATTCTTTGTAGAGTCAGCTCTGTTGAAATGGTGACATCATTTTCTCCTCTGTTGTCTGGTAACTTTGATTTGTTTTCCTCTTCTTCATTTTTTTTTTAAACTTTCTGAACAGAACTAGAATTTTCCCTCCTTATTATTCAAGCCAGATGTTTTTTTTTTTAATTGCAAACAAATCACCTCTTTTTTCACACAAACTGAGGCAACTTTTAGGGTGGCCTTGGATTGGGATGTCCCCAAAGCCCCTGCCCCATGTACACACTCACAACCTCACTGCTTTGGGGTGGGCAGGGATTAATCCCTCTGCACCAACAGCATTTCTCTTCTCATAATTGTGTAAAACACTTCCAAGCCTTTTTTGGGGGTGTATTCAGCATCCTTGCACTGTGACAGGGTTGTAGTAGGGCCATGAAATGACTCATCAGCATTTCTGTGTCCATACCTCCTGCAATTTGTATGGAAATTTTTATTTGGCAGTGGCTGGACAAGGAGTGATAGGAAAGAAAGAAAGAAAGAAAGAAAGAAAGAAAGAAAGAAAGAAAGAAAGAAAGAAAGAAAGAAAGAAAGAAAGAAAGAAAGAAAGAAAGAAAGAAAGAAAGAAAGAAAGAAAGAAAGAAGGAAAGATGTGACTCATTTCTGCTCTTTGCCTGTGTGACAATTTATGAGCAGGCCAAAGCCCAAAGTACAATTCCTCTGTCCTTCAGAGATCTCCAAGTGTTTATTTCCAGCAGAAGTGATGGCCAGGTCTCCACAATGTTATCATTCAACAGCAGATGCAGCTCTAAAACTATTTGTGGTGTTTATTCATCTGTGCAGGAATGAGGTGAATCTGCAATGAGGAATGTCCAGAGATTTTGTACAAATAGCTGGAATGAGTTCTCTCCATTTTTAGCAGCAGTAGTTAATGGACCTATATGCTGATTTTTGTAATTAAGTCTGTTTCTGATTATAAAGCAACGTCAAATGTCCTGTAAGATTTGAAAAGCCTCCCTACTTTTTTAGGTTTTAGCTCCCTTTTACTTAAAAAATATTAATAGATTAGCAAGCTTGGAGATGCTGTTTCCTTGCATGAGCAAAATAATAAAGAAAACCAAGGTTTCCAAGGCCTCTACATTATAAACCAGGTTAAATTCTCATGTTTGTCTTTTTTCCATCACACAATGGGATTCAGTGGAAGTGCAAGAGTTTAAGTGAACTTGAAGAGATGTTTTGTCAAAGGTAGAATTTCTGGTGATGCAGGGATGCAGGGCTCTCTTACTCTGGTGAGTTTTTCCTCTCACAGTTCTTGTCAGCAGAATCTCCTTTTCTGTACACTCAGAATTGTCAGGTATGATTTATTTCAGAGTCTCAGCCCTATTTTTTCCCTCTCTCCCTGTACTTTTCAATTGTTTGTGATCTTGTCCATGCCCAGCTCTGGAGAGTTTGGGAATGAGATGATGGCACAGGCTGGGGTCAGCCTGCTGTGACTTGGGACAATTTCCTTTCATGAAATAGGGGTTGCTGGATGCACAATTTATTCTTGATGGGGGGGACAGCACACAACAAACTGTAGAGTTGCAAAAAAGAAAACAAATGATAGCCATAAAAAATTGACACTTGTGGCAATTGGGTTGGAGGACTGTGTCCTGCACACAAACTAGAAGACCTGCAGTATAAATTCAGAACTCAGCTCTTGAGAGCAACTCATTGTGGTCAAAATTATTACCATAGAATGAAAATTCCCAGGTTTATCAATGTAATACGAAAGATTTCTCCTTCTTCCTAGGTTCTCTTTCCAGGGAGTATCTTGTATCTTTTCCAGAGAATATCCAGAGACACTTCCTTTGCAGATCTGAACATTCTGGTTTCATCTTTAAAATGAATAGATTTGTGTTCCCTTACAGTTGCTGTGAAAATTAAATTTCTTCTTCCTGCATCAGTTATTCTCTGTTGTTTTCTGAGCAAAGAACAATCCTTGCACTTATTTCCCTCTTAGGTCCTGAAATGTTTCTGGATTTCAGGGTTTGAAATTCTTCCTGTCTCTTTCCTCTCTCCCCTCAATACATTGCTGTTCAGTTCAGTAACTTCTTAAATCTGATTTAGTGGCTTGAATTACAGGTTCTGTCAGGTTTATTTACAAGTAGCTCCAGTCAGAGGAGTGAAGGCAGCTCCAGCTGCTCATTCCCTCTTGGGGGCTTTTCTCCAGAGCTGATGATGTTCCCCAGTTACTGGAGAACACAGATTCCAAGCTGTTGCATTTCCATTACAGGTGGATGCAGAGGGGCAGGCAATGGTTTTGCTTCCCTTCTGAATGATTTCAAGTGGAACAGCAGAGTCTGAGCCTGCCTGGGCTGTTTCTCCCCAGCCCCACGTGGGGAGAGGCTCCCTGTTTGTTTGTGGCATGTTAATGACAGAAATCGGCTCTTTAATGACAGAAATGTGAGTTTTTGCTGCAATCCTCGTTGCAAGGAGTGCAGGATTTCTCCAGTGGTGGGGTTGGTGATGCTGTCCCTGCTCTGTGATGTGAAGGTGACCAAGGAATGTTTTCCATGGCCCTGTGCTGGTCCTGGCAGGGCTTGGAGCAGCCCCCAGCAGAAAATGATTTTGAAAAGCTGAGCCCATCCCTGACTTTCAAACGACTCTGAGAAGCTGGTGACATTTCTGGGTGACCATCAATGCTCTGCTGGATGAGTCAGTGGTGTGGCTGAGCCCTGGGCATGACAGATGTTTGCTCATTAGCCATGAGATGCTGTTCTGACTTCTGCTGTCCCCAGTGCCTGACAGGAGAGTGACCTGTCCTGCTGGCACTGCCTGGGCAAGGGATTTCATTCCCACAATCAATTCAGAAACAAAGAAATCCTCCATGGGTATTGCATGTTCTTTATTTAAAAATAACATTTTTTATCTAAATGGTATTTTGAGTCAAATCATATCAGCCTCCGCATATTTTCTCTCTTTCTTTTTCTTTGTTTTTGGCAACTTTAAGAGGTAGAAATTTCCTCACAAAAGACTGGACCTTGCCTTTGTTACAGACCATTTTTCCACTTGTAACTGTGCAAAAAAAAAACCAAAAAAACAACGAGAAGCAATCAGCAAAACCAAGGCCATCAAACAATAAAAGCCTGGAGTTCAGAAATCATCTCAAACTGAAATACTCAAACCCTCAGCTCTCAGGACCTCTCTGCTGTGCAGGGTGCACGGGGGTGAATCCACGTGAATGCTGATCATTTCTCAGTGTCATCCCACAGTCCTGGTCCGCTCCTTGACAGAGGTAAATTACCTCAGAGCTCTTGGAGGCAGAATCACAAACCAGAATTTTAGAGTTTAATTTTGGTTTGTGCACCCCAGGGAGCACAGGAGCTCTGTAGGGTTTGGGTGAAGGTGAGGATGTGGTGAAGTTACACCCTGAGCAGGAACAGCTGCTTGTAGGAGCAGTACAGGACAATTCATGGAATATTCATGGAATTACAGGATGGTTTGGGTTGGAGGAGAACTTAAAATTTATCTCATTCCGTGCCCTGCCATGGGCAGGAACACCTTCCACTATCCCAGGCTGCTCCAAGCCCCTTTCAACCCAGCCTGGAGCATTCCCAGGGGAATCCACAACCTCTCTGGACACCCAGTTCCACTGTCTCACCACCCTGACAGTGAAGAATTTCTTCCCAATATCCCATCTAACCTTAATCTCAGCTTAAAGCCATCCCCCCTCGCCCTCTCAGCCCACACCTTCACAAAAATCCCTCTCCATCCTCCTGGTGAGCCCCTTTTAGGCCCTGGAAGGGGCTCTAAACTCCCCCCAAAACTTTCCCTTCATGCAGAGTTAATTCTGCTTTATTTCCTAGGTTATCATTGAAGTTAAAACCAAACATCTGTCTGTGTTCTGTGCTGCAGGTTTTGGCAGATGTAGGAATTTAAGGAGAGATTTTCCTACTGATCCTGACACTCTGCTACCCTTTTGGGAGTTTCATTAGACAAAAATATGGTTGTATTGGCAAGAGGAAAACTGGTAATAAACTGAATTTACTGCCCAGCTGGTGACTGGGTCTAGAACTCCAGTTAGGAATTCTGGAATTGCTCTGAGCCTTTTTCTTCCTCCTTTTGTTCTACAGTCTGGAAATGTTTGGGGGATCAAGTCTAGGAGCAAGCAATTCTCCAGACAGAGCCTGAAATGGTTACAGTGCAGAAAAAGATAATTATTTTAGGAAATAATGTCATTTAAGAAGTGACTGTCACTTCAGGGGAGTTTGCTGCAATTCAGACACCCCTTCTAAGTGAAGAAGTGAGGGAGCTGCATAAAACAAAGAGGTTTTTGCTTTGCTAAGCTGAACTCTTCTGTGGGTACCTCAGTCCAGGTGTGGGGTCTGATGCTCTCAGGGAATTTGAAAAAAGCTGGGGGGGCAAAATGAAGTGGAGCTATTTTGGCATGCTGAGGCAAAAAGAAGAGACAGAAAAGCAGAATAGAAACCCAAGACCTCTGAAAATCCTGGTCTTTTGAAGCTAAAGTGTAATTAAGGACATAAGTATGATTTTAATTTCATTTCACACTAAGAAACACACTCTATAGCTTCTGTGTTTTGGGGAATTAGACATAAAATCATTAAGAAAATAAGACAATGTAAATACTAAATGATTCAGTGCCTTAAACTCAATGAAATGATAAATCTGAGAGGTGGAAATGCCACGAGCCACACTGTGAAGGTTTAGTGTCACTCCCACATTCAGCAATTCCATTTCATGCAGCACTGTTTAAAAATGTTCCTTTTCTTCCTAATCCCAGCTCCTTTCATCCCCCTGTCACAGATTAAAGGACAGTGCCAAAAAAGGGAGGATTTTAATTGGTGCCAAGGGTTTTTTGGGTTTTTTGGGTTTTTTCCTTCCCAAGTGTGCACAGATGCACTGAACCCCTCTGGCTGGACAAGGCCACTCTGATTTGCTGCAAAAATTCTGTGACTCAAAGTGACATCTGTGATGAGTCCCCCCTGCCAAATACACCAGAGAGAGCTTCAGAAATAAAGGGGACAATTATTAAATAACTTTACAGATCAAGTGGACTTTAATTTACTAACAGTCAACACCTCCTATAAAATAAAAAACAACGGGAGGAGGAAACTCTCCTTGAAAAATGTAACTTGTGCCCCTCAGAGGAGGGAGAAATATTCCAAATGGGAAGTGAGAGGGACACTGAGGATGAAGCCAAATTAGAAAGTTTGTTTTGTGGAAAAAACCCAAAAAACTTTGTGGAAAAAAACCCAAAAACTTTGTGGAAAAAGCCAAAATCCTTGTGGAAAAAAACCCAAAGATTTTGTAGTGGAGGTCAGGGGAGAAAATATCCAAGTTTCCTTTTAGGGCCAGTTTTGTGGGTTTAATAGAAAAACGAATAAACAAAGCGAATTTTGGGGGGATCTAAGGAAATGCAAAGCCTGTGAGAAATACACTGCCAGGTTTGGGGGGTTGGGAACAGGAAAAAAAGGTCCTGAAGGTTCCAAACCCAAATGCTGCAAGAGCCCTGCAGTCACTGAGGATGCACAGCCAGGCTCCTGCATTCCCATCCTGCTCCTGAATTCCCATCCTGCCACCTGAACACACAGAGCAGGCTCAATTCAGGATTTCCTGGCATTTTCCCTCTTTACACCTCTGCCACATTCCTGGGAAAGTCTGGGAGAGCTGCACAAAGCAAAAGCTGACAATTCATGGGGTTTTCAGCAAATGAAGCCAAGCAGGGATCTGATTTTTGCTCATTTAAACCTTTACTAGAGGCTGGTTTCTGTGGGATATAATAGTAGTATAAACCTCAGTATATACTAATTAATACTATATTATGCTCTGATATTTTATTAGTAATATATTTAGCATTAGTAGACAGTTTTCTTTCTCAGAGGGTGAATATTGCTCTGTGTATAAATCTAATTTATCTTGAAGAAAAATGTACATTAACAATATATATCTATTCTTAAAATCTTCCTCTGCTAAACCCCAAAAAACCCCAAAACACAAAAAAAACCCCACAAGGCAAAACACCACTGAACTGAGTTTGTTTCATTGTTTGCATAACACCTTTTTTTCTCCTTTAAAATGAAATTAAAAGAATACAGATTTTTGTTCCCAATGTGGCTCAAATGTGCCATAATTTTTAATGGAGGTGTGTGAGAGCTGCACAGTTTGCTCTGAATGCAAAGGAATGGAAATCTTATTCCCCACCTTGCACTGTGGACTTTATTCCTGTAGGAAAACCATTTTCCTGGGAAGAATCCCTCCGTGCACAGCTGGATGTGTTATTCCACACATCTGTATCAGTTATTTCATTGCTGGCATTATCTCAGGCAGATCATTTCACATTATTAAAGCTCCACAATGCATCTTTTCAATCCCATAAATCCAGCTGCCTCTTTTAGGAACTCTGCCTCTTTAATTTCTGTGTTTGACACGTGAATGACACAGCAAAAGCACCTTGGAAGAAACCTATTTTTTTTTTAACTTTTGCCCCAGGAATTATTTTATTGCTGATTAAAACATTCCAAGGCATCAACACCATGATTTTTACATTAATTTGCCTGCATGTGGGGCCCAGTTTGTGTCCCTGCAGTTGCACTGAGGGAAATTAAACTTGAGAACCCAGCAAGAGTTGTTTGCTAACACAGAATGGCAGCAAAGTGAATTTCTCAGCCCTTCCTTTCCCTGAGAGCCTGGGAACAAGACTGCTTTGGAGCTTCCTCAAGCACTTAAATGTAACTTTTTATGTAAAATCTGGCTGTTGTCAGGAAAGGCTGCTGCATGTTCCTAAGGCATCTCTATAACTGCAAATACAAAACTCAGCAGAGCAATAAAAGCTCTGGAGTTAAATAAGGTGAATAATTGAGTGAGAAACACAGAGCCCTTAAAACCAGTCTGTTTTGTACCAGTCCCTTCCCAGTTTTCCAGTCCAGTCCCACTTTTCCAGGGCTGTAAATCTGTGTGGATCAGGTGGGTGTGCTGGGAATGGTTTGGTGCCAGTCCAGTCCCAGTTTTCCAGGGCTGTAACTCCATGTGGGTCAGGTGAGTGTGGTGGGAATGGTTTGGTACCAGTCCCTTCCCAGTTTCCCACTCCAATCCCAATTTTCCAGAGCTGTAAATCCATGTGGGTCAGGTGAGGGTCGTGGGCACAGTTTGGTACCAGTCCAGTCTCAGTTTTCCAGTCCAGTCCCACTTTTCCAGGGCTGTAAATTTCTGGATCAGGTGATGTGGTGGGCACAGTTTGGTACCAGTCCAGTCCCAATTTTCCAGAGCTGTAAATCCATGTGGGTCAGGTGAGGCACAGTTTGGGCACAGTTTGTGCACAGTTTGGGTCAGGTGAGTGTGGTGGGCACAGTTTGGTGCCAGCCCAGTCCCAGGGCACCCCAGGGCTGGGGTTTGCAGTCCAGGTCAGGCAGGGCTGGGCTGGTGCCCTTCCCTCGGGTCACTCCTTGCTCCTGGCCACTCCAGAGCTGGACAAATGTCCCTGATTCCTCCTTGCAGCTGCCCTGGGGCTGGCTGGGCTCAGCAGGAGATCACCAGGGGGTTGGACAGGGAGCGTGGGCTCTGTGCCTGCTCCAGGGGCTGCTTGTGCAGCAGCTCACAGGCTGTCAGCTCCTGCTGCAGGGTGTCCAGCACTTCAAACAGCTGGGCTTTGCCTTGGGAGAGACAATTGCAAACATCAGCAATTGAACAAAGTAAGGAAGGTGCAGTTTCAGTCATAACAGGCTCTTTTCTTCATAGGTGCCCTTTCAAGTGGTTATCATAAAATGTCTAAATTTTGTGACCAAATCATTAATTCCTGTCCATAAAAATGTGAGCAAATCTGGGCTCAATTCTCTTCTCTGTCAGTTCTCTTGCTTCCTTCCCTGCCCACTGAGGCCTCATGAGTGAACAAAGACTATTTCACATCCCAGCCACCAACCCAACCATCCACTTTGGCTTGTCAGAGAAGGATGTTTGATTACAAACATCAGGAAAGCTGCTCAGCCCTCCCCAAGTGCACAGCCAGGCCGTGGAGAGCAGGGAAGGTGAGCTGTGCATGGCAGGGGTGGTGCAGAATGGACTGGCAGTTTTAGGGAGCTGAGCTGTGCCGCTCTTACAAAGGGAGGAGCTTTGAGCAGCATCCCCTGGAGCCTCTGCTCCTGTGCAGGATAACTGGCAGCACCTTCTGGACCCTGTGCTGTGGGTGCAGAAAAAAAAAAGAGGAAGGAAAAAAAGTCTCCTCTCCTGTTCTCCCAGAACACCAAACCCATGGCTCAGCTGTGCTTTCTCTCTGTGTTGCTCTCCTGGAGCCCACAAAGGTCTGTCTTTGCCCCTCTTTGCTCCTTCTGAAGAGCACAGCCTGGCTCTGGGCTGCCCTGGATTGATGGGCTCAAAGAAAAACAGCCTTTGAAACTGCAGACCCCAGGAGAGTTCAATGCTCTTCTCCCTAAAACCCTGTAAATAAATAATATTCTCCAAACCTGAGCCCCCCAGGCCACTTCTACTCCTTTCTAATCCTGTCTTTGACTGCTGCCTGCCTGTTAAAAGCCCCTCCCAGCCACCTTGCTGGGACAGGTTGTTCATTTCTTGGGGGTGAATACAAATGTTCTGCCAACAGGAACAAAGGAAGCAAATCAGAGCCTGGGGGCTGCGATCCCTGCAGAGGCAGCTCCAGACCATTGGCAAGGGACAGGAGTTTGCAGCTTTCATTTTCACACCAGGAACACAAAATTCTGTTATTAGAGGAGTGCAGGTGTGCTCTGGTTTCTGCACAGAACTGTTCTGATGTGGAAATCCTGTGCTGCAGCAGAGGAACACAACACACGGGGAAGCAAACCTGAGAAACAGCTGCATTACACAGCTGGGCATTCTCCCACTTCCTTGTATCAATGAAACCCTACAAACATTTGTAGGATACTGAATTACCCGTCAAAGGCCAAGTTTTAATTAAAATTTGGCCAAAAAAGCACCCTAGATGTGGTTTTGATGCATCACAGACTAGAAAGCATCACTTTCTATTGCTAATCTTCTTGCAAACTACCTCCTTCTCCCCAGCCTGTACCCCAGGATTTGAAATATTATGTTTCTACCCATCCAGTGTTTGTCCCAAAAGGACACTTCTCATGTTTCTTGGGCTTTAGAGGTGATTTTTTTCCTTACCAGGCTGGGGGTCACGGCAGGATTCCAAAGTGCTCAGCAGGATTTTCCCCAGGGCTCTCTTAGAGATGTTCTTTAAAAAAACAAAACAAGATTATGGCACAAATACATCCTTCACCTTCAGTTCACAGACATGCAACAGAACCCATGTGCAGGGCATTTACATTTGGAAACTACAACAAAATGACATTGAATCCTCATTAACACAAGACTTGATATTTGCTTTATTTTCAAGCAATTTATCTTAGACCCTGCTCAGACAGAGGGTTGTAATTCCTGAATAGAGCTGTGGAAA